>CM065806.1:136358023-137604531 GCA_033398695.1 Orobanche coerulescens | reverse complement strand
CACCAAAAACTCAAGAAAGATGATGGCTTGAAGTTACAAGGCTTCAAATCGCCTGGAAATCGCTCAGAAATCGTCTAGGATCGGAGAGAAGGAAGAAAAGATGAAAATGGCCGAAATCGGTCAACTCCTGGGTATTTAAACCCAGGCCCGGTTACGTACGTTAGCCCTGGATAGCTAACGTATGCTAGCTTTTTAACGTACGTAAGCCTTCCAGACTTACATACGTAATGCATCGGCAGGACCTTCTGTCCAAAAAGACAAAGGTCATTACATACGTTATGTGAAGGCTCTTACGTACGTAATAAACCCTACGCTAACGTACGCAACATCAAGTTCGTAGCATACTCAAGGGGCTGGCAGAGCCTACTTTCCGATTTCCTAAACACTATTATGTACGTAACAACAATGAAGTTACGTACGCTAAACATAACATATAACGTACGTTAAATGTAGACCGTAACGTACGTTATGTCCTCCAAGAACAGGACTGACAAACAGGCAAGAGGTGAATCGAAAATCAAAAAGCGTCGATTGACAAAACATGAAGATACGAATACATAGGGTTTGAGACGATGAACCTAAGTGTTGAAAGAAAACATATTTCTGACTACCCAAAGGTTCGGAAAACAACAACAAACGTAATTACACCATAACTTTGGAAAATTACAAAATGGCCCAAAATATCCGAAACACATGATACACGACCGAAACACCAAACAAAAGCTCACAACACGCATAGTAACATAAGATGGATTTATGGCAACCCCGAAACGGCAGTTCCGAACAACCATTACGAGAATCGAACCAAATAACGATGGAAATGACATTAAAGGCGGAATTGAGTAAAACAGGTCTGAAACAAACTCGTATGACAAAAAGTACAGTATTAAATATTCTCAAAATATCAGTAAGGTTACAAGCGAGTCACTAAAAATGAAAATACACTAAGATGAAAAATACCGGGAAAAGAAAAAATGCGGATATTACATTCTCCCCCTCTAAAAACAAGTTTCGTCCCGAAACTTAAGAAACAAACAACTCGCGGTACCTAGCACGCATGCTATCCTTGGTTTCACAAGTCGCCTCCTCGACACCATGTCTCGACCACTGCACCTTGACCAATGGAATGGTCTTATGCCTCAGGCGCTTCTCACAGTGCTCCAAAATCTTTAAGGGACGCTCCTCGAAGGTAATATCCTCAGCGATATCGATCTCACCATAGTCGATAACATGACTAGGATCCGGAACATATTTCCTCAACTGGGGAACATGGAAAACGCTATGGACGTGGCTCAAAGCCGGAGGCAACGCCAAACGGTATGCCAACTCGCCGACCCTCTCTAAAATCTCAAAGGGCCCAATAAACCCCGGACTCAACTTTCCCTTCTTCCCGAAGCGGAACACTCCCTTCATCGGCGACACCTTTAGAAAAACACGGTCTCCCACCTCGAATTCCAAAGTTCGAAGATGAATATCAGTATAGGATTTCTATTGACTTTGAGCCGTCAACATCCTTTCCCAAATCAATTCCACCTTCTTCCTCGTTTCTAAGGCGATATCCGGTTCGGTCCTGACCAAATCGGACACCTCGTTCCAACAAATCGGCGATCGACATCGCCGCCCATAAAGCGCCTCATACAGTGCCATGTTTATCGATGCGTGCCAACTGTTGTTGTATGTGAACTCGATCAACGGCAAATGCTCCTCCCAATCACTGCTCCAATCGAGAGCACAAGCACACAACATATCCTCAAATGTCTGGATAGTGCGCTCTGACTGCCCATCCGTCTGAGGATGAAAAGAAGTACTCAGATGCAAACGAGTACCCAATGCCTTATGTACCCCCTGCCAAAAGTGCGATACAAAATGGCCATCATGATCCGAAATAATAGACTTCGGAGTACCGTGAAGTCTCACAATCTGCGCAATAAATACACGAGCTAGCGTTTCCAAACCCCAAGTATCCTTAATGCCCAGAAAGTGTGCCGACTTGGTCAGACGATCCACAATCACCCAAACCATATTCATACCAGACTTCGAACTCGGCAAGCTCGTTACGAAGTCCATCGAAACATCTTCCCATTTCCATTTCGGAACGGGAAGTGACTGCAACAACCCGACTAGTCGTTGATGCTCGATTTTGACCTGCTGACAAGTCAAATATTTACTACAAATCGTGCGACCTCCTCCTTCATATCGTTCCACCAAAAGTTCCTCCTTAGGTCCTTGTACATCTTACTCGAACCAGGATGAACCGAGTAAGGCGTAGCATGGGCCTCACGCAAAATACTCTGCCTCAATTCCAAGTCGTTCGGTACACAAAGCCGACTCTGGAATCTCAACACACCATCCTCGTGAATCACAAATCCAGGAGACTTCCCTTTATGAATGTTCTCTCAGATTTGAATAATCATTGGATCCTCCAACTGCTTCAGTTTAATGTCATCGATCAGCGACGATGAAATCTCTAAAGTACAAAGTTGCCCAATAGCTTCTAGCAACAAAATCTCAACACCCAACTCGATAATATCGCGCTGATGCTCAGATTGAGACGTAAGTATCTCAAGCGTTCGCAATATAACTGGTTTTCGACTTAAGGCGTCCGCTATGACGTTCGCCTTGCCCGGATGATAAAGGATTTCGAGGTCATAATCCTTAATCAACTCTAACCACCTCCTCTGCCTCATATTCAACTCCCGCTGAGTGAATATGTACTTCAGAATTTTATGATCGGTAAAAATCTGACATGTAGAGCCAAAAAGATAATGACGCCATATCTTGAGCGCAAAAATAGATGCCGCTAACTCCAAATCGTGAGTAGGGTAGTTGAGCTCATACAACCTCAAATGTCTCGACGCATACGCAATAATCTTGTCGTGCTGTATTAATACGCACCCAAGAACCTGACCCGAAGCATCGCTATAAACAGCAAAACCCTCGTTGCCAGATGGCAATGTTAGAATCGGAGCTGAAGTCAAACGTCTTTTCAGCTCCTCAAAACTCGACTGTCTTTCATCATTCCAGACGAACTTCTCAGATTTCTAAAGCAACTGTGTAAGTGGCCGAGCCTGCTTCGAGAACCCCTCGATGAACCTACGATAGTAGCCAGCCAACCCCAAGAAACTACGGACCTCTTTCACATTCTTAGGCGGTGCCCAATCCAGCACTGCCTCAATCTTCTGTGGATCCACACGGACCCCCTTCGGCTGAAATAACGTGACCCAGAAACATCACTTCCTTCAGCCAGGACTCACATTTCGAGAAATTCGCATAGAGTCGCTCGATCCTCAAAATGTCTAGCACCACACGCAGATGCGCATGCTCCTCCTCATTCTTCGAATAGATAAGGATATCGTCAATGAAGACGACGACACACTTATATAAATACTCGATGAAAACCTTGTTCATCAACTGCATGAACACTGCTAGCGCATTAGTTAGCCCGAAGGACATAACCACAAACTCATAATGTACGTATCTCATCCGAAAAGTTGTTTTTGGGACATCCGACTCCTTCTCCCAAAGTTGATAGTACCCCGATCTCAAGTCGATCTTCGAGAATACTGCAGCTCACTGCAACTGATCAAACAAGTCATCAATTCTTGGCAAGGGATACTTATTCTTGATGGTCACCTTGTTCAGCTCGCGATAGTCGATACATAAATGCAGTGAACCATCCTTCTTCCGTATAAACAGAACCGGTGCGCCCCAAAGAGAAGCGCTCGGTCGAATATACCCCGACTCAAGAAGCTCACTCAACTACTTCTTCAACTCGGCCATCTCTGAAGGTGCCATACGATACGGCACCTTCGAAATCGGAGCCACAACCAGCTCTAACTCGATAGCGAACTCAACCTCACGGTCCGGTGGTAACCCTAACAACTCGTCAGGAAAGACATATGGGAGCTCACTAACGACTGGAATCGATGAAAACTCGACCCCAACATCCTCCGCCTTCAAGGCGTAACACCAATAACCAGTACACCCCTTCCGCAAGAGTCTCATCGCCTTCAAGGCGTTAATTATTGTAACACCCCCAAAACCATCCGGGATATTACAGCGCCGTGGGTCCCGCGCCGGAACCCACCAGGCTAAAAACCGTTTACAAAACCAATTCAAAAGCGCCAAAAGGCCGATGACGGTAATATTTTAAATACTCAAATATTTTCAAAAGCATAATTTTGAAATACCGTCATAAAATACCATTTGAAAATACAGGGCGAAGTGCCAAACCTCGATAGTTTAAAATGTACGTTAAGCTACCACTTAAACGTACCGATAAAATAGTTTAGGAAAAGGTTTAACGAAATGACTCAAGTTCACAAAATGCCAAAAAGGCCCTTTTAAAATACACACACGCAGCGGATAAAGATACCGAAAATCCATTTTGAGATATACATACGCAGCGGATAAATACAGTTCAAAATGCACATTTGCAGCGGAAATAAATAACCGGAAAAGAATACTCAATACTCCAAAACCTGCCACCACCGGTATCACATCGGGAAGCTCATCCCTTCACGACCGCTACTAGCTCGATCTCCAAGTACCTAAAAATAAAGCCCACGGCACGTCACCACAATACTCAATAATGATACCGATCACATCATCATAAATAATTACATACCAATGTAATAATACTGTAAGAATACTACCAACGTAATCTTACCGTTATAACCTTACCAATCCATAATAATCCAATCCTTACCATAATCCACATTTCGCATCCTCGAATGACGAAATGAACTTAACAACAATTATCTGTATTGAATTTCAAAAATACCAACAATCCTCAAAACATCATCATAACTCATAATCATGAAATAATTCATCCGTGCCAAATCCTGTCCATCGGATTACACAATCAAAACTCAACCTGTATAAACCAATAATACACAGCATATCTGTAGATCAACTACCACATGATAATGATAACAAATCCCGAACATCGACGTACAGCCCGAATGATTATACGATCAATAACAATGATCAACCAATACCTCAACTGAGAATATCATCAACATGATAACTCCAATACGATCAACAAATGATCAATAATAACCGAGAATACCATCAACAAGGTAAACTCCAAATGATCAACAAAAGACCAACAATAACCGAGAATACCCTCAACAAGGTAGACTCCAAATGATCAACAAAGGACCAACAATAACCGAGAATACCCTCAACAAGGTAGACTCCAAATGATCAACAATAATGGATCTCAAAAAAAAATAACTCCGATCATCGAACATACCCCTCGGGCGTATGAACAACCGATCACAAACCGTCGAACATACCCAACCATAAATGGAGGATGAAGCGACCAAACAATATGGCTCAAAGATGGAAATCATAGTACGCCCGATCCGAAATGTGTCCGTGCACAAGCCACCCGGGTATTGATCACATACACGTGTGGTCTTGTACCTAATTAGCCTCACGAACTACGTCTCGTGTGCAGTTCAATGTGGAAATATCAACACATAACCATCATGTGCCCGGCTAAAAATCCTACACAATAACCAATCGGCACGCAGATATGACTCCAGATATGTCACGATGCAACATGACAACGAAACTCAAAGAAACACATATCCAATAAGGATCAAAAGACTCACCGAAGTGAACAACAACAGACTGACAATGAAAAGTCGACACGACTAATCAATATCCAAAACATCAATCCTGGGATCATCATCCCCAAATGAATGACCAACATGATCTACGATCTCAAAACAACAGTCCTGGGATCAACATCCCTCAACGAATAACCGATACGAAACTCAATATACGAAGCCTCAACATACAAAATATACAACAACTCAACATAATAATTATCTCATAACTGAACAATACATAAATTACCTCAAAGCCGAAGACAACATCCTTTTCACGAACAACATCCCTGAACGAATACACAGTTATACAAATAATCTCAAATAAGGTACCATCCATTCAATACCAATAAACCTTTATCCCGATACTTATGTCATCACGATAACTATCCTCGATATCCGATATTCTATATCCTTGACCAAAAATAAATCACGTCTTCCTTGAACACAATTAAATCATATACCTTATGATTTAATACAACCAGAGCACGATATACAAACCATTATCGAACAACTTACATTTCTAACAACATTGCTATACGAATTATAAATGAAATGAAAACGAAACCATTCATCAAATATTATAAACTGAACAAGTATAAACTTACCTCGATACCGATACCACGAAGCCGTTACCAATATCCATTGCCTTTGTCTACGAGCTCCTTAGCCCCGACCAAAAGCAATCTACGAACTCTTCGACCTCAACCGCAGCACAACGGTCATAAACCACGATCAAAACATATCAACCTATTACAATAACCGATTAACACACATTCGATAAAAATCAATAACCGACATACTCAACCAACAAACTCAACGGTTCAACGAAACCTCGATCATATACATAATACCAAATAATCCAACTCAACAAATACGAACCCATATCCACGATACAAGCCGTAACTTGATGATCACAAATAACAATCAATAACCGATCAACAACGGTTCTACAATATCCCGATTAAACACATATCCAACAACCAAATCAATCGATCACGAATTCAAAACCACAATACGATTCCACAATCCGAATATCATATCCATAATCTATTTAAACCAACAAGGGTCTAACATTACCGATTCCAAATTCAATCTTAAAAACAACTACAAGTTTCCTCCTTGTATAATCATAATAAAATCCAATTACCGATTATCATCATCAATCCGGACAATCCGATCAATTCAACATTATAGATAACCATATTCCAAAGGTTTCAAATAATTCCATTATCCGAATTGAACACTTATTCAATAAGTATGAATTTCCAAATTCAAACATGGATAATAATTCTCATCAAACTCGAAATCATATTCGTATTCCTATACGAATATTGTACCAAATACATAACTTAGTTCTAAATGTGAATATTCCATATTCATATCCAAAACACCAACACTTTAAAACGTGTTCATCAAATCAATGATCAATTCATCTCGACATTAAGGATTTTATAACATATTCGATTCCAACTTCAACTCCAAATACGAAGACAAAACTCCTTCTTGTTCATACTTGTAAATTCGTAGAAAACAATTTACCGATTATTATCGTGAATAATCACATTCCAAATTATCCGAAATCCTTCCAAAATCATAACATGTAACTCAAGAGTTCTTTAAGAACACGAATTATCCAAATTCACGTTCATAATCCATAAAACAACATAACCCGATGTTTTCTAACATCTAAACAACCCTTAATCATAATTCAAGGTGTATATAATCATGTCCTTCAACATATACTTCTCATAACATCATGAATCGCAACAAACCACCAAGAACATCGAGAATACCACGATTTCATAATCATAACAACATAATCGAATCATTTGATCACCAATTCATTATCTTCCTTCAACATACACCTCATATAACCTCAAGAATCGAAACAACAACATCTTAATCATCTTCATACGAATCATTTATCAATAACATCAAAAATCCGAAATGAAAAGGAGGATTATCCAACATACCTCTTAGAAGATGGAATACACAAGAAATCACTTCAAGAATCATCAATAACTCCATATCCAAGCTCCGAATCCAAGCCCTCAAGCTCAAAATCGAATTAGGAGAGCCAAAATATCCCTCTCTCAATGTTTAGAGATGAAAAACGAAGAGAAATGCTGAAGTGAAATGAAAGACGACCATTCCTTATATAAACTCCCGCTCGTTACGTGCGTAACATTCCCAAGTTAACGTCGTAACACCTCTTACGTACGCTATCTTGTCCTCTGGTTAGCGTCGTAATGCCATCCGCACCTTACCGCCTCAAAACATGAACTTCCTTACGTCGTAACCCATGCCATATAACGTCGTAATATACCGATTGACTTGCTACGGATAATGGTCGTGTTACGTCGTAACACGTCCCGTATAACGTCGTAACACGTCGTTGACTCACTGTCAACATCCTCCGCCGAAAGTTGCCGACACAGGGTCCCACTGCGACCACGACTCGATCGTCCGATTCCCATGTTACGTCGTAATGTCTCGGCCATAACGTACGTAACTCTACCAATTTAACGTACGTAAGCTTCAACACATAACGTACGTAATGGCTTCCATACTTAGCCATTTTCAGCAATTCCTATCCAACGTCTCGACATAACAAATACGAACATACGACATACTAAATACATATACTGAATCCAAAAATATTCTCATATGGTATACCTGATATCCAAATCAGTTCAACCTGATACAACATATCCTGAATATATCTGTCAATCCAAAAAAGAACCACACCGGTATAAGCTGTCTCGGTTCTCAATTTATTTTATCCATACCGTATAGATACCAAACTATACGGTATATCTCGAATAAAATAACGCGAAAAAATAATAAAGAAAATCCGTGTATTACATACAACACCACTTAAAATAAGTTTCGTACTCGAAACTTGACACCTATCACAAACAACAGATAAAACCAAAACTTTACAAATAATAATGAAAACAATCAATCGTCGCCACAGCGAATAACCAAAACGGTATACTTACAGGTGCGTGAAGCCGATGATCTCCCGTGATACTAGCACACGACTCCCACACGAAGTCTCAACACAATCAAAACACACGAATATCACAAATAGCAGTTTGAAAAGAATCTCAAAAATTTTGGAAACTCCAAAAATCGATTCGACTCAAAAGTCAGAAAACTCATTTTCAAAAGCCACGCTACTACCGTACCGGTAGAGCCACATAACACACACGCCTGGGTTTCACAAAACCCAAGCTCCGATACCATCTTCTGTAACACCCCCAAAACCATCCGGGATATTACAGCGCCGTGGGTCCCGCGCCGGAACCCACCAGGCTAAAAACCGTTTACAAAACCAATTCAAAAGCGCCAAAAGGCCGATGACGGTAATATTTTAAATACTCAAATATTTTCAAAAGCATAATTTTGAAATACCGTCATAAAATACCATTTGAAAATACAGGGCGAAGTGCCAAACCTCGATAGTTTAAAATGTACGTTAAGCTACCACTTAAACGTACCGATAAAATAGTTTAGGAAAAGGTTTAACGAAATGACTCAAGTTCACAAAATGCCAAAAAGGCCCTTTTAAAATACACACACGCAGCGGATAAAGATACCGAAAATCCATTTTGAGATATACATACGCAGCGGATAAATACAGTTCAAAATGCACATTTGCAGCGGAAATAAATAACCGGAAAAGAATACTCAATACTCCAAAACATGCCACCACCAGTATCACATCGGGAAGCTCATCCCTTCACGACCGCTACTAGCTCGATCTCCAAGTACCTAAAAATAAAGCCCACGATGGGGTCAGCCACAATACTCAATAATGATACCGATCACATCATCATAAATAATTACATACCAATGTAATAATACTGTAAGAATACTACCAACGTAATCTTACCGTTATAACCTTACCAATCCATAATAATCCAATCCTTACCATAATCCACATTTCGCATCCTCGAATGACGAAATGAACTTAACAACAATTATCTGTATTGAATTTCAAAAATACCAACAATCCTCAAAACATCATCATAACTCATAATCATGAAATAATTCATCCGTGCCAAATCCTGTCCATCGGATTACACAATCAAAACTCAACCTGTATAAACCAATAATACACAGCATATCTGTAGATCAACTACCACATGATAATGATAACAAATCCCGAACATCGACGTACAGCCCGAATGATTATACGATCAATAACAATGATCAACCAATACCTCAACTGAGAATATCATCAACATGATAACTCCAATACGATCAACAAATGATCAATAATAACCGAGAATACCATCAACAAGGTAAACTCCAAATGATCAACAAAAGACCAACAATAACCGAGAATACCCTCAACAAGGTAGACTCCAAATGATCAACAAAGGACCAACAATAACCGAGAATACCCTCAACAAGGTAGACTCCAAATGATCAACAATAATGGATCTAAAAAAAAATAACTCCGACTGTCGAACATACCCCTCGGGCGTATGAACAACCAGTCACAAACCGTCGAACATACCCAACCATAAATGGAGGATGAACGACCAAACAATATGGCTCAAAGATGGAAATCATAGTACGCCCGATCCGGAAATGTGTCCGTGCACAAGCCACCCCGGGTATTGATCACATACACGTGTGGTCTTGTACCTAATTAGCCTCACGAACTACGTCTCGTGTGCACGGTTCAATGTGGAAATATCAACACATAACCATCATGTGCCCGGCTAAAAATCCTACACAATAACCAATCGGCACGCAGATATGACTCCAGATATGTCACGATGCAACATGACAACGAAACTCAAAGAAACACATATCCAATAAGGATCAAAAGACTCACCGAAGTGAACAACAACAGACTGACAATGAAAAGTCGACACGACTAATCAATATCCAAAACATCAATCCTGGGATCATCATCCCCAAATGAATGACCAACATGATCTACGATCTCAAAACAACAGTCCTGGGATCAACACCCCTCAACGAATAACCGATACGAAACTCAATATACGAAGCCTCAACATACAAAATATACAACAACTCAACATAATAATTATCTCATAACTGAACAATACATAAATTACCTCAAAGCCGAAGACAACATCCTTTTCACGAACAACATCCCTGAACGAATACACAGTTATACAAATAATCTCAAATAAGGTACCATCCATTCAATACCAATAAACCTTTATCCCGATACTTATGTCATCACGATAACTATCCTCGATATCCGATATTCTATATCCTTGACCAAAAATAAATCACGTCTTCCTTGAACACAATTAAATCATATACCTTATGATTTAATACAACCAGAGCACGATATACAAACCATTATCGAACAACTTACATTTCTAACAACATTGCTATACGAATTATAAATGAAATGAAAACGAAACCATTCATCAAATATTATAAACTGAACAAGTATAAACTTGCCTCGATACCGATACCACGAAGCCGTTACCAATATCCATTGCCTTTGTCTACGAGCTCCTTAGCCCCGACCAAAAGCAATCTACGAACTCTTCGACCTCAACCGCAGCACAACGGTCATAAACCACGATCAAAACATATCAACCTATTACAATAACCGATTAACACACATTCGATAAAAATCAATAACCGACATACTCAACCAACAAACTCAACGGTTCAACGAAACCTCGATCATATACATAATACCAAATAATCCAACTCAACAAATACGAACCCATATCCACGATACAAGCCGTAACTTGATGATCACAAATAACAATCAATAACCGATCAACAACGGTTCTACAATATCCCGATTAAACACATATCCAACAACCAAATCAATCGATCACGAATTCAAAACCACAATACGATTCCACAATCCGAATATCATATCCATAATCTATTTAAACCAACAAGGGTCTAACATTACCGATTCCAAATTCAATCTTAAAAACAACTACAAGTTTCCTCCTTGTATAATCATAATAAAATCCAATTACCGATTATCATCATCAATCCGACAATCCGATCAATTCAACATTATAGATAACCATATTCCAAAGGTTTCAAATAATTCCATTATCCGAATTGAACACTTATTCAATAAGTATGAATTTCCAAATTCAAACATGGATAATAATTCTCATCAAACTCGAAATCATATTCGTATTCCTATACGAATATTGTACCAAATACATAACTTAGTTCTAAATGTGAATATTCCATATTCATATCCAAAACACCAACACTTTAAAACGTGTTCATCAAATCAATGATCAATTCATCTCGACATTAAGGATTTTATAACATATTCGATTCCAACTTCAACTCCAAATACGAAGACAAAACTCCTTCTTGTTCATACTTGTAAATTCGTAGAAAACAATTTACCGATTATTATCGTGAATAATCACATTCCAAATTATCCGAAATCCTTCCAAAATCATAACATGTAACTCAAGAGTTCTTTAAGAACACGAATTATCCAAATTCACGTTCATAATCCATAAAACAACATAACCCGATGTTTTCTAACATCTAAACAACCCTTAATCATAATTCAAGGTGTATATAATCATGTCCTTCAACATATACTTCTCATAACATCATGAATCGCAACAAACCACCAAGAACATCGAGAATACCACGATTTCATAATCATAACAACATAATCGAATCATTTGATCACCAATTCATTATCTTCCTTCAACATACACCTCATATAACCTCAAGAATCGAAACAACAACATCTTAATCATCTTCATACGAATCATTTATCAATAACATCAAAAATCCGAAATGAAAAGGAGGATTATCCAACATACCTCTTAGAAGATGGAATACACAAGAAATCACTTCAAGAATCATCAATAACTCCATATCCAAGCTCCGAATCCAAGCCCTCAATCTCAAAATCGAATTAGGAGAGCCAAAATATCCCTCTCTCAATGTTTAGAGATGAAAAACGAAGAGAAATGCTGAAGTGAAATGAAAGACGACCATTCCTTATATAAACTCCCCGCTCGTTACGTACGTAACATTCCCAAGTTAACGTACGTAACACCTCTTACGTACGCTATCTTGTCCTGGTTAGTGTACGTAATGCCATCCCAGACCTTACTGCCTCAAAACATGAACTTCCTTACGTACGTAACCCATGCCATATAACGTACGTAATATACCAGTTGACTTGCTACAGTACAATGGTCGTGTTACGTACGTAACACGTCCTGTATAACGTACGTAACACGTACGTTGACTCACCTGTCAACATCCTCCGCCGAAAGTTGCCGACACAGGGTCCCACCTGCCGACCACGACTCGATCGTCTGATTCCCATGTTACATACGTAATGTCTCGGCCATAACGTACGTAACTCTACCAATTTAACGTACGTAAGCTTCAACACATAACGTACGTAATGGCTTCCATACTTAGCCATTTTCAGCAATTCCTGTCCAACGTCTCGACATAACAAATACAAACATACGACATACTGAATACATATACTGAATCCAAAAATATTCTCATATGGTATACCTGATATCCAAATCAGTTCAACCTGATACAACATATCTTGAATATATCTGTCAATCCAAAACAGTAACCACACCAGTATAACTGTCTCGGTTCTCAATTTATTTTATCCATACTGTATAGATACCAAACTATACAGTATATCTCAGATAAAATAACGCGAAAAATTTATACTGAAAATCCGGGTATTACAATTATGAACTTCTGGTTTCCCCTCTTTCACCCCGCAAAAGAGTGCTCGGTGCCGTCCTCGGCTAACATGGTGATGATTCTCGTGCGGTAGTTCATGATCGCACTATGCTACTCGAGCTAGTCATCCCTAAGAATCAAATCCTCACCCTCAATATCCACAACAATAAGATTAGAGAGCCAAGCCCTCTCACAAATAACCACATAACAGTCTCGGATCTCCCGATCACCAACGATCCTATCACTGCTAGGAAGTTTAATGATGAAAGGCTCGCAAGACGACAATTAGTCAAGACTCAAATGGCGCAACGACTCCAGAGAGATAAACGAATGCGTAGCACCAGAATCGAAAAGGATACTAACAGGATGAGAATGAATATGAATGGTACCTGTAGCCACGGTAGCCGCTGGATCATCGGCCCTCCTCATCTCATATACACACGGATGAGCGGAGCTGACACTGGAAGCTCCCCCTCTAGTGGGCTGGCCCCGACCTCTCCCTCGGCTGGCACTCTGTGGAGGCGGTGGAGCAAATGACCCCTGGTTCACACTCAGCTTCTTCGGCGCTGGAAAAGAAGCCTGGGCACCAGGAGTCTGCCCTAAACGCTCACAAAAAAAAGCCTTGTGGCCCGACTGACCACAAGTATGACAAGTCAACGGCGGAGGAGGACACTCCCGGTTCCTATGGCCCGTCTTGCCACAGTTAAAAAATCTGACATCATGAGTGGAGGCACTGGCAGTACCCCGAAAGCCACCAAAAGAACGAGCCGAACTGCCCGCAGGAAAACTAGCAGACTGATACTTCTGCTGAACTCCGCCCTTGTGACCCGGAAAGTTACCGACGGATTTCTGTTTCTTACTTTCTCGAGTCGCCTCACTGGCCGTGAAGGACATATCATAAGCAAGAGCTCCACTCTGATAGTCTTTTAAGGTGGTGCAGACGAATCCAGGCATGTAATCACGAATCCTAGGTTTCATTCGCCCCGAGAAGTGGAAAATCTTGTCATCCTCCTCCTTAGCCTGGGCCTTCACGTAGCCCAATTCCCGGTTGAAATCTGCAATGGCCTGAGAAACCGAAATATCTCAAGGCTGAGCATCATAAAAAGCATGAATCCGCGCTTAACGAACCGGACACGGACAGTACTCCGCTTCCATAAGGTCTTTGAACTCAGCCCAAGAAGCAACATGATCCTGAGGTCCGACAGCGTCCCACCAATCACCAGCATCCCCAGTGAGAAAATACTGAGTGATTGGGACCTTGCGATCCTCACGACAATTAGTGGCAGTAAAGACCTTGGACATCTCTTTGATCCACCCCTCCCAGCCAATCGGGTCTGAAGTCCTAGAAAACTGAGAAGGATGCATCTTGATGACATCTTGAAGCCAACGATCCGCCTCGGCCCGAGCAGCATGATCCGGAGTCGATTTTGAACCGCTTGGGCTATTGCAGCTATTTGGTTCACCATCTGTTGCATTACAGCTGCAACATCAAGGTCGGCGCCATTACCGGCTACGCCATCTTGAGTAGCATTATGGATCTGACGACCATCAGTACTGTCGGCTCCAGAAGAGTGTGATGTGGCCACCCCACTGGCTGCCCCACATCCCTGGCCGCGTCCACGACCACGACCACGACCTCTACCCCGGCCTCACCCAGCGTCCATACTGGAGATAAGAGGTAGCAAAAGCAACTCGATGATAAGTACGAGAGAAAACAATCACAGTACAAGAAACGGAAGTACGATACGAGAAAGCAAAAGAGTCGAGTAAGGAAAACTTACGAATAGTGGGAGTACAGAGACGCTGGAGGCGTGATGACGATGTGCAAAATAAAACACAACTAGACCCAAATAACCGACAAGCCAAGGTATCCATAAACCTGTCTCTGATACCATTTTCTGTAACACCCCTAAGATATTCAGGGTATATTATAGCGCCGTGGACCTCTACGTGGGATCCACCAGGCTAAATAAACAATACCGCTCGTCTAACCATCTCGGTTAGCGAGAAACACACAACACCACAACAATAATTAAATGAAATCACCCGGTACAATCGATAAACAGGACATCACTCAAATTCACAAATACGATTTAACATACAAAACATATCCCAATTTAAAAGTGCCTAAGTACTCGCGAGTACTATCTATAAGTTCACAAGTTTGGAAAACAAACACATCAAAATGGACAACGAAAATAAAGAGACTCCATTGCACACGTCAACATCCCCGGCCAGCATCCTCAGATCTTGCTCCGTGCCGCTCGGCCATTGAACACCACCTGAAATTCATAACAAGAATTTCCCCAAAACGGGTCCCCAAATGGGTTAGCAATTACGCTAGTACAAGTAATCAAGGCA
The DNA here is from genome assembly GCA_033398695.1 of Orobanche coerulescens. NCBI lineage: Eukaryota > Viridiplantae > Streptophyta > Magnoliopsida > Lamiales > Orobanchaceae > Orobanche > Orobanche coerulescens. Next base: position 137,588,824 of record CM065806.1, on the reverse strand, counting down.
AACCATTCGCTTACACGTTTCATAGTACATGCATCAAGTCATTTCAAAATCCAAAACCACACATGTCTTTTCCCGGAAAACAAACAGTCAATAATCAATTTGCCTAGGACAGAGGCGAAACCACTGGTCCCATTCGAGGCCTCTAAGGACCCTCCCGAACTGGCCATAAACATAAAACAAATCACGCACAGGCATCGCCTAGGATCGGGGCGAAACCACTGATCCCATTCGAGTCCTCTGAGGACCCTCCCGAACTGGCTAGCGAACAAGCTCGTGAATCCGGAGTGAAGTCATGGATTCCCCCGAGGCCCCGTCGGACCCTCCCGGAGTTAGCAGAGCACACACATGTTATACATCACCATTTCATGTCAACCATAAAGATGTCCAAGAATACTTGCCTTGAGTAATTAACAACGAAACGAACGGAACGGATAACCAACCACGATCACTAGGAACCGACAACCACAAACCTAACGATTCGAAGAATACAATCACAACCTATTCTACAAGAGTACGAAAATGGAATACGCCCAAAAACCCACCTACGATTCATGTAAATTTGTACAAAAACAACAATGAGGGCGGATCGCAACCGAACCCTCTCGGTTTCACAAATACCACAAAACTTACCATGAACTCGTCGATTAACAAAACATGAAGATACGAACACATATGGTTTGAGACGATGAACCTAAGTGTTGAAAGAAAACATATTTCTAACTACCAAAAGGTTCGGAAAACAACAACAAACGTAATTACCCCATAACTTTAGGAAATTACAAAACGGCCCAAAACATCCGAAACACACGATGCACGATCGAAACACCAAACAAAATCTCACAGCATGAATAGTAACATAAGATGGATTTACGGCAACCCGAAATGGCAGTTATGAACAACTATTACGAGAATCGAACCAAATAATGACGGAAATGACATTAAACGTGAAATTGAGTAAAACAGGTCTGAAACAAACTCGGATGACAAAAAGTGCAGTATTAAATATTCTCAAAATATCAATACGGTTACAAATGAGTCACTAAAATGAAAAATACACCAAGATGAAAAATACTGGGAAAAGGAAAAATGCGGATATTACTGCTGCCGCCGCTGCCAAAGCTGCTGCACCTACTATTGCAATAGGCTGAGAAACCAGAGAAGTTTTTGGGTGTTGACTTTAAGAGATGGCAGCAAAAGATGCTGTTTTATCTCACTACCTTGGGACTTGCTATTTTTCCCAATGATGATCCTCCAATGGTTAGTGAGACAAAAACTGATCCTACGAAGCATTTTGCTTACGATCTGTGGTGTAACGGAGACATTATGTGTTGTAATACGATATTGAATGGGCTGATTAATTATCTCTGCAACGTGTACAGTCAAACCAAGACCTCTAAAGATCTCTGGAATTCTTTGGAGAAAAAGTACAAAACGAATGATGCTGGAGCCAAGAAGTTCGTGATCAGACGTTACCTGGACTTTTAGATGACGGACTTCAAAACCGTTATCGAACAAGTCCAACAATTTAAATTTATTGTGCATGAAATTAATCCCGAAGGAATGATTCTTTCGGAATCGTTTGTTATGGGAACGATAATTGAGAAGTTGCCTCCTAGTTGGAAGGACTTCAAAATTTACTTGATACGCAAATGAAAAGAAATGAGCTTAGAGGACTTGGTTGTTCAACTCAGAATTGAGGAAGACAACCGAAAGTCTGATTCTAAGTTCAAAAGAGGCCCTATGAAGGACAGAGTAAATTTGCTTGAACATGGGCCCTCTAGAAAAAAGAGGAAAATGAACCATGTTCAGGACAAAGGGAAAAGGCCGTTTAAGGCAAAGAAGTTTACTAGAAATTGCCAACTGTGGTAAGCCAAACCATAAGGGAAAGGACTCTCGCTTGCCAATAAGTTCAACTGGTCAGCGAAACAAAGGCAAGTGAGTTGCCAATATGGTTCAACATGGCGATCTTGGCATGCCAGATCTGGAGCTTCAGCTATGGTTGAGGAGCTGGACGAGGAGCTCTCAGCTATGGTGATTCAAAACCAATATGGTGGAGAATCATCACGTCTAGTACATTGATATTGGGGCTACTCGTCATGTTTATTCTGAAAAGGACACGTTCTCTTCCGACAATGTTACTGATTGTAGGAAACTTCATATGGCAAACTCTGCTTCTTCTGTGATTGCAGGTGTGGGAAACGTGGTCTTAAAGCTGACCTATGGAAAAGAGCTATTGCTTAAGGATGTGCTGCATGTACCAGACGTCTGAAGGAATTTAGTTTCAGGCTCTCTACTAGTTAGTCATGGGTTTAGACTAGTTTTTTAGCCTGAAAAATTTATTATGAGCAAGTTTGGAATGTTTCTTGGTCGAGGTTATCTTGACAGGGGATTATTCAAAATGAATGTGATGCCTGTAAGCCGTGAAGGTAAGAATAAAAGTAATAGTAATAATGCTCCTTCTTCTATTTACTTGCTCGAGTGTTCAGATTTATGGCATTCTAGATTGGGACTTGTTGGTCTAAAATCGATTAAAAGACTAATTAATCTAGGATTGACTCCTAAACCCATGTTGAACTTAATAAGAAATATGAAGTATGTGTTGAAGCAAAAATGGATAAATTGTCGTTTCATTAAGTGGAATAGAATAATACTCCTCTAGAATTAATTCACATTGATGTGTGAGACTTAAAATTTTTGCAAACTAGAGGAGGTAAAAAAAATACTTCGTCACTTTTATAGATGATTGCACAAGATATTGCTATGTGTTTCTTTTGAGAAGCAAAGATGAAGCAATTAAGACTTTAAAATGTATAAAAATGAGGTTAAAAATCAACTGAATCATAAAATAAAAGCAGTTCGAAGTGGCCGAGATGGTGAGTATGTAGCACCATTTGAACAGTTATGCGCTGACTAGGGCATAATTCATCAAATGATTGCTCCTTATGCTCTTCAGTCAAGTGGAGTTGCTGAATGGAAAATCGAACCCTGAAAGAAATGATGAATGCTTTATTAATAAGTGCAGGGTTGCCGCCGAACATGTCGGGAGAAGCTATTCTTATAGCTAACCATATTCTGAATAAAGTGCCACACGAAGGGAAAGATAAAACTTCTTATGAGTTATGGGAAGGGCACAAGCTTTCTTTCAAATATCTTAAAGTGTGGGGGTGTTAAACAAAGGTTGAAGTACATGAACAAAAGCAAGTAAGACTTTGTAATACCCGAATTTTCAGTATAAATTTTTCGCGTTATTTTATCTGAGGTATACTGTATAGTTTGGTATCTATACAGTATGGATAAAATAAATTGAGAACCGAGACAGTTATAATTGTGTAATTGACGTTTTGATTGACAGTTATATTGAGGATATGTTGTATCAGATTGAACTGATTTGGATATCAGGTATATCATATGAGAATATTTTTGGGTTGAGTATATGTGTATTCAGTATGCCATATGTTCGTATCTAGTATGTCGAGACGTTGGACATGAACAGTTGAATTTTTGGCTAAGTATAAAAGCCATTACGTACGTTAATCCTTGGAGCTTACGTACGTAAAATGTGTTAGCTTACGTACGTTATATAGTGTACATAACATCCGTAACAAGAGGAATCGGACAGTTGGGGCCCGTGGTCGGCGGCTTTCGGCGCAGATGTGGACAGGTGAGTCAACGGATGAAGTACGTACGTTATACAGGGTGTATCACGTACGTAATAAGAGTATAATACTGTAGCAAGTCAACGTACGTATTACGTACGCAACGGATTAAGTGTTACGTACGTTAGGGGGCGTCTGGCCGAGTCATGGCCGAGAGGACCTGAAGTGGCCGAGCATGGTCGGAAGTGACTCGCTGGGATGGCCGATCACGGTCGGTAGTGACTCGCTGGGGGCAAGGACTGGCCGATTACGTACGTAAGGCTGTGGCCGGTTACGGCCGTAAGTGCCCATTACGTACGTAAGGCTGTCGGCCAAACTGGGCAGTAGGGTAGGCCACGGCCGGCTACGTACGTAAGGACCCGCCGGTTACGTACGTAATGGTCCGGCAGGTCCCACCTATCTAAAGGCCTGAACCGAGTCATCCGGCCATTTTCATGTTTTCTCTTCGTTTCTTCGCGATTTCTTCAGCAAAATGAATGGTTTTGAGTAGAATCAACTTATAAAAACATGTTTTGGAAGTTGGAATCATGGATTAACATCATCTTCCACCCGGATCGAAGGTAAGAACACCTAAACTTTTGGTTTTTGGATGTTCTTGAGGTTTCTTGGTGTTTTGGCCGATTTGCTTCGTTTTGATTTAGATTGTTGATTGAAATTGATTGTATACTCGTAATCATTTAATACTCTTGAAGTTTTGTGGAACGAATTCGAGTATTTCTTTGAATAATCGATTAAATTGGACTATGCCTTCAAAGTGTTCGATGAAATGCCTCAGTGGGTAGTACTTGGAAATTCTACACATTTTTCGTATGAATGGTGATTGAATTGATATTGTTGTGATGATTCTTGGTATTTACGAGAATTTTGTTAAGGGAAGATAATGAATTGGTGATCAAATGATTCGGTTATGTTGTTATGATTATGGAATCGTAGTATTCTCGATATTCTTGGTAGTTTGTTGCGATTCATGATGTTATGAGAAGTATATATGTTGAAGGCCATAATTATATACACCTTGAATTATGATTAAGGATTGTTTAGATGTTAGAACACATCGAATTATGTCGTTTGAAGATTTTGAACATGATTTCGGAATTAGTTGTGTTCTTAAGGAACTCTTGGATTATACGAATTGTTGAACATGTTTAAGTGATGTTGGTGTTTTGGATATGAATATGGAATATTCATATTTAAACTAAGTTATGTGTTTTGATACAATATTCGTATAGGAATACGAATATGATTTTCGGGTTTGATAAGATTATGATTCACTTGTGAGTTTGAGAATTTATACGTATTGAACAAGTGTTCAAATCGAATAATGGAATTATTTGAAACCCTTGGAATATGGTTATCTATGATGTTGAATTAATCGGATCGTCCGGATTGATGATGATAATCGGTAATTGGTTTATATTATGAATTTACAAGGAGGAAACTTGTAACCATATTTAAGATTGAATTTGGAATCGATAATGCTTAGACACTTGGTTAAATTGATTATTGATATGATATTCGGATTGTGGAATCGTATTGTGGTTTTTAGTTCGTGTTTGATTGGTTTGGGTTGTTTGGATTTGTATTTAATCGGGATATTGTAGAACCGTTGTGTTTGTTGATCGGTTATTGATTGTTATTTGTGATCATCGAGTTACGGCTTATATTGTGGATATGAGTTCGTATTTGTTGAGTTGGATTATTTGGTTTTATGTATATGATCAGGGTTTCGTTGAACCGTTGAGGCTATGTCGGTTATTGATTGTTATCGGATTGTTGTTAATTGATTATTGCAATAGGTTGTGATGTTTGATCGTGGTTTATGACCGTTGTGTTGCGGTTGAGGCTGAAGAGTTCGTAGAATGATTTTGGTCGGGGCTGAGGAGCTCGCAGACTAAGGCAATGGATTTTGGTAACGGCTTCGTGGTATCGGTATCGAGGCAAGTTTCTACTTGTTCAGTTTATAATATTTGATGAATGATTTCGTTTTCATTTCATTTATAATTCGTATAGCAATGTTGTTAGAAATGCAAGTTGTCGGGATAATGGTTTGTATATCGTACTCTAGTTATAATAAATCATAAGGTATATGATTTAATTGTGTTCAGGGAAGACGTGAGTTATCTTTGGTCAAGGATATAGAATATCGGATATCGAGGATAGTTATCGTGATGACATAAGTATCGGGATGAAGGTTTATTGGTATTGAATGGATGGTACATTATTTGAGATTATTTGTATAACTGTGTATTCGTTCAGGGATGTTGTTCGTGGAAAGGATGTTTTTTTCGGCTTTGAGGTAATTTATGTATTGTTCAATTATGAGATAATTATTATGTTGAGTTGTTGTATATGTTGTATGTTGAGGCTTCGTATATTGAGATTCGTACTGGTTGTTCGTTGAGGGATGTTGATCCCAGGACTATTGTTGGTATTAATGGTTGTGTTGATCGTCTTATTGGGGGATGTTGATGGATATGGTCCTCGGCTTTGAGGTAATCTAAGTATTTGTTCAGTCATGTGGATATGTTGAGTTGTTGTATATGTTGAGGTTTCGTGTAATGAATTTCATATCGATTATTCGTTGAGGAATGTTGATCCCAGGACTGTTGTATTGAGATCATAGATCGTGTTGGTCATTCATTTGGGGATGATGATCCCAGGATTGATGTTTTGGATATTGATTAGGCGCGTCGACTTTTCATTGTCAGTCTGTTGTTGTTCACTTCGGTGAGTCTTTTGATCCTTATTGGATATGTGTTTCTTTGAGTTTCGTTGTCATGTTGCATCGTGACATATCTAGAGTTATATATGCGTGCCGATTGGTTATTGTGTAGGATTTTTAGCCGGGCACATAATGGTTATGTGTTGATATTTCCACATTGAACCGTGCACACGAGACGTAGTTCGTGAGGCTAATTAGGTACAAGACCACATGTGTATTTGATCAATACCCGGGGTGGCTTGTGCACGGACACATTTCTGGATCGGGCGTACTATGACTTCCATCTTTGAGCCATATTGTTTGGTCGTTCATCCTCCATTTATGGTTGGGTATGTTCGACGGTTTGTGACTGGTTTTTCATACACCCGAGGGGTATGTTCGACAGTCGGAGTTATTTCTTTGAGATCCATTATTGTTGATCATTTGGAGTTTACCTTGTTGATGGTATTCTCGGTTATTGTTGGTCCTTTGTTGATCATTTGGAGTCTACCTTGTTGAGGGTATTCTTGGTTATTGTTGATCTTTGTTGATCGTGTTGGGAGTTTACCATGTTGAGGGTACTCTCGGTTATCGTTGATCCTTTATTGGTCGTATTGGAGTTATCATGTCGATGATATTCTCAGTGATGTATTGGTTGATCATTGTTATTGATCGTATGAGCATTCGGACTGTACGTCGATGTTTCGGGATTTGTATTCATTATCATGTGGTAGTTGATCTACAGATATGTTGTATGCTATTGGTTTATACAGGTTGAGATTTGGTTGTGTAATCCGACGGACAGGATTTGGCACGGATGAATTATTTCATGATTATGAGTTATGATGATGTTTTGAGGATTGTTGGTATTTTTGGAATACAGTACAGATAATTGTTGTTAAGTTCATTTCGTCATTCGAGGATGCGAAATGTGGATTATGGTAAGGATTGGATTGTCATGGATTGGTAAGGTTACGTCGGTAAGATTATGTTGGTAGTATTCTTACAGTATTATTACATTGGTATGTAATTATTTATGATGATGTGATCGATATCATTATTGAGTATTGTGGCTGACCCCGTCGTGGGCTTTATTTTTAGGTACTCGGAGATCGAGCTAGTAGCGGTCGTGAAGGGGTGAGCTTCCCGAGTGATACTGGTTGTGGCATGTTTTTGAGTACTGAGTATTCTTTTCTGGTTGTTTTATTTCCGCTGCAAATGTGTATTTTGAACTGTATTTTTATCCGCTGCGTGTGTATTTCAAATTGGCTTTTTGGTATCTTTATCCGCTGCGTGTGTGTATTTTAGAAATGCCTTTTTGACATTTTGCGAACTTAGGTTATTTCGTTAAACTCTTTTTCCTAACTATTTTATCGGTACGTTTAAGGGGTGGCTTAACGTACACTTTGAACTGTTGAGATCTGGCATTTCGCCTTGTATTTTCAAATGGTATTCCATGACGGTATTTCAGAATTACGTTTTTGAAAATATCTGAGTATTTGCAAAATATTACCGTCATCAGCCTTTTGGCGTTTTTGAATTGTTTTTGAAATGGTTTTTAGCCTGGTGGGTTCCGGAGTGGGACCCACGGCGCTGTAATATCCCGGATGGTTTTGGGGGCGTTACAGAAGATGGTATCGGAGCTTAGGTTTTTTGAAACCCAGGCGTGTGTGTTATGTGGCTCTACCGGTACAGTAGTAGCGTGGCTTTTGAAAATGAGTTTTTCTGACTTTTGAGTCAAATCGATTTTTGGAGTTTCCAAAATTTTTGAGATTCTTTTCAAATTTCTATTTGTGATATTGACGTATGTTGGTATCGTGTTGAGACTTCGTATGGGAGTCGTGTGCTAGTATCACGGGAGATCATCGGCTTCACGCACCTGTAAGTATATTGGTTTGGTTATTCGCTTGTGGCGACGCTTGATTGTTTTGTGATGAGTTGGGAAGTTTTGGATTTATCTGTTGTTGGTGACAGGTCGCAAGTTTCGAGGACGAAACTTATTTTAAGGGGGTAGTATGTAATACCCGAATTTTTAGTATAAATTTTTCGCGTTATTTTATCTGAGGTATACTGTATAGTTTGGTATCTATATAGTATAGATAAAATAAATTGAGAATCGAGACAGTTATACTTGTGTAATTGACGTTTTGATTGACAGTTATATTGGGGATATGTTGTATCAGATTGAACTGATTTGGATATCAGGTATATCGTATGAGAATATTTTTGGGTTGAGTATATGTGTATTCAGTATGCCGTATATTCGTATCCAGTATGTCGAGACGTTGGGCAGGAACAGTTGAATTTTTGGCTAAGAATAAAAGCCATTACGTATGTTAAGCCTTGGAGATTACGTACATAAAATGTGTTAGCTTACGTACGTTATATAGTGTACATAACATATGTAACAAGAGGAATCAAACAGTTGGGGCCCGTGGTCGGCGGCTTTCGGCGCAGATGTGGACAGGTGAGTCAACAGATGGAGTTACGTACGTTATACAGGATGTATTACGTACATAATACAAGTATAATACTGTAGCAAGTCAACGTACATATTACGTACGCAACGGATTAAGTGTTACGTACGTTACAGGGTGGCTGGCCGAGTCGTGGCCGAGAGGACTTGAAGTGGCCGAGCATGGTCGGTAGTGACTCGTTGGGGGCAAGGACTGGCCGATTACGTACATAAGGCTATGGCCGGTTACGGCCGTAAGTGCCCGTTACGTACGTAAGCAGCTGCCGGTTACGTACGTAAGGCTGTCGACCAAACTGGGCAGTAGGGTAGGCCACGACCGGCTACGTACGTAAGGACCCGCCAGTTACGTACGTAATGGTCCGACAGGTCTCACCTATTTAAAGGCCTGGACCGAGTCATCCGGCCATTTTCATGTTTTCTCTTCGTTTCTTCGCGATTTCTTCAGCAAAATGGATGGTTTTGAGTATAATCACCTTATAACAACATGTTTTGGAAGTTGTAATCATGGATTAACATCATCTTCCACCCTGATCGAAGGTAAGAACACCTAAACTTTTGGTTTTTGGATGTTCTTGAGGTTTCTTGGTGTTTTGGCCGATTTGCTTCGTTTTGATTCAGATTGTTGATTGAAATTGATTGTATACTCATAATCATTCAATACTCTTGAAGTTTTGTGGAATGAATTCGAGTATTTCTTTGAATAATCGATTAAATTGGACTATGCCTTCAAAGTGTTCGATGAAATGCCTCAGTGGGTAGAACTTGGAAATTCTACACGTTTTTTGTATGAATGGTGATTTAATTGATATTGTTGCGATGATTCTTGGTATTTACGAGAATTTTGTTAAGGGAAGATAATGAATTGGTGATCAAATGATTCGATTATGTTGTTATGATTATGGAATCGTAGTATTCTCGATGTTCTTGGTAGTTTGTTGCGATTCATGATGTTATGAGAAGTATATATGTTGAACGACATAATTATATACACCTTGAATTATGATTAATGATTGTTTAGATGTTAGAACACATCGGATTATGTCGTTTGGAGATTTTGAACATGATTTCGGAATTATTTGGGTTCTTAAGGAACTCTTGGATTATATGAATTGTTGAACATGTTTTAGTGATGTTGGTGTTTTGGATATGAATATGGAATATTCATATTTAAACTAAGTTATGTGTTTTGATACGATATTCGTATAGGAATACGAATATGATTTTCGGTTTTGATAAGATTATGATTCACTTTTGAGTTTGAGAATTCATACGTATTGAACAAGTGTTCAAATCGAATAATGGAATTATTTGAAACCCTTGGAATATGGTTATCTATGCTGTTGAATTAATCGGATCGTCCGGATTGATGATGATAATCGGTAATTGGTTTATATTATGAATTTACAAGGAGGAAACTTGTAACCGTATTTAAGATTGAATTTGGAATCGATAATGCTTAGACACTTGGTTAAATTGATTATTGATATGATATTCGGATTGTGGAATCGTATTGTGGTTTTTAGTTCGTGTTTGATTGGTTTGGGTTGTTTGGATTTGTATTTAATCGGGATATTGTAGAACCGTTGTGTTTGTTGATCGGTTATTGATTGTTATTTGTGATTATCGAGTTACGGCTTGTATTGTGGATATGAGTTCGTATTTGTTGAGTTGGATTATTTGGTTTTATGTATATGATCGGGGTTTCGTTGAACCGTTGAGGCTATGTCGGTTATTGATTGTTATCGGATTGTTGTTAATTGATTATTGCAATAGGTTGTGATGTTTGATCGTGGTTTATGACCGTTGTGTTGCGGTTGAGGCTGAAGAGTTCGTAGAATGATTTTGGTCGGGGCTGAGGAGCTCGCAGACTAAGGCAATGTATTTTGGTAACGGCTTTGTGGTATCGGTATCGAGGCAAGTTTCTACTTGTTCAGTTTATAATATTTGATGAATGGTTTCGTTTTCATTTCATTTATAATTCGTATAGCAATGTTGTTAGAAATATAAGTTGTCGGGATAATGGTTTGTATATCGTACTCTAGTTGTAATAAATCATAAGTTATATGATTTAATTGTGTTTAGGGAAGACGTGAGTTATCTTTGGTCAAGGATATATAATATTGGATATCGAGGATAGTTATCGTGATGACATAAATATCGGGATGAATGTTTATTGGTATTGAATGGATGGTACCATATTTGAGATTATATGTATAACTTTGTATTCGTTCGAGGATGTTACTCGTGGAAAGGATGTTGTCTTCGGCTTTGAGGTAATTTATGTATTGTTCAGTTATGAGATAATTATTATGTTGAGTTGTTGTATATGTTGTATGTTGAGGCTTCGTATATTGAGATTCGTACTGGTTGTTCGTTGAGGGATGTTGATCCCAGGACTATTGTTGGTATTAATGGTTGTGTTGATCGTCTCATTGGGGGATGTTGATGGATATGGTCCTCGGCTTTGAGGTAATCTAAGTATTTGTTCAGTCATGTGGATAAATTGGTATGTTGAGTTGTTGTATATGTTGAGGTTTCGTGTAATGAATTTCGTATCGATTATTCGTTGAGGAATGTTGATCCCAGGACTGTTGTATTGAGATCGTAGATCGTGTTGGTCATTCATTTGGGGATGATGATCCCAGGATTGATGTTTTGGATATTGATTAGTCGTGTCGACTTTTCATTTTCAGTCTGTTGTTGTTCACTTCGGTGAGTCTTTTGATCCTTATTAGATATGTGTTTCTTTGAGTTTCGTTGTCATGTTGCATTGTGACATATCTGGAGTTATATCTGCGTGCCGATTAGTTATTGTGTAGGATTTTTAGCCGGGCACATGATGGTTATGTGTTGATATTTCCACATTGAACCGTGCACACGAGACGTAGTTCGTGAGGCTAATTAGGTACAAGACCACACGTGTATTTGATCAATACCCGGGTTGCTTGTGCACGGACACATTTCCGGATCGGGCGTACTATGACTTCCATCTTTGAGCCATATTGTTTGGTCGTTCATCCTCCATTTATGGTTGGGTATGTTCGACTGTTTGTGACAGGTTGTTCATACGCCCGAGGGGTATGTTCGACAGTCGGAGTTATTTCTTTGAGATCCATTATTGTTGATCATTTGGAGTTTACCTTGTTGATGGTATTCTCGGTTATTGTTGGTCCTTTGTTGATCATTTGGAGTCTACCTTGTTGAGGGTATTCTTGGTTATTGTTGATCTTTGTTGATCGTGTTGGGAGTTTACCATGTTGAGGGTACTCTTGGTTATCGTTGATCCTTTATTGGTCGTATTGGAGTTATCATGTCGATGATATTCTCAGTGATGTATTGGTTGATCATTGTTATTGATCGTATGAGCATTCGGACTGTACGTCGATGTTTCGGGATTTGTATTCATTATCATGTGGTAGTTGATCTACAGATATGTTGTATGCTATTGGTTTATCCAGGTTGAGATTTGGTTGTGTAATCCGATGGACAGGATTTGGCACGGATGAATTATTTCATGATTATGAGTTATGATGATGTTTTGAGGATTGTTGGTATTTTTGGAATACAGTACAGATAATTGTTGTTAAGTTCATTTCGTCATTCGAGAATGCGAAATGTGGATTATGGTAAGGATTGGATTGTTATGGATTGGTAAGGTTATGTCGGTAAGATTATGTTGGTAGTATTCTTACAGTATTATTACATTAGTATGTAATTATTTATGATGATGTGATCGATATCATTATTGAGTATTGTGGCTGACCCCATCGTGGGCTTTACTTTTAGGTACTCGGAAATCGAGCTAGTAGCGGTCGTGAAGGGGTGAGCTTCCCGAGTGATACTGGCTGTGGCATGTTTTTCAGTACTGAGTATTCTTTTCTGGTTGTTTTATTTCTGCTGCAAATGTGTATTTTGAACTGTATTTTTATCCGCTGCGTGTGTATTTCAAATTGGCTTTTTGGTATCTTTATCCGCTGCGTGTGTGTATTTTAGAAAGGGCCTTTTTGACATTTTGCGAACTTAGGTTATTTCGTTAAACTCTTTTTCCTAACTATTTTATCGGTACTTTTAAGGGGTGGCTTAAAGTACACTTTGAACTGTTGAGATCTGGCACTTCGCCTTGTATTTTCAAATGGTATTCCATGACGGTATTTCAGAATTATGTTTTTGAAAATATCTGAGTATTTGCAAAATATTACCGTCATCAGCCTTTCGGCATTTTTGAATTGTTTTTGAAATGGTTTAGCCTGGTGGATTCCGGCGTGGGACCCACGGCGCTGTAATATCCCGGATGGTTTTGGGGGCATTACAGAAGATGGTATCGGAGCTTGGGTTTTGTGAAACCCAGGCGTGTGTGTTATGTGGCTCTACCGGTACAGTATTAGCGTGGCTTTTGAAAATGAGTTTTTCTGACTTTTGAGTCAAATCGATTTTTGGAGTTTCCAAAATTTTTGAGATTCTTTTCAAATTTCTATTTGTGATATTGACGTGTGTTGGTATCGTGTTGAGACTTCGTATGGGAGTCGTGTGCTAGTATCACGGGAGATCATCGGCTTCACGCACCTGTAAGTATATTGGTTTGGTTATTCACTTGTGGCGACGCTTGATTGTTTTGTGATGAGTTGGAAAGTTTTGGATTTATCTGTTGTTGGTGACAGGTCGTAAGTTTCGAGGACGAAACTTAATTTAAGGGGGGTAGTATGTAGTACCCGAATTTTCAGTATAAATTTTTCGCGTTATTTTATCTGAGGTATACTGTATAGTTTGGTATCTATATAGTATGGCTAAAATAAATTGAGAACCGAGACAGTTATACTTGTGTAATTGACGTTTTGATTGACAGTTATATTGAGGATATGTTGTATCAGATTGAACTGATTTGGATATCAGGTATATCGTATGAGAATATTTTTGGGTTGAGTATATGTGTATTCAGTATGCCGTATGTTCATATCCAGTATGTCGAGACGTTGGGCAGGAACCGTTGAATTTTTGGCCAAGTATAAAAGCCATTACGTACGTTAAGCCTTGGAGCTTACGTACGTAAAATGTGTTAGCTTACGTACGTTATATAGTGTACATAATGTACGTAACAAGAGGAATCGGACAGTTGGGGCCCGTGGTCGGCGGCTTTCGGCGCAGATGTAGACAGGTGAGTCAACGGATGGAGTTACGTACGTTATACAGGGTGTATTACGTACGTAATATGAGTATAATACTGTAGCAAGTCAACGTACGTATTACGTACGCAATAGATTAAGTGTTACGTACGTTACGGGGCGGCTGGCCGATTCGTGGCCGAGAGGACCTGAAGTGGCCGAGCATGGTCGGCAGTGACTCGCTGGGATGGCCGATCACTCTGCAAGGATATGGTTTGGAGATTATTTGGACTTTTTTGTAAATTCTTTAATAATTTTAGGGTTAAAAGTGAAATTTGCAGAAGTGTGAAAAAAAAGAGAGATAAAACTAGATTTTTTTTGAAGAGAATATGTAGCTTTCTTATCTTGACCATTATGTTGTATAAATCTGTGTTACAAACTTGCTGGGCGTAAATTAAAGTACAACTGGAAACTACAATTACAACTCGAAAAATTGAAAATACAGGACTCGAGGTGGAATTAAAAATACAATGAAAAACAAAACTGAATCTGCACTAACCAGAAACAAATTAGAAATACAAGAAGATAATCGAAACAACAATAAACAATAAACGAAACTAGACTGTGGTAGAAGTCGCCCGAAGATGCCTTCTACCCGCAAGACGAGAAGCGCCCCGGAAGTGTTCACGGATTGGCGGTTCGTCCCCAAAGGTCAACGACTTTACATCTCTACAGTAGCAACACCGCAAACTGGAGAGCTCCGACGAACTGGAAGAGGTGAGGACAAAGCTCCGACTTATGATATGCAGAGGATGATAAAAATTGTATGTTTATACTGAGTTCGAAATTGCATGTACTGATGCAGAGGGATGCATGCCTACTTATAGGCCATTCACACTGCAGGGGGTTTAAACACAGCCCTTGTGGCTGTCATAATGCAGACATTCATGCCTGCATTGAACACAGGAGTTTCGAATTTCAAAAGTTGGCAGGAGTTACATAATTCAGATCTGCCAATTACTCCTCCTCATAACACCTGGGAGGTTACTTCCGGGTTGGACTGAATTTGAATAGTCAGGATGCACCTGGACTGTATTCAGCTCCTTAACCATTTTACGGATGTACCTGGACATCCTTATGTGCACATACGAGCCCAACTAGGTTGTTGAGCTTGTCCAAAAATTCTTTAAGCTAGCCCAAGGCCTAGCTCACGGACAAGCCCACGAACAGGCCCAAAGACCAGCCCAAAGATCAATTGCCAAGATCCAAGATCCAAGATCCAAGATCCAAGATCAAGGCCAAGGCCAAGGTCCAAGGCCGAGGCGGGCGGGCGGCGGCGGCGCGCGCGTGTGCGCGCGTGTGGGCTTTAAGCCCATACACATGTGCCATTAATTATTACATGCATAAAGGTAACTCCTTATATACCAGAATAACGATGGTTCATTATTCAATGTGGGATTCCATCCCTTATTAATTCACAATTAAGTGATAAACTTTAATTCACTATTTCTCACTCACCGGGAATCGGTTTAGAGAAAGTGAATATACCACGATCATCTACTCGGAACGTAGATCGATACTATGATATTTAATTTTACAAAATAAAATTAAAATCATTAACAATTCCAACACATTATCATCATCATATCTTCATTTTCTCTTCAACAAGACAACCGAGAAAAGTGTTTCATTTTTGAAAGAAGATTTCCTAGGTAACATTTAGCAATCTATACATCGATTTGTTGATTTTGACGAGTAGATCATGAATACGTATTTATTCTTAAAAACTGATGGCGAAATTTGCGGAACGGGGTAAAAATGTTGTTTGCTGTCGTGTTGCCCGTACCGGTTCTTCGGCTATCGGAATTTATAAACTTTATATCAATTTGGAGCTCTTGCGATGTGCAATGTACCCCTACTATTGATTTCGAGTTTCGGCGAGCATTTCTATGGCGTGTGTGTCTATCGGTGTGTGTGTATGCATTTTGTGTTTAGTGCGTGGGAGTGTTGTCTATAGCTGTGTGTGTGTGTGTTTCCTGTGTGTATAAGTTGTGTTTATGAATGTTGTGCTGTGTTGCAATGTGTGTGTGTATGGGTAATACAGTGAGTTTTGTGTGTGTCTGTGTGTTGCAGTGAGTGTCTGTGTGTGTGTTGTGTGTGTTGTAGTGAGTGTCTGTGTGTGTTGGAAATTAGTTTTACAAAAATGAGTTTTGGCTCAATGTTAACCAATTTAATGATGATAAAATATCTAATTCTTGTGAATTAAATATTAAATTATGAATCTACGTTTCGAGAAGCTAGACATAGGATTATATTTCTCTCAAAACCGATTTCTGGTGAGGTTGAAATAAATGATTAAAGTTGGCCATTTAATTGAAATGGTGAAGAGTTAAAAGTGTGTATGAAAAGTTATCTCATATTTGAAAATTAAAGTCTTCTTGACTAACTTATTAGTAAGAAGGTGAATGGGTAATTCAACAAGGTAGTAGTATACACTAGTGGGCCAACGATGTAAAGACCACACGCACGCCACCACCCGCCGACCCACTCGGCTTGGGCGTGGGCTTGGGCTTGGGCTTGGTTCTTCTTGGTTTTTGATTCTTGGCAATTGGACTTTGGGCTGGACATGGGGCTGGACTTGGGCCGTGGGAGCTTGGGCTGTAACTATATTAATTTTTGCAGTTAAGTCCAATGTCATTAGCCAGGTTTAAAAACTCAGCTGATTTTTTAGAGGTTGACAACCCAGCTGATTTTTTTTTCAAGTTGGAAACCCAGCTATTTTTTCAGGATGAAAACTCCGTTGACTTTTGGTGGTTGAAAACCCAGCTGAATTTTGGAGGCTGAAAATTCAGCTGACATTTGATCCAAGCTGAAATGAGCCAGGTTGAGAACTTAGCTTCTAGAATATGACTCTTCACACTCCATAATGTAACGTCCGAATTAAATGAGACTATTTATGGAGGTAACCTTTCAGTTGGAGGATTAAAGAGAATCAGGGGTACTTTAATCTGCAATTACTTCCACCTAATGGAGTGGTTTTTGGATCCTATAAAAGGTTGTCTTATGCATTTCATTTTATATAACAACATAAAATGAAATACAAGCATACCACATATTGCAGCATATTTCCTTCTTGCTTTTCGTGCTCAATTTCCAGTACTTCACCGTTCGCCGGATTTCTGAGTTTTAGAGAGCACCTAACTCAGAAACATAGCAGTTGTGTCTTGAGGACATATTGCCTGAGCCGTCTGCTCTTATATGGGGACAAAATTGTCTTACGGAAAGAGTTATACTCGCCTCTCTAAATAGTAATTTTTATTCAGTCTTTTAATTTACTAGAATTGTAAAAGATTGTCTTTCTTTGTAATCTTTTATTCAAATTACGTTGTTGGAAATTCATAGAACCAACAATCATAAGACAATTTCATATTTTCTGTAATTTCCAATGGCGACCGATGCTGATGTTGCCGCTGCTGCTTCGGTAACATCCCTAAGATATTCAGGGTATATTACAGTGCCATGGACCCCTACGTGGGATCCACCAGGTTAAACAAACAATACCACTGGTCTAACCATATCGGTTAGCGAGAAACACACAACACCACAACAATAATTAAATGAAATCACCTGGTACAACCGATAAACAGGACATCACTCAAATTCACAAATACGATTTAACATACAAAACATATCCCAATTCAAAAGTGTCTAAGTACTCGCGAGTACTTTCTATAAGTTCACAAGTTTGGAAAACAAATACATCAAAATGGACAACGGAAATAAAGGGACTCCATTGCACACGTCAACATCCCCGACCAGCATCCTCGTACTTCTCCAGTGCCCTCTCGACCGGCTGAACACCACCTGAAATTCATAACAAGAATTTCCCCAAAATGGGTCCCCAAAGGGGTTAGCAATTACGCTAGTACAAGTAATCAAGACAAACCATTCGCTTACAGATTTCATAGTACATGCATCAAGTCATTTCAAAAATCCAAAACCAGACATTTCTTTTCCCGAAAAACAAACAATCAATAATCAATTTGCCTAGGACCGGGGCGAAACCACTGGTCCCATTCGAGGCCTCTAAGGACCCTCCCGAACTGGCCATAATCATAAAATAAATCACGCACAGGCATCGCCTAGGACCTGGGCAAAACCACTGATCCCATTCGAGGCCTCTAAGGACCCTCCCGAACTGGCTAGCGAACAAGCTCGTGAATCCGGAGTGAAGTCACGGATTCCCCCGAGCCCCATCGGACCTCCCCGGAGTGAGCAAAGCACACACATATTATACATCACCATTACATGTCAAGCATAAAGGTTTCCGAGAATACTTTCCTTGAGTAATTAACGACGAAACGAATGGAATGGAGAATCAACCACGCTCGCTAAGGACCGACAATCACGAACCTAACGATTCGAAGAATACAATCACAACCTATTCTACAAGAGTACGAAAATGGAATACGCCTAAAAACCCACCTACGATTCATGTAAATTCGTACAAAAACAACAACGAGGGCGTATCACAATCGAACCCTCTCGATTTCACAAATACCACGAAATTTACCATGAACTCGTAGGGAAAACATGAATACCATTAAGATTAATCACATACATCATGGATTAATCAACCCCACGGAATGAATCAGACATTAAATGGAAAATCCCCCAATTCCCCAAAATAGGGTTCTAAGAGTTTACCTCGGATCGAAGGCGAAGAACACGCGTAGATGTTGTTAATACACACCAAAAACTCAAGAAAGATGATGGCTTGAAGTTACAAGGCTTCAAATCGCCTGGAAATCGCTCAGAAATCGTCTAGGATCGGAGAGGAGGAAGAAAATATGAAAATGGCCGAAATCGGTCAACTCCTGGGTATTTAAACCCAGGCCCGGTTACGTACGTTAGCCCTGGATAGCTAACGTACGTTAGCTTCTTAACGTACGTAAGCCTTACAGACTTACGTACGTAATGCATCGGCAGGACCTTCTGTCCAAAAACACAAAGGTCATTACATACGTTATGAGAAGGCTCTTACGTATGTAATAAACCCTACGCTAACGTACGCAACATCAAGCTCGTAGCGTACGCAAGGGGCTGGCAGAGCCTACTGTCCGATTTCCTAAACACTATTATGTACGTAACAACAATGAAGTTACGTACACTAAACATAACATATAATGTACGTTAAGTGTAGACCGTAACGTACGTTATGTCCTCCAAGAAGAGGACTGACAAACACGCAAGAGGTGAATCGAAAATCAAAACACGTCGATTGACAAAACATGAAGATACGAATACATAGGGTTTGAGACGATGAACCTAAGTGTTGAAAGAAAACATATTTCTGACTACCCAAAGGTTCGGAAAGCAACAACAAACGTAATTACCCCATAACTTTGGAAAATTACAAAATGGCCCAAAATATCCGAAACACACGATACACGATCGAAACACCAAACAAAAGCTCACAACACGCATAGTAACATAAGATGGATTTATGGCAACCCTGAAACGGCATTTCCGAACAACCATTACGAGAATCGAACCAAATAATGATGGAAATGACATTAAACGCGGAATTGAGTAAAACAGGTCTGAAACAAACTCGGATGACAAAAAGTACAGTATTAAATATTCTCAAAATATCAGTAAGGTTACAAGCGAGTCACTAAAAATGAAAATACACTAAGATGAAAAATACCGGGAAAAGAAAAAATGCGGATATTACATTCTCCCCCTCTAAAAACAAGTTTCGTCCCGAAACTTAAGAAACAAACAACTCGGGGTACCTAGAACGCATGCTATCCTTGGTTTCCCAAGTCGCCTCCTTGACACCATGTCTCGACCACTGCACCTTGACCAATGGAATGGTCTTATGCCTCAGGCGCTTCTCACAGTGCTCCAAAATCTTCAAGGGACGCTCCTTGAAGGTAATATCCTCAACGATATCGATCTCACCATAGTCGATAACATGACTAAAATCCGGAACATATTTCCTCAACTTGGAAACATGGAAAACGCTATGGACGTGGCTCAAAGACGGAGGCAACGCCAAACGGTATGCCAACTCGCCGACCCTCTCTAAAATCTCAAAGGGCCCAATAAACCTCGGACTCAACTTTCCCTTCTTCCCGAAGCGGAACACTCCCTTCATCGGCGACACCTTTAGCAAAACGCGGTCTCCCACCTCGAATTCCAAAGGTCGAAGATGAATATCAGTATAAGATTTCTTTCGACTTTGAGCCGTCAACATCCTTTCCCGAATCAATTCCACCTTCTTCCTCATTTCTAAGGCGATATCCAGTTCGGTCCTGACCAAATCGGACACCTCGTTCCAACAAATCGGCGATCGACATCGCCGCCCATAAAGCGCCTCATACAGTGCCATGTTTATCTATGTGTGCCAACTATTGTTGTATGTGAACTCGATCAACGGCAAATTCTCCTCCCAATCACTGCTCCAATCGAGAGCACAAGCACACAACATATCCTCAAATGCCTGGATAGTGCGCTCTGACTGCCCATCCGTCTGAGGATGAAAAGAAGTACTCAGATGCAAACGAGTACCCAATGCCTTATGTACCACCTGCCAAAAGTGCGATATAGAATGGCCATCATGATCCGAAATAATAGACTTCGGAGTACCGTGAAGCCTCACAATCTGCGTAATAAATACACGAGGTAGCGTTTCCAGACCCCAAGTATCCTTAATGCCCAGAAAGTGTGCCGACTTGGTCAGACGATCCACAATCACCCAAACCATATTCATACCAGACTTCAATCTCGGCAAGCTTGTTATGAAGTCCGTCGAAACATCTTCCCATTTCCATTCCGGAACGGGAAGTGACTGCAACAACCTGACTGGTCGCTGATGCTCGATTTTGACCTGCTGACAAGTCAAATATTTACTACAAACCGTGCGACCTCCTCCTTCATATCGTTCCACCAAAAGTTCCTCCTTAGGTCCTTGTATATTTTACTCGAACCAGGATGAATCGAGTAAGGCGTAGCATGGGCCTCACGCAAAATACTCTGCCTCAATTCCAAGTCGTTCAGTACACAAAGCCGACTCTGGAATCTCAACGAACCATCCTCGTGAATCACAAATCTAGGAGACTTCCCTTTACGAACGTTCTCTCGGATTTGAATAATCATCAGATCCTCCAACTGCTTCAGTTTAATGTCATCGATCAGCGACGATGAAATCTCTAAAGCACAAAGTTGCCCAACAGCTTCTAGCAACAAAATCTCAACACCCAACTCGATCAAATCGCGCTGAAGCTCAGATTGAGACATAAGTATCTCAAGCGTTCGCAACGTAACTAGTTTTCGACTCAAGGCGTCCGCTATGACGTTCGCCTTGCCCGGATGATAAAGGATTTCGAGGACATAATCCTTAATCAACTCTAACCACCTCCTCTGCCTCATATTCAACTCCCGCTGAGTGAATATGTACTTCAGAATTTTATGATCGGTAAAAATCTGACATGTAGAGCCAAAAATATAATGACGCCATATCTTGAGCGCAAAAATAGCTGCCGCTAACTCCAAATCGTGAGTAGGGTAGTTGAGCTCATACAACCTCAAATGTCTCGACGCATACGCAATAATCTTGTTGTGCTGTATTCATACGCACCCAAGAACCTGACCCGAAGCATCGCTATAAACAGCAAAACCCTCATTGCCAGATGGCAATGTTAGAATCGGGGCTGAAGTCAAACGTCTTTTCAGCTCCTCAAAACTCGACTGTCTTTCGTCATTCCAGACGAACTTCTCAGATTTATGAAGCAACTGTGTAAGTGGCCGAGCCTGCTTCGAGAACCCCTTGATGAACCTACGATAGCAGCCAGCCAACCCCAACAAACTACGGACCTCCTTCACATTCTTAGGCGGTGCCCAATCCAGCACTGCCTCAATCTTCTGTGGATCCACATGGACCCCCTTCGGCTGAAATCACGTGACCCAGAAACATCACTTCCTTCAGCCAGGACTCACATTTCGAGAACTTCGCATAGAGTCGCTCGATCCTCAAAATGTCTAGCACCACACGCATATGATGCGCATGCTCCTCCTCATTCTTCGAATAGATAAGGATATCGTCAATGAAGACGACGACACACTTATATAAATACTCGATGAAAACCTTGTTCATCAACTGCATGAACACTGCCAGCGCGTTAGTTAGCCCGAGGGGCATAACCACAAACTCATAATATCCGTATCTCGTCCGAAAAGTTATTTTCGGGACATCCGACTCCTTCTCCCGAAGTTGATAGTACCCCGATCTCAAGTCGATCTTCGAGAATACCGCGGCTCACTGCAACTGATCAAATAAGTCATCAATTCTTGGCAAGGGATACTTATTCTTGATGGTCACCTTGTTCAGCTCGCAATAGTCGATACATAAATGCAGTGAACCATCCTTCTTCCGTACAAACAGAACCGGTGCGCCCCAAAGAGAAGCGCTCGGTCGAATATACCCCGACTCAAGAAGCTCACTCAACTGCTTCTTCAACTCGGCCATCTCTGAAGGTGCCATACAATACGAAACCTTCGAAATCGGAGCCGCAACCAGCTCTAACTCGATAGCAAACTCAACCTCACGGTCCGGTGGTAACCCCAGCAACTCGTCAGGAAAGACATATGGGAACTCACTAACGACTGGAATCGATGAAAACTCGACCCCAACATCCACTGCCTTCAAGGCGTAACACCAATAATCAGTACACCCCTTCTGCAAGAGTCTCATCGCCTTCAAGGCGTTAATTACGAACTTCTGGTTTCCCCTCTTTCACCCCGCGAAAGAGTGCTCGGGGTCATCCTCGGCTAACATGGTGATGATTCTCGTGCGGTTGTTCATGATCTCACTATGCTGCTCGCGCTAATCATCCCCGAGAATCAAATCCTCACCCTCAATATCCACAACAATAAGATTAGAGAGCCAAGGCCTCTCACAAATAACCACAAAACAGTCTCGGATCTCCCGATCACCAACAATCCTATCACTGCTAGGAAGTTTAACGATGAAAGGCTCGCAAGGCGACAAATAATCAAGACTCAAACGGCGCAAAGACTCCAGAGAGATAAACGAATGCGTAGCACCAGAATCGAAAAGCATACTAACAGGATGAGAATGAATATGAATGGTACCTGTAGCCACGGTAGCCGCTGGATCATCGACCCTCCTCATCTAATATACACACGGATGAGCGGAGCTGACACTGGAAGCTCCCCCTCTAGTGGGCTGGCCCCGTCCTCTCCCTCGGCTGGCACTCTGTGGAGGCATTGGAGCAAATGTCCCCTGGTTTACACTCAGCTCCTTCGACACTGGAAAAGAAGCCTGGGCACCAAGAGTTTGCCCTAAACGCTAAAAAAAAAGCCTTGTGGCCCGACTGACCACAAGTATGACAAGTCAATGGCGGACGAGGACACTCCCGGTTCCTATGGCCCGGCTTGCCACAGTTAAAACATCTGACATCACGAGTGGAGGCACTGGCAGTACCCCAAAAGCCCCCAAAAGAATGAGCCGAACTGCCCGCAGGAAAACTAGCAGACTGAGACTTCTGCTGAACTCCGCCATTGTGACCCAGAAAGTTACCGACGGATTTCTGTTTCTTACTTTCTCGAGTCGCCTCACTGGCCAACAAGGACATATCATAAGCAAGAGCTCCACTCTGATAGTCTTTTAAGGTGGTGCAGGCGAATCCAGACATGTAATCACGAATCCTCGGTTTCATTCATCTCGAGAAGTGGCAAATCTTGTCATCCTCCTCCATAGCCTGGGCCTTCACGTAGCCCAATTCCCGGTTGAAATCTGCAATGTCTTGAGAAACCGAAATATCTCAAGGCTGAGCATCATAAAAAGCATGAATCCGCTCCTGACGAACCGGACACGGACAGTACTCCGCTTCCATAAGGTCTTTGAACTCGGCCCAAGAAGCAACATGATCCTGAGGTCCGACAGCGTCCCACCCATCAGCAGCATCCCCAGTGAGAAAATACTGGGTGATTGGGACCTTGCGATCCTCACGACAATTAGTGGCAGTAAAGACCTTGGACATCTCTTTGATCCACCCCTCCCAGCTAATCGGGTCTGAAGTCCTAGAAAACTGACAAAGATGCATCTTGATGACATCTTGAAGCCAACGATCCGTCTCGGCCCGAGCAGCATGAGCCGGAGTCAATTTTGAACCGCCTGGGCTATTGCAGCCATTTGGTTCACCATATGTTGCATTACAGCTGCATCACCAAGGTCGGCGCCATTACCGGCTACGCCATCTTGAGTAGCATTATGGCTCTGACGGCCATCAGTACTGTCGGCTCCAGAAGATTATGATGTGGCCGCCCCACAGGCTGCCCCACGTCCCCGGCCACGTCCACGACCACGACCTATACCCCGGCCTCTCCCAGCGTCCATACTGGAGATAAGAGGTAGCAAAAGCAACTCGATGATAAGTACGAGAGAAAACAATCACAGTACAAGAAAAGGAAGTACGATACGAGAAAGCAAAAGAATGGAGTAAGGAAAACTTATGAAAACTGGGAGTACAGAGACGCTGGAGGCGTGATGACGATGTGCAAAATAAAACACAACTAGACCCAAATAACCGACAAGCCAAGGTATCCATAAACCTATCTCTGATACCATTTTCTGTAACATCCTAAGATATTCAGGGTATATTATAGCGCCGTGTACCTCTACGTGGGATCCACCAGGCTAAATAAACAATACCGCTCGTCTAACCATCTCGGTTAGTGAGAAACACACAACACCACAACAATAATTAAATGAAATCACCCGGTACAATCGATAAACAGGACATCACTCAAATTCACAAATACGATTTAACATACAAAACACATCCCAATTTAAAAGTGCCTAAGTACTCGCGAGTACTATCTATAAGTTCACAAGTTTGGAAAACAAACATATCAAAATGGATAATGAAAATAAAGAGACTCCATTGCACACGTCAACATCCCCGGCCAGCATCCTCGTACTGCTCCAGTGCCCGCTCGATCGGCTGAACACCACCTGAAATTCACTACAAGAATTTCCCCAAAACGGGTCCCCAAATGGGTTAGCAATTATGCTAGTACAAGTAATCAAGGCAAACCATTCGCTTACACGTTTCGTAGTACATGCATCAAGTCATTTCAAAATCCAATACCAGACATGTCTTTTCCCGGAAAACAAACAGTCAATAATCAATTTGCTTAGGACAGGGGCGAAACCACTGGTCCCATTCGAGGCCTCTAAAGATCCTCCCGAACTGGCCATAAACATAAAACAAATCACGCACAGGCATCGCCTAGGACCGGGGCGAAACCACTGATCCCATTCGAGGCCTCTGAGGACCCTCCCGAACTGGCTAGCGAACAAGCTCGTGAATCCGGAGTGAAGTCACGGATTCCCCCGAGGCCCCGTCGGACCCTCCCGGAGTGAGCAAAGCACACACATGTTATACATCACCATTTCATGTCAAGCATAAAGATTTCCAAGAATACTTGCCTTGAGTAATTAACAACGAAACGAACGAAATGGATAACCAACCACGATCGCTAGGAACCGACAACCACAAACCTAACGATTCGAAGAATACAATCACAAACCATTCTACAAGAGTATGAAAATGGAATACGCCCAAAAACCCACTACGATTCATGTAAATTCGTACAAAAACAACAATGAGGGCGGATCGCAACCGAACCCTCTCGGTTTCACAAATACCACAAAACTTACCATGAACTCGTAGGAAAAACATGAATACCACTAAGATTAATCACATACATCATGGATTAATCAACAACACAGAACGAATTGGACATTAAATTGAAAATCCCCAAATTCCCCAAAATATGGTTCTAAGAGTTTACCTCGGATTGGAGGCGAAGAACATGCGTAGATGTTGTTAATACACACCAAAAACTCAAGAAAGATGACAGCTTGAAGTTACAAGGCTTCAAATCGCCTGGAAATCACTCAAAAATCGTCTAGGATCGGAGAGGAGGAAGAAGGGATGAAAATGGACGAAATTGGTCAACTCCTGGGTATTTAAACCCAGGCCCGGTTACGTACGTTAGCCCTGGACAGCTAATGTACGTTAGCTTCTTAACATACGTAAGCCTTCCAAACTTACGTACGTAATGCATCGGTAGAACCTTCTGTCCAAAAACACAAAGGTCATTACGTACGTTATGAAAAGGCTCTTACGTACGTAATACCTACGCTAACGTACGCAACATCAAGCTCGTAGCGTACGCAAGGGGCTGGCAGAGCCTACTGCCCGATTTCCTGAACACTATTACATACGTTACAACAATGAAGTTATGTATGTTAAACATAACACATAACGTACGTTAAGTGTAGATCGTAACGTACGTTATGTCCTTCAAGAACAGGACTGACAAACAGGCAAGAGGTGAAACGGAAATCAAAACGCGTCGATTAACAAAACATGAAGATACGAACAGATATGGTTTGAGACGGCGAACTTAAGTGTTGAAAGAAAACATATTTCTAACTACCCGAAGGTTCGGAAAACAACAACAAACGTAATTACCCCATAACTTTAGGAAATTACAAAACGACCCAAAACATCCGAAACACACGATACACGATCGAAACACCAAACAAAAGCTCACAGCATGCATAGTAACATAAGATGGATTTACGGCAACCCGAAACGGCGGTTCTGAACAACGATTATGAGAATCGAACCAAATAATGACGGAAATGACATTAAACGCGGAATTGAATAAAACAGGTCTGAAACAAACTCGGATGACAAAAAGTACAGTATTAAATATTCTCAAAATATCAATACGGTTCCAAGTGAGTCACTAAAATGAAAAATACACCAAGATGAAAAATACCGGGAAAAGGAAAAATGCGGATATTACTGCTGCCGCCGTTGCCGAAGCTGCTGCACCTACTATTGCAACAGGCTGAGAAACCAGATAAGTTTTTGGGTGTTGACTTTAAGAGATGGCAGCAAAAGATGCTGTTTTATCTCACTACCTTGGGACTTGCTATTTTTCCCAAGGATGATCCTCCAATGGTTAGTGAGACAGAAACTGATCCTACGAAGCGTTTTGCTTACGATCTATGGTGTAAAGGAAACTTTATATGTTGTAATACGATATTGAATGGGCTGATTAATTCTCTCTGCAACGTGTACAGTCAAAGCAAGACCTCTAAAGAGCTCTGGAATTCTTTGGAGAAAAAGTACAAAATGAATGATGCTGGAGCCAAGAAGTTCGTGATCAGACGTTACCTGGACTTTTAGATGACGGACTTCAAAACCGTTATCGAACAAGTCAAACAATTTAAATTGATTGTGCATGAAATTAATCCCGAAGGAATGATTCTTTCGGAATCGTTTGTTATGGGAATGATAATTGAGAAGTTGCCTCCTAGTTGGAAGGACTTCAAAATTTACTTGATACGCAAATGAAAAGAAATGAGCTTAGAGGACTTGGTTGTTCAACTCAGAATTGAGGAAGATAACCGAAAGTCTGATTCTAAGTTCAAAAAAGGCCCTATGAAGGATAGAGTAAATTTGCTTGAACATGGGCCCTCTAGAAAAAAGAGAAAAATGAACCATGTTCAGGACAAAGGGAAAAGGCCGTTTAAGGCAAAGAAGTTTACTGGAAATTGCCAATTGTGGTAAGCCAAACCATAAGGCAAAGGACTGTCGCTTGCCAATAAGTTCAACTGGTCAGCGAAACAAAGGCAAGTGAGTTGCCAATATGGTTGAACATGGCGATCTTGGCATGCCAGATCTGGAGCTGTCAGCTATGGTTGAGGAGCTGGACGAGGAGCTCTCAGCTATGGTGATTGAAACTAATATGGTAGAGAATCACCACGTCTAGTACATTGATATTGGGGCTACACGTCATGTTTATTCTGAAAAGGACACGTTCTCTTCCGACAATGTTACTGATTGTAGGAAACTGCATATGGCAAACTCTGCTTCTGTGATTGCAGGTGTGGGAAATGTGATCTTAAAGCTGACCTATGGAAAGGAGCTATTGCTTAAGGATGTGCTGCATGTACCAGACGTCTGAAGGAATTTAGTTTCAGGCTCTCTACTAGTTTGTCATGGGTTTAGACTAGTTTTTTAGTCTGAAAAATTTATTATGAGCAAGTTTGGAATCTTTCTTGGTCGAGGTTATCTTGACAGGGGATTATTCAAAATGAATGTGATGCCTGTAAGCCGTGAAGGTAAGAATAAAAGTAATAGTAATAATGCTCCTTCTTCTGTTTACTTGCTCGAGTGTTCAGATTTATGGCATTCTAGATTGGGACATGTTGGTCTAAAATCGATTAAAAGACTAATTAATCTAGGATTGACTCCTAAACCCATGTTGAACTTAATAAGAAATATGAAGTATATGTTGAAGCAAAAATGGATAAATTGCCGTTTCATTAAGTGGAATAGAATACTACTCCTCTAGAATTAATTCACATTGATGTGTGAGACTTAAAATTTTTGCAAACTAGAGGAGGTAAAAAATACTTCGTCACTTTTATAGATGATTGCACAAGATATTGCTATGTGTTTCTTTTGAGAAGCAAAGATGAAGCAATTAAGACCTTTAAAATGTATAAAAATGAGGTTAAAAATCAACTGAATCATAAAATAAAAGCAGTTCGAAGTGGCCGAGATGGTGAGTATGTAGCACCATTTGAACAGTTATGTGCTGACTAGGGCATAATTCAACAAACGATTGCTCCTTATGCTCTTCAGTCAAGTGGAGTTGCTGAATGGAAAATCGAACCCTGAAAGAAATGATGAATTCTTTATTAATAAGTGCCGGGTTGCCGCAGAACATGTCGGGAGAAGCTATTCTTATAGCTAACCATATTCTGAATAAAGTGCCACACGAAGGGAAAGATAAAACTTCTTATGAGTTATGGAAAGGGCACAAGCTTTTTTTCAAATATCTTAAAGTGTGAGGGTGTTAAGCAAAGGTTGATGTACATGAACAAAAGCAAGTAAGACTTTGTAATACCCGAATTTTCAGAATAAATTTTTCACGTTATTTTATCTGAGGTATACTGTATAGTTTGGTATCTATACAGTAGGGATAAAATAAATTGAGAACCGAGACAGTTATACTTGTGTAATTGACATTTTGATTGACAGTTATATTGAGGATATGTTGTATCAGATTGAACTGATTTGGATATCAGGTATATCGTATGAGAATATTTTTGGGTTGAGTATATGTGTATTCAGTATGCCGTATGTTCGTATCCAGTATGTCGAGACGTTGGGCAGGAACAGTTGAATTTTTGGCTAAGTATAAAAGCCATTACGTATGTCAAGCCTTGGAGCTTACGTACGTAAAATGTGTTAGCTTATGTACATTATATAGTGTACATAACGTACGTAACAAGAAGAATCGGACAGTTGGGGCCCGTGGTCAGCGGCTCTCGGTGCAGATGTGGACAGGTGAGTCAACAGATGGAGTTACGTATGTTATACAGGGTGTATTACGTACGTAATACGAGTATAATACTGTAGCAAGTCAACGTACATATTACGTACGCAACGGATTAAGTGTTACGTACGTTACAGGGCGGCTGGCCGAGTCGTGTCCGAGAGGACCTGAAGTGGCCGAGCATGGTCGGCAGTGACTCGCTGGGATGGTCGATCACGGTCGGCAGTGACTCGCTGGGGGCAAGGACTAGCCGATTACGGCCGTAAGTGCCCATTACGTACGTAAGCAGTTGCCGGTTACGTACGTAAGGCTGTCGGCCAAACTGGGCACTAGGGTAGGCCACGGCCGGCTACGTACGTAAGGACCCGCCGGTTACGTACGTAATGGTCCGGCAGGTCCTGCCTATTTAAAGGCCTGGACCGAGTCATCCGGCCATTTTCATGTTTTATCTTCGTTTCTTTGCGATTTCTTCAGCAAAATGGATGGTTTTGAGTAGAATCAACTTATAACAACATGTTTTGGAAGTTGGAATCATGGATTAACATCATCTTCCACCCGAATCGAAGGTAAGAACACCTAAACTTTTGGTTTTTGGATGTTCTTCAGGTTTCTTGGTGTTTTGGACGATTTGCTTCATTTTGATTCAGATTGTTGATTGAAATTAATTGTATACTCGTAATCATTCAATACTCTTGAAGTTTTGTGAAAAGAATTTGAGTATTTCTTTGAATAATCGATTAAATTGAACTATGCCTTCAAAGTGTTCGATGAAATGCCTCAGTGGGTAGAACTTGGAAATTCTACATGTTTTTTGTATGAATGGTGATTGAATTGATATTGTTGTGATGATTCTTGGTATTTACGAGAATTTTGTTAAGGGAAGATAATGAATTGGTGATCAAATGATTCGATTATGTTGTTATGATTATGGAATCGTAGTATTCTCGATGTTCTTGGTAGTTTGTTGCGATTCGTGATGTTATGAGAAGTATATATATTGAAGGACATAATTATATACACCTTGAATTATGATTAAGGATTGTTAGATGTTAGAACACATCGGATTATGTCGTTTGGAGATTTTGAACATGATTTCGGAATTAGTTGTGTTCTTAAGGAACTCTTGGATTATATGAATTGTTGAACATGTTTAAGTGATGTTGGTGTTTTGGATATGAATATAGAATATTCATATTTAAACTAAGTTATGTGTTTTGATACAATATTCGTATATGAATACGAATATGATTGTCGAGTTTGATAAGATTATGATTCACTTTTGAGTTTGAGAATTCATACGTATTGAACAAGTCTTCAAATCGAATAATGGAATAATTTGAAACCCTTGGAACATGGTTATCTATGATGTTGAATTAATCGGATCGTCCGGATTGATGATGATAATCGGTAATTGGTTTATATTATGAATTTACAAGGAGGAAACTTGTAACAGTATTTAAGATTGAATTTGGAATCGATAATGCTTAGACACTTGGTTAAATTGATTATTGATATGATATTCGGATTGTGGAATCGTATTGTGGTTTTTAGTTCGTGTTTGATTGGTTTGGGTTGTTTGGATTTGCATTTAATCGGGATATTGTAGAACCGTTGTGTTTGTTGATCGGTTATTGATTGTTATTTGTGATCATCGAGTTACGACTTGTATTGTGGATATGAGTTCGTATTTGTTGAGTTGGATTATTTGGTTTTATGTATATGATAGGGGTTTCGTTGAACCGTTGAGTTTGTTGGTTGGCTATGTCGGTTATTGATTGTTATCGGATTGTTGTTAATAATTGATTATTGCAATACGTTGTGATGTTTGATCGTGGTTTATGACCGTTGTGTTGCGGTTGAGGCTGAAGAGTTCGTAGAATGATTTTGGTCGGGGCTGAGGAGCTTGCAGACTAAGACAATGGATTTTGGTAACGGCTTCGTGGTATCGGTATCGAGGCAAGTTTCTACTTGTTCAGTTTATAATATTTGACGAATGGTTTCGTTTTCATTTCATTTATAATTCGTATAGCAATGTTGTTACAAATGTTAGTTGTCGGGATAATGGTTTGTATATCGTACTCTAGTTGTAATAAATCATAAGGTATATGATTTAATTGTGTTCAGGGAAGACGTGAGTTATCTTTGGTCAAGGATATAGAATATCGGATATCGAGGATAGTTATCGTGATGATATAATTATCGGGATGAAGGTTTATTGGTATTGAAAGGATGGTACCTTATTTGAGATTATTTGTATAACTGTGTATTCGTTTAGGGATGTTGTTCGTGGAAAGGATGTTGTCTTCGGCTTTGAGGTAATTTATGTATTGTTCAGTTATGAGATAATTATTATGTTGAGTTGTTGTATATGTTGTATGTTGAGGCTTCATATATTGAGATTCGTACTGGTTGTTCGTTGAGGGATGTTGATACCAGGACTATTGTTGGTATTAATGGTTGTGTTGATCGTCTCATTAGGGGATTTTGATGGATATGGTCCTCGGATTTCAGGTAATCTAAGTATTTGTTCATTCATGTGGATAAATTGGTATGTTGAGTTGTTGTATATGTTGAGGTTTCATGTAATGAATTTCGTATCGATTATTCGTTGAGGAATGTTGATCCCAGGACTGTTGTATTGAGATCGTAGATCGTGTTGGTCATTCATTTGGGGATGATGATCCCAGGATTGATGTTTTGAATATTGATTAGTCGTGTCGACTTTTCATTGTCAGTCTGTTGTTGTTCACTTCGGTGAGTCTTTTGATCCTTATTGGATATGTGTTTCTTTGAGTTTCGTTGTCATGTTGCATCCTGACATATCTGGAGTTATATCTGCATTCCGATTGGTTATTGTGTAGGATTTTTAGCCGGGCACATGATGGTTATGTGTTGATATTTCCACATTGAACCGTGCACACGAGACATAGTTCGTGAGGCTAATTATGTTCAAGACCACACGTGTATTTGATCAATACCCGGGGTGGCTTGTGCACGGACACATTTCCGGATCGGGCGTACTATGACTTCCATCTTTGAGCCATATCGTTTGGTCATTCATCCTCCATTTATGGTTGGGTATGTTCGACGGTTTGTGACTAGTTGTTCATACGCCCGAGGGGTATGTTCGACAGTCGGAGTTATTTCTTTGAGATCCATTATTGTTGATCATTTGGAGTTTACCTTGTTGATGGTATTCTCGGTTATTGTTGGTCCTTTGTTGATCATTTGGAGTCTACCTTGTTGAGGGTATTCTTGGTTATTGTTGATCTATGTTGATCGTGTTGGGAGTTTACCATGTTGAGGGTACTCTCGGTTATCGTTGATCCTTTATTGGTCGTATTGGAGTTATCATGTCGATGATATTCTCAGTGATGTATTGGTTGATCATTGTTATTGATCGTATGAGCATTCAGACTGTACGTCGATGTTTCGGGAGTTGTATTCATTATCATGTGGTAGTTGATATACAGATATGTTGTATACTATTGGTTTATCCAGGTTGAGATTTGGTTGTGTAATCCGACAGACAGGATTTGGCACGGATGAATTATTTCATGATTATGAGTTATGATGATGTTTTGAGGATTGTTGGTATTTTTGGAATACAGTACAGATAATTGTTGTTAAGTTCATTTCGTCATTCGAGGATGCGAAATGTGGATTATGGTAAGGATTGGATTGTTATGGATTGGTAAGGTTATGTCGGTAAGATTACGTTGGTAGTATTCTTACAGTATTATTACATTGCTATATAATTATTTATGATGATGTGATCGATATCATTATTGAGTATTGTGGCTGACCCCGTCGTGGGCTTTATTTTTAGGTACTTGGAGATCAAGTTAGTAGCGATCGTGAAGGGGTGAGCTTCCCGAGTGATACTGGCTGTGGCATGTTTTTGAGTACTGAGTATTCTTTTCTGGTTGTTTTATTTCCGCTGCAAATGTGTATTTTGAACTGTGTTTTTATCCGCTGCGTGTGTATTTCAAATTGGCTTTTTGGTATCTTTATCCGCTGCGTGTGTGTATTTTAGAAAGGGACTTTTTGACATTTTGCGAACTTAGGTTATTTCGTTAAACTCTTTTCCTAACTATTTTATCGGTACGTTTAAGGGGTGGCTTAACGTACACTTTGAACTGTTGAGATCTGGCACTTCGCCTTGTATTTTCAAATGGTATTCCATGACGGTATTTCAGAATTATGTTTTTGAAAATATCTGAGTATTTGCAAAATATTACCGTCATCAGCCTTTTGGCGTTTTTGAATTGTTTTTGAAATGGTTTTTAGCCTGGTGGGTTCCGGCGCGGGACCCACGGCGCTGTAATATCCCGGATGGTTTTGGGGGCGTTACAGAAGATGGTATCGGAGCTTAAATTTTGTGAAACCCAGGCATGTGTGTTATGTGGCTCTACCGGTACAGTAGTAGCGTGGCTTTTGAAAATGAGTTTTTCTGACTTTTGAGTCAAATCGATTTTTGGAGTTTCCAAAGTTTTTGAGATTCTTTTCAAATTGCTATTTGTGTGTGTTGGTATCGTGTTGAGACTTCGTATGGGAGTCGTGTGCTAGTATCATAGGAGATCATCGGCTTCACGCACCTGTAAGTATATTGGTTTGGTTATTCGCTTGTGGCGACGCTTGATTGTTTTTTGATGAGTTGGAAAGTTTTGGATTTATCTGTTGTTGGTGACAGGTCGCAAGTCTGGAGGACGAAACTTATTTTAAGGGGGGTAGTATGTAATACTCGAATTTTCAGTATAAATTTTTCGCATTATTTTATCTGAGGTATACTGTATAGTTTGGTATCTATATAGTATGGATAAAATAAATTGAGAACCGAGACAGTTATACTTGTGTAATTGACGTTTTGATTGACAGTTATATTGAGGATATGTTGTATCAGATTGAACTGATTTGGATATCAGGTATATCGTATGAGAATATTTTTAGGTTGAGTATATGTGTATTCAGTATGCCGTATGTTCGTATCCAGTATGTCGAGACGTTGGGCAGGAACAGTTGAATTTTTGGCTAAGTATAAAATCCATTACGTACGTTAAGCCTTGGAGCTTACGTACGTAAAATGTGTTAGCTTACGTACGTTATATAGTGTACATAATGTTCGTAACAAGAGGAATCGGACAGTTGGGGCCCGTGGTCGGCGGCTTTCGGCGCAGATGTGGACAGGTGAGTCAATAGATGGATTTACGTACGTTATACAGGGTGTATTACGTACATAATACGAGTATAATACTGTAGCAAGTCAACGTACGTATTACGTACGCAACAGATTAAGTGTTACGTACGTTACGGGGTGGGTGGCCGATTCGTGGCCGAGAGGACCTGAAGTGGCCGAGCATGGTCGGCAGTGACTCGCTGGGATGGCCGATCACTCTGCAAGGATATGTTTTGGAGATTATTTGGACTTTTTTTGCAAATTCTTTAATAATTTAAGGGTTAAAAGTGAAACCTGCAGAAGTGTGAAAAAAGAGAGAGATAAAACTAGATTTTTTTTTGAAGAGAATACGTAGCTTTCTTATCTTGACCATTATGTTGTATAAATCTGTGCTACAAACTTGCTGGGCGGAAATTAAATTACAACTAGAAACTACAATTACAACTCGAAAAACTGAAAATACAGGACTCGAGGCGGAACTAAAAATACAATGAAAAATGAAACTGAATCTGCACTAACCAGAAACAAATTAGAAATACAAGAAGATAATCGAAACAACAATAAACAATAAATGAAACTAGACTGTGGTAGAAGTCGCCCGAAGATGCCTTCTGACCGCAAGACGAGAAACGCCCCGGTAGTATTCACGGATTGGCGGTTCGTCCCCAAAGGTCAACGACTTTACATCTCTACAGTAGCAACACCGCAAACTGGAGAG
Source organism: Orobanche coerulescens (assembly GCA_033398695.1). Classification (NCBI taxonomy): domain Eukaryota; kingdom Viridiplantae; phylum Streptophyta; class Magnoliopsida; order Lamiales; family Orobanchaceae; genus Orobanche; species Orobanche coerulescens. Next base: position 137,553,539 of record CM065806.1, on the reverse strand, counting down.
CTCCGACGAACTGGAAGAGGTGAGGACAAAGCTCCGACTTATGATATGCAGAGGATGATAAAACCTATATGTTTATACTGAGTTCGAAATTGCATGTACTGATGCAGAGGGATGCATGCCTATTTATAGGCCATTCACACTGTAGGGGGGGGGGGGTTTAAAAACAGCCCTTATGGCTGTCATAATACAGGCATTCATGCCTGCATTGAACACAAGAGTTTCGAATTTCAAAAGTTGGCAGGAGTTACATAATTCAGATCTGCCAATTACTCCTCCTCATAACACGTGGGAGGTTACTGCCAATTACTTCCAAGTCCAAGTCCAAGATCAAGATCAAGATCAAGGCCAAGGCCAAGGCCAAGGCCAAGGCCAAGGCCAAGGCCAAGGTTCAAGGTCCAAGGTCCACGGTACACGGCACGCGGCTCGCGGCCGCGGCCGCGGCCGCGGCCGAGGCCGAGGCGAGGCGGGCGGCCGGCGTCGGCGCGTGCGTGTGGGCTTTAAGCCCATACACATGTACCATTAATTATTACATGCATAAAGGTAACTCCTTATATACTAGAATAATGATGGTTCATTATTCAATGTGGGATTCCATCCCTTATTAATTCACAATTAAGTGATAAACTTTAATTCACTATTTCTCACTCACCGGGAATCGGTTTAGAGAAAGTGAATATACCACGATCATCTACTCGGAACGTAGATCGATCCTATGATATTTAATTTTACAAAATAAAATTAAAATCATTAACGATTCCAATAATCCCCCACATGAGTGAAAATAGCCCAAATGCAATATGCAGACACAAGCTAAGTCCTCAAGAGGCGTTAAAGTATAAGGATAGGTAGTTCGTGACTTTGAACCTTCCATAGTTAACATCATCGGGTACACAGACGGATTAGTATCTTGATGCTCTGAACTATTCCCCCACGGCGTGCACCGAGACAATGGTGCTAACACTTGAACACTTCAACCTCATCTGTTCTCACGTTTTGTGTCCTTTGCGGGCCTTGGACACCCCTTTGGATTCATAAGTGTATTTCATGAAGCGGCCCCCACTTCTCACTTATATAGGTGATTCTTTACCGAGTATGTTGCCATACTCAACCTCCTCGAGATCTTTAGGAATCATTAAAAGTCATAGACTTAACCTCACCACTAGGCAAGTTTTCAACACTCAATTGCTCTATAGGGAATAAACTTAGATGAGTGTTTCACACGAACTCTCATAGCTTAGTTCTCCCATTGAACCAAGTTCTTGGTATCTCTAGTAATCTTGGTTGGGTTACGACTATGAAAATTCTCAATTTGTGGATTTTAAACCCATTCCCTCTAGCAATTTATTCATTTGATCACGGTTTAACCCTTTGGTTAGCGGATCCTCTAGATTATCCAATGACCTCACATTGTCAATAGAGATAACCCCACTTTTGATCAAATGTCTCACGGTATTATAGTGTCGACGAATATGTCGAGACTTTCCATTATACACGTTACTTCTCGCCCTACCAATAGCAGCTTGGCTATCACAGTGAATCATCACTGCAGGTACTGGCTTGGACCAACATGGAATATCTTCTAGAAAGTTTCTGAGCCATTCGGATTCTTCACCAGCTTTGTCCAAAGCTATGAATTCCGATTCCATGGTGGATCGGGCTATACACATTTGTTTCGCGGACTTCCATGAGACAGTTCCACCCCCAATGGTAAACACATAACCACTTGTAGAAAATGAACTTTTCATATCGGATATCTAATTCGCATCACAGTACCCTTCAAGTACCGGGGGGTATCTCGAATAGTGTAGCCCAAGGTTTTGAGTATACTTTAAGCACCTCAAAACTCTAACGAGAACTTTCCAGTGCTCTTTGCTTAGATTGCTCGTGTAACGACTCAATTTGTTCACAGCGCAAGCTAAATCGGGTCGAGTGCAATTTGTAAGATACATTAAACACCCAATGACTCGTGCATATTCTTCTTGTGCAACGGGTGTTGTGTCGAGATCTATACGTCTCAACAGGCGAACGCCTCAGAAACTGGGCGACCGAGCCAGAGCCCAGCAGCCAAGGCAGATTGGCCGACCGAAGGTCCCAGGACAAGTCCCGGTGCCGAGCAATCGACATCTAAGGCGATCGTCTCTCGGTACTTGGCGATCGACCCCTGGTGACCGACCAAATGACGACCGCCTCATGTCACACGAAGCCAACGATCGTCCATTTGGCAAAGGCCTAAGCCCGGGACAGAAACCCACATGCAGATCCGGAAAAGGCGCCGCAGCACATAGATCGTTGACCACAGCCTGTCAGCATCTTTCCACCAACCGACAGACCCGCCGAAAGGTGCACAGTGGGACCGCCCATGACAGCAACTCAGGACGCGTGTCGGCTCCTCATTGGATCACACAGCTGGCTGCCAGCAGCGGCTGCAGGCTTAAAGGCAGACAACCCATGTGACATAAAGACGATCGCCCCTTATTATATTACCTAAAAAGCGATCGCCCGCCAGCAAACAGGGCATCTCAGCTCCTATAAATAGGAGGCTGCCTGCACTTGGAAAAGGAACTGCTTCTTAAAAAGTTCGACTTATAACTTGGCTTTCTAACTCTTGGCAACAGCTATCTCTTGGTTCTTCCTTCTCTCTCAGCACCTCTTACACGAAAGACGGTCGACAGAGACGAATCAGGCAAAGCTTTGCTCAAGAGCTAGATAATATGATCTTTTACACTCATTGTAATTAGATTCTTACATTAATACTTGTATCCCCGAATATTTGTATTAATAACATCTCGCGAGAGCATTCAAACCCGGGCCTAACAAACCCAGCAAATCTTGTGTTTTTCCATTCCCTCGGACGTGCTCTCGCAATTTGCTGTTGCTCGATCATTCCAGCAATATCTATCTTTGGATAATATTTCGGGCAACAACAATTAGCGCTAGAAGGAGGGCCTCTAACCCTCATTTTTATTCCTACCGTCTCGAAGAACACTCACTGTTCTCCGGGGCATATACCTGAAGAAATACTCACTGTTCTTCAGAGAAAAACCTTCAGAATCATGACTTCTGCCTCCACTTCGAAGAAAGCCACTGGCCAATCCGCTAGACACCTCATTCCGTATCAATCCGAGCAACAGCCTATGGCAGAGGGTAGCCGCCGCGGTCCGAGACTCTCGATCCCGCCCCCGAGGGACGGCCCAAGCCTCTCGATCGATCAGGTCCAAATAGCGGAACAGATTGAAGGAGCCCTAGCCATCCTACGGGAGTGGCGGAGAGCTTTCGACGAGCCACCTGCTATAACCCCCTCGGCCATCCGCTGCGTGACCAAACGGAAGTTCAAGGGGCTACTGACCGAGCGATCGCCAGAAGGCCCCCATTCGCAAGAAGAGGCGCTCGCTAGCCGAGGCACCTCTGTTTTCGATCGCCTAAGCAGCGACCCGTCATGGTGACCGGGGCAGTCCGGCCCCAGCCACGAGACGACGGAGCTCGAGTCCATCACCAGGATTTCGGCATATCCGACTCCCAGAAGGCAGGCAGCCATCTGGCTCCTCCTCGAAGAAGAACCGAGGTCGGCAATAGCGGAATCAGGAGATCGGTGCACGATCGCCTCGGCTCCCGTTCTGAAAGCCGAGCCACGAGCGACCAAGCTACAGCAATGGCCGCGATGCAACGCCAGCTCGACGACATGAAAGCTCTCCTGGAATCTGGGACAGGCGCCAATAACAAGATTACCGGGCCGAACGAGCCACTCGCGTTCCAATCGAGCTCGCCCCCGTGTAGCGTAGGATCACTCCTCCACAAACACCTTTGTACGAGGGGAGGTCGGACCCCGAGACTCACCTGAGCAAGTTCCGCATCTACATGACCGGGTGCGGGGCATCCGATGCGACCAGATGCCGAATGTTCCCGCTAACGCTAGGCGACCTGGCCCATAGATGGTACATCTCATTACCGTCGCGATCCGTCAACTCCTTTGATCAACTGGCGAACAGCTTCACAGCTTACTTCACCACCAAGGTCGCTCGTCTGGAAGGTCCCCATCGCATGATGCAAATCAGGCAGGGAGAAGAAGAGTCCGACGTAGGCTACATCGACTGTGTTGATGAGATCATTCTCAACAGCATTCCCATAAGCGACGAGATCGCCCTATACTCGGTCCTAGGGGGATTCCATGGTCTTTCGCCTATGTTCAGGCATCTTACAAAAGACCATACCCCGACCTACGCGATCTTCCACGCTAAAGCCGCAGACTTTCTGGCCAGGCAAAGGTTTCTTCTCAACTTATAAGTAACGCGATCAGCAGCCGAACGACGATCCCCAGTCTTCCAGCCCGATCGCCATTATCAAGCAACATCATCAAAATCGGAGGACTCGTTCTCCATCTACAGTTCACCATCTAACATGATGGACTAAGGCACGAGATCGCCTCCCCCGCACAACGTACACCGTCGAAGGTCGGCATCTACATGACGATCTGAGGTAGAAGAATGCAGCCATGGTCCTGGTGGTTGATGGAACTGACTGCTTAGGCCATGCAAGGTCCCTTTGGGCCACGATCGCCTGCCGTTCGTTTAAATACGAGGCCGGCATAGTCTGAGGGCTCTCCAAAGCTAATCAGTGGACACGCTCGCCCGCCCTCAAAGGTTCATCATCTAACATGCCGAACCCGGACAATGCGACGCATCACTACCCCCGTCTCAACGTATACCGTCGAGGATTGCCATCTAACATGACGATCTGAGGTAGAAAAGAGCTAACTAGCCGCGGACGTGGAGTCGATTCATCCGACGACGCCCCGCGCAAGGACTCCTCTAGACCAAGACCGCACGCCCTTCGTTTAAATACGAGGTGAGGCGCAGCCTAACAAAGGACCCTCACAATAAAATGAGTCACGAGACAGACAATGTCGCTCGCGCATAAGACATGGTCATGGAGTCGGTCCATCGAACTCCGCGACTGTGCACAGTTCCTCAACGACGAAACTATCAAGTTTCTACGAGGGATTGGCAAAATTATTTATTGCAGGTACAAGACCGAAGATAGCTAGCCAATCGACCAGATCGCCCAAGTCCGAAACCAAAGTCCGCTCAACCGATCGCCCGTCTTCACCCTACACGATCGCCAGCAAGAACCACCTCACCCCATGTCTTCAACATCGGAGCAAGCTGGGGGGCAATTGTTGTGTCGAGATCTATACGTCTCAACAGGCGATCGCCTCAGAAACCGGGCGACCGAGCCAGAGCCCAGCAGCCAAGGCAGATTGGCCGACTGAAGGTCCCAAGACAAGTCCCGGTGCCTAGCGATCGACATCTAAGGCGATCGTCTCTCAGTACTTGGCGATCGACCCCTGGTGACCGACCAAATGATGACCACCTCATGCCACACGAAGCCAACGATCGTCCAGTCGGCAAAGGCCTAAGCCCGGGACAGGAACCCACATGTAGATCCGGAAAAGGCACCGCAGCACATGGATCGTTGACCACAGCCTGTCAGCATCTTTCCACCAACCGACAGACCCGCCGAAAGGTGCACAGTGGGACCGCCCGTGACAGCAACTCAGGATGCGTGCCGGCTCCTCATTGGATCGCACAGCTGGCTGCCAGCAGCGGCCGCAGGCTTAAAGGCAGACATCCCATGTGACATAAAGACAATCGCCCCTTGTTATATTACCTAAAAGGCGATCGCCCGCCAGCAAATAGGGCATCACAGCTCCTATAAATAGGAGGCTGCCTGCACTTGGAAAAGGGGCTGCTTCTTAAAAAGTTCGACTTATAACTTGGCTTTCTAACTCTTGGCAACAGCTATCTCTTGGTTCTTCCTTCTCTCTCAGCACCTCTTACACGAAAGACGGTCGGCAGAGACGAATCAGGCAAAACTTCGCTCAAGAGCTAGATAATAGGATCTTTTACACTCATTGTAATTATATTCTTACATTAATACTTGTATCCCCGAATATTTGTATTAATAACATATTGCGAGAGCATTCAAGCCCGGGCCTAACAAACCCGACAAATCTTATGTTTTTCCATTCCCTCGGACGTGCTCTTGCAATTTGCTGTTGCTCGATCATTCCAGCAATATCTATCTTCGAATAATATTTCGGGCAACAACAACGGGGTCCCCTCGATTTTTTCTCAAGTGATCATTTAAATCTATTGGGGTCTTAGCCGGCAAGCTTTCAAAAGCATTAAACTTCTTGAGAACTTTCTCGGCATAGTGAGATTGTGTCAAGATGATTCCATCTAATTTTCTCAAAATTTTCATTCCAAGAATCACATCGGATAGCCCCATGTATTTAATGTCAAAATTTCTTTTTAACATGTTCTTTGTATCGTTAATCACTTATATATTATTACCCATGATTAATATGTCATCTATATAAAGACACACAATAACATAACCATTATTAGTGTTCTTAATATAAACACATTTATCACACTCGTTTATTTTAAAACCATTTGATAACATTACATTATCAAATTTCAAGTGCCACTGTAGTGGAGCTTGTTTCAATCCATATAGAGACTTAACCAGTTTGCATACCTTTTTCTCTTGTCTAGGTACTACAAACCCTTCAGGTTGTTCCATATAGATCTCTTCATCCAGATCACCATTCAGAAAAGCAGTCTTAACATCCATTTGATGAATCTCAAGATCGTGCAAAGCAGCAATCGCGAGAAGCACTCGAATAGATGTAATTCTCGTTACAGGTGAATAGGTATCGAAAAAATCGTACCCTTCCTTATGTTTGAAACCTTTGACTACTAAACGAGCTTTATATTTGTCAATTGACCCATCAGCCTTACTTTCTTTTAAGGATCCATTTGCATCCTAAGGGTTTACAACCTTCAGGTAAATCAACCAAAACCCAAGTTTGGTTTTGTAAAATTGAGTCAATTTCACTCTGAACAGCTTCTTTCCAGAGCAACCCGTCTGGTCTGGCATAAGGTACTTTGATCGATGTTGGTTATTCATCCAACATGAATGCTACGTAGTCAGGTCCAAATGTCTTTGGTGTCCTAACTCTACTACCGCGTCTCGGTTCTACATCTTCCAGATTAGATCTCGATCGCTTACGTGACTTTGGATCTATATCCACAGGTTTTGAACTTGTTCCTTCATCTTCAACTCTATTGCTAGAATTGTTCTCAATTTTATCATTATCCTTACAAGGATATATGTTTTCAAAGAATACAGCATTCCTTGATTCAATTGTTGTTCCCACAGTCATTTCAGGAACTTCTGACTTGTGGATAACAAACCGATAGGCACTATTGTTCAGTGCATACCCAATAAAGATACAATCGACCGTTTTAGGTCCGATTTTAACTTGTTTAGGTAGATGTACCTCAACCTTAGCCAAACACCCCCACACTTTGAGATATTTTTATGAAGGTTTTCTACCTTTCCACAACTCATAAGGGGTAATATCCTTACCTTTGCATGGAATCTTGTTCAATATGTAGTTGGATGTCAGGACAGCTTCCCCCCACATGTTCTGGGGCAACCCTGAACTAATCAATAAGGCATTCATCATATCTTTAAGGGTTCGATTCTTACGTTCAGCAACGCCATTAGATTGTGGTGCATATGGAGCTGTTGTTTGATAAATTATACCGCTTTCGTTGCATAATTCCTCAAACAGGGCTACATATTCGCCACCTCTATCGCTTCGAACCATCTTGATATGACAGCCTAATTGATTTTCGGCTTCATTCTTGAAGTTCTTAAAAGCTTCAATAGCCCCATCTTTACTTCTCAAAAGATAAAGATAACAATATCTTGTGCAGTCATCGATAAAAGTGATAAAGTACTTTTTACCACCTCTAGTTTGCACAAACTTTAAATCACATATCTGTGTGAATTAATTCAAGGGGTTGTGTGTTTCGTTTTACCGAATGAAACGGAAGTTTCGTCATTTTTGCTTCAACACAAATCTCACATTTGTTTTGAGTATTGACTTCATTTAATTTTAGTAAATCTAAGTTTACTAATCTTTTTATAGCATTTAGATTCACATGACCTAATCTACAATGCCATAAATCAGAACACTCAGTCAAGTAAGAGGAAGCAACATCATTTTCATTAGCATTACTGGACTTGGTTACATGGCGTTTAGCCAAAGCATTAAGTTTAAAGAGTCCCTCCGTGAGGTAACCCTTACCAAGAAACCTATCAAACTTTTTTATGATAATTCCATCTGACTCAAACACTAGTTTAAACCCCTTTTTAACTAGTATAGAGCCTGAGATCAAATTCTTCCTCATATCCGGAACATGAAGCACATTCTTCAAGGTGAGTGTCTGTCTGGACGTAAGTTTGAGGTCCACTTCTCCAACTCCGATAATTTCAGATGGAGCTGGATTCCCCATGTTGAGCTTCCTCGCCTCAATAGCCTGATAGTTCTTAAACTGGCTCCTATTGGCACCAACGTGGGCGGTCGCACCAGTGTCGACGTACCAACCACCTTGGTTCTCAACGTGTTTGACTTCTTCGGTGACCATAGCAACAAGATCATCCTCTTTCCATTCGCCGTTAGTCTCTGCGATGTTGGCAACATGTTTCTTCTTCTTGTTGGCCTTCGGCTTTCGACAGTCTTTCGCCGTATGCCCATGTTTGCCACAGTTGAAGCAATCGCCATCAAACTTCTTGACTAGTTGCTTCCCTTTGCTCTTGTTTTAGACACTAGGACGAGCCCTTTTATTGGAGGGACCACCATGCTCCAACAGATTGGCCTTAACATCAATCAGGCCTTTTGGTTTGTGGTCATTTTTGCGCACGTCAGCTCGATGCGCAATTTTACAATCAAGTCTTCAAGAGTCATCTCCTTTCGCTTGTGCTTAAGGTAGATCTTGAAATCTTTCCAACTGGGGGGCAACTTCTCGATCACAGTTGTAACAGTAAAAGCGTCCGGTAGGACCATTCCCTCGGCATTGACATCATGAACGATGAGTTGGAACTCTTGTACTTGTTCCATGACAGGCCTTGAATCAACCATCTTGTAGTCCAGATACTTGGCGACTACAAACTTCTTTGTACCTACATCATCACTACGGTACTTATTTTCAAGTGCTTCCCACATCTCTTTTGATGTGCTTACAACAGAGTATACATTGTACAAACTATCCTCTAAAGAATTCAGAATAAAGTTTTTACAATGATAGTCTCCATTGTGCCAATTATAATAGGCAGCTCGGACTGTGAAACTAGTCTCTTGAGCACTTGGCGCCGGTGGCGCATCTTCCTTAAGGAAGTTAGCAAACCCCAATGTTGTTAAATAGAACAACATCTTTTGTTGCCACCTTTTAAAGTCGGCACCACCAAACTTTGGTGGCTTCTCGGCGGTAGGCATCATCTTAGGCCCTGAGTTTGTTCCAAAAAAGGAACCACTCGTGTTGAACCCGTAGGCTCCAACACTAGATCCTAACATGGATCCCACGGTACCACTAAAAGTGGAACCAACGGTGCCACTCGAGGTGGACCCACCGGTAGTCAAAAATGGGTTGTTAAAAACCCAACCAGTTGTTGTTGACATCGTTGAAGCATTTGTGTTGAACACCATCGAGACGATAGTTGATGATGTGGTTGAGCCAATGGAGTTCGCCATGATTGAGGCGGCGGTTGCGGAGGCAGAGGTAGCGGTGGCGGCGGAGTCGGTGGCAGCAACGGTAGTCGACATCTCCAGTTGTGTGATTTAGTAACAACAACAAGTATGTTCTCTCGTCTTGCGCTTGTTGTATAAATCTGTGTTACAAACTTGCTGGGCGGAAATTAAATTACAACTGGAAACTATAATTACAACTCGAAAAATTGAAAATACAGGACTCGAGGCGGAATTAAAAATACAATGAAAAACGAAACTGAATCTGCACTAACCAAAAATAAATTAGAAATACAAGAAGATAATCCAAACAACAATAAACAATAAACGAAACTAGAAGTCGCCCGAAGATGCCTTCTGCCCGCAAGACGAGAAACGCCCCGGTAGTGTTCACGGATTGGCGGTTCGACCCCAAAGGTCAATGACTTTATGTCTCTACAGTAGCAACACCGCAAAATGGAGAGCTCCGACAAACTGGAAGAGGTGAGGACAAAGCTCCGAATTATGATATGCAGAGGATGATAAAAACTATATGTTTATACTGAGTTCGAAATTGCATGTACTGATGTAGAGGGATGCATGCCTATTTATAGGCCATTCACACTGCAGTGGGGGTTTAAACACAACTCTTATGGCTGTCATAATGAAGGCATTCATGCCTGCATTGAACACAGGAGTTTCGAATTTCAAAAGTTGGCAGGAGTTACATAATTCAGATCTACCAATTACTCCTCCTCATAACACGTGGGAGGTTACTTCCGGGTTAGACTGAATTTGAACAGTCAGGATGCACCTGGACTGTATTCATCTCCTTAACCATTTGACGGATGTACCTGAACATCCTTATGTGCACATACGAGCCCAACTACATTGTTGAGCTTGTCCAAAAAATTCTTTAAGCTAGCCCAAGGCCTAGCTCACGGACAAGCCCACGAACAGGCCCAAAGACCAGCCCAAAGATCAATTGCCAAGATCCAAGATCCAAGTCCAAGTCCAAGTCCAAGATCAAGATCAAGATCAAGGCCAAGGTCCAAGGTCCAAGGCCGAGGCGGGCGGGTGGCGGCGGCGCGCGTGTGTGCGCGCGTGTGGGCTTTAAGCCCATACACATGTGCCATTAATTATTACATGCATAAAGGTAACTCCTTATATACTAGAATAATGATGGTTCATTATTCAATGTGGGATTCCATCCCTTATTAATTCACAATTAAACGATAAACTTTAATTCACTATTTCTCACTCACCGGGAATTGGTTTAGAGAAAGTGAATATACCACGATCATCTACTCGGAACGTAGATCGATCCTATGATATTTAATTTTACAAAATAAAATTAAAATCATTAATGATTCCAACACATTATCATCATCATATCTTCATTTTCTCTTCAACAAGACAACCGAGAAAAGGGTTTCATTTTTGAAAGAAGATTTCCTAGGTAACATTTAGCAATCTATACATCGATTTGTCAGTTTTGATGAGTAGATCATGAATACGTATTTAATCTTAAAAACTGATGGCGGAATTTGCGGAACGGGGTAAAAATGTTGTTTGCTGTCGTGTTGCCCGTACCGGTTCTTCGGCTATCGGAATTTATAAACTTTATATCAATTTGGAGCTCTTGTGATGTGCAATGTACCCCTGCTATTGATTTCGAGCGAGGATTTCTATGGCGTGTGTGTTTATCAGTGTGTGTGTATGCAATTTGTGTTTAGTGCGTGGGAGTGTTGTCTATAGCTGTGTGTCTGTGTGTGTGTGTGTGTGTTTCCTGTGTGTATAAGTTGTGTTTATGAATGTTGTGCTGTGTTGCAATGTGTGTGTGTGTGGGTAATATAGTGAGTTTTGTGTGTGTCTGTGTGTTGCAGTGAGTGTCTCTGTGTGTGTGTTGCAGTGAGTGTCTGTGTGTGTGTTGGAAATTAGTTTTACAAAAATGAGTTTTGGCTCAATGTTAACCAATTTAATAATGATAAAATATCTAATTCTTTTGAATTAAATATTAAATTATGAATCTATGTTCCGAGAAGCTAGACGTAGGATTTTATTTCTCTCAAAACCGATTTCTGGTGAGTGAGAAATAAATGATTAAAGTTGGCCATTTAATTGAAATGATGAAGAGTTAAAGTGTGTATGAAAAGTTATCTCATATTTGAAAATTAAAGTCTTCTTGACTAACTTATTAGTAAGAAGGTGAACGGGTAGTTCAACAAGGTAGTAGTATACACTAGTGGACCAACGATGCAAAGACCACACGCACGCCACCACCCGCCGGCCCGCTCGGCTCGGGCTTGGGCTTGGGCTTGGTTCTTCTTGGTTTTTGATTCTTGGCAATTGGACTTTGGGCTGGACTTGGGGCTGGACTTGGGCCGTGGGAGCTTGGGCTGTAACTATATTAATTTTTGCAGTTAAGTCCAATGTCATCAGCCAGGTTTAAAAACTCAGCTGATTTTTTAGAGGTTGAAAACCCAGCTGATTTTTTTTTTCAAGTTGGAAACCCAGCTATTTTTTTCAGGATGAAAACTCCGTTGACTTTTGGTGGTTGAAAACCCAGCTGAATTTTGGAGGCTAAAAATTCAGCTGACATTTGATCCAAGCTGAAATGAGCCAGGTTCAGAACTCAGCTTCTGGAATATGACTCTTCACTCTCCATAATGTAACGTCCGAATTAAATGAGACTATTTATGGAGGTAACCTTCCAGCTGGAGGATTAAAGAGAATCAGGGGCACTTTAATCTGCAATTACTTCCACCTAATGGAGTGGTTTTTGGATCCTATAAAAGGTTGTCTTATGCATTTCATTTTATATAACAACATAAAATGAAATACAAGCATACCACATATTGCAGCATATTTCCTTCTTGCTTTTCGTGCTCAATTTACAGTACTTAACCGATCGCCGGCTTTCTGAGTTTTAGAGAGCACCTAACTCAGAAACATAGCAGTTGTGTCTTTGGGACATATTGCCTGAGCTGTCTGCTCCTATATGGGGACAAAATTGTCTTACGGAAAGAGTTATACTCGCCTCTCTAAATTGTATTTTTATTCAGTCTTTTAATTTACTAGAATTGTAAAAGATTGTCTTTCTTTGTAATCTTTTATTCAAATTACGTTGTTGGAAATTCATAGAACCAACAATCATAAGATAATTTCATATTTTCTGTAATTTCCAATGGCGACCGATGCTGATCTTGCCGCTGCTGCTGCGGTAACATCCCCAAGATATTCAGGGTATATTGCAGCGCCATAGACCCCTACGTGGGATCCACCATGCTAAATAAACAATACCACTGGTCTGACCATATCGGTTAGCGAGAAACACACAACACCACAACAATAATTAAATGAAATCACCCAGTACAACCAATAAATAGGACATCACTCAAATTCACAAATACGATTTAACATACAAAACATATTCCAATTCAAAAGTGTCTAAGTACTCGTGACTATTTTCTATAAGTTCACAAGTTTGGAAAACAAAAACATCAAAATAGACAACGGAAATAAAGGGACTCCATTGCACACGTCAACATCCCCAACCAGCATCCTCGTACTGCTCCAGTGTCCTCTCGACCGGCTGAACACCACCTGAAATTCATAACAAGATTTTCCCCAAAATGGGTCCCCAAACGGGTTAGCAATTACGCTAGTACAAGTAATCAAGACAAACCATTCGCTTACACATTTCATAGTACATGCATCAAGTCATTTCAAAATCCAAAACCAGACATTTCTTTTCCCGAAAAACAAACAATCAATAATCAATTTGCCTAGGACCGGGGCGAAACCACTGGTCCCATTCGAGGCCTCTAAGGATCCTCCCGAACTGGCCATAATCATAAAATAAATCACGCACAGGCATCGCCTAGGACCTGGGCAAAACCACTGATCCCATTCAAGGCCTAAGGACCCTCCCGAACTGGCTAGCGAACAAGCTCGTGAATCCGGAGTGAAGTCACGGATTCCCCCGAGCCCCATCGGACCTCCCCGGAGCGAGCAAAGCACACACATATTATACATCACCATTTCATGTCAAGCATAAAGGTTTCCGAGAATACTTGCCTTGAGTAATTAACGACGAAACGAACGGAATGGAGAATCAACCACGATCGCTAGGGACCGACAACCACGAACCTAACGATTCGAAGAATACAATCACAACCCATTCTACAAGATTACGAAAATGGAATATGCCCAAAAACCCACCTACGATTCATGTAAATTCGTATAAAAACAACCAGGGCGGATCGCAATCAAACCCTCTCGATTTAACAAATACCACGAAATTTACCATGAACTCGTAGGGAAAACATGAATACCATTAAGATTAATCACATACATCATGGATTAATCAACCCTACGGAATGAATTGGACATTAAATGGAAAATCCCCCAATTCCCCAAAATAGGGTTCTAAGAGTTTACCTCGGATCGAAGGCGAAGAACACGCGTAGATGTTGTTAATACACACCAAAAACTCAAGAAAGATGATGTATTGAAGTTACAAGGCTTCAAATCGCCTGGAAATCGCTCAGAAATCGTCTAGGATCGGAGAGGAGGAAGAAAAGATGAAAATGGCCGAAATCGGTCAACTCCTGGGTATTTAAACCCAGGCACGGTTACGTACGTTAGCCCTGGATAGCTAACGTACGTTAGCTTCTTAACGTACGTAAGCCTTCCAGACTTACGTACATAATGCATCGGCAGGACCTTCTGTCCAAAAACACAAAGGTCATTACATACGTTATGAGAAGGCTCTTACGTACGTAATAAACCCTACGCTAACGTACGCAACATCAAGCTCGTAGCGTACGCAAGGGGCTGGCAGAGCCTACTGTCCGATTTCCTAAACACTATTATGTACGTAACAACAATGAAGTTACATACGCTAAACATAACATATAACGTACGTTAAAGTGTAGACCGTAACGTACGTTATGTCCTCCAAGAACAGGACTAACAAACACACAAGAGGTGAATCAAAAATCAAAACGCGTCGATTGACAAAACATGAAGATACGAATACATAGGGTTTGAGACGATGAACCTAAGTGTTGAAAGAAAACATATTTCTGACTACCCAAAGGTTCGGAAAACAACAACAAACGTAATTACCCCATAACTTTGGAAAATTACAAAATGGCCCAAAATATCCGAAACACACGATACACGATCGAAACACCAAACAAAAGCTCACAACACGCATAGTAACATAAGATGGATTTATGGCAACCCCGAAACGGCAGTTCCGAACAACCATTACGAGAATCAAACAAAATAACGATGGAAATGACATTAAACGCGGAATTGAGTAAAACAGGTCCGAAACAAACTCGGATGACAAAAAGTACAGTATTAAATATTCTCAAAATATCAGTAAGGTTACAAGCGAGTCACTAAAAATGAAAATACACTAAGATGAAAAATACCGGGAAAAGAAAAAATGCGGATATTACATTCTCCCCCTCTAAAAACAAGTTTCGTCCCGAAACTTAAGAAACAAACAACTCGGGGTAGCTAGCACGCATGCTATCCTTGGTTTCCCAAGTCGCCTCATCGACACCATGTCTCGACCACTGCACCTTGACCAATGGAATGGTCTTATGCCTCAGGCGCTTCTCACAGTGATCCAAAATCTTCAAGGGACGCTCCTCGAAGGTAATATCCTCAGCGATATCGATCTCACCATAGTCGATAACATGACTAGGATCCGGAACATATTTCCTCAACTGGGAAACATGGAAAATTCTATGGACGTGGCTCAAAGCCGGAGGCAACGCCAAACGGTATGCCAACTCGCCGACCCTCTCTAAAATCTCAAAGGGCCCAATAAACCCCGGACTCAACTTTCCATTCTTCCCGAAGTGGAACACTCCCTTCATCGGCGACACCTTTAGCAAAACGCGGTCTCCCACCTCGAATTCCAAAGGTCGAAGATGAATATTAGTATAGGATTTCTGTCGACTTTGAGCCGTCAACATCCTTTCCCGAATCAATTCCACCTTCTTCCTCGTTTCTAAGGCGATATCCGGTTCGGTCGTGACCAAATCGGACACCTCATTCCAACAAATCGGCGATCGACATCGCCGCCCATAAAGCGCCTCATACAGTGCCATGTTTATCGATGCGTGCCAACTATTGTTGTATGTGAACTCGTTCAACGGCAAATGCTCCTCCCAATCACTGCTCCAATCGAGAGCACAAGCACACAACATATCCTCAAATGTCTGGATAGTGCGCTCTGACTGCCCATCCGTCTGAGGATGAAAAGAAGTACTCAGATGCAAACGAGTACCCAATGCCTTATGTACCCCCTGCCAAAAGTGCGATACAAAATGGCCATCATGATCCGAAATAATAGACTTCGGAGTACCGTGAAGCCTCACAATCTGCGCAATAAATACACGAGCTAGCGTTTCCAGACCCCAAGTATCCTTAATACCCAGAAAGTGTGCTGACTTGGTCAGACGATCCACAATCACCCAAACCATATTCATACCAGACTTTGATCTCGGCAAGCTCGTTACAAAGTCCATCGAAACATCTTCCCATTTCCATTCCGTAACGGGAAGTGACTGCAACAACCCGACTGGTCGTTGATGCTCGATTTTGACCTGCTGACAAGTCAAATATTTACTACAAATCATGCAACCTCCTCCTTCATATCGTTCCACCAAAAGTTCCTCCTTAGGTCCTTGTACATCTTACTCGAACCAGGATGAACCGAGTAAGGCGTAGCATGGGCCTCACACAAAATACTCTGCCTCAATTCCAAGTCATTCGGTACATAAAGCCGACTCTGGAATCTCAAAACACCATCTTCGTGAATCACAAATCCAGGAGACTTCCCTTTAATAACATTCTCTCGGATTTGAATAATCATCGGATCCTCCAACTGCTTCAGTTTAATGTCATCGATCAGCGACGATGAAATCTCTAAAGAACAAAGTTGCCCAACAGCTTCTAGCAACAAAATCTCAACACCCAACTCAATCAAATCGCGCTGAAGCTTAGATTGAGACGTAAGTATCTCAAGCATTCGCAACGTAACTGGTTTTCGACTCAAGGCGTCCGCTATGACGTTCGCCTTGCCCGGATGATAAAGGATTTCGAGTTCATAATCCTTAATCAACTCTAACCACCTCCTCTGCCTCATATTCAACTCCCGCTGAGTGAATATGTACTTCAGAATTTTATGATCGGTAAAAATCTGACATGTAGAGCCAAAAAGATAATGACGCCATATCTTGAGCGCAAAAATAGCTGCCGCTAACTCCAAATCATGAGTAGGGTAGTTGAGCTCATACAGCCTCAACTGTCCCGACGCATATGCAATAATCTTGTCGTGCTGTATTAGTACGCACCCAAGACCCTGACCCGAAGCATCGCTATAAACAGCAAAACCCTCGTTGCCAGATGGCAATGTTAGAATCAGGGCAGAAGTCAAACGTCTTTTCATCTCCTCAAAACTCCACTGTCTTTCGTCATTCCAGACAAACTTCTCAGATTTCTGAAGTAACTGTATAAGTGGCCGAGCCTACTTCGAGAACCCCTCGATGAACATACAATAGTATCCAGCCAACCCCAATAAACTACGGACCTCCTTCACATTCTTAGGCGGTGCCCAATCCAGCACTGCCTCAATCTTCTGTGGATCCACACAGACCCCCTTCGGCTGAAATCACGTGACCCAGAAACATCACTTCCTTCAGCCAGGACTCACATTTCGAGAACTTCGCATAGAGTCGCTCGATCCTCAAAATGTCTAGCACCACACGCAGATGATGCGCATGCTCCTCCTCATTCTTCGAATAGATAAGGATATCGTCAATGAAGACGACAACACACTTATATAAATACTCGATGAAAACCTTGTTCATCAACTACATGAACACTGCCAGCGCGTTAGTTAGCCCGAAGGGCATAACCACAAACTCATAATGTCCGTATCTCGTCCGAAAAGTTATTTTCGGGACATCCGACTCCTTCTCCCGAAGTTGATAGTACCCCGATCTCAAGTCGATCTTCGAGAATACCGCGGCTCACTGCAACTGATCAAATAAGTCATCAATTCTTGGCAAGGGATACTTATTCTTGATGGTCACCTTGTTCAGTGAACCATCCTTCTTCCATACAAATAGAACCGGTGCGCCCCAAAGAGAAGCGCTCGGTCGAATATACCCCGACTCAAGAAGCTCACTCAACTGCTTCTTCAACTCGGCCATCTCTGAAGGTGCCATATGATACGGCACCTTCGAAATTGGAGCCGCAACCAGCTCTAACTCGATAGCGAACTCAACCTCACGGTCCAGTGGTAACCCCAGAAACTCATCAGGAAAGACATATGGGAACTCACTAATGACTGGAATCGATGAAAACTCGACCCCAACATCCTCCGCCTTCAAGGCGTAACACCAATAACCAGTACACCCCTTCCGCAAGAGTCTCATCGCCTTCAAGGCATTAATTACGAACTTCTGGTTTCCCCTCTTTCACCCGGCGAAAGAGTGCTCGGTGCCGTCCTCGGCTAACATGGTGATGATTCTCGTGCAGTAGTTCATGATCGCACTATGCTGCTCGATCTAATCATCCCCGAGAATCAAATCCTCACCCTCAATATCCACAACAATAAGATTCGAGAGACAAGCCCTCTCACAAATAACCACAGAACAGTCTCGGATATCCCGATCACCAACGATCCTATCACTGCTAGGAAGTTTAACGATGAAAGGCTCGCAAGACGACAAATAGTCAAGACTCAAATGATGTAAAGACTCCAGAGAGATAAATGAATGCGTAGCACCAGAATCGAAAAGCATACTAACAGGATGAGAATGAATATGAATGGTACCTAGCCACGGTAGCCGCTGGATCATCGGCCCTCCTCATCTCATATACACACGGATGAGCGGAGCTGACACTGGAAGCTCCCCCTCTAGTGGGCTGGCCCCGACCTCTCCCTCGGCTGGCACTCTGTGGAGGCGGTGGAGAAAATGACCCCTGCTTCACACTCGGCTCCTTCAGCGCTGGAAAAGAAGCCTGGGCACCAAGAGTCTGCCCTAAACGCTCACCAAAAAAGCCTTGTGGCCCGACTGACCACAAGTATGACAAGTCAACGATGGACGAGGACACTCCCGGTTCCTATGGACCGGCTTGCCACAGTTAAAACATCTGACATCACGAGTGGAGGCACTGGCAGTACCCCGAAAGCCCCTAAAAGAACGAGCCGAAATACCCGCAGGAAAACTAGCAGACTGAGACTTCTGCTGAACTCCGCCCTTGTGCCCCGGAAAGTTACCGACGGATTTCTGTTTCTTACTTTCTCGAGTCGCCTCACTGGCCGTCAAGGACATATCATAAGCAAGGGCTCCACTCTGATAGTCTTTTAAGGTGGTGCAGGCGAATCCAGAGATGTAATCACGAATCCTCGGTTTCATTCGCCTCGAGAAGTGGCAAATCTTGTCATCCTCCTCCTTAACCTGGGCCTTCACGTAGCCCAATTCCCAGTTGAAATCTGCAATGGCCTGAGAAACCAGAATATCTCAAGGCTGAGCATCATAAAAAGCATGAATCCGCGCCTGACGAACCGGACACGGACAGTACTCCACTTCCATAAGGTCTTTGAACTCGGCCCAAGAAGCAACATGATCCTGAGGTCCGACAGCGTCCCACCAATAAGCAGGATCCCTAGTGAGAAAATACTGGGTGATTGGGACCTTGCGATCTTCACGAAAATTAGTGGCAGTAAAGACCTTGGACATCTCTTTGATCCACCCCTCCCATCCAATCGGGTCTGAAGTCCTAGAAAACTGAGAAGGATGCATCTTGATGACATCTTGAAGCCAACGATCCTCCTCGGCCCGAGCAGCATGAGCCGGAGTCGATTTTGAACCGCCTGGGCTATTGCAGCCATTTGGTTCACCATCTGTTGCATTACAGCTGCAACACCAAGGTCGGCGCCATTACCGGCTACGCCATCTTGAGTAGCATTATGGCTCTGACAGCCATCAGTACTGTCGGCTCCAGAAGAGTGTGATGTGGCCGCCCCACTGGCTACCCCACGTCCCCGGCTGCGTCCACGACCACGGCCACGACCTCTACCCCGGCCTCTCCCAGCATCCATACTGAAGATAAGAGGTAGCAAAAGCAACTCGATGATAAGTACGAGAGAAAACAATCACAGTACAAGAAACGGAAGTACGGTATGAGAAAGCAAAAGAATCGAATAAGGAAAACTTACGAATACTGGGAGTACAGAGACGCTGGAGGCGTGATGACGATGTGCAAAATAAAACACAACTAGACCCAAATAACCGACAAGCCAAGGTATCCATAAACCTGTCTCTCATACCATTTTCTGTAACACCCCTAAGATATTCAGGGTATATTATAGCGCCGTGGTCCTCTACGTGGGATCCACCAGGCTAAATAAACAATACCGCTCGTCTAACCATATCGGTTAGCGAGAAACACACAACACCACAATAATAATTAAATGAAATCACACGGTACAACCGATAAACAGGACATCACTCAAATTCACAAATACGATTTAACATACAAAACATATCCCAATTTAAATGTGCCTAAGTACTCGCGAGTACTATCTATAAGTTCACAAGTTTGGAAAACAAACACATCAAAATGGACAACGAAAATAAAGAGACTCCATTGCACACGTCAACATCCCCGGCCAGCATCCTCGTACTGCTCTAGTGCCCGCTCGACCGGATGAACACCACCTGAAATTCATAACAAGAATTTCCCCAAAACGGGTCCCCAAATGGGTTAGCAATTACGCTAGTACAAGTAATCAAGGCAAACCATTCGCTTACACGTTTCATAGTACATGCATCAAGTCATTTCAAAATCTAAGACCACACATGTCTTTTCCCGGAAAACAAACAGTCAATAATCAATTTGCCTAGGACAGGGGCGAAACCACTGGTCCCATTCGAGGCCTCTAAGGACCCTCCCGAACTGGCCATAAACATAAAACAAATCACGCACAGGCATCGCCTAGGACCGGGGCGAAACCACTGATCCCATTCGAGTCCTCTGAGTACCCTCCCGAACTGGCTAGCGAACAAGCTCGTGAATCCGGAGTGAAGTCACGGATTCCCTCGAGGCCCCGTCGGACCCTCCCAGAGTGAGCAGGGCACACACATGTTATACATGACCATTTCATGTCAAGCATAAAGATTTCCAAGAATATTTGCCTTGAGTAATTAACAACGAAACGAACGGAACGGATAACCAACCACGATCGCTAGGAACCAACAACCACAAACCTAACGATTCAAAGAATACAATCACAACCCATTCTACAAGAGTACGAAAATGGAATACGCCCAAAAACCCACCTACGATTCATGTAAATTCGTACAAAAACAACAATGAGGGCGGATCGCAACCGAACCCTCTCGGTTTCACAAATACCACAAAACTTACCATGAACTTGTAGGAAAAACATGAATACCGCTAAGATTAATCACATACATCATGGATTAATCAACAACACGGAACAAATTGGACATTAAATCGAAAATCCCCAAATTCCCCAAAATAGGGTTCTAAGAGTTTACCTCGGATTGGAGGCGAAGAACATGCGTAGATGTTGTTAATACACACCAAAAACTCAAGAAAAATGATGGCTTGAAGTTACAATGCTTCAAATTGCCTGGAAATCACTCAGAAATCGTCTAAGATCGGAGAGGAGGAAGAAGGGATGAAAATGGCCGAAATCGGTCAACTCCTGGTATTTAAACCTAGGCCCGGTTACGTACGTTAGCCCTGGATATCTAATGTACGTTAGCTTCTTAACATACGTAAGCCTTCCAAACTTACGTACGTAATGCATCGGTAGAACCTTCTGTCTAAAAACACAAAGGTCATTACGTACGTTATGAAAAGGTTCTTACGTACGTAATACCTACGCTAACGTACACAACATCAAGATCGTAGCGTACGCAAGGGGCTGGCAGAGCCTACTGCCCGATTTCCTGAACACTATTATGTACGTAACAACAATGAAGTTACGTATGCTAAACATAACACATAACGTACGTTAAGTGTAGACCGTAACGTACATTATGTCCTCCAAGAACAGGACTGACAAACAGGCAAGAGGTGAACCGGAAATCAAAACGTGTCGATTAACAAAACATGAAGATACGAACACATATGGTTTGAGACAACGAACCTAAGTGTTGAAAGAAAACATATTTCTAACTGTTGGGATTCCACAGAAAATAAACGCAGCGGAAGAATAAACGGAATCCCTAAGAGGATCGATCAAGTAACGTATATACGAAAAGAAAAATACGAAGATCAAGGAATCAAAGTCCCATACCTATGATGTCTCTGAAAAACCTTCGTATGATGATGATGATGAAGAGCCCTTTGTTACAAGCACCTAAAGCAAGGTGCCTCTACTTCACACGCCAGAACTTGACGGAAAAATCAGCAAACTTCCTTTCTCTAAGAATGCGGCTAGGGAAGCTTGTAGGAATTTTTTCTCTCGATCTTTTCTACTAATAACTTGTCTCTAAGATCAAGTATATGTTGTAGAAATTTTTTTCTCACTCTTGAAGCTCTCTAAAAAACGAAAAAAAAAACACTTGGGGAAGGAAGAAGGAGACTTTATAATTGAAAAGACTTTCTTTTCACAATTCATCAAGCCTCACATGTAGAAGATGCTTTTAAAAGCATCTCTACACCTCACATGACCCCACAAGTGTATAATATAATGAGAGAGAGACAAATTAGAGAGGAGGGGGGGCCTTATAGGGAATCTTCCAAGAAACGGGTCGATTTACATGTGTTAATGCAAATCAAGACTGACTGATTAATAGTGTATCTAATACGACTATATCAGAATGCTTTGGCCAAAGACTTATGATCTTATTTGCCATTAACCGTATAGGACATTCGCCTGCTCACTAACAGGAGATAGAATCATTTCTTGGTGTACAACAAAGACTGCTACCTGCCCGTATAGTCCGCACTTCGAGGTCGACTCAGCAATTAAGCAAATAAGTCTAACTACTTTAATGACAAACTAAACATGACAGGCACATCTTGTACTGAACCCTCAAGTCAAAGGTCCACATATACTATCACAACCTTTCGATTCGTCATCGACTCTTCGAGAGTGAATACCGTGTGACTGAATCGAGTATGAGTCATGTTCGAGTATACTGTTCCCACCAATATACTTATAACTATGCTATCAAGATGTGCACACGTCCGAGCATTAGTTATACAAGTCTTATTAAAACTTAATGTCCTGTTAAGTTTTATCGACTTGCGAACTAGTTAAGCATTCGAGCTCTAAACACTTCTAGTGCCTATCTCCTTATCTCCATAAGGAGTAGAATGTTCACTCTTAAATGCAAGGACTATTTTTCTATATACCAAATCACAATGCCCGTGATATACAATAATATAGAAATAATAATTGCCTTATTAAATATAATATTCATAATTACAATACAATTGCTCTCACTCTCTCATCCTCTGAGTGGCATTCGAGGGCATATTCCTAACAATCTCCCACTTGCACTCAATGCCACAAACTATGGTATCTAATACCCATACTCTCCAGATACCTCTCTAAGACCTTATGAGATAGTGGCTTGGTAAGCGGATCAGCAACGTTATTTGCTGTGTCTACTCTCTGCAGTGTAACATTCCCATCCCGAACCATTTCTCTAACAAAATGATATTTTCTCGCAATATGTTTGGTGTTGTGGTGAGCCCTAGACTCCTTAGCCTATGCAACAGCTCCGTCGTTGTCACAAAACAGTGTCATGGGCTTCTCTGCATTAGGAACCACTTGAAGTTCCTCAGTGAACTTCTTTATCCAAAAAGCTTCTTTAGTAGCCTCCGTGGCTGCCTGATATTCGGCTTGACATGTAGAGATAGCAGTCAAACTTTGCTTGGCACTTCTCCAAGAAACTGCCCCACCATTCAGAGTAAAGATATACCCTGACATCTGAGCATCTATGTCCTCCGAAAAATCTGAGTCTGTATAACCCATCACTCTTAGTTCTCCACCGCCGTATGTAAGAACCAAGTCTTTAGTCCTCTTTAGGTACTTAAGAATGTTCTTTACTGACGATCAATGTTCGCCTGGATTTGATCAAACCGACTTACTACGCTCACAAAGATAGGCAATGTCCGGTCTAGTGCAAATCATTGCATACATAAGGCTACCTACTGCCGAAGCATAAGGTACCTTGCTCATTTCCTTTCTATCTTCCTCACTTTGAGGACACATCTCTAAGGAAAGTTTTGCACCATGTTGCATAGGTAGAAACCCTCTTTTAGAATCTTCCATCCTAAATCGCTTCAGGATCTTTTCTAAGTAGAGGCTTGGGAAAGACCTAACATTCTTTTTGCTCTATCCTGGTAGAGACGAATACCTAGAATATAGGTAGCTTCTCCCAAGTCTTTCATTGAGAACTCTTTAGAAAGCCAAGCTTTCATAGAACTGAGCATTCCTACGTCGTTTCCTATAAGTAGAATGTCATCTACATATAGTATTAAGAATGCAATTTTGCTCCCACTAACCTTCTTGTAAATACAGGGCTCTTCTTCGTTTTGGACAAAATAAAACTCTTTGACTGTCTCGTTAAAACAAAGATTCCAACTCCGTGAAGCTTGCTTCAGTCTATAAATGGCACGCTGAAGTTTGCATACTTTATGAATATTGGTTTGAGATATGAATCCCTTAGGCTGTTCCATGTAAATCTCCTCCTCGAGGAATCCATTTAGGAATGCCGTTTCCACATCTATTTGCCATATTTCATAATCTAAGTGGGCTGCTATAGCAAGCATCATGCGAATAGACTTAATCATAGCTACAGGCGAGAAGGTCTTGAAGTAATCGATTCCTTCTCTTTGGGAATAACCCTTTGCCACAAGCCTGGCCTTATAGGTATCAACCTTGCCATCTCCATCAGTCTTTCTCTTATAGATCCATTTGTTTCCAATAGGCACTATGACTTTAGGATGATCTACTAAAGTCCAGACCTGATTAGCATGCATTGAGTCTATCTCAGCTTCCATAGCTTCTTGCCACTTGGTGGAGTCAACGTCTACCATCGCTTGGTTGTATGTAGAAGGATCATTCTCTTGACTACTTTCTATCATCTCATGGACACCCAGTTACTCTTGATGCAGATAGCCATACCTTTCAGGTATTTGAGAAATTCTACTAGACTTGCGAGGTTGTGTTTGTATTTCAGAAGGTTGGGTTCTAATATCTTGCATAGGTGTCTCATTTGGTGTTTCTTTTATTTCTTCCAAAGAAATATTTCTACCTGCCCCTCCTTCCTGAATAAGCTGATCTTCCAGGAAGTGTGCTTGTATAGCAACGATGATCCTATGATCTTCGTGCATGTAGAATAGATATCCCATGGAATCCGCTGGATATCCTATGAAACGACCTTTCACAGACCTAGTTTCCAATTTCTCTACTTTAGTCTTCTTGACATAAGCAGGGCATCCCCAAATCCTAATGTGAATAAGACTTGGTTTCCTACCTCTCCACATCTCATGGGGAGTCTTAGGAACGGATTTGGAAGGACATCTGTTCAAGATATGCACAGCAGTAAGAAGCGCGTAACCCCACAGATAAATCGGTAGATCAGTATAGTTAAGCATGGAGCGAACCATGTCCAACAAGGTTCGGTTCCTTCTTTCTGATACACCATTTAATTGTGGAGTAGCTAGAGGAGTGAATTGTGACACTATTCCTAGGTTTTTTAAGAACTCATCAAATTCGGTACTCATGTACTCACCACCCCGGTCTGACCGAAGAGTCTTAACACGGTTACCTGTTTGATTTTCAACTAGGGCTTTAAATTCCTTGAATTTATCAAAAGCTTCAGACTTATGTTTCATTAAGTACACGAATCCATACCTGGTATGGTCATCAGTGAATGTAATGAAATACTGAAAGCCGTCTCGTGCCACTTCAAAAGGGCCACAAACATCGGTATGGATCAATCCAAGTTTTTCAGCAGCTCTTTCAAAAGTCCCTGCGAAGGGTAACTTAGTCATTTTGCCTTGAAGGCAAGATTCACAAGTTAGATAGGGATCTGATCCCAATGGACCTGTAAGCCCATCTTTCTCCATTTTATGAACCTTGGTCTGACCGATATGACCAAGTCTAAGATGCCACTTAAGTGCTTGGTTCGTTTCATCCCTACCACGCTTCCTAGTTATAGTGTTAACAGTTGTTTTATTCTTTAAATTTAAATGGTATAAACCATTTAATAATGTAGCAGTACCAACCAATTTATTTTTGAAATAAATACGACAGGACCCATCTCCAATAAAGAAGTGAAATCTCTTTCGGTCCATGACCGGAATTGATACAATATTCTTGTGCCCCTTGGGCAAAACAAGTACATCATCTAAAGTAAGAATAAAACCAGATTCTAAATCCAACATAAGGGATCCGATATCAGAAGCCTCGACACTATGCCCACTTCCGACGGTGACCATCACCTCCCCTAAATCCAGCTTCCTACTTCGTTCCAGATTCTGATTCATTGTACAAATGTGAGAACTCACACCGGAATCAAGTATCCAAGAAGTAGAATATACAGTTACAGAACAATTTGTTTCTAAAACCAGTAGTTCTGTACCTGAAGGCGCATTACGGTCAAGCTTTGGACAGTACCTCTTCCAGTGGCCTAGCTCACCGCAGTTGAGGCATACATCCGTTTTCTTGGCCCCCTTGCTCTTTTGAACCATTGGGGCCTTGCCCTTTCCCTTGTCGATCTTGGCTATTGGACCTAACTGCTTCTTGTTCTTTTTCTTCTTATTCTTGGACTTCCAAGTCCCAGAAGAAATCACAAGTGCAGCTTCCTTTCCCTTTGTCTTCATCCGAGATCCAGGCGATCGTCGGTTGTTTATTAGCCCAGCTAAGTTACATGCAATCTCATTGCAGTTGAAGTTCATGACAAATTGTGAAAAGGAGTCAGGAAGTGACTGCAGGATAAGGTCAGTTTGGAGAGATGCATGCATCGGAAAATCAAGAGCTTCCAATCTCTCAATCATCGAGATCATCTTGAGGACATGGTCCCCAACCCTCTCTCCTTCCTTCATCCTGGCGCCGAATAATTGCTTTGATATCTCATATCTAGCAGTTCGGCTATGCTCTCCATAGAGCTCAGCCAGGTGCGCTAAGATGGCTCATGAAGACGTCATCTTTTCATGGCCACGTTGAAGCTCATTGGTCATTGAGCCTAACATGTACCCTCGCACGCTTATGTCGTCTTTTACCCATTTCTCATGGGCATTGACATCTTCCTGATTGGCTCGGGTTCTTGCAGGAGCCGTTGGGATGTCCGCCTCCAAGACGTATCCCAGCATTTCCATAGTTAGGACAATCCTCAAGTTCCGAAGCCAGTCCACATAGTTCGGACCAGTCAGGACATTCTTTTCAAGTAGTATAGCGAGTGGGTTCATTGTCATATTGAGAGTTATGTTAACTGCAGAGAATAATTTGAGATTCATTAGTGTTTGTTTAATTATGATCCGAGTAAAGAATTTAAGGACTTTCTTTATTCATAACTCGGATCCCACTATTTTATCGGTATTTACACACTCCTATGTTAAATCCGGAAGTCTTGGGTGACTTCATAGTGGTGATCGATTTCCTTACAAAGTTTAATAGAGGGCAACCCATACGGTTTATATTCTATTATTCTTTATAAAGTGGTGTCTAATACCAACCCATCTAATGGATGATTCGATCTTCTTTTACCCCTAGTTCACTTGCCCTCAACCCATTCGGTTTCTATGGCTCGCTGAACTATCTAAGTTTAAACCGTCAACTCCTATTAGTCTGACAATTGAATCTTACCCGGCAACCCATACGGTTTATAGGGGTTTGATTTGTCACAACCAAAGGCATCTAATGCACTCTAGGAATTTATCAATTTTCCCCAAAAATATTACCCCGACATACTCGGAAGAATAATATTCCGGTTTAGATTTCAATTTTCTATGAGTTTGACGGAGGGTAGGAAACCTCGTAACCTTTATAACTTGGTGTTTGTAAGTGGGAGTATTAACGCGATTATATGTTACTGCACATTAATCCGTTTATAAGCGCGGTTTGTGGTTTGTCAATCATTCAAAATGAAAAGCAATAAATAGCAACCTAGTTACTACCAACATATAGCTCATGGACTTTTTCTTAAGTATTGGGCCAAGCCAAATAAAGAAAGGAAAAATACAGTATTGATTCTTCGTCTTCTAATCGGTCGTGTTCGGTCTTCGTCATAGCCATATGAATAATTACATCATTGAACAATACGTCCTATTATACATATTTTCTAGTAAAAATAAATAGGCTCAAAACGGCCTTTACAACCATATCGAATCGAACAAATCAACAACTAAGTCCACGAGCTATATCACCATCACATAAAGCATTACATACAACATGTAACGGTAAATGAAATTAAATAATCAATTAATATATTAATCCAATTAATATAAAAATTAATCTATTTAATTTCTACAATATTAATCAAATTAATATTTATAATCGTCATTTTAATCCGTTCAAAGTAATCCGGCCAAAACAATATTCTCGTCTAATAATTTCCCTTAATAAAAAAAAATATTCCAAATATTTTATTAAATCCAATTAAATCCAATTTAAATTTCAGAAATTATTACAACGAAATATAAACACAAAAATGGAGTCCCTAAAATCCTATGATCGTGCCCACGGCCCGATTCAAAATCGGGCCGAAAACCCGAGAACCGCGGACCGAGTCACTCTCCATCGCTTGCCAGTGGCCGGCGGCTACATGAGCCTACCGAGTCACTCTCGGCCGGCCAGTGCAATAGTCGAAGTCTGCTGCCGGCAATGCCTTCGTCGATATTCGTGTTTAACCCCCATTTTTCTCATTTTTCGTCTCGCTTCCAAAACGAAAAAGTTTCTTAACTTCATGAAGAACTTATAAATCAACAAAAATCAAAATTTTCAGATTTATAATTCACATAAAATAGTCGAAACTTGACTTACTACGAATGATTATGTTTCTTCGATTATATCTATTATGATTCTAAATCATAAACATCATCAAATAACATTCCAAATGCAAAGATGAACGTATATACGATATATTTGACCTCGCTCCGATACCACTGTTGGGTTTCCACAGAAAATAAACACAGCGGAAGAATAAACGGAATCCCTAAGAGGATCGATCAAGTAACGTATATACGAAAAGAAAAATACGAAGATCAAGGAATCAAAGTCCCATACCTATGATGTCTCTGAAAAACCTTCGTACGATGATGATGATGATGAAGAGCCCTTTGTTCCAAGCATCTAAAGCAAGGTGCCTCTACTTCACACGCTGGAACTTGACGGAAAAATCAGCAAACTTCCTTTCTCTAAGAATGCGGCTAGGGAAACTTGTAGGAATTTTTTCTCTCGATCTTTTCTACTAATAACTTGTCTCTAAGATCAAGTATATGCTGTAGAAAATTTTTTTCTCACTCTTGAAGCTCTCTAAAATACGAAAAAAAACACTTGGGGAAGGAAGAAGGAGACTTTATAATTGAAAAGACTTTCTTTTCACAATTCATCAAGCCTCACATGTAGAAGATGCTTTTAAAAGCATCTCTACACCTCACATGACCCCACAAGTGTATAATATAATGAGAGAGAGACAAAGTAGAGAGGAGGGGGGGCCTTATAGGGAATCTTCTAAGAAACGGGTCGAGTTAATTCGGCTCGTGTATTGGATGTTCGTCAAACGAATCCCTCGTGAATCGGATGTCCGTCAAACGAATCCGTTTTATTTCCAATGTGTTTATACTAATTAATTAATCCAATTAATTAGTTATATCAAACACAAATATACATTT
Source organism: Orobanche coerulescens (assembly GCA_033398695.1). Lineage (NCBI taxonomy): Eukaryota > Viridiplantae > Streptophyta > Magnoliopsida > Lamiales > Orobanchaceae > Orobanche > Orobanche coerulescens. The sequence goes on along the minus strand of CM065806.1, from coordinate 137,524,039 downwards.
CTCTAAGAAATATAATTTATGAATTAAAGTAATCACCCAGTAGCCTACTTACAATTCATAAGACCGCTATTTGATTTATCCGATAAATCACTAATATCTAATATTATAAGAGAGATTATTAATTCATATTTATCCATCAATGATCCTATTGCGCGACTCCGTAGGTTCGTCTCACCGGCATTGGGAGGAACTAATGAGTGCGGGCGGACTTAGCTGACTAGCGGGCCGCATCAGAACCCCGACTGAGAAGGAATGAACGAATCATTCCAGAACCATTATGTCGTGAATACTATATACGTATAGACCCTTCATCAGATGTCCCGGTCAAGTCTTCGGGTCACGGTAAAGTCAAACCCTACTGTTGACTAAACTCTATACATGTGTTAATGCAAATCAAGACCGATTGATTAATAGTGTATCTAATACGACTATATCAGAATGCTTTGGCCAAATACTTATGATCTTATTTGCCATTAACCGTATAGGACATTCGCCTCCTAACTAACAGGAGATAGAATCCTTTCTTGGCGTACAGCAAAGACTGCTACCTGCCCGTATGGTCCGCACTTCGAGGTCGACTCAACAATTAAGCAAATGAGTCTAACTACTCTAATGACAAACTAAACGTCACAGGCACATCTTCTACTGAACCCTCAAGTCAAAGGTCCACGTATACTATCACAACCTTTCGATTCGTCATCGACTCTTCGAGAGTGAATACCATGTGACTGAATCGAGTATGAGTCGTGTTCGAGTATACTGGTCCCACCAATATACTTATAACTATGCTATCAAGACGTGCACACATCCTAGCATCAGTTATACAAGTCTTATTAAAACTTAATGTCCTGCTAAGTTTTATCGACTTGCGAACTAGTTAAGCATTCGAGCTCTAAACACTTCTAGTGCCTATCTCCTTATCTCCATAAGGAGTAGAATGTTCACTCTCAAATGCAAGGACTATTATTGTATATACCAAATCACAATGTTAGTGATATACAATAATATAGAAATAATAATTGCCTTATTAAATATAATATTCATAATTACAATACAATTGCTCTCACTCTCTCATCCTCTGAGTGGCATTCGAGGGCATATTCCTAACACTAACTACCTGAAGGTTCAGAAAACAACAACAAACGTAATTACCCCATAACTTTAGGAAATTACAAAATGGCCCAAAACATCCGGAACACACGATACACGATCGAAACACCAAACAAAATCTCACAGCATGCATAGTAACATAAGATGGATTTACGGCAACCCGAAACGGCGGTTCTGAATAACGATTACGAGAATCGAATCAAATAATGACGGAAATGACATTAAACGCGGAATTGAGTAAAACAGTTCTGAAACAAACTCGGATGACAAAAAGTACAGTATTAAATATTCTCAAAATATCAATACGGTTACAAGTGAGTCACTAAAATGAAAAATACACCAAGATGAAAAATATCGGGAAAAGGAAAAATGCGGATATTACTGCTGCCACCGCTGCCAAAGCTGCTGCACTTACTATTGCAACAGGCTGAGAAACCAGAGAAGTTTTTGGGTGTTGACTTTAAGAGATGGCAGCAAAAGATGCTGTTTTATCTCACTACCTTGGGACTTGCTATTTTTCCCAACGATGATCCTCCGATGGTTAGTGAGACAGAAACTGATCCTACGAAGCATTTTGCTTACGATCTGTGGTGTAACGGAGACTTTATGTGTTGTAATACGATATTGAATGGGCTGATTAATTCTCTCTACAACGTGTACAGTCAAACCAAGACCTCTAAAGAGCTCTGGAATTCTTTGGAGAAAAAGTACAAAACGAATGATGCTGGAGCCAAGAAGTTCGTGATCAGACATTACCTGGACTTTTAGATGAAGGACTTCAAAACTATTATCGAACAAGTCCAACAATTTAAATTGATTGTGCATGAAATTAATCCCAAAGGAATGATTCTTTCGGAATCGTTTGTTATGGGAACGATAATTGAGAAGTTGCCTCCTAGTTAGAAGGACTTCAAAATTTACTTGATACGCAAATGAAAAGAATTGAGCTTAGAGGACTTGGTTGTTCAACTCAGAATTGAGGAAGACAACCAAAAGTCTGATTCTAAGTTCAAAAGAGGCCCTATGAAGGATAGAGTAAATTTGCTTGAACATGGGCCCTCTAGAAAAAAGAGGAAAATGAACCATGTTCAGGACAAAGAGAAAAGGCCATTTAAGGCAAAGAAGTTTACTGGAAATTGCCAACTGTGGGAAGCCAAACCATAAGGCAAAGGACTGTCGCTTGCCAATAAGTTCAACTGGTCAGCGAAACAAAGGCAAGTGAGTTGCCAATATGGTTGAACATGGCGATCTTGGCATGCCAGATCTGGAGCTGTCAGCTATGGTTGAGGAGCTGGACAAGGAGCTCTCAGCTATGGTGATTGAAACCAATATGGTGGTGAATCACCACGTCTAGTACATTGATATTGGGGCTACTCGTCATGTTTATTCTGAAAAGGACACGTTCTCTTCCGACAATGTTACTGATTATAGGAAACTGCATATGGCAAGCTCTGATTCTTCTGTGATTGCAGGTGTGGGAAACGTGGTCTTAAAGCTGACCTCTGGAAAGGAGCTATTGCTTAAGGATGTGCTGCATGTACCAGACGTCTGAATGAATTTAGTTTCAGGCTCTCTACTAGTTAGTCATGGGTTTAGACTAGTTTTTTAGTCTGAAAAATTTATTATGAGCAAGTTTGGAATGTTTCTTGGTCGAGGTTATCTTGACAGGGGATTATTCAAAATGAATGTGATGCCTGTAAGCCGTGAAGGTAAGAATAAAAGTAATAGTAATAATGCTCCTTCTTCTGTTTACTTGCTCGAGTGTTCAGATTTATAGCATTCTAGATTGGGAAATGTTGGTCTAAAATCGATTAAAAGACTAATTAATCTAGGATTGACTCCTAAACCCATGTTGAACTTAATAAGAAATATGAAGTGTGTGTTGAAGCAAAAATGGATAAATTGCCATTTAATTAAGTGGAATAGAATACTACTTCTCTAGAATTAATTCACATTGATGTGTGAGACTTAAAATTTTTGCAAACTAGAGGAGGTAAAAAAATACTTCGTCACTTTTTTAGATGATTGCACAAGATATTGCTATGTGTTTCTTTTGAGAAGCAAAGATGAAGCAATTGAGACCTTTAAAATGTATAAAAATGAGGTTAAAAATCAACTGAATCATAAAATAAAAGCAGTTCGAAGTGGCCAAGATGGTGAGTATGTAGCACCATTTGAACAGTTATGCGCTGACTAGGGCATAATTCATCAAACGATTGCTCCTTATGCTCTTCAGTCAAGTGGAGTTGCTGAATGGAAAATCGAACCCTGAAAGAAATGATGAATGCTTTATTAATAAGTGCAGGGTTGCCGCAGAACATGTTGGGAGAAGCTATTCTTATAGCTAACCATATTCTGAATAAAGTGCCACACGAAGGGAAAGATAAAACTTCTTATGAGTTATGGAAAGGGCACAAGCTTTCTTTCAAATATCTTAAAGTGTGGGGGTGTTAAGCAAAGGTTGAAGTACATGAACAAAAGCAAGTAAAACTTTTTAATACCCGAATTTTCAGTATAAATTTTTCGCGTTATTTTATCTGAGGTATACTGTATAGTTTGGTATCTATACAATATGGATAAAATAAATTGAGAACCGAGACAGTTATACTTGTGTAATTGACGTTTTGATTGACAGTTATATTGAGGATATGTTGTATCAGATTGAACTGATTTGGATATCAGGTATATCGTATGAGAATATTTTTGGGTTGAGTATATGTGTATTCAGTATGCCGTATGTTCGTATCGAGTATGTCGAGATGTTGGGAAGGAACAGTTGAATTTTTGGCTAAGTATAAAAGCCATTACGTACGTTAAGCCTTGGAGCTTACGTACGTAAAATGTGTTAGCTTACGTACGTTATATAGTGTACATAACGTACATAACAAGAGGAATCGGATAGTTGGGGCCCGTGGTCGGCGGCTTTCGGCGCAGATGTGGACAGGTGAGTCAACGGATAAAGTTACTTACGTTATACAGGGTGTATTACGTACGTAATACGAGTATAATACTGTAGCAAGTCAACATACATATTATGTACGCAACGGATTAAGTGTTACGTACGTTACGGGGCGTCTGGACGAGTCGTGGCCGAGAGGACCTGAAGTGGCCGAGCATGGTCGGCAGTGACTCGCTGGGATGGCCGATCACGGTCGGCAGTGACTCGCTGGGGGCAAGGACTGGCCGATTACGTACGTAAGTGTTGGCCACTAAGTATACTGGATACAGTTTGGAAAATAGTTTAAACAACAAACTGTATGGATTTTAAATCTGAGTGCGTAGCGGAAGTCTTGGATACAGTAGGTTGCTGTGGATACAACAACTAAGTGTATAGTGTATACTTAATATATCACAGTAATTTAAAACAGTAAAAGCTGAAGGTAAATAACACAGTAATTAAAGTGGTTCGAGGTAAACCCCTCTACGTCCACTGGTCCTCCACACAGAGTAAAGTTTATTATAATTCTGCGTACACAACTACGTAATTATAACAACACACACAATCAATATATCGTTCACACGATTGATATAAAGATCTTAGCTTAAACCGTTTACAGTTGGTTTTGAGCTAATGCTTTGACTTGCTTCTTCACACACGCTCAAGCTTCGTCTTCTTCAATGCAAATCCTTCACACACGCTCCGGAGAAGCCTGATTGTTCACCCACACAGGGCTGATCTTGAGTTTGTTCAACGTATAGAACAGATGGTGAACAACAACTTGACTTTAAGAGCTTTCAGCTGATGAAGTGTTGTTCAGGATGATGAGCACTGTATATCTCTTTAGATCTTAATTGCAGTAAGCTTTGGAGATATGTTTTGCTCTGATGATAACTTTTGATAGCTTGAGTGTTAGGTGACTGGTTAACTAATCTTCAATGCCTTCATAAGATATATATAGTCTCTGAAGCATATATCCGTTGAGATGTATCCGTTTGAATGAGATTTCGTTCCAACGGGATTATGACACGATCCGGATTTCGCAGGATTCTGAAGATCTGAAGACTGGCAGTATTTAAATACTTTATCCTTAAGTATTTAAATACTTCTTTATTCAACGGGACTTGACTTCTGGATATTCCTTCTTTGTCCTGTTGTGAGCTGTATGGAAGATAACTGTATTTTGAGTTTCGAGACAGTTTCCATACTTGGTCTTTTTACAAGACTTCTTGCTGTACTGAAGAGCTTTACTATATGCTGATTCGAGGCAGGTCTTCGATACAGGATAAAGCCTCAAAGCTTTGATACAGTTTCCTTTACTGTATTCGGATTGGCATATATGTCAAAACCTCTTTATCAAATATCATTCGATACAGGGATCGAATATCCCGGCTGTTTCGATACAGGGTCTTTGTTTTCCCAACAATTTCCCCCTTTTTGACAATTTGCCAAGACTTACTTTAACTTTTTCAAGTCTTCTTGATGATGCCAAAACCTTCTTCATGAAGCAATCTTCTTTGATGTCTTCTGGCAGATTTCTTGGTCTTTCATCAATAGGTCTGACTTAGTCTAAATGATGAACTGCTCGCAGGTAAGTTCGATACAGTTTAAGGATTTATTACAACTTAAGCTTATGATTGGCGGGCAGGCACAATCTTACAATGTATTCTAAGCTTACAACTGAAATTATGAACTGTTCGTAGACTAGTTCGTACAGCTTAATTTTCAATCAAGTTATCTAACTTGAGATTGCTATCAAACAATTTAAGTAATCATACATCAACACAGTAGATTACGAGTTGTAATCTTTCAAGACAAACAAACGTTTTTATTGATATTCAAAGTGAATTGAGTACAGAGTTTGCTGTTTCGAAGAGAAATTACAAAGCAAAAATAATATACATAGATTTCAGCTCCTTATCTATAATCCGCATGCCTCCATGGCTTTTTCCCTGGTTCATTCTCGGTACCACGCCACCAGTTCTGAAGAGAATCATTGCCTCGATCCTGGTATATAGCTCTTCCATCATAGGATCGATCAAAGGCAAGTATCCAGTCTTATGGATGGGTGATCCGATCTCCTCTTCTGTGTTTGTATTTCATCTCGATTTGGAGAGGGAGTTTCCCGTCTTCTAGCATCTTCGTAAATTTATCTGCGGCCTCCGCTAACGTTTTATAGTTCTTGAAGATGGCGGATTCCCTGATGAGTTTGACAAAGTATCTCATCAGTTCGTTCTTCCTCCAATGCTTTACTTCGTCGGTAGTAGGATTGTGGTTGGTCGGCAGATGAATTTCAGAAGGTCTCTGAATAAGAGTTTGCCAAGGGACATTGGGATCATGAAATTCCGGTCAGGAGCCTGAGATCTTAAAACTTTGGGAGGGAGGTGCTAGTTTGTTCAACTCGGCAGTGATACTGTTTTGAGCAGCCTCAAATTCCCTTTCTTGTTGCAGCCTAATTCTCCTAGCAGCTTCTCGTGCCTCTTACCCCTTTTTGGCTTCATCAAGACTTTTCAGGATTTCTAGAGCAGCATCCTGTTTTGTCTCGATGCTAGTCATTCTCTCTACAAGGGAGGAAAGGGTCTGCGATATTTCCTTATTGCATTTGTCGTGAGCGCGCAGTTGAGAGCTGTTTTCAATGATAGCACAAGCGGTCTTGGCTTCAGCTATCCTCGTTTTTGTTGCTTCTTCCTTCAGCAGTTGCTCCTGATTATCTTCCATGATCTTCAAAGCTTGTTTGAAAACTTCTGGCAAAAGGATGAATGCGTCGACAACACGAGATACTTCATGTTGAAGAGTGGTCATTTCTTCGACGGCAGAAGTATGCATCCAATTTAATGCTTTTTCAATGGAAGATAGAGCATTTACTGCATCCTGGATGAATACAGTTTGAAGGCCAAGTGCACGCAGACGCTCTTTCCGTGCGGCAGAGATCGGAGAATCTGGTTGGTCAAGGTCTGCAGAGCTGTTCAACCTTCTTACATTCATGGATGGGCGTGAAGTAAGTTGGACATCCTCAGGTTCGATAGCGTCCTCGGATTCCACGGTTGAAGAGGCGGGAGAAGCTTCCTGTGGTTCGGCGACAGGGGGTTGAGAAGCTTCCTGTTGCGAAGATTCTTCAGCATACATGGATACAGGAGGGACTGAATCCTCCTGTTGTCTTTTAGGAATAGCTTCTTCGGTCGCAGCAGTCTCAGGTGCCTATTCTAAAATTTCTTCTACTTCCTCGACTGGAGGGACTGATTCCTCTTGGTCGGGAATGTTCTCATGCGGTGGCGAAGGGGGATTGTCCTGGGTAGAAGGCCCTTCATCGTCTCTGGGTGGAGAGGCATCTCGAGCTTCCGCCTCTTCACGACTCATCCTCAGACCTGCTTGTAAGGCATCGTCGTCGTCGTTTGAGTCATGATCTTCATCATCTTTTGGATTAGTGGGAGAATCCTCTGACTTTTTCTTTCCTTTCCTCCGAGCGTCAGATTTGTGCAGAAGATGGCTTTCAATTAGATCCTTGCAGGAGGGATTGTCCCATCGAAGCAACGCCTCAATTTCTGTTGAGTCCGTCACTTCTGAGACGAATCTCTCTTCGTGGCTCCAATCGCTCCAGTTGTACAGTGTATCGTACGGAGCCAGCCTATAGCCTTTCCATTGCAAAAATCTTTCGTAGGCGTGTTCAATTTGAACCGAAAGAAGGGTCTGATTAATGATCGAGTCAGGGGAGGGACTTCGTACAATGTCTGGAGACGCTGTATCGAGGGATTCGTGTACAGGTATGGGATCCCGTATGGAAGAGGGACTCCTTACAGGGGACGGTGCCCTGAAGGAAGATGGATCCTGTACGGGTGTGGGATCCCGCAGAGGAGAAGTAGCTTTTGGCTCCAAATGGGCAGCCGACTCGCTAAAGTCTTGATTGTTGGCAGATGTCTCAATATCCGTCCTAGCCGCCAAAGGCTCGGGATCTACTGTCGATACAGTAGGAGACACCTCTTCCACAGGGGTTGGGCCATGGGGTTCTTCGTCAGTGGGTTGAGCCACGGGGGAGAGTTCCTTGGAGGTTTTGGTAGATTTGATTTTCGAAAGCCTCCTGAGTCTCTTCTTGGGCTTCTCACCAGCAGAGTGTTTCTTGCTGTGAGATGTCTTTCGCTTCTTTGAAGATTCCTCTTCTGGGACCTTCAAGGATTCATCTATTGGATTATCAGAAATTGGCATGTGCCTGGTTCTTGGGTGGTTGCAAGACAAGGTGCTCTGGTTATACGCAGTAGGCTTGACGCCTCCTAAGTATATCCTCGAGCTATTCTTCTTCGCATCGGCGGATTGCGTCAGTCCGCACTTCGTCAGGATATAGTTCAACATTAAACCGAAAGATTTCTTCTGGGTGGCAGGTTTGCACACCTCCTCTTGTAGGCGTTTCAGGATTATTTGGCACCAATTGACCTTTTCACAGGTCAAAATAGCCACCATCATCCTGAACCTTAAGTTGGTACACATCTCGAACGCACCGGTTCGGTTTTCAATAATCCTGGAGCAAAAGTCATGAAGATACACATAAGGAAGAAGAAAGTTTTTCTTGTGACAAGTGGTTGTCACCATGTCAACAACTTTGGACCCTGTGAACAGTCCATAAAATTTAGTAATGAGCTCTTGAGACCCGAATGTCTCAAGTTGATCCATGGTCAGGCCATCAGCGGGTAGCCTGTAGATGCTCTGGAGCAGATCGTGATCGATACAGATCTCAACTCCCTGGACTGTAGCAGAGATGTCAGCAACATGACCTCCTTGGGCCAGTGACAGAAAACGGACGGCGGCGTTGAGGTAGAATTCCTCAACCAGATGGGGGTCGAATTTGTCAGCAGTCTTGCTTCCAAGGCGATAGAGGCATTGTTGTTGAAGACGAGTTATGATATATTCCATGGGATCTGCGTCGTTGGTTTCTGAGAGAATACGCTCAATGATGACAGGTTTGGAGAAGATCCGCCCATCAATGATGGTAGCAGATTTCTTCAGAACAGGAGAAGAAGATTGTCCAGCCATTGATGTTTTCTTAAGAAAAAGGTGCAAGAGAATAATCGAAATATGCAGTAAAATGCAGAAAAATATGTAGGCTATTTTTGCTTGAGAACTCTCGAATTTGCAGAAAGCGTAAAGAGTCTCTAATGGCAGATTCAGTCCTTTTATAGTTGGGCGGCGAAATAGGGTTTTGCAGAGTACGAATGGTCAGATTTTAAGGGATGGGAACCGGTTTTGAAATCAATGGTTAAGATGGACTGAGTGTAACTGGTACGCTAATCCATTAAAATGTTTAAAAATAGAGCGGGTCCCACTTCTGACATAGGTTGATACCCTAAATGCCTAAAACGGCGGTTTAAAAATAATAAACAATTTAAAAACATCGCGGCTTTTAAGATTCAGTTGTCCAGATGTCGTGTAAGGCATTTAATGTACATGACGTTTGACATAAAAACAGGGCATGTGGACAAAAATTATTTTGAAAGGAAATAATATTATATTATATACTGAATCAAAATCCTATAGCATGTGCTGTTTCCGCATCGATACAGCGTTCCCCCTCAAAAAGGTACTTATAGGTTTTGAATTCCATACAGCACTATTTGGATTAATCCTGTATTCATGGGTCCTACAGTATTCCCCCTTAATTATTGCACACACCAGCTGTAGGATTCATATGTCTTCGCTCGCTACAGTGATGTATTGACGATTCTGAGTGTACAAATAATTAATGTTGGATACTGTATTCTTGGGTCTTACAGCATTCCCCCTCAATTGTTGAGTAAAAACAGTAAATTACTTACAGGGAGTCTGGCTGTAGCATTCCCAATTCTTGTCTGAGCATGTTGAATCTTGCTGTGTCGAGCGGCTTGGTGAAGATGTCGGCCAGCTGAACGTTTGTATGAACCTTTTCCAGGCGAACATCCTTGTTCTCGACGTGATTCCTTATAAAGTGATGCTTCATGTTGATATGCTTAGTTCGCGAGTGCAGAACAGGATTGTGCGTGATTGCAATTGCACTCGTGATATCACACATGATTGGAGTCTCTCTAGCATCGATTCCATAGTCTGACTAAAGGATCTGCATACAGCAGCTACCAGCAGCATAGTACTCTGATTCAGCCGTGGAAAGAGAGTTAGCCAATTGCTTCTTACTGAACCAAGAAACGAGTCTAGGTCCGAGAAAATGACAAGTTCCACTTGTACTCTTCCTATCTAGCTTGCAGCCTCCGAGATCCGAGTCGCTGTATCCAACTAAATCGAATCCGCCTTCCTTAGGATACCATAGTCCTGCATCGACTGTTCCTTTAATGTACTTCAGGATTCGCTAAGCTATATTGAAGTGTGATTCCTTAGGTGCAACTTGGTATCTCGCACACACTCCAACAGCAAATTGGATATCGGGCCTGCTAGCCGTTAGGTACAGGAGCGAACCAATGAGCTTCCTGTAGAGTGATTGGTCAAATGGCTTTCCGGCTTCATCAGCACTAATTTGCACGGAAGTGCTCATGGGGGTTGGCGAGGATTTGGAAGTGTTCATTCCAAATTTGTTGAGAAGCTCCTTGCTGTATTTCTCCTGGTTGATGAATATACCTGTAGGTAACTGCTTTACCTGCAAACCTAGGAAATAACTAAGTTCCCCCATCATACTCATTTCAAATTTACTTTGCATGAGATGAGAGAACCTTTGACATAGAGCAAGGTTAGTTGAACCAAAAATAATATCATCCACATAGATTTGCACTATAAGAAGGTCATCACCTTCCTGTATCTTGAACAAGGTTTTGTCCACAGCACCTTTCTCAAATCCGTTGTTGGTTAGAATCTTTGGGACGGGGTTTCGTACTGTGCTCTAGGGGCTTGTTTAAGTCCATACAGCTTTCCTTAGCTCAGTAAACTAGATCGATACCGTTTGTGTTGGCAAACCCTGGTGGTTGTTCAACATAAACTTCTTCTGCAAGATCTCCATTCAGGAAAGCACTTTTGACGTCCATTTGGTATACGATAAAACTCTTATGGGCGGCAAAGGCTAAAAATATCCTAATGGCTTCTAGTCTCGCTACAGGGGCAAAGGTTTCATCATAGTCGATTCCTTCTTCCTGACAATAGCCTTGTGCTACTAGTCTGGATTTGTTCCTTATGATAAGTCCATTTCGATCCTTTTTGTTTCGAAATACCCATTTGGTTCCTATAACCGATTGGTGTGTTGGTCTGGGTACAAGATACCATACATTGTTTCTTTCGAAACCGTTAAGCTCTTCTTCGATAGATGTTATCCAATGAGAATTGTTAAGAGCATCTATGGTCGAAACAGGTTCGGACTGGGATAAGAATACAGCGATAGTGCACATATTAAGTCTCCTAAGTTCGGATTGAGATTTCCATTCAGGAAACTGTGAAACTTCAGCATTAGATTCTTCTTGTGCACAAAGTACATTTCCTTGTGTACTCTGTATTCTCCTACGAGTAGAAACACCGGCATTAATGTTTCCAATGATCAGCTCTTGCGGGTGATCTCTCAACCATCTTCGGTCGGGTTCTAATTCAGGATCCCGTACTGTATCGAAAGTTTCTGTGGATACAGCTTCAGCTTGTACAACGTCGGCTTCATCCACATCGATTCTTACAGCTGCGGGGTTGATTTCTAAATCGACGACAGGTTCTATGGGTGTTGGTGGATCCAAGATAGATAGATGGTGAATGTTCTGAGTGATATCATCTACTCCTGTAGTGTCATGGTGTGGTTCGTCGAACACTACATGAACTGATTCCTCGATCGTCAGCTTCCTTTTATTGAAGATTATGAAAGCTTTGCTGACGGAGGAGTATCCTACTGTAATACCCGTAATTTCGATTTTTCGGTAATTTTATTTTTTTTTGGCGGAAGTCTGTTTTGACGACTCGCTCATGACCGTATCGTCATTCTGAGAATGATTAATTCTGCACTTTTTGTCATCCGAGTTCGTTTCGGTATCGTTTTGTTGAGATCCGTGTTCTTAAGCGGCTTTTCCGCACTTGAGTTCGATTCTTCCGAACCTCGTCCGAAACTGTCGTTTCGAGTTTCTCGTAAGTTCATTTAATGTTATTATTCATGTTGTGAGCTTTGGCTTGGTGTTTCGATCGTGTATCGTGCATTTCGGACGTTTTGGGCCATTTTCGTAATTTCCCAAAGTTTGGGGTAATTACTTTCCGTTGTCGAATTTCGAGCCTTCGGGTGGTCGGAATCGTGTATTCTCTTAAGGCTTGGATTCATCTTTGCGAGTACGTCGTAACCATATCTTCGATTAGTATTCAGGTTCGGGTTTCGGGGTCGTCGGGCCGTCGGAGTGGCCCACGGCCGGGCCGGCCGAACTGGCAGTTACGGCCGTAAGGTGCGATTCTGGCCGTCGTGCTCGGCGAGCATGGCACAGCGAATGCGATTCTGGCCGTAAGGGCCGAGAGTTACGGCCGTCGGGTGCAGGCGGCTTCTGACGAATGCGATTCTGGCCGTAGGACTGCCGATTCTGGCCGTAAGTGCGAGTTACGGCCGTAAGGCCCTGTCGCTTCTGACCGTAGCGGTCGGTGGCTGGGCGAAGTTGTGAATGCGATTACGGCCGTAAGGCCTGCCGATTCGGCCGTAACACATCGGCCATATATAGGCAAAGGACGCCCAGACTTCATTTTTATCACATTTCTTCACTCGGGTGCGGTGGCGACGGGAAAATCGGGAAATAGAGTTTTTGGTCGATTCCACTCGATTTCTAAGCGTTTTTGAGGATCCTTATCGATCATATCATCATCTAATCCGAGTATTTCGTCGAATCAAGGTATATTTCTTGATTTTCTTTCAAGTTGACTTTTTGGAGATTTGTTCTTGATTTCGATTCTAGTCCGATTTTGATGAATCGGTTGATGTTAGTAAACATTATTAATCGTGTTCTATGGATTGTATATCCATATTTTCGATTCATTCAACCCGATTGATGATTTTAGGCTCTTGAGGAACTTTGAACATTTAGTGTTCGATTAAATGCCTCAAAGAGTTTCTTTCGGTCGTTATGTTGATTTCGATTGATATTGTGTTATTGAACGAATTGTATTTCATTCAAGGTGGTTCGAGTACTTGTGTTTATCGGAGGACGCCGTTCGTTGTTCGTGGAAGGAATTCATCGCCTTCGGTTTGAGGCAAGTTTTATACTTGTACTAGTCAATGAGCTAATGTCATCATGTATGTGTATAGATGTGTTGTATCATTCCGAGACTTAGTCTCTTCATGAATTCATTGATATCAAGAGATCGTTCGATACGATACCTTCCGCAATTTTGCCAAATGTCATTGTTGTTCGTTAACGGCCGATTCAAGGCATTGTATTACTCATCATTAATGTCATTGTCGATAGCGGTTCGCGGTATCGATGTATCGATTGTTGTTCATATAGATGTCAATCTAAAACATCGTTGAAATCATTGTTATTCTGTTGGGGTTGTCATTAAAAGCTGTATTGGCGATTAAAGGCATTAGCGTCTTCATTTCTCATCTTCGTAAGTCAGTAACCGATTAAAGGTGCCGAGGTATACTTCATATAACTCTTCTCTATTTTACGTTCAAAGGTAATCTAAACACTCAATCATAAAAGGAATCATCCATTTGCATCATTGTTATCGTGTTGGCCGACTCAAGGTAGCACACTATCATTCTCACGAATTCGGTAATCTACGAATCGTTGTCATTTGTGAGTTATTATATTTTTGGAGGCTAGTCTCGGCTAGTGCTTATTATGGGTAAGCTTGGGGCTTGAACCTTCGCGGTTGGCTTCCCAACACCTACAATTCAGTAGGTCACGGTCGTGTGTAAAATCATATGGGTAATCTTGGGGCTTGAACCTTCGCGGTTGGCTTCCCAACACCTACAATTCATAGGTCACGGTCGTGTTTATGATCTTATGGGTAAGCTTGGGGCTTGACCCTTCGCGGTTGGCTTCCCAACAACTACCCATCAGTAGGTCACGGTCGTGATTTTGATCTTATGGGTAAGCTTGGGGCTTGAACCTTCGCGGTTGGCTTCCCAACACCTACAACTTAGTAGGTCACGGTCGCGTTTATGACCTTATGGGTAAGTTTGGGGCTTGAACCTTCGCGGTTGGCTTCCCAACACCTACAACTCGGTAGGTCACGGTCGTGGTTATGACCTTATTAGCCCTCATTAACTATAGCTTGGTCATTCGGTTTCAAGTGTTTATGATATTTGTTAACTTCCATTGAATGACTTTCGTGCCTTTTGTAATGTCTTGGTATTTTCATTGGAGCCTTTGGGCATTATGATTCATATTAAATTGATTCTGGTTTGGTTCATGTCGTTTAATTCATTGTGGTATTCTGTGATTATGATTCGCCGTTGGGCACTTATGTTCTAACTCGTCGGCGGTATTAATAGTATGCCGTGGGCATAGTGTTTCACGTTGCTCGGTTCTTACATTGGTTTGTGAGCATCTCGTATTATTATCATTGTACCGTTTCATTACGCCTTTGGATGCATATCATGTTATACATGTATTTGATATTCATTATCGGTTGGTGACCCGTGGGGCGGAACATGTTTTCATGTTTTAGGTGCTTGCGAGGAGAGAGTTGAGACACGGGGGCATGATGATGGCGACGAGGCATTCGAGCGATACTAGTCCGAGTTGTTCATTGTTGGTCACCGGTTAGAGTGTACTCCGGTCTTGTCGATTATTGTCGTGTTGTATTACCGACAGTATATTCGTGGATCATGTTATATTTCATTTTGTCCATGTAGTCCACATTTGTCGTTTAAATTCCTTATAGGAATAATGTTTAGGTTATAATCGTAGGGACTATGATTTTCCGATGTTGTTTAATATAATGTATTTTAGTCATGTTCTTTGGTGGATCTCTGGCGTGGGGTCCACGACACTGTAATAACCCAATAGGATTTGGGGGTGTTACAGAAATGGTATCAGAGCGTTGGGTTGTGAAATACCCTGAGATGTGAGTTATGTGGTCCTACCGACGCGGTAGTAGTGGGATTGTCAGGTTATGACAATCTAGTCAGTCAGGTTTTGTGAGTCGTAATATTAGTGCGACTGCACGAGTCATTCATTCATCGAGTCGTCGTCAGTGAAGACTAGTATCGCGAGACCTCGAAGCTTCGTATGACCTGTGTAAGGACTCGATTCTCTTTATGTTCATACATCCATCATGTCATTAATCGTTCATGCTTTGCTGAAACCTATATGTGATATTAGTGCTATAATTGATTCATGATCAATTGTTTTGGAGCACGTGTGACTTGTGTAAGCATTAAGGATCAACTCATTTATCGGTTAATAATTTTCAATCATCATTTTGATCTCATCACTCGATTAATTCATTCATCACTCGATCAATAACATCACCCGGATAATTCATTCATCACTCGGTTAATTCATTCATCACTCGATCAATAACATCACCCAGATAATTCATTCATCACTCAGTTAATTCATTCATCACTCAGTCAATATCATCACTCAGATAATAGTCAGTTAATTCATTCGTCACTCAGTCAATATCATCACTCAGATAATTCATCTATCACTCAGTTAATTCATTCCTCACTCAGTCAATATCATCACTCAGATAATTCATCTATCACTCAGTTAATTCATTCCTCACTCAGTCAATATCATCACTCAGATAATTCATTCATCAGTCAGTTAATTCCTTCATCACTCAGTCAATATCATTCATCACTCGGTTAATTCATTCATCACTCGGTTAATTCATTCATCACTCGGTTAATTCATTCATCACTCGGTTAATTCATTCATCACTCGGTTAATTCATTCATCACTCGGTTAATATCATTCATCACTCAGTTCATTCGTTCATCACTCAGTCAATATCATTCATCACTCAGTTCATTCGTTCATCACTCAGTCAATATCATTCATCACTCAGTTCATTCGTTCATCACTCAGTCAATATCATTCATCACTCAGTTCATTCGTTCATCACTCAGTCAATATCATTCATCACTCAGTTCATTCGTTCATCACTCAGTCAATAGCATTCATCACTCAGTTCATTCGTTCATCACCCAGTCAATATCATTACTCAGATAATTCATTCATCACTCGGTCAATTCATTCATCACTCAGTCAATATCATTGCTCAGTTAATTCATTCATCACTCAGTCAATTCCTTCATCACTTAGTCAATCTCATTGTTAAGATTAATTCATTAATCACTCAGTCAATCTCATTGTTCAGTCAATTTATTCATCACTCAGTTAATCTCATCGCTCAGTTAATTCATTATCACTCAGTCAATCTCATTGTTCCGTCAATTCATTCATTACTCAGTCAATCTCATTATTCAGTTAATTAATTCATCACTCAGATAATTCATTCATCACTCAGCCAATATCATTAGTCAGTTAATTCATCACTTAGTTAACTCATTCATCACTCAGTTAATTCATTCATCATTCATCGATATCATGGCTCGATTTAGCCGTTCATCACTCAATTAACCTCATCGTTCACCTAATTCATTCATCACTCAATTAATCTCATCGTTTAGCTAATTCACTCGTCACTCGACCAATCTCATTGTTCAGTTAATTCATTAATCATTCAGCCCATCTCACGGTTCGATTGTTGATCTTGAGGATCGAATTCTCAACCTTGTTAACTTGTTCAAGGTAATCATTTCAGAATTTCATCAGCAATCATGTTACCCCATTTGAGGTCGCATGAGATCTTATCATCTCCCGACCTCATGTCGACGATCATTACATTGCATTATTATTGCATTCAGTATGTTAGAGCGTGTATTCTCATTGTTATCGTTCCGTCTCGTAATCATAATGCGATCTTCATACGAGATCCGTAATTATCACGTGACTTTCTGCCTCGGTATGGGAAGAGGCTGCGAGAGGACATCGGACTCGACGTCCAAGAGATCATTTTCTAGTCATCTTCGTCTTTGGGAGAGCATCTTCATCTCGGACGACGAGTTATTTATTGTTTGCTTTAAGCGTGATCGTCACGGTTTTGAGCAAGTTAATTCTTGCTCGGTAAGAGGATAATCATTCATTTCATCGTCGTTCATTCATTCATATAATTCACTCATCATATATTAAACACGTTGAGATTTATAATTATCAAACTAATCATTCAATTCACGGGGAACTATGGTTCCAATCATTTCATTTGAGCTGTCACTCGTTTATCATTTCACAACGGTGAGTCATTCTTGATCCTTGTTGGATTTCGATTCATTATCATTCATTGTGATCATTCTTGTTCGCGTGTATCTCGTCAATTTTTCCTGGAGGGATATTGCTTCTCCTACTTGTTTTAAGTTTCGGACGAAACTTCTTTTAAGGGTAGTATGTAATACCCGTAATTTCGATTTTTCGGTATTTTTTTTTTTTTTGGCGGAAGTCTGTTTTGACGACTCGCTCATGACCGTATCGTCATTCCGAGAAAGATTAATTCTGCACTTTTGTCATCGAGTTCGTTTCGGTATCGTTTTGTTGAGATCCGTGTTCTTAAGCGGCTTTTCCGCACTTGAGTTCGATTCTTGCGAACCTCGTCCAAAGCTGTCGTTTGAGTTTCTCGTAAGTTCATTTAATGTTATTATTCATGTTGTGAGCTTTGGCTTGGTGTTTCGATCGTGTATCGTGCATTTCGGACGTTTTGGGCCATTTTCGTAATTTCCCAAAGTTTGGGGTAATTACTTTCCGTTGTCGAATTTCGAGCCTTCGGGTGGTCGGAATCGTGTATTCTCTTAAGGCTTGGATTCGTCTTTGCGAGTACGTCGTAACCATATCTTCGATTCGTATTCGTGTTCGGGTTTTGGGGTCGTCGGGCCGTCGGAGTGGCCACGGCGGGCCGGGCGAACTGGCCGAGTTACGGCCGTAAGGTGCAGTTACGGCCGTACACCTTTCGGCGAGCATGGCACAGCGAATGCGATTCTGGCCGTAAGGGCCGAGAGTTCTGGCCGTCTGGGTGCTGCGACTTCACGACGAATGCGATTCTGGCCGTAGGACTGCCGATTCTGGCCGTAAGTGCCGAGTTACGGCCGTAAGGCCTGTCGGTTCTGGCCGTAGCGGTCGGTGGCCAGGCGAGTTTGTGAATGCCGTTACGGCCGTAAGGCCACTGCCGTTACGGCCGTAACACTGTCGGCCATATATAGGCGATGGCCGAGACTTCATTTTTATCACATTTCTTCACTCGGGTGCGGCTGGCGACGGGGAAAATCGGGAAATGGAGTTTTTGGTCGATTCCACTCGATTTCTAAGCGTTTTTGAGGATCCTTATCGATCATATCATCATCTAATCCGAGTATTTCGTCGAATCAAGGTATATTTCTTGATTTTCTTTCAAGTTGACTTTTTGGAGATTTGTTCTTGATTTCGATTCTAGTCCGATTTTGATGAATCGGTTGATGTTAGTAAACATTATTAATCGTGTTCTATGGATTGTATATCCATATTTTCGATTCATTCAACCCGATTGATGATTTTAGGCTCTTGAGGAACTTTGAACATTTAGTGTTCGATTAAATGCCTCAAAGAGTTTCTTTGGTCGTTATGTTGATTTCGATTGATATTGTGTTATTGAGCGAATTGTATTTCATTCAAGGTGGTTCGAGTACTTGTGTTTATCGGAGGACGCCGTTCGTTGTTCGTGGAAGGAATTCATCGCCTTCGGTTTGAGGCAAGTTTTATACTTGTACTAGTCAATGAGCTAATGTCATCATGTATGTGTATAGATGTGTTGTATCATTCCGAGACTTAGTCTCTTCATGAATTCATTGATATCAAGAGATCGTTCGATCGATACCTTCCGGCAATTTTGCCAAATGTCATTGTTGTTCGTTAACGGCCGATTCAAGGCATTGTATTACTCATCATTAATGTCATTGTCGATAGCGGTTCGCGGTATCGATGTATCGATTGTTGTTCATATAGATGTCAATCTAAAACATCGTTGAAATCATTGTTATTCTGTTGGGGTTGTCATTAAAAGCGTATTGGCGATTAAAGGCATTAGCGTCTTCATTTCTCATCTTCGTAAATCGGTAACCGATTAAAGGTGCCGAGGTATCCTTCATATTACTCTTCTCGATTTGCCGTTCTAAGGTAATCGAAACACTCAATCATTCATGGAATCATCCGCTGCATCATTGTTATCGTGTTGGCCGACTCAAGGTAGCACACTATCATTCTCACGAATTCGGTAATCTACGAATCGTTGTCATTTGTGAGTTATTATATTTTTGGAGGCTAGTCTCGGCTAGTGCTTATTATGGGTAAGCTTGGGGCTTGAACCTTCGCGGTTGGCTTCCCAACACCTACAATTCAGTAGGTCACGGTCGTGTTTATGATCTTATGGGTAAGCTTGGGGCTTGAACCTTCGCGGTTGGCTTCCCAACACCTACAATTCAGTAGGTCACGGTCGTGTTTATGATCTTATGGGTAAGCTTGGGGCTTGAACCTTCGCGGTTGGCTTCCCAACACCTACAACTCAGTAGGTCACGGTCGTGTTTATGATCTTATGGGTAAGCTTGGGGCTTGAACCTTCGCGGTTGGCTTCCCAACACCTACAACTTAGTAGGTCACGGTCGCGTTTATGACCTTATGGGTAAGTTTGGGGCTTGAACCTTCGCGGTTGGCTTCCCAACACCTACAACTGAGTAGGTCACGGTCGTGTTTATGACCTTATTAGCCCTCATTAACTATAGCTTGAGTACATTAGGTTTCAAGTGTTTATGATATTTGTTAACTTCATTGAATGACTTTCGTGCCTTTTGTAATGTCTTGGTATTTTCATTGGAGCCTTTGGGCATTATGATTCATATTAAATTGATTCTGGTTTGGTTCATGTCGTTTAATTCATTGTGGTATTCTGATTATGATTCGCCGTTGGGCACTTATGTTCTAACACATCGGCGGTATTAATAGTATGCCGTGGGCATAGTGTTTCCATATTTGCTCGGTTCTTACATTGGTTTGTGAGCATCTCGTATTATTATCATTGAACCGTTTCATTCTGCCTATGTATGCAAATCATGTAATACATGTATTTGATATTCATTATCTGGTTGACAGACCCCGTGGGGCGGAACATGTTTTCATGTTTTAGGTGCTTGCGAGGAGAGAGTTGAGACACAGGGGCATGATGATGGCGACGAGGCATTCGAGCGATACTAGTCCGAGTTGTTCATTGTTGGTCAGTCAGTTGGAGTGTACTCCAGTCTTGTCAGTTATTGTCGTGTTGTATTACCCGAACAGATATTCGTGGATGTTGTTGTATTTCATTTTGGCCATGTAGGCCACTTTTGTCGTTGAAATTCCTTATCGGAATATTGTGTCGGTTATCATAGTAGGGACTATGATTTTCCCTTGTTGTTTAATTTAATGTATTTTAGTCATGTTCGCCTGGTGGATCTCCTGGCGTGGGGTCCACGGCACTGTAATAACCCAATAGGATTTGGGGGTGTTACACCTACGAATATTCCTTCATCTGATTTTTCATCAAAGGTTCTAAGTTGGTCCTTCCCATTGTTCAATACATAACACCTGCATCCAAAAATGTGGAAATACGAAACTAACGGAGTTTTGTTATTCCATACCTCATATGCTGTTTTGTTGTGGTGCTTGTTGACGATACAGCGGTTTTGAGTGTAGCATATTTGTATTGGTTGCTTCACCCAGCTTATTTGTGGCAATTTGCTTGCGGCAATCATTGTCCTTGTTGCTTCTTTCAGCGTCCTATTCTTTCGCTCGGCAACACCATTTTGTTAAGGTGTACGGGCAGCTGAGTATTCGTGCTGTATTCCATTCTCCGAACAGTATTGCTCTATAAAGCGGTTAGTAAATTCAGTACCTCTGTCGGAACGAATGCACACGATACTCGACGCTTTTTCATTTTGCAACTTTCTCAGGAGCTCGGGCAGCCTTGATGTTGTTTCCTTCTTCTTGCTAAGAAAGATCGTCCAAGCATACCTGGAATAATCATCAACAACAACCATGCAGTATTTCTTACCTCCCAAACTTACTGGGTCTACAGGACCGTAGAGATCCATGTGTAGCATTTCCAACACTCTTTGGGTTGAAAGGTAGGATTTGCTTTTCAGGGTTGACTTGATTTGCTTGCCTTTCTGGCATGGTCCGCAGACGCTGTCCTTCTTGAATGACACATTTGGCAAACCTCTAACCATTCCCTGTCTTGAAAGCTTGTTGATCGTCTTGAAGTTGATGTGAGACATCCTCTTGTGCCATAACCAGCTAATATCTGCAGTGCCTTTGGCAACAAAGCATGGAATTGAGGAGCTCATAGGCTTCCAGTCAGCAATGTACATATTACCTGATCTGCTTCCTGTAAGCACAACTTCCTTGGTTTGGGTGTTCTTGACTCTACAGTGATCTATATAGAACTTCACCGAGAACTGTTTATCACAGAACTGGCTAATACTAAGTAGATTATACTGTAAGCCTTCAACATATGCAACATCGGTGACCTTGAATTTCCCGACAAGTAGGTTTCCTTTCCCTCTTGTTCTTCCTTTAGATTTATCACCGAAGCGAACTTTTGGACCGCGACCTTATACAAAATCAGATAGCTTGCTCCTATCTCCGGTCATGTGACGAGAGCATCCACTATCAAACTACCAGGTATCCTCCTCTAGAATGTCCTGTAACAAAGAGATTAGGTAGATTTAGGTCCCCTTTGATTTTTGGGTCCATGTATGTTAGTTCCTTTAGGTACCCAAGCTTTCCTGGCAACAATTGGTTTACTGTAGGACGTACTTGGTACAGTGTTGCGATATCTACGGGGGGCATATCCGTAGTCGTTATAATCATGATAATTATTATGCATGTAAAATTCAGGGTTATTATTATTATTCCAGTACGAGTGCCGTCTAGGAGGTGGAGCCATTTTCTTAGGCTATGACTTATCTTGGGTCTCGATTCGATTCCCAATCCGTTGTTGATACCGAATCGGCATCTGCTGTCTTGAGGGATAACGGGGCTCCTGTATCAATACATCGGCAAGTCAGTGCGATAGTACCGCCGTGCGGGCCTTTGGTGGTTGGATACGACCTTCCTTCGAGCGGTGTTGACGTTGTTGATATGCTCGGGAGCATCTTTGTTGAGTGCGCCTCACGAGTTGGAATGGCTTATGATTCCGCTATGCAGTATAGAATTGCGGGGCGGAATTGCGGCCTTCGGTTTTCTCGGTACAAAGAGTTCCTTCACGGGACTAGGGGTATCTTCCGATTCTGGAATGTGTTCCACACTCTTGACGAACACTGTACTAGTTTTCCCTTTGTTTGAACATGATCTGTATCCTAAGCCACTTTTATCATGAGCATGTTGCCCAGTGCTCAGAATTTCTTCTATTCTTTTGGACGATTTTTCAAACGACTTCAGAATGGTCTCAAGTTCAGTTTCTCGCTTTTCTCGAGTTGTGATTTTGGCTTGTAGTAGAACCAAATCATTTGTCTTGCTATCATTGTGGGTTTTAACCTCATTTAGTTCATGAGCAAGTTGATGATTGCTCTCCATGAGTTTTTCAAAATCGAACTTGCTGGTTTCGCAATCAAGAGACATATTTTCATAGTTTATTTTCAGCAAGTCATTTTCATCTTTCAGCTCTAAGTTTGTTAATTGAAGCTGTATATTCTCAGTTTTTAGAGTCTCATGGGCCTTTTGAATGTTTTTAAATTCATTCATCATATTTTCGAAAGTATGAGATGCATTTGACGGAATAGCTGAGGTTGAACTTACCTCATCGTCGCTGTCTTCACCTTCTGGAACATCTTTGGCCATAAAGCACATGTATGCCTTTGTTAGGAGTATGCCCTCGAATGCCACTCAGAGGTTGTTGAGTGAGGGCATTGTACTTGTAATTATGTAAACCATTTATATAAGGCAAATGAATGTTTCTTTATTTACTGGTAGTTACTGGCATTCCTAACTCGTAAATAAACATATAGAAACTAGTCCGTGTATTTGAGAGCAGAACGTTCCACTCCTTATTGGATAAGGGGGTCGGCACTGGAAAGGTTTATAGCTCAAATACTTAATCGCAAGTCGATGAAACTTGACTGGGCGTTAAGTTTATGTGAAGACTTGTATGACATGTTCTTTGACATGGAGAGTGCCTGTCGAACACTAATGGTTAGTGGAAGCACACATTATAGGTATGCTTATTAGATTAGTATACTCGAACCGACTCACCCTCGATTCGTCACACGGATTTCACTACGGGACAGTCAATGACGGAATCGAAAGGTTGTGATAGGTATTCGTGAACCTTCGACTTGAGGATTTAGTTGGGATGTGCTTGTGACGTCAAGATTTTCATTAGAGTAGTTCGACCCTGTAAACCGGAAGGCGGGGGTCAACCTCGACGTGCATCTTGACGGGGAAGTAGCAGGTCCTACTGAATACCAAGATAGAATTCTTTCTCCTGTTAGTGAACGGGTTATATGTCCTATGAGGTTATTGGCAGATGAGATCATAAGTCTTTGGCCAAAGCATTGGAGCTAGCTGTATTAGATACACGAGAGTTCGATGATCTCGATTTGCATTAACGCATGCATAGCGTCAAGTACAGATAGGGTTTGACTGACCGTGACCCTATAACTTTATCGGGATATTTGAAAGAAGGGTTTATCATTATCTTTGGTATTCACGACAGAATGGTTCTTGAATGATCCCAATCATTCGTTCTCGGTCGAAGTGATGTAGGCCACCAGTGGCTAGGTGGTGCTACTACTCTTTGGTTCCTCCCATTGCTGACTGAGACGGACCTACCGAGTCGCGCATTAGGATTGACGACGGAATGAATTAAGCTAATTCTCTCATTATGAATATTAGATATTGGATATCTAATTTGGGACATTGGATGTTTAAATCGATTTATCGGATAAATTGATTTACGGCTTAATGGATTAAATATATCACTGGGCGATTAATTTAATTCATGAATATAATTATTTCTTGGAGAAATTAATTATGTTATTTTGTATTTGATATATTTAATTAATTGGATTAATTAATTGATACAAATACATCGGAACAAAATCGTAGTTTATCTGTTTGGACTCACGGGAGTCCGAAACGAACCGAACTCATCCGTTTCTGCATGGTAGCCGCCTCCCTAATTTCCACCCACTTTCCTCTTGTCTTGTTGTTTTCATTTTATATGAAAAAGATGACTTTGTGGGGCTTTGATTCTCATAATAATGAGATGTATCACGTGAAGAGTTGAATAAAGGAAGAAGAAGACATCTCTCACTTATTGATTCCAAGCGATTCCTACGTGAGTGAGATTGAGAGAGAGAGAGAGAAAAGACTTCTCCAAGTCTTCTTCATCTTTGTTCATCAACTTCTTCTTCATTTTTCTTGGAGAAAAATTGAGAGAAAATCATATAGAGAGAGTAAGATTAAAACACTTAGAGTGTAGTAATCTTTACATATATAGCTTCATCACTTAGCTCTAGCCGTATCCTCGGAGGATATCAAGGTGATCGTCGTTCCGGTCGTTTCTCCGGCACGTGGCAAGTAGAGACGTGGTGCTTTCGGCGTTGGATAGTTCAAGAGCTTGGGGAATAGCTCAAGAGAAGGTTATCCATCTAATCAACGGACTACAAGGGTGAGTTTTTATGACTCTTGCTTTTCGTTTATATTTTCGTATATACGTAGCTCGATCGATCCTCGTAGGGATTCAGATCGAATTAATTTTCGTTTTACCACTTCCGCTGGGCCTTCGTTTTTAGGCACCGAATCCCAACAGTGGTATCGGAGCGTAGGTCTTGCGATCGTATATACGATATTGGCATTTGGAATGCTTGATTAGAAGGTGAATGATTTGGAATCATTTTAGTCATAATCGTGGTATATATTTTTACGTTCGTTGTAGTTATATTTTTCGTAAGTTTATGTCTAAATATAAATCTTAATTTCTTGGAAATATGATTTATATTGAAGATATGAATGTTGAAAAATATTGATATTGGATATCCGGTCGAAAATCGAGCTCCGAATCGTCGTCGGACGATTTTTTGGACAAAGGCGTGAAGCTGCCGGGGTGACTCGGCCGTGTCGGTGACACGGGCCGTGTCCGCGATCCCAGGCCCGCTGCCGAAGCGGGGCCGACCGTGTCGAGACACGGGCCGTGCCCGGCCGTGGCCGCGGCGTGACTCGGCCATGCCGAGCGATCTGCCGGAAAGATGCCGACGATGACTTCGGCCATGGCAGCCATTTTCGCCCCGGCTCGATATTTTAGTGTATTCTAGAAAAATAAACTCCCTCATGTTAAATTGGATTTAATATGATTAAAATGATTTATAGTATTTCATTTTATAAGGGAAATTTGATTAATTGGAATATTTATGGTCGACCGAATTATTTTGAATGTTATCATATTACCGATTGTGTGAATCGATTGGATCGGTTCGTATTGTTGATTGGATCAATGTATCTCTACGCTTTCCATTTATTTAGTATTTATTGGATGAATGCTTTTGAATGGGGATGTGGTTCGTGGACTTAGTTTTTGAATCGTTCGTTTTATTCGATTGGGTTGTAAAGGCCGTTTTGAGCCTATTTATTTTACTAGAAATGTTTGTATCTATGATGCAATTTTTGATGTAAAATTTATATGTAATGACGAAGACCGGAGGAAGATCCATTTCCAGAAGACGAAGATTCAAGACGAAGACTTGTAATTAGATTACGGAGTTTTTGTTTTCTAGGAACGGTCCATGAACCACATGTTGGTAGCAACTAGGTTGTGAATGGTTGTTTCATATTGTATGAATGCCAAAAACGCGGTTAAACGATTAATGTGCAAAGTGTAACGTTAATCGCGATAATTCTCCCACAAAAAATAATTAAGTTTATAAGGTTTCAAGGTTTTCCTTCCCTCCATCGAGTTTTCAGGAAATTGAAATCCAAACCGGATGTGCTATGCTTCCGAGTTATCGGGGTAGTCGTTCGGGGAGGACGGATAAATTACCTGGAGCGCATTGGATGCCTTCGGTTGGAGCAAATTTTATCCCTATAAAGCTGATAGGTTGCCGGATAAGATTCAATTGTAGGCGATTGCGTCGATGGTATAAACTTAACTTGTTCACGAACCATAGAAACCGTATAGGTTGAGGGGAGTGAACAAGGGGAAAAAGAAGATCGAATCATCCATTAGATGGGCTGGTGTTGGACACCACTTTATGAAAATTAATAGACTAGAAACCTGTTCGGTTGCCCTCTATTAAGATTTATAAAGAACTCGATCACCACTATGAAGTAGAGCGACGATACTTCCGGATTTCACATGGGAGTGTGTTATTCCGATAAAATAGTGGGAGCTGGGTAACAAGAATAGTAAGGACCTTAATTCTATACTCAGATCATAATATAACAAGTCACTAATTAATCTGTTATACTTAATGCAGACAAATCTCAATATGACAATGAATACACTCGCAATTCTACTCGAAAAGAACACCTTAATGGGACCTAACTTTGTGGATTGGCTCCATGTCGATGATTGTCCTCAGTATAGAGGCACTGGGATACGTCTTGGAGACGGACATTCCGGCGCCTCCTATGCGGACTCGAGCCAATCAGGAAGAGATTGAAAACCACGAAAAGTGGGTTAAGGATGACGTGAAAGTCCGTGCTTATATGATGGCTTCCATGTCTAATGAGATTCAGAGAGCTCATGAGAAAATGACTTACGCTGGCGATTCTATCTCACTTAACCGAACTTTATGGTGAGCACAGCAGAACTGCTAGATATGAGATATCCAAGCAACTGTTTGGTGCAAGGATGAAGGAAGGTGAGAAGGTTGGGGAACACGTCCTTAAAATGATATCCATGATCGAGAGATTGGAGGCTCTTGATTTTAAAATGGATACTTCTCTACAAACCGACCTTATCCTACAGTCTCTCCCTGATTCCTTCTCACGATTTGTTATGAACTTTAAGCGCAATGAGATTGCATGTAACCTTGGGCTAATGAACAAACTGGTGACCGCTCAGTCTCAGATGAAGACCCCGCGGATGAAGGAGTCTGCACTTGTGATTTCTTCTGGACTTCGGAAGTCTAAGAATAAGAAGAAAAACACCAAGAAGCGGACTGGACCGCAAGCTAAGGACCTTAAGGGAAAGGGCAAGGCCCCGATGGTTCCGAAGAACAAGAAGAAGAAGGATGCTTGTCTCAAGTGCGGTGAGTGGGCCTTTGGGCTAGAGGCGTCCAGATTCTTCATGGCACTTGGTACACAACTTTTAGTTTTGGAAACAAATTGTTACGCTCTTGTATTTTCTACTTCTGAATCTTGGATTACGGTGCTAGTTCTCATATTTGTACCGTGAATCGGGATGCGGAACAAAGTAGGAAGCTTGGAGCTGGAGAAGTTATGATCACGATCGGAAGCGGGCATAATGTCGAGGCGGCCGACATAGGATCACTTCTTTTGGGTTTAGAATCCGGCTTTGTTTTGACTTTAGAAGATGTACTTGTTTTGCCCAAGGGCACAAAAATTGTATCCATTCGGTCATGGACCGAAAAGGATTTTCATTTTTCATTGGTGATGGTTCTGCAAAATTTATTTTAGAAATAAACTAGTGGATCTTTGCTACATTGTTGAATGGATTGTATCATCTAAATCTCAGCAACAAAGTAGTTGTGAATACTATGACTAGAAAATGTGGTAGGGATGAAACCAATCAAGTTTTGAAATGGCATCTTAGACTTGGTCATGTTGGTCAGACCAAGGTTTACAAGATGGAAAAAGATGGACTTATGGGTCCATTGGGATCAGATCCCTTTCCTACTTGTGAATCTTGCCTTAAAGGCAAAATGACTAAGTCCCCCTTCACAGGGACATTTCAAAGAGCCGCTGATAAACTGGGATTAATCCATACCGACGTATGTGGTGCTTTAGAAGCCGCACGTGACGGATATCAATATTTCATTACGTTTACAGATGATCATACTAGGTATGGTTATGTATACTTAATGAAACATAAATCCGAGGCCTTTGAGAAATTCCAGGAATTCAAGGCCCTAGTCGAAACAAGCGGTAATCATATCAAAGCACTTGGTCGGACCGAGGTGGCGAGTATATGAGTATGGAGTTTGTGAGTTCCTTAAGGAACATGGAATAGTTTCACAACTAACACCTCCAGTACTCCTCGGTTAAATGGTGTGTCGGAAAGAAGGAACCGGACCACTGTTGAACATGGTCCGTTCCATGTTGAGCTATCTTGACTTGCCGATTTACAGTGGGGGTATGCACTCTGATCGCCGCGCATATCTTGAACAGATGTCCTTCCAAATCCGTTCCTAAAACTCCACATGAGATGTGGGAAGGAAGGAAACCAAGTCTTAATCGTATTAGGATTTGGGGATGTCCCGCTTATGTCAAGAAGACTAAGGTGGCAAAGTTGGAAGCTAGGTCTGCGAAGGGACGTTTCATTGGATTCCCGTCTGGGACGATGGGATATCTATTCTACATGCCCGAAGATCGAAGGATCATTGTTGCTTTACAAGCACACTTCCTGGAAGATGAGTTCATTCAGGAAGGCGGAGCAGGTAGAAGTATTTCTTTAGAAGAATACAATGAAACTCCTCGAGAGACACCTGTGTAAGAAACTGGAACCGAACTTTCTGAAACACAAGTAAAACCACCTCGTAGGTCTAGTAGGGTGTCTCATTTACCTGAGAGGTATGGGCTTGTGCACTTGGAGGAGCTGGGTCTCCATGAGGTTCCAAGTGATAGCCAAGAGACCGAACCAACAACCTATGACCAAGCGATGGTGGATGTAGACTCCGCAAAATGGCGTGAAGCTATGGAAGCTGAGATAGACTCGATGCATGTCAATCAGGTCTGGACTCTAGTAGACCGCCCCAAGGGCATAGTGCCTATTGGGAACAAGTGGATCTACAAGAGAAAGACTGATGGTGATGGCAAGGTTGACGCCTATAAGGCCAGGCTTGTGGCAAAGGGTTATACCCAGAAGGAAGGGATCGATTACCACGATACCTTCTCGCCCGTAGCCATGATCAAGTCTATTCGCATGATGCTTGCTATAGCTGCCTACCACGATTATGAGATATGGCAAATGGACGTAAAGACGGCTTTCCTTAATGGATTCCTCGAGGAGAAATCTATATGGAAGCGACCTAAAGGCTTTGTGTGCGAAGTCGATATTCAGAAAGTGTGCAAGCTTAAGCGTTCCATTTATGGACTGAAGCAAGCGTCGCGTAGTTGGAACCTTCGTTTTGATGAGGCGGTCAAAGAGTTTGACTTCGTGCAAAATGAAGAGGAACCTTGTGTATACAAGAAGGTTAGTGGGAGCAAGATCGCATTCTTAGTACTATATGTGGATGATATTCTACTAATAGGAAATGATGTGGGAATGCTCGATTACGTAAAAGCTTGGCTTTGAGTAATTTCTCCATGAAAGACTTGGGAGAAGCAACCTATATTCTTGGAATTCGACTCTCTAGGGATAGAGCGAAGAGAACAATAGGCCTTTCCCAAGCCCTCTATATAGATAAGATCTTAAAGCGATTTAAGATGGATGATTCTAAAACAGGTTTCCTACCGATGCAACATGGAATAAAACTCACCTTGAAGATGTGTCCTCAAAGTGAGGAACAACGAAAGGAAATGAGTAATATACCATATGCTTCGGCCGTGGGTAACCTTATGTATGCTATGTTGTGTACAAGACACGACATCGCGCATCTTTGTAAGCATGGTGAGTAGGTTTGAGCAAACCGGGTAGGGAACATTGGTAGTAAAGAACGTTCTCAAGTACTTAAGAAGGACTAGAGATATGGTTACGATGTATGGCGGTGAAGAATTGGATGTGGTGGGATTCACTGATTCGGACTTCCAAGGGTGAAGAACGACTCGATGTCCACTTACGGCTACATATTTACTCTTAATGGAGGAGCGATATCTTGGCGTAGTGCCAAGCAAGGCGCGGCTCTTGATTCCACTGTCGGTGAGTATCAAGCGGCCTCGGAGGCTTCAAGGAAGGGTTATGGATTAAGAAGTTTCTAGGAGAACTTCAAATGATACCATGTCTTTGTTTGCTGTTCATTTGTACTGCGACAACGACGGAGCTGTAGCACAGGTCAAGGAGCCGAGGTTTCACAACAGCACCAAACATATTGAGAGGAAGTATCATCTCGTAAGAGAATTTGTTCGCAAAGGATACATTGTGCTTCATAGAGTAGACTCGGCCGACAACGTCGCCGATCCACTGACCAAGCCACTATCTCAGACTAGCTTGGAGCGTCATCTGGAGAACATGGGTATTAGATACCATAGTGTGTGGCATTGAGTGCAAGTGGGAGATTGTTAGGAGTATGCCCTCGAATGCCACTCAGAGGTTGTTGAGTGAGGGCATTGTACTTGTAATTATGTAAACCATTTATACAAGGCAAATGAATGTTTCTTTATTTACTGGTAGTTACTGGCATTCCTAACTCGTAAATAAACATATAGAAACTAGTCTGTGTATTTGAGAGCAAAACGTTCCACTCCTTATTGGATAAGGGGGTCGGCACTGGAAAGGTTTATAGCTCAAATACTTAATCGTTCGCAAGTCGATGAAACTTGACTGGGCGTTAAGTTTATGTGAAGACTTGTATGACGTGTTCTTTGACATGGAGAGTGCCTGTCGAACACTAATGGTTAGTGGAAGCACACGTTATAGGTATGCTTATTAGATTAGTATACTCGAACGGACTCACCCTCGATTCGTCACACGGATTTCACTACGGGACAGTCAATGACGGAATCGAAAGGTTGTGATAGGTATTCGTGAACCTTCGACTTGAGGATTTAGTAGGGATGTGCTTGTGACGTCAAGATTTTCATTAGAGTAGTTCGACCCTGTAAACCGGAAGGCGGGGGTCAACCTCGACGTGCATCTTGACGGGCAAGTAGCGAGTCTCGAATACCAAGATAGAATTCTTTCTCTGTTAGTGAACGGGTTATATGTCCTATGCGGTTATTGGCGAGATGAGATCATAAGTCTTTGGCTAAAGCATTGGAGCTAGGCGTATTAGATACACGAGCTCGATGATCTCGATTTGCATTAACGCATGTATAGCGTCAATCTGAGATAGGGTTTGGTAGTAGTGACCTATAACTTGATTGGGATATTTGAAAGAAGGGTTTATACGTTATCTTGGTATTCACGTGAGAATGGTTCTTGAATGATCCCAATCATTCGTTCTCGATCGAGAGTGCAGTGTAGGCCACCAGGCTGGCTAGGTGGTGCTACTACCCTTTGGTTCCTCCCATTGCTGACTGAGACGGACCTACCGAGTCGCGCATTAGGATTGACGACGGAATGAATTAAGCTAATTCTCTCATTATGAATATTAGATATTGGATATCTAATTTGGGACATTGGATGTTTAAATCGATTTATCGGATAAATTGATTTACGGCTTAATGGATTAAACATATCACTGGGCGATTAATTTAATTCATGAATATAATTATTTCTTGGAGAAATTAATTATGTTATTTTGTATTTGATATATTTAATTAATTGGATTAATTAATTGATACAAATACATAGGAACGGAATCGTAGTTTATCTGTTTGGACTCACGGGAGTCCTAAACGAACCGAACTCATCCGTTTCTGCATGGTAGCCGCCTCCCTAATTTCCACCCACTTTCCTCTTGTCTTGTTGTTTTCATTTTATATGAAAAAGATGACTTTGTGGGGCTTTGATTCTCATAATAATGAGATGTATCATGTGAAGAGTTGAATAAAGGAAGAAGAAGACATCTCTCACTTATTGATTCCAAGGGATTCCTACGTGAGTGAGATTGAGAGAGAGAGAGAAAAGACTTCTCCAAGTCTTCTTCATCTTTGTTCATCAACTTCTTCTGGAGAAAAATTGAGAGAAAATCATATAGAGAGAGTAAGATTAAAACACTTAGAGTGTATTAATCTTTACATATATAGCTTCATCACTTAGCTCTAGCCGTATCCTCGGAGGATAGCAAGGTGATCGTCGTTCCGGTCGTTTCTCCGGCGCGTGGAAAGTAGAGACGCGGTGCTTTCGGCGTTGGATCGTTCAAGAGCTTGGGGAATAGCTCAAGAGAAGGTTATCCATCTAAACAACGGACTACAAGGGTGAGTTTTTATGACTCTTGCTTTTCGTTTATATTTTCGTATATATGTAGCTCTATCGATCCTCGTAGGGATTCAGATCGAATTAATTTTCGTTTTACCACTTCCGCCGGGCCTTCGTTTCTAGGCACCGAATCCCAACAACCTTATCATCGAACTCATCGTTAGATGAATCACTTTCAGTGACCACCTGAAGACATTCTGCTGATTTGGATGGTGTGGGGGAGGCTTCTGATTCTCCAATCAGGGCCTTGAGCTTGTCTTTCCAAGCACGTCTTCTTTCATCTCTCTCTTGTTGCTCGGCCTCAGGCAATCTTTGGACTTTTGGATGAGGATATTTATTTACATAATGGCCTGGTTTCCTGCAGTTATAGCACAGGTTAGCATCACCAGATGATGTTTCAGTACTTACCTTGTGGATAGGTTTGGGCCTGTAGGGAGTCTTTCCAGACTGTTTGATGAACTTTTTGAATTTATGCATGAGAAGCGCCATTTCATCTTGGGACAGGATGTCGTAAATCCTTTATCGGCATTCTTGTGGCCCAGGCTTTGTGAGCTAGGCATCTTTGTGTCGACGGTTCGATACAGCGGCAAGAGCTGTGACCTTTGAAGGAGATTCTTCAGCTTTCTCTCTTCTGTCAATATCATACTCGAAAGCTTTGAGGTCAGAGAAGAGATCGAAAGTAGATATTTCATTAAGATTACAGGATACACGCATAGCTGTGGTCTTAATGTCCCATCGGGCTGGGAGAGATCTGAAAATTTTTAAGTTCTTCTCTTTTTGGGTGTAAATTTTGCCCAACGCTTCAAGTTCACCAACAATACCATTGAATCTGAGGTCAAGTTCCTCAAGTGTTTCGGTTCGTTTCATTTCAAAAGATTCAAATTGCTGAGTTAGTTTTGAAATCTTGTTTTGTTTTGAGAGCTCAGTTCCCTCACAAATTAACTTGAGTTTATCCCAGATTTCTTTGGCTGTTTTGCAGCTCTTTACCTTTGAGAACGTGCCTTTGTCAAGAGTGACAAATAACGCGTTCTTAGCCACGTTGTCGAGATTGTCTCGATTCCTTTCATCTGTTGTCCATTGCTCGCGTTCCTTCTCGAGCATTTCAGCATGGGCTTGGCCCTCAATCCTTGCGGCCGGATTTACCTTCATAATCTTGATAGGACCATCCTGTATAACAAAAATCATCTCTTCGTGCATTGCTGCGAGATGAGCTTCCATTATAATTCTCCAGTCGTCAAATTCGTTAATAGAGAACATAAGGACTTTGTTAATCATAGAAGTATCCATACTGATAATACAGGAATGAAAGAGACTGTTTTGAAAATAAGTGATTTGAATCTGATTCGGTTAAAAAGAAATACGACTGATTCTTTTTAGAATCAACCGCTCCGATACCACTTGTTGGCCACTAAGTATCTTGGATACGCTTTGGAAAATAGTTTAAACAACAAAGC
The DNA here is from genome assembly GCA_033398695.1 of Orobanche coerulescens. NCBI lineage: Eukaryota > Viridiplantae > Streptophyta > Magnoliopsida > Lamiales > Orobanchaceae > Orobanche > Orobanche coerulescens. Next base: position 137,490,355 of record CM065806.1, on the reverse strand, counting down.
GTATGGATTTTAAATACGAGTGCGTAGCGGAAGTCTTGGATATAGTAGGTTCTTTGTGGATACGGCAACTAAGTGTATAGTGTATACTTAATATATCACGGTAATTTAAAACAAGAAAAGGCGAAGGTAAATAACACGATAATTAAAGTGGTTCGAGGTAAACCCTCTACGTCCTTTGGTCCTCCACACAGAGTAAAAGTTTATTATAATTCTGCGTACACAACTACGTAATTATAACAACACACACAATCAATATATCATTCACACATTCATATAAAGATCTAAGCTTAAACCGTTCACAGATTGGTTTTGAGCTAATGCTTTGACTTGCTTCTTCACACACGATTACGAAGCTTCGTCTTCTTCAATGCAAATCCTTCACACACGATTCGGAGAAGCCACAGTTGTTCGGTCCACACAGGCTGATCTTGAGTTTGTTCAACGTATAGAGCAGATGGTGAACAACAACTTTGACTTTAAGAGCTTTCGAGTTGATGAAGTGTTGTTCGGGATGATGAGCCTTTGTATATCTCTTTAGATCTTAATTGCGTAAGCTTTGGAGATATGTTTTGCTCGATGATAACTTTTGATAGCTTGAGTGTTAGGTGATTTGGTTAACTAATCTTCAATGCCTTCATAAGATATATATAGTCTGAAGCATATATCCGTTGAGATGTATCCGTTTGAATGAGATTTCGTTCCAACGGGATTATGACATGATCCGGTTTCGCGGGATTACGAAGATCGAAGGCGCGGTATTTAAATACTTTATCCTTAAGTATTTAAATACTTCTTTATTCAACGGGACTTGACTTCTGGATATTCCTTCTTTGTCCTGTTGTGAGCTGTATGGAAGATAACTGTATTTTGAGTTTCGAGACAGTTTCCATACTTGGTCTTTTTACAAGACTTCTTGCTGTACTGAAGAGCTTTACTATATGCTGATTCGAGGCAGGTCTTCGATACAGGATAAAGCCTCAAAGCTTCAATACAGTTTCCTTTATTGTATTCGGATTGGCATATATGTCAAAACCTCTTTATCAAATATCATTCGATACAGGGATCGCATATCCTGGCTGTTTCGATACAGGGTCTTTGTTTTCCCAACAGTAAGGCTGTGGCCGGTTACGGCCGTAAGTGCCCGTTACGTACGTAAGCAGCTGTCGGTTACGTACGTAAGGCTGTCGACCAAACTGGGTAGTAGGCTAGGTTACGTCCGGCTACGTACGTAAGGACCCGCCGGTTACGTACGTAATGGTCTGGCAGGTCCCACCTATTTAAAGGCCTGGACTGAGTCATCCGGCCATTTTCATGTTTTCTCTTCGTTTCTTCGCGATTTCTTCAGCAAAATGGATGGTTTTGAGTAGAATCAACTTATAACATGTTTTGGAAGTTGGAATCATGGATTAACATCATCTTCCACCCGGATCGAAGGTAAGAACACCTAAACTTTTGGTTTTTGGATGTTCTTGAGGTTTCTTGATGTTTTGGCCGATTTTCTTCGTTTTGATTCAGATTGTTGATTGAAATTGATTGTATACTCGTAATCATTCAATACTCTTGAAGTTTTGTGGAACGAATTCGAGTATTTCTTTGAATAATCGATTAAATTGGACTATGCCTTCAAAGTGTTCGATGAAATGCCTCAGTGGGTAGAACTTGGAAATTCTACACGTTTTTCGTATGAATGGTGATTGAATTGATATTGTCGTGATGATTCTTGGTATTTACGAGAATTTTGTTAAGGGAAGATAATGAATTGGTGATCAAATGATTCGGTTATGTTGTTATGATTATGGAATCGTAGTATTCTCGATGTTCTTGGTAGTTTGTTGCGATTCATGATGTTATGAGAAGTATATATGTTGAAGGACATAATTATATACACCTTGAATTATGATTAAGGATTGTTTAGATGTTAGAACACATCGAATTATGTCGTTTGGAGATTTTGAACATGATTTCAAAATTAGTTGTGTTCTTAATAAACTCTTGGATTATATGAATTGTTGAACATGTTTAAGTGATGTTGGTGTTTTGGATATGAATATGGAATATTCATAATTTAAACTAAGTTATGTGTTTTGATACATTATTCGTATAGGAATACGAATATGATTTTTGGGTTTGATAAGATTATGATTCACTTTTGAGTTTGAGAATTCATACGTATTGAACAAGTGTTCAAATCGAATAATGGAATTATTTGAAACCCTTGGAATATGGTTATCTATGATGTTGAATTAATCGGATCGTCCGGATTGATGATGATAATCGGTAATTGGTTTATATTATGAATTTACAAGGAGGAAACTTGTAACCATATTTAAGATTGAATTTGGAATCGACAATGCTTAGACACTTGGTTAAATTGATTATTGATATGATATTAGGATTGTGGAATCGTATTGTGGTTTTTAGTTCGTGTTTGATTGGTTTGGGTTGTTTGGATTTGTATTTAATCGGGATATTGTAGAACCGTTGTGTTTGTTGATCGGTTATTGATGGTTATTTGTGATCATCGAGTTACGGCTTATATTGTGGATATGAGTTCGTATTTGTTGAGTTGGATTATTTGGTTTTATGTATATGATCGAGGTTTCGTTGAACCGTTGAGTTTGTTGGTTGGCTATGTCGGTTATTGATTGTTATCGAATTGTTGTTAATTGATTATTGCAATAGGTTGTGATGTTTGATCGTGGTTTATGACCGTTGTGTTGCGGTTAAGGCAGAAGAGTTCGTAGAATGATTTTGGTCGGGGCTGAGGAGCTCGCAGACTAAGGCAATAGATTTTGGTAACAGCTTCGTGGTATCGGTATCGAGGCAAGTTTCTACTTGTTCAGTGTAATACCCGAGATTTCTGTTATGTATTTAGAACTTGTGACATTGTTATTGTTGCACTTTTATCTGAGTATTATTCTCCGTGTTTCATAATCCGATGTTGTTGAGCGTATGATTTCATGAATGTGATGAAAATTGTGATTCTGCGCATGTAGCGCACGCTATCGACTATGTGTAGCGTACGCTAAGTTGGGTCCATAGCGCACGCTGTGCATGACCTTAGCGCGCGCTATACGTAGTCAGCATGATTGAGACGTGTGGTAGGTGAGATCAGGCCGGGGATCTTGGTCGGATTGTGTCGGGATGAACCTGGACGGCTTTCGGGAAAAGCCAAGTCAACGCCTTAGCGCACGCTACTGATATGAGAATAGCGCACGCTAAGTGCTGAGTACAGTGAAGTCAGTAAGCCGTTAGCGCACGCTACGAGTATGGACTAGCGCGCGCTAATAACCATTTTCTATAAATAGGACAGCATCCTTTTCGTATTTTCAGTCTTTTCTCTTCCCACATCCGAATCCTTATACTTAGAGTATTACTCTCTTCATTCTAAACACTTCATATCAACATCCTAGCTCGTGTTGAAGATCGTAGACCATTGGGGGATTGGTATTCAAGCCTTCGGCGTTGGGTTGCTTCAAATTCCTCCTTGTTCTTCACTACTTTGAGGTAGGTGATTCTTCACCAATATTAAGTACTATTATGTAGGACGTTTTGATCATGTCTTGGGTTTACCTAGTTGGTTAAATTCGTTGTAGTCGAGCATCATGTGTTAGGAAGATAATTTCGATGTTTCGGTACTTATTCATCGTATAATTCCATGGAACCTTTTTGTGTTGAAACTCCTAGCATATTCTGAAGCTTCAAACCAATCTGTGACCAGTAAATGGAAATTACCAAGTTGTTATGTTTTACACATTGGAATCATGCGTTTTGGAACGTAGGACGAAAGGAACTTAGGATACTTTCTCGAGATCAAGATGAATTTTGATGATAATACGTACCCTTGTATCGTGTAGTTATTTAATCCGTAGAGATCGTTCACACTCCTTACGAGCATGATGTGCACGGGGATGACATGTATTATCACCATAGAATTCATGAGTTCATCACCATTAGATCCAATTTTCTGCCAGTAGTAATCTGCCATGCACGGTTAGCGCACGCTAACGTATGTAAGTTAACGTGCGCTATCGGGGATAAGTTAACGCACGCTACGTTTGGTACGTAACGTACGTTATGATACCAGCCGGTCAGTCGGCTGATCAGTGAGAACTGTCAGTCCATGGCTAGCGTACGCTAGGCTTAGACGATAGCGTGCGCTAACAGGCAGGCTTAGCGCACGTTACGTAGAGTACGTAGTGTACGCTAAGTGGTTTAGGCAGATTGCCTATTTTGAGCCTTTGGGCCGTAGACCGAATTGTTAGGCAACCGTTCGACTTGAGATAATTTGTATATCATTTATTTTGTTAAGGTTCGAGCTTGCTACGTTGATCGAAGGAGGCGGCCTACGAGTGTGTTGAGATCTTTGAAGTGTTTCGTTCTTGCCATCTTCGAGGCAAGTATCGTAATATGTTAATATTGGTATTTTGAGCATGCGTGTGATTATTCATGTTGTTGGACATGAGATTTATTTCGTTGAATTGTCTTGATATTCGTTATCTAGTGTTTGTATGTTCATGTTGATGGACATGGCGATTTGGCATATATGTATGCATGAGTTATGTTTCTGTTGTTGTGCAATCTATGCTGAGGGCGCTGGATCGGATGTCCACCTCGTGTTGGTCCGACGGGATCATCTTAGGATCTAGGCTGAGGGCGCTGGATCATTGGACGGGTTATTTCCACCTCGTGTTGGTCCGACGGGATCATCTTGGGATCTATCTTGAGAAGCTGGATCATTGGAATACCCTTGTTGTGTAATGGAATCTTTTGGATTCGCATTGTCGGATTCCGGTAGCGGAAGTCCGTGTGGTGTATCTTGTTATGTATTGTTGATGCATATTCGATTTGTTTAAATATGATACTTGTACTAGCATCGTTTTGCTAACCCCTTCGGGGGTGGACATTTGTTTTGATGTTCAGGTAGCGAGGAGCGGGAAAGCGACCGCGATGCGATGTGACGACGAAGGGGTTCAATGATGTTTGTCGTTGCTTTTGATTGTCTTCTTGATTCATTTCAGTACTCGAGTACGAATGTATTATTAATATATTTTCGATATGGTTGTATTAATTACTTGTTGAACCAGTTGAATCGGTTTGTAAACTTGAATTTCCGTGGTATCGACGTCTTATATTTACATTTCTTTTATTTAGCCTTGTAAATCCTTTCTTAAAGGGTTTACGGCGCTGTAATTATTCCGAATATCTCGGGGTGTTAGAGAATATGGTATCAGAGCAAAGATTTGTGGATGTCTTGGCAGTCGGGTTTTAAGTTGGGTCTGTTTACGTTATTGATTTACGAGTCGTTCGTAACATCACTGTTCAGCCAAAAGTCGTCATGTGGACCGTGGTTGTAAGTCTCCTAATCTCTTATACTACCATTTTACTTAATTACTGTTTTGTGAGTATTGACGGGCTTTATTTCGAAAACTTTGTCCTGGATATTGAGGAATTGTGTTTACAGTATGTTGAGAGGAGGACGTGGACGCGGACGCGGTCGTGGACGCGGACGGGGTAACATGAGACAGGAGGACTCCGTAAATACCCCAGAATTATCAGCTAGTCGAACCGATCCCCATTCTGGAGGACAGCAAGGATCAGCGCATGACGACGCAAATCCTAACATGGCGGGAGTGCTTCAACAGGTGGTGGCGCAGATAAACCAGTTCGCCCAGGTAGTCGACCGCATGCAGACGGCGATGGGACAGCAGCACCACGAGGATAACCGGGGAGATAGATGGCTTGCTGAGGTGGTCAAATTGCACCCGCCAAAATTTGACGGATCTGCTGAGGCACTTAGGCTCTGTTCTTTTGGACTGAATGAATCTGAATCGAATCCAATCGAATCGAATCGAATCAGGCCCAATCGACCCAGGCGAATCGAATCGATCGAATCCCAGGACTCGAATGGAATCGAATCGAATCGAAATATATATTAAGGGTAAATAATAATAATAATAATGATAAATAATAATAATAGTAATTAACAACAACAACAATAATAGTAATATTATTAGTAATAATAACAATAATAATAATTAAGATTACTAATAATAAGAAGAAGAAAAAGAACGGAGGCCGAATCGAATCCAGGCGAATCGAATCGAATGGACCAGGCCGAATCGAATCGAATGGCCCGAATGGACTCGAATCAATCGGCCATCGAATCGAAAAAGCAAAAATAAGTCCAAAAGAACAGGGCCTTACTTGGGATCATTGGCTTAAGGAGTTAGAGAAGATATTCGCGGGTCTTAACTGTCCCGAGGACCGGAAGGTTCCCATTGCCCAGTATTTTCTGACTGGGGAGGCCTTTGATTGGTGGGAAGCTATTCGACCCGAGAATCATAATGCGGATTGGACGGAATTTAAACTAATGATGGAAGCACAGTATTGTCCTCGTCGATTAGAGAGGCAAAGATCCGAGAGTTTTTCTCACCACGAGTTGAAGCATCTCGTGATGATGTAATCAAAACTTTTAATCATCAGCTGACTTGTGTGCGACACTTGGTCAGAACGGAGGCAGAAAATATTTTTCATTTCGATATGCGGATGAAGCCGGAGATTCAGCAGTACATGTCCGGATTCGAGTGTACTACGTTGTGACAGTATCAAGACAAAGCGCTGGCCTACGACATGAAAGAGGCGGCGGTGGAGAAATCGGTGGAGGCAAAGAAGCAGAAAGTGACCGGCAACTTCTCAGAAAACAAGAGTGGTGGGCCCCGCAAGGGCCAGTCTTCCTTTTATTTGGCTAGGATGTAATATCCGCAATTTCGATTTTTCGGAAATTTTCTTTTTTCGGCGGAAGTCCGTTTTGACGACTCGCTCATGACCGTTTCGTCATTTCGAGAATAATTAATTCTGTACTTTTTGTCATCCGAGTTCGTTTCGGTGTCGTTTTGTTGAGTTCCATGCTTTTTAGCGACTTTTCCGCACTGGAGCTCGATTCTTGCGAATCTCGTCGGCTGTTGTTTGAGTTTCTCGCAAGTGCATTTAATGTTATTATTCATGTTGCAAGCTTTGGTTCGGTGTTTCGATCACGTATCGTGATTTTCGGACGTTTTGGGCCATTTTGTAATTTCCCAAAGTCCAGGGTAATTATTTCCGTTGTCGAATTCCGACACTTCGGATGGTCGAATCGTGTGTTCTCTTAGTGCTTGGATTCGTCTTTGCGAGTACTTCGTAACCGTATCTTGATTTTTACTCGAGTTCGGGTTTGAGTCGTCAGGGCGTCGGAGTAGCCCAGCCGAGTCACGGCCGGGCGGAGCTGCTTTGGCGAGTTCTGGCCGTAAGGTGCGATTCTGGCCGTAAGGTGTCGAGTTACGGCCGTAAGGTGCGATTACGGCCGTAAGGTGTCGATTCTGGCCGTAAGCGTGATCGGGTACGGCCGTCTGGCAGGCGGATTTTGGCGAAGGCCGATTCTGGCCGTAAGGTGTGCGATTCTGGCCGTAAGTGTCCATTTGGTCTTTTGAGCGAATGCGATTACGGCCGTAAGGCTGCCGAGTACGGCCGTAAGGTGTCAGATTCTGGCCGTAAGGCTGCCGATTCTGGCCAGTAACCTGCCGGCTATATATAGCCTGGCTCGGCGATTTCATTTCAACGCGATTTTTTCTTCCTTTTTCGACGTCTGGCGACGGGAGGCTCGGAAAATCGAGTTCTTGGCCGATTCTAATCATTTCCAAGGCATTTTGGAAGATCCTTGTTGATTATATCATCATCTAATCCGAGTATTTCGTCGAATCAAGGTATATTTCTTGATTTTCTTTCAAGTTGACTTTTTGGAGAATTGTTCTTGATTTCGTTTCTAATCCGATTTTGATGAATCGGTTGATGTTAGTAAACATTATTAATCATGTTCTATGGATTGTATATCCATATTTTCGATTCGTTCAACCCGATTGATGATTTTTAGGGTCTTGAGGAACTTTGAACATTTAGTGTTCGATTAAATGCCTCAAAGAGTTTCTTTCGGTCGTTATGTTGATTTCGATTGATATTGTGTTATTGAATGAATTGTATTTCATTCAAGGTGGTTCAGTACTTGTGTTTAGGAGGACGCCGTTCGTTGTTCGTGGAGGGATTTCATCGCCTTCGGTTGAGGCAAGTTTTATACTTGTACTAGTCAATGAGATTAATGTTATCATTTATGTGTATGAATGTCTTTGTATCATTCCGAGACTTAGTCTCTTCATGAATTCATTGATATCAAGAGATCGTTCGATACGATACCTTTCGGCAATTTTGCCAAATGTTTATTGTTGTTCGTTAACGGCCGATTCAAGGCATTGTGATACTCATTATTAATGTCATTGTCGATAGCCGGTTCGCGGTATCGATGTATCGATTGTTGTTAATATAGATGTCGATTAAAGACATCGTTGAGATCATTGTTATTCCTGTTTGGATTGTCATTAAAACTGTACAGGCCGATTAAAGGCATTGGCTTATTCATCTCTCGCCTTCGTCGTCGGTAACCGATTAAAGGTGCCGAGGCATCCTTCATATCATTGTTATCGAATTGCCGTTCTCAGGCAAATCGAAATGTTCAATCATTCACTGCATCATTGTTATCGATTGACCTTTCTAAGACAATCGAGGTATTCACTCATTCATCGTGTCATTGTTATCGATTGGCCGTTCTCAGGCAAATCGAAGTGTTCAATCATTTATGGTATCATTGTTGTCGATTGACCGTTTTAGGCAATCGAGGTATTGAATCATCCGCTGCATCATTGTTGTCGGTTGGCCGTTTTAAGGCAATCGAGGTGTTAATTTGGGACTGTCAAGGACGGTGTCTATCCGTGTGTTACTATCATCGTGTTGGCCGACTCAAGGCAGCACACTATCATTCATTGTGATACGGCTTCGTGCCGTGGCTTCGGCCCTCATTGTGATACGGCTTCGTGCCGTGGCTTCGGCCCTCATTGTGATACGGCTTCGTGCCGTGGCTTCGGCCCTCATTGTGATACGGCTTCGTGCCGTGGCTTCGGCCCTCATTGTGATACGGCCTCGTGCCGTGGCTTCGGCCCTCATTGATCTGACTTGGTGTTTTGAATTCAGTGTTTGTGATATTTGTTAATTTCATTGAGCGCTTTCGTGCCTTTTGTAATGTCTTGGTATTTTCATTGGAGCCTTTGGGCATTATGATTCATATTAAATTCGATTCTGGTTTGGTTCATGTCGTTTAATTCATTGTGGTATTACGTGATTATGATTCGCCGTTGGGCACTTATGTTCTAACATCGGCGGTATTAATAGTATGCCGTGGGCATAGTGTTTCACGAATGCTCGGTTCTTACATTGGTTTGTGAGCATCTCGTATTATTATTATCATTGTACCGTTTCATTACGCCTTTGGATGCATATCATGTTATACATGTATTTGATATTCATTATCTGGATGGTGACCCCGTGGCGGAACATGTTTTCATGTTTTAGGTGCTTGCGAGAGAGAGTTGAGACACGGGGGCATGATGATGGCGGCGAGGCATTCGAGCGATACTAGTCGAGTTGTTCATCGTTGGTCGATCGGTTGGAGTGTACTCCGGTCTTGTCGATTGTTGTCGTGTTGTATTACGAGCAGATGTTCGTGGAATCTTGTTGTATTTCATTTTGGCCATGTAGGCCACTTTTGTCGTTGAAATTCCCTATCGGAATATTGTGTTGGATATCATGGTAGGGACTATGATTTTCCCTTGTTGTTTAATTTAACGTATTTTAGTCATGTTACTTTGGTGGATCTCTCTGGCGTGGGGTCCACGACCGTAATAACTTGATAGGATTTGGGGTGTTACGAAATGGTATCGAGCGTTGGGTTGTGAAATACCACGAGATGTGAGTTATGTGGTCCTACCGACGCGGTAGTAGTGGGATTGTCGGGTTATGACAATCTAGTCGATCGAGTTTTGTGAGTCGTAATATTGGTGCGACCGCACGAGTCATTCATTCATCGAGTCGGTGAAGACTAGTATCGCGAGACCTCGAAGCTTCGTATGACCTGTGTAAGGACTCGATTCTCTTTGTGTTCATACATCCATCATGTCATTAATCATTCATACTTTGCTGAAACCTATATGTGATATTAGTGCTATAATTGATTCATGATTAATTGTTTTGGAGCACGTGTGACTTGTGTAAGCATTAAGGATCAACTCATTTATCAGTTAATAATTTTCAATCATCATTTTGATCTCATCACTCAGTTAATTCATTCATCACTCAGTCAATAACATCACCCAGATAATTCATTCATCACTCAGTTAATTCATTCATCACTCAGTCAATATCATCACTCAGATAATTCATCTATCACTCAGTTAATTCATTCCTCACTCAGTCAATATCATCACTCAGATAATTCATCTATCACTCAGTTAATTCATTCCTCACTCAGTCAATATCATCACTCAGATAATTCATTCATCAGTCAGTTAATTCATTCGTCACTCAGTCAATATCATCACTCACATAATTCATTCATCACTTAGTCAATCTCATTGTTCATATTAATTCATTAATCACTCAGTCAATCTCATTGTTCCGTCAATTCATTCATTACTCAGTCAATCTCATTATTCAGTTAATTAATTCATCACTCAGATAATTCATTCATCACTCAGCCAATATCATTAGTCAGTTAATTCATCACTTAGTTAACTCATTCATCACTCAGTTAATTCATTCATCATTCAGTCAATATCATGGCTCAATTGCTTCGTTCATCACTCAATTAACCTCATCGTTCAGCTAATTCATTCATCACTCAATTAATCTCATCGTTTAGCTAATTCACTCGTCACTCAGTCAATCTCATTGTTCAGTTAATTCATTAATCGTTCAGCCCATCTCACAGTTCAGTTGTTGATCTTGAGGATCGAATTTTCAACCTTGTTAACTTGTTCAAGGTAATCATTTCAGGAATTTCATCAGGCAATCATGTTACCTCATTTGATGTCTCATACGATCTTATCATACTCTGACGTAATGTCGACGATCATTTCATTAAATCATTAATACATTCATTGTGCGAGGGCGTGTATGCTCATTATTTTCACTCTGTAATGTAATCATAATGCGATATTCATGCGGAATCTATAATCATCATGTGACTTTCCTACTTCAGTATGGATAGAGCTGTCAGAGGACGCAGGGGAAGAGGCCGCGGTGCGGGCCAGAACCCAGGATCTCGTGTGCATGCCCACACGAACGCAAGGGATATCATTAATTCATCAAATAGCGAGTCTACTCATTCACTGTCAGATAATCATTCACTTTCAGGGAGCCGTACCCGAGAGGCATCTCACTCGGAAGGTGTTCGGGTTGACCCATTCATATTTATGCAGGGCATGATGGCCCAGATGACTCAGATGACGCGGATAGTGGAGACCATGCAGACCTCGATGGTTCGTGGTCCACCGCAACAGGGACTTCAGGTGCCGTTTCATGGACAAACTGGGGGAGTGAATCAGATTGTTGGCGATATCTCTCATCAGAGGCCGCCTACTTTTGAGGGTTCGTCGGAACCAGCTGATATTGTTCATTGGCTTGAGCATTTTGATAAACTCTTCGACATGGTTCAGTGTCCGGAAGAGATTAAAGTGGCAGTAGCGGCCTATTACTTGATTAAGGGTGCCTATTCGTGGTGGCTTTCTGTGAAACCCGCCGATCGCGATTGTGGTTGGAGTGAGTTCAAGACCCTCATGCTAGAGAGGTATTATCCGGCTCCACTTCGTGAAGCCAAATTGTCAGAGGTTTTGAACCCCGAATCCGTCGAGGATGAGGGTGTTATTGTCATTGCTGAGAAGTTTCAGGGACTACTTGATTTGCTTCACGATTATCCGTCTTGAGGCGGATAAGATCTAATCTTTTAGCTAGAGGCTAAATCCGCAGTTGAGGATGCAGTTGTTAAATCACAATTGTAGTTCACTTAGTGAGTTCATCGAGAAGGCTCTTGGAGCAGAGTTTTTGATCAAGGAGCTTACTCAGAAGTATCCTTCAGTTTCTTCGGGTGAGAGGACTAGGATGCCTGTTCGTTCTGAGGGACATCGGGCTACGACGTCCAAGAGGTCGTTTTCCAGTCGTCTTTGTCTTTGAAAGCATCTTCCTCTCGAGGCAGCGAGTTCGATTTATTGTTTGCTTTAACTGTGATTCAGCAGGGCACGTGAGTACTCGATGTACGGTGCCATCTATTGTCTGTTTTCTGTGTGGGAACCCTGGACACCTACGGAAATACTGCAGGGGTTCTAGTTCCGGTAGATCTCGAGAGAGCTCGAGGGCCTCGGGGGACTTTGTTACTCCAGCTCGTGCTTCATCCAAGGGGTCCTACCAGGCTTCGAGAGCCATAGGTAAGGACATTCATCTCCGGTTTTGAACAAGTTAAGTCTTGCTCGGTAATAGTATAATCATTCATTTCATTTGTCGTTCATTCATTCAAATAATTCATTCATCACATATCAATCACGTTGAGACTTATAATTATCAAACTAATCATTCACTTCACGGGAAACTATGTTCCAATCATTTCATTTGAGCTATCGCTCATTACGTTATCATTTCACCCCGGTGAGTCATTCTTGATCCTTGTTAGATTTCGATTCATTATCATTCATTATGATCATTCTTGTTCATGTGTATTTCGTTGATTTTTCGTGGCGGGATATTGCTTCTCCCTACTTGTTTTAAGTTTCGGGACGAAACTTCTTTTAAGGGGGGTAGTATGTAATATCCGCAATTTCGATTTTTCGGAAATTTTCTTTTTTCGGCGGAAGTCCGTTTTGACGACTCGCTCATGACCGTTTCGTCATTTCGAGAATAATTAATTCTGTACTTTTTGTCATCCGAGTTCGTTTCGGTGTCGTTTTGTTGAGTTCCATGCTTTTTAGCGACTTTTCCGCACTGGAGCTCGATTCTTGCGAATCTCGTCCGAAACTGTTGTTTCGAGTTTCTCGCAAGTGCATTTAATGTTATTATTCATGTTGCAAGCTTTGGTTCGGTGTTTCGATCACGTATCGTGATTTTCGGACGTTTTGGGCCATTTTTGTAATTTCCCAAAGTCTGGGGTAATTATTTCCGTTGTCGAATTCCGACACTTCGGATGGTCGGAATCGTGTGTTCTCTTAGTGCTTGGATTCGTCTTTGCGAGTACTTCGTAACCGTATCTTCGATTTTTACTCAGGTTCGGGTTTCGGAGTCGTCCGGGCCGTCGGAGTGGCCACGGCCGAGTCACGGCCGGAGCAGGGCCTGGCCTGGCCGAGTTACGGCCGTAAGGTGCCGGTTACGGCCGTAAGGTGTCCGAGTTACGGCCGTAAGGTGCCGGTTACGGCCGTAAGGTGTCCGAGTTACGGCCGTAAGCGTGATCGGGTACGGCCGTACGAGCGCTGGGCGGATTTTGACGGCCGTAAGGTGTGCGAGTTACGGCCGTAAGTGTCCATTAGTCTTTGGCAGATTTTTGACGAATGCGATTACGGCCGTAAGGCTGCCGATTACGGCCGTAAGGTGTCCGAGTTACGGCCGTAAGGCTGCCGATTCTGGCCAGTAACCCCCGCCGGCTATATATAGCTCGGCTCGGCGATTTCATTTCAACGCGATTTTTCTTCCTTTTTCGACGTCAGCGGCGGAGGCTCGGAAAATCGAGTTCTTGGCCGATTCTAATCATTTCCAAGGCATTTTGGAAGATCCTTGTTGATTATATCATCATCTAATCCGAGTATTTCGTCGAATCAAGGTATATTTCTTGATTTTCTTTCAAGTTGACTTTTTGGAGAATTGTTCTTGATTTCGTTTCTAATCCGATTTTGATGAATCGATTGATGTTAGTAAACATTATTAATCATGTTCTATGGATTGTATATCCATATTTTCGATCTGCTCAACCCGATTGATGATTTTTAGGGTCTTGAGGAACTTTGAACATTTAGTGTTCGATTAAATGCCTCAAAGAGTTTCTTTCGGTCGTTATGTTGATTTCGATTGATATTGTGTTATTGAATGAATTGTATTTCATTCAAGGTGGTTCGAGTACTTGTGTTTACCGGAGGACGCCGTTCGTTGTTCGTGGAGGGATTTCATCGCCTTCGGTTGAGGCAAGTTTTATACTTGTACTAGTCAATGAGATTAATGTTATCATATATGTGTATGAATGTGCTGTATCATTCCGAGACTTAGTCTCTTCATGAATTCATTGATATCAAGAGATCGTCACGATACCTTTCGGCAATTTTGCCAAATGTTTATTGTTGTTCGTTAACGGCCGATTCAAGGCATTGTGATACTCATTATTAATGTCATTGTCGATAGCCGGTTCGCGGTATCGATGTATCGATTGTTGTTAATATAGATGTCGATTAAAGACATCGTTGAGATCATTGTTATTCCTGTTTGGATTGTCATTAAAACTGTACAGGCCGATTAAAGGCATTGGCTTATTCATCTCTCGCCTTCGTCGTTGCAGAATCGATTAAAGGTGCCGAGGCATCCTTCATATCATTGTTATCGAATTGCCGTTCTCAGGCAAATCGAAATGTTCAATCATTCACTGCATCATTGTTATCGATTGACCTTTCTAAGACAATCGAGGTATTCACTCATTCATCGTGTTATTGTTATCGATTGGCCGTTCTCAGGCAAATCGAAGTGTTCAATCATTTATGGTATCATTGTTGTCGATTGACCGTTTTAGGCAATCGAGGTATTGAATCATCCGCTGCATCATTGTTGTCGGTTGGCCGTTTTAAGGCAATCGAGGTGTTAATTTGGGACTGTCAAGGACGGTGTCTATCCGTGTGTTACTATCATCGTGTTGGCCGACTCAAGGCAGCACACTATCATTCATTGTGATACGGCTTCGTGCCGTGGCTTCGGCCCTCATTGTGATACGGCCGTGCGTGGCCGCCCTCATTGTGATACGGCCGTGCCGTGGCTTCGCCCTCATTGTGATACGGCTTCGTGCGGGCTTCGCCCTCATTGTGATACGGCCTCGTGCCGTGGCTTCGCCCTCATTGATACGACTTAGGCCGTTTTGAATTCAGGTGTTTGTGATATTTGTTAATTTCCGCTGAGCGGCTTTCAGGCCTTTTGTAATGTCTTGGTATTTTCATTGGAGCCTTTGGGCATTATGATTCATATTAAATTCAGTTCTGGTTTGGTTCATGTCGTTTAATTCATTGTGGTATTCTGTGATTATGATTCGCCGTTGGGCACTTATGTTCTAACCTGTCGAAAGGTGTATTAATAGTATGCCGTGGGCATAGTGTTTCACGAATGCTCGGTTCTTACATTGGTTTGTGAGCATCTCGTATTATTATTATCATTGTACCGTTTCATTCTGCCTTTGGATGCATATCATGTTATACATGTATTTGATATTCATTATCTGGATGACTGACCCCGTGGGGGCGGAACATGTTTTCATGTTTTAGGTGCTTGCGAGGAGAGAGTTGAGACACAGGGGCATGATGATGGCGACGAGGCATTCGAGCGATACTAGTCCGAGTTGTTCATCGTTGGTCGATCGGTTGGAGTGTACTCGGTCTTGTCGATTGTTGTCGTGTTGTATTACCGAGCAGGATGTTCGTGGATGCTGTTGTATTTCATTTTGGCCATGTAGGCCACTTTTGTCGTTGAAATTCCCTATCGGAATATTGTGTTGGATATCATGGTAGGGACTATGATTTTCCCTTGTTGTTTAATTTAACGTATTTTAGTCATGTTCGCCTGGTGGATCTCCTGGCGTGGGGTCCACGGCACTGTAATAACCCAATAGGATTTGGGGGTGTTACATAGGAAACCTCCACATCCTTCTAGAGGTGGAAAGAAGTTCCGGACAACATCAACAGTTTCGGACGCATCAAAGAAATGCTACAATTGTGGTCGAGCAGGGCATATTCGACGTGATTGCCCCGCATCTTCTGTGACTTGTTACGATTGTGGACAAGAAGGGCACCGTGCGGCCTTCTGTGGAGCTGCTACTAGATCTTTTGGTGCTCGCACTCCAGCGCCAGTTCCGAAGGAGACAAGTGTGAACCAGACGCAGCAGAGTGGATTTCAGTAGCAGAACGTGGGGAAGAGAGAGACATCCAGTGCTGGGTCCGTTCCTCCGCGCCTGTACGAGATGAGGAAATTTGACGATTAGAACACTACTGTTGCATCAGGTACGATTCAGATCCTTTTGCAACCAATTAGTGTTTTATTCGATTCCGGAGCTACACATTCTTTCATATCATTGAACTGTGTAAATCGTTTAAAAATCTCGTGCTTATTTGATTGTGAACCATATGTTGTGGGTTTGCCGAGTGGAGAGAGAATTGTGGGAACCCTAGAGGCTAGAGATTTTCCAGTGTCTATAGGAGGGAGAGATTGGCCATCGAATCTTATTGTAGTTGACATCTACGGTGACGATTTAATTCTCGGAGACGATTGGCTCAACCGTTATGGAGCTATTCTGAATTACCGAGAGAGAGTCATTTCTATCATTGCTGATGACGGATCTGAACACTTATTCCGAGGGTGGAGACCGGGAAGCTCGGGAAAATTGATTAAAGCAATGAAAGCCGTGAAATTACTGAAGCTAGGATGTCATGGAATTTGGTGCTATGCCATGAGGAGAGAGGAAGGAGTAGAGATCTCGTCTATTTCAGTTGTGAATGAGTTCTCAGATGTATTTCCTGACGAACTACCTGTGTTACCTCCGCACAGAGAAGTGGAATTCACTATCGAATTAGAGCCCGGAGCAGCTCCTATTTCCAGAGCACCATACCGCATGGCGCCAACCGAGATGTATGAACTCAAGAAGCAACTGGAGGAATTGTTACAGAAGGGCTATATTCAACCTAGCGTTTCACCTTGGGGAGCGCCCGTTCTCTTTGTCCGGAAGAAAGACGGATCCCTCCGACTGTGTATTGATTACAGGGAGCTCAACAAGATGACGATCAAGAATAAGTATCCTATACCTCGGATCGACGACTTATTTGATCAACTGCAAGGGGCAAGGGTATTCTCGAAGATTGACTTACGATCAGGATACCATAAGTTAAGAATTAAGGAATCGGATATACCGAAATCTGCTTTCAGATCCCGGTACGGGCATTATGAATTTGTAGTGATGCCATTTGGACTTACCAATGCTCCTGCGGTATTCATATAATTGATGAATCGGGTATTCTTGGAATACTTGGATAAATTTGTGGTCGTCTTCATTGATGACATCTTGATATATTCGAAGGACGCAGATGAGCATGCCGAACATTTACGTGTGGTTTTGAGCACCTTGAGGAAGGAACAGCTGTATGCAAAGCTTTCAAAATGCGAGTTCTAGCTCAGGGAAGTAACTTTCCTTGGGCATGTGATATCAGCTGACGGAGTTCAGGTGGACCCGAAGAAAGTCGAAGCAATCTTGGAATGGGAGGTTCCTAATAATGTGAAAGAAGTCCGGAGTTTCCTAGGACTTGCTGGATATTATCGCCGCTTTGTAGAGGGATTTTCCAAGATTTCTCGTCCGCTCACTCAGCTGTTACAGAAAACTCAAAAGTTTAAGTGGGATGAGAAATGCCAGGCTGGTTTTGATGAGCTTAAGAAGAGACTGACAACAGCACATATATTAGCATTACCAGATGGAACTGATGGATTCATGGTGTACAGCGACGCTTCAAATCAGGGTCTGGGATGTGTGTTGATGCAAAGAGATAAGGTGATTGCCTATGATTCTCGGCAGTTGAAACCATACGAGGTTAATTACCCGACTCATGATCTGGAGCTAGCAGCTGTAGTCTTTGCATTGAAAATTTGGAGACATTATTTGTATGGCACTCATTGTCAGATCTTTACCGATCATAAGAGCCTCAAGTACATTTTCAGTTAGAAAGAATTAAACATGAGGCAGAGAAGGTGGCTGGAATTGATCAAGGATTATGACTTGGAGATTCTCTATCATCCGGGGAAAGCAAACGTAGTAGCCGATGCTTTGAGCCGTAAACCTGTTTCTCTTCGAGTGTTGGAAGCACTTACGTCCCAAACCAGCATTCAACGGGAACTGATCTGCGAAGGTATTGAAGTATGGGCACCAGGAATCCAAGGGCAACTATATGTGATGGAACTGACTTCATCACTAGTCGAGGAGATCAAATCTAAGCAGTTGAACGATTCTCTGATCCTTCGGTTATGTGACGAAGTAAAGAAGGGAAAAGCCCCAGGATTCGTGATACAAGATGATGGAGTTCTGAGGTTTCAGAGTCGACTTTGCGTTCCCGATGATGGCAATTTGAGATGGGCAATTCTGAAAGAAGCTCATAGTGCACCTTATTCTATCCACCCGGGCAGCAGTAAGATGTACAAAGATCTTAAACAAAACTTCTGGTGGGGGAATACGAAGAAGGACGTAGCAGAGTACGTTTCAAAGTGTTTGACTTGTCAGCAGGTTAAGATTGAACATCAGCGACCTGCCGGAATGTTAAAGCCGCTTCCGATCCCTGAGTGGAAGTGGGAGGATATCTCGATGGATTTCATCACCAGTATGCCAAGGACTAGAACGGGAATGAACATGATTTGGGTTATAGTTGATCGACTAACCAAGTCGGCTCATTTCCTAGGAATTAAAGATACATGGGGACCGGAGAGATTGGCGCGAGTATTTATTGCGGAGATAGTTAGATTGCATGGGACGCCGAAGACCATTATTTCGGATTGAGATGGTCGTTTTGTGTCACATTTCTGGAAGGCAGTTCACAGGGCTTTGGGGACTGAGCTCCACTTTAACACAGCTTATCATCCCCAAACGGACGGTCAGTACGAAAGGACTATACAAACGGTAGAAGACATGCTTAGAGCTTGTGCCTTAGATTGGTCGACTGATTGGGAAGTTCATTTGCCGTTGGTTGAATTCACTTACAATAATAGTTGGCATGCTTCTATTAAGATGGCACCATTTGAAGCTTTGTACGGGAGAAGATGCCGATCACCCCTGTGTTGGGATGATTCTTCAGATTTGATCGTGACGGAACCGGAATTGATAATTCAGACTCAAGAGAAGATAGCTTTGATTCGAGAAAGACTGTTGACTGCCCAGAGTCGATAGAAGTCATATGCAGACGTACGTCATCGCCCTCTAGAGTTCGACGCTGGGGACCATGTACTATTGAAGGTGTCTCCTACACGAGGGATTTTCCGTGTTGGGAGGAGAGGCAAGCTTAGTCCTAGATATATCGGACCATTCGAGATCCTAGAGAGGGTTGGAGATTTAGCATACAGGTTGGCCTTACCGCCATCGCTGAGTCACGTTCACAATGTGTTTCACGTATCCCAATTGCAGAAGTATGTACCAGATCCCAGTCATATCATTGAGTTCGATGAAATCGAGATAGCTAATGACAGCACCTTCGAGGAGAGACCAATCAAGATACTTGAGAGTCGGATCAAACAGTTGAGGAATAAACCAATACACTTGGTTAAAGTACAATGGTCGCGACACGGAGTTGAAGAGGCCACTTGGGAAACGGAGGACAGTATGAAGACTAGATATCTGGAGTTGTTTTCATCTTAAGTTTCGGGACGAAACTTCTTTTTAGGGAGGAAGGATGTAATACCCGAGATTTCTGTTATGTATTTAGAACTTGTGACATTGTTATTGTTGCACTTTTATCTGAGTATTATTCTCCGTGTTTCATAATCCGATGTTGTTGAGCGTATGATTTCATGAATGTGATGAAAATTGTGATTCTGCGCATGTAGCGCACGTTATCGACTATGTGTAGCGTACGCTAAGTTGGGTCCATAGCGCACGCTGTGCATGACCTTAGCGCGCGCTATCGGTCGGCATGATTGAGGCGTGTGGTAGGTGAGATCGGTAGGGATCTTGGTCGGATTGTGTCGGGATGAACCTGGACGGCTTTCGGGAAAAGCCAAGTCAACGCCTTAGCGCACGCTACTGATATGAGAATAGCGCACGCTGAGTGCTGAGTACAGTGAAGTCAGTAAGCCGTTAGCGCACGCTACGAGTATGGACTAGCGTGCGCTAATAACAATTTTCTATAAATAGGACAGCATCCTTTTCGTATTTTCAGTCTTTTCTCTTCCCACATCCGAATCCTTATACTTAGAGTATTACTCTCTTCATTCTAAACACTTCATATCAACATCCTAGCTCGTGTTGAAGATCGTAGACCATTGGGGGATTGGTGTTCAAGCCTTCGGCGTTGGGTTGCTTCAAATTCCTCCTTGTTCTTCACTATTTTGAGGTAGGTGATTCTTCACCAATATTAAGTACTATTATGTAGGACGTTTTGATCATGTCTTGGGTTTACCTAGTTGGTTAAATTCGTTGTAGTCGAGCATCATGTGTTAGGAAGATAATTTCGATGTTTCGGTACTTATTCATCGTATAATTCCATGGAACCTTTTTGTGTTGAAACTCCTAGCATATTCTGAAGCTTCAAACCAATCTGTGACCAGTAAATGGAAATTACCAAGTTGTTATGTTTTACACATTGGAATCATGCGTTTTGGAACGTAGGACGAAAGGAACTTAGGATACTTTCTCGAGATCAAGATGAATTTTGATGATAATACGTACCCTTGTATCGTGTAGTTATTTAATCCGTAGAGATCGTTCACACTCCTTACGAGCATGATGTGCACGGGGATGACATGTATTATTACCATAGAATTCATGAGTTCATCACCATTAGATCGATTTTACGCGTGTGTCGCCATGCACGGTTAGCGCACGCTAACGTATGTAAGTTAACGTGCGCTATCGGGGATAAGTTAACGCACGCTACGTTTGGTACGTAACGTACGTTATGATACCAGCCGAGTCAGTCGGATGATCAGTGAGAACTGTCAGTCCATGGCTAGCGTACGCTAGGCTTAGATGATAGCGTGCGCTAACAGGCAGGCTTAGCGCACGTTACGTAGAGTACGTAGCGTACGCTAAGTGGTTTAGGCAGATTGCATATTTTTGAGCCTTTGGGACGTAGACCGAATTGTTAGGCAACCGTTCAACTTGAGATGATTTGTATATCATTTCTTTTGTTAAGGTTCGAGCTTGCTACGTTGATCGAAGGAGGCAGCCTACGAGTGTGTTGAGATCTTTGAAGTGTTTCGTTCTTGCCATCTTCGAGGCAAGTATCGTAATATGTTAATATTGGTATTTTGAGCATGCGTGTGATTATTCATGTTGTTGGACATGAGATTTATTTCGTTGAATTGTCTTGATATTCGTTATCTAGTGCTTGTATGTTCATGTTGATGGACATGGCGATTTGGCATATATGTATGCATGAGTTATGTTTGTGTTGTTGTGCGATCTATGCTGAGGGCGCTGGATCGGATGTCCACCTTGTGTTGGTCCAACGGGATCATCTTGGGATCTAGGCTGAGGGCGCTGGATCATTGGACGGGTTATTTCCACCTCGTGTTGGTCTGACGGGATCATCTTGGGATCTATGCTGAGGGCGCTGGATCATTGGAATACCCTTGTTGTGTAATGGAATCTTTTGGATTCGCATTGTTGGATTCCGGTAGCGGAAGTCCGTGTGGTGTATCTTGTTATGTATTGTTGATGCATATTCGATTTGTTTAAATATGATACTTGTACTAGCATCGTTTTGCTAACCCCTTCGGGGGTGGACATTTGTTTTGATGTTCAGGTAGCCGAGGAGCGGAAAGCGACCCGCGATCTGATGTGACGACGAAGGGGTTCAGTGATGTTTGTCGTTGCTTTTGATTGTCTTCTTGATTCATTTCAGTACTCGAGTACGAATGTATTATTAATATATTTTCGATATGGTTCTATTAATTACTCGTTGAACCAGTTGAATCGGTTTGTAAACTTGAATTTCCG
Organism: Orobanche coerulescens; assembly: GCA_033398695.1. NCBI lineage: Eukaryota > Viridiplantae > Streptophyta > Magnoliopsida > Lamiales > Orobanchaceae > Orobanche > Orobanche coerulescens. The sequence continues at coordinate 137,468,526 of CM065806.1, read as the reverse complement.
TGGTATCGACGTCTTATATTTACATTTCTTTTATTTAGCCTTGTAAATCCTTTCTTAAAGGGTTTACGGCGCTGTAATTATTCCGAATATCTCGGGGTGTTACATTCAGTTTATAATATTTGATGAATGGTTTCGTTTTCATTTCATTTATAATTCATATAGCAATGTTGTTAGAAATGTAAGTTGTCGGGATAATGGTTTATATATCGTACTCTAGTTGTAATAAATCATAAGGTATATGATTTAATTGTGTTCAGGGAAGACGTGAGTTATCTTTGGTCAAGGATATAGAATTTCGGTTATCGAGGATAGTTATCGTGATGACATAAGTATCGTCGACGAAGGTTTATTGGTATTGAATGGATGGTACCTTATTTGAGATTATTTGTATAACTGTGTATTCGTTCAGGGATGTTGTTCGTGGAAAGGATGTTGTCTTCGGCTTTGAGGTAATTTATGTATTGTTCAATTATGAGATAATTATTATGTTGAGTTGTTGTATATGTTGTATGTTGAGGCTTTGTATGTTGAGATTCGTACTGGTTGTTCGTTGAGGGATGTTGATCCCAGGACTATTGTTGGTATTAATGGTTGTGTTGATCGTCTCATTGGGGGATGTTGATGGATATGGTCCTCGGCTTTGAGGTAATCTAAGTATTTTTTCAGTCATGTGGATATGTTGAGTTGTTGTATATGTTGAGGTTTCGTGTAATGAATTTCGTATCGATTATTCGTTGAGGAATGTTGATCCCAGGACTTTTGTATTGAGATCGTAGATCGTGTTGGTCATTCATTTGGGGATGATGATCCCAGGATTGATGTTTTGGATATTGATTAGTCGTGTCGACTTTTCATTGTCAGTCTGTTATTGTTCACTTCGGTGAATCTTTTGATCCTTATTGGATATGTGTTTCTTTGAGTTTCGTTGTCATGTTGCATCGTGACATATCTGGAGTTATATCTGCGTGCCGATTGGTTATTGTGTAGGATTTTTAGCCGGGCACATGATGGTTATGTGTTGATATTTCCACATTGAACCGTGCACACGAGACGTAGTTCGTGAGGCTAATTAGGTACAAGACCACACGTGTATTTGATGAATACCCGGGGTGGATTGTGCACGGACACATTTCCGTATCGGGCGTACTATGACTTCCATCTTTGAGCCATATTGTTTGGTCATTCATCCTCTATTTATGGTTGGGTATGCTCGACGGTTTGTGACTGGTTGTTCATACGCCCGAGGGGTATGTCCGACAGTCGGAGTTATTTCTTTGAGATCCATTATTGTTGATCATTTGGAGTTTACCTTGTTGATGGTATTCTCAGTTATTGTTGGTCCTTTGTTCATCATTTGGAGTCTACCTTGTTGAGGGTATTCTTGGTTATTGTTGATCTTTGTTGATCGTGTTGGAAGTTTACCATGTTGAGGGTACTCTCAGTTATCGTTGATCCTTTATTGGTCGTATTGGAGTTATCATGTCGATGATATTCTCAGTGATGTATTGGTTGATCATTGTTATTGATCGTATGAGCATTCGGACTGTACGTCGATGTTTCGGGATTTGTATTCATTATCATGTGGTAGTTGATCTACATACATGTTGTATGCTATTGGTTTATCCAGGTTGAGATTTGGTTGTTTAATCCGACGGACAGGATTTGGCACGGATGAATTATTTCATGATTATGAGTTATGATAATGTTTTGAGGATTGTTGGTATTTTTGGAATACAGTATAGATAATTGTTGTTAAGTTCATTTCGTCATTCGAGGATGCGAAATGTCGATTATGGTAAGGATTGGATTGTTATGGATTGGTAAGGTTATGTCGGTAAGATTACGTTGGTAGTATTCTTACAGTATTATTACATTGGTATGTAATTATTTATGATGATGTGATCGATATCATTATCGAGTATTGTGGCTGACCGCGTCGTGGGCTTTATTTTTAGGTACTCGGAGATCGAGCTAGTAGCGGTCGTGAAGGGGTGAGCATGTCCATGTAATACTGGCTGTCGCATGTTTTTGAGTACTGAGTATTCTTTTCTGGTTGTTTTAATTCCGCTGCAAATGTGTATTTTGAACTGTATTTTTATCCGCTGCGTGTGTATTTCAAATTGGCTTTTTGGTATCTTTTTCCGCTGCGTGTGTGTATTTTAGAAAGGGCCTTTTTGACATTTTGCGAACTTAGGTTATTTCATTAAACTCTTTTTCCTAACTATTTTATCGGTACGTTTAAGGGGTGGCTTAACGTACACTTTGAACTGTTGAGATCTGGCACTTCGACTTGTATTTTCAAATGGTATTCCATGATGGTATTTCAGAATTATGTTTTTGAAAATATCTGAGTATTTGCAAAATATTACCGTCATCATCCTTTTGGCGTTTTTGAATTGTTTTTTAAATGGTTTTTAGCCTGGTGGGTTCCGGTGCGGGACCCAGGACGCTGTAATATCCCGGATGGTTTTGGGGGCGTTATAGAAGATGGTATCGAAGCTTGGGTTTTGTGAAACCCAGGCGTATGTGTTATGTGGCTCTACAGGTACGGTAGTAGCGTGGCTTTTGAAAATGCGTTTTTCTGACTTTTGAGGCAAATCGATTTTTGGAGTTTCCAAAATTTTTGAGATTCTTTTCAAATTACTATTTGTGATATTGGTGTGTGTTGGTATCATGTTGAGACTTCGTATGGGAGTCGTGTGCTAGTATCACGAGAGATCATCGGCTTCACGCACCTGTAAGTATATTGGTTTGGTTATTCGCTTGTGGCGACGCTTGATAGTTTTGTGATGAGTTGGAAAGTTTTGGATTTATCTGTTGTTGGTGACAGGTCGCAAGTTTCGAGGACGAAACTTATTTTAAGGGGGGTAGTATGTAATACCCGAATTTTCAGTATAAATTTTTCGCGTTATTTTATCTGAGGTATACTGTATAGTTTTGTATCTATACAGTATGGATAAAATAAATTGAAAACCGAGACAGTTATACTTGTGTAATTGACATTTTGATTGACAATTATATTGAGGATATGTTGTATCAGATTGAACTGATTTGGATATCAGGTATATCGTATGAGAATATTTTTGGGTTGAGTGTATGTGTATTCAGTATGCCGTATGTTCGTATCCAGTATATCGAGACGTTAGGCTGGAATAGTTGAATTTTTGGCTAAGTATAAAAGCCATTACGTATGTTAAGCCTTGGAGCTTACGTACATAAAATGTGTTAACTTACGTACGTAACAAGAGGAATCGGACAGTTGGGGCCCGTGGTCGGCGGCTTTCGGCGCAGATGTGGACAGGTGAGTCAACGGATGGAGTTATGTATGTTATACAGGGTGTATTACGTACGTAATATGAGTATAATACTGTAGCAAGTCAACGTACGTATTACGTACGCAACGAATTAAGTGTTACATACGTTATAGGGCGGCTGGACGAGTCGTGGCCGAGAGGACCTGAAGTGGCCGAGCATGGTCGGTAGTGACTCGCTGGGATGGCCGATCACGGTCGGCAGTGACTCGCTGGGGGCAAGGACTGGCCGATTACGTACGTAGAGCTGTGGCCGGTTACGGCCGTAAATGCCCGTTACGTACGTAAGCAGCTGCCGGTTATGTACGTGAGGCTGTTGGCCAAACTGGGCAGTAGGGTAGGCCACGGCCGGCTACGTACGTAAGGACCCTCCGGTTACATACGTAATGGTCTGGCAGGTCCTGCCTATTTAAAGGCCTGTACCGAGTCATCCGGCCATTTTCATGTTTTCTGTTCGTTTCTTCGCGATTTCTTCAGCAAAATGGATGGTTTTGAGTAGAATCAACTTATAACAACCTGTTTTGGAAGTTGGAATCATGGATTAACATCATCTTCCACCCGAATCGAAGGTAAGAACACCTAAACTTTTGGTTTTTGGATGTTCTTCAGGTTTCTTGGTGTTTTGGACGATTTGCTTCATTTTGATTCAGATTGTTGATTGAAATTAATTGTATACTCGTAATCATTCAATACTCTTGAAGTTTTGTGGAAAGAATTCGAGTATTTCTTTGAATAATCGATTAAATTGAACTATGCCTTCAAAGTGTTCGATGAAATGCCTCAGTGGGTAGAACTTGGAAATTCTACACGTTTTTCGTATGAATGGTGATTGAATTGATATTGTTGTGATGATTCTTGGTATTTACGAGAATTTTGTTAAGGGAAGATAATGAATTGGTGATCAAATGATTCGATTATGTTGTTATGATTATGGAATCGTAGTATTCTCGATGTTCTTGGTAGTTTGTTGCGATTCGTGATGTTATGAGAAGTATATATATTGAAGGACATAATTATATACACCTTGAATTATGATTAAGGATTGTTTAGATATTAGAACACATCGGATTATGTCGTTTGGAGATTTTGAACATGATTTCGGAATTAGATGTGTTCTTAAGGAACTCTTGGATTATATGAATTGTTGAACATGTTTAAGTGATGTTGGTGTTTTGGATATGAATATGGAATATTCATATTTAAACTAAGTTATGTGTTTTGATACAATATTCGTATATGAATACGAATATGATTGTCGAGTTTGATAAGATTATGATTCACTTTTCAGTTTGAGAATTCATACGTATTGAACAAGTGTTCAAATCGAATAATGGAATTATTTGAAACCCTTGGAACATGGTTATATATGATGTTGAATTAATCGGATCGTCCGGATTGATGAGATAATCGGTAATTGGTTTATATTATGAATTTACAAGGGGGAAACTTGTAACCGTATTTAAGATTGAATTTGGAACCGATAATGCTTAGACACTTGGTTAAATTGATTATTGATATGATATTCGGATTGTGGAATCGTATTGTGGTTTTTAGTTCGTGTTTGATTGGTTTGGGTTGTTTGGATTTGTATTTAATCGGGATATTGTAGAACCATTGTGTTTGTTGATCGGTTATTGATTGTTATTTGTGATCACCGAGTTACGGCTTGTATTGTGGATATGAGTTCGTATTTGTTAAGTTGGATTATTTGGTTTTATTTATATGATCGTGGTTTCGTTGAACTGTTGAGTTTGTCGGTTGGCTATTGTAACACCCCCAGATCAAACCGGGAATATTACACGCCGCAGACCCTCTCCGTGAGGATCCACCAGGCTAGACATCAAAACAACACATTACATTACATACCGACGAATCAAAAATAACGGACCAATAGACCGATTTGGTCTTTCGTCACAGACTTACAAATCAAAATACATAAACTCATCCAGACTCATACCCACACAAGGGTAAAATACTTGCAACAATGAACAATAAGACAGCGGAAAAGACAATACAATGGACTCACTAATCGAACCCAAGCGGCCTTCGTGTGATTAGTATCATTCGTCTTTCATCATCCCTCGTGCCGATCCTGTGTCTTGCTCCCGAAAACCTGCATGTACCTGGACACAATACAGATATCCACCCCCCGATTACTCGGGGGTTAGCAAAACTCCACTGTTTCGCTAGTGCAAGTATAAAGTGCAAATACGAGCCATACACAACACATTCCGAGAATATAACGGAAGACTTCCCGAGATATATTTAGTTAAAAATAGTTCTAGTCTTGAAAGCAGAAACGAAGCAAGTAAGCATTGTGAAAACATTTCCAATTCTCGGGAGTTTTGAAAACATCAGAAATTAAAAAGGGTCTTAATTCCTCGAAAGCCATTTAGGGTCACAGCCCCAAAGTTCATTTTTCAAAATACAAATCCGTTTAACAAAACACGGGGTCCACGACCCAACCATTCCGGTCATAAAACACAGGGTCCACGACCCGATCATCCACTTCAATTCACTTACAAGGTCACATTACACATAACACATTATTCCTATGCCATTCTAGCCAAACACCAAGACTCGAAATATAATGTCTCTCGACCCCGAGCACAAAGCATTGTGATACTCTGACAATATCACAATTAACGAAAACATCAACGTCATCCTCAAGATGAAAACCACAATGGTAACCCGCGGCCGTACCCCTTAGTATCGACCCCGGACATCCCGTCGGACACTCGGGTGAAACCACTTAGTGGCGTACCCCTTAGTATCGACCCCGGACATCCCGTCGGACACTCCGGTGGAAGTTCATCCAGACACACACCCAAGTCCACTTCCGTGGCCGTACCCCTTAGTATCGGCCCCCGGACATCCCGTCGGACACTCCGGTGGAAGGAACAACACACACACACGTTCCAAAATCACAGTTGCAAACCACAAGCCTCGAAGGTCAATCACAGTATATATAGTCGAGGCACTTTACTAGAATGGCCAGTTCATCCAACATATATTCATAACCCAGAACTAATATTATCAACAAGAAAGCACACTATTCCAAAAGCACCGAACGGCACAACCAATATCACATAAATTCACATAATTCATCGATAACCACATGTCTCCACGTACAGCTTAAACAAAGGACTAAACTTCAAAACTTACCGACGACGTAATCACACACAATGGCATCACACGAAAGTATTACGATCTTATACTCAACATTAATACACGTATTCAATTAAGCATATTAATTCTCGGAACACACGAGTCGTCTTTAAGAAAACCATGTTGGTAAATATCTGATACTTTTGAAAAAGATGGTTATGAATATTTATTTAGCACATATCGACGATTAACAACCATTATATCCACAAAACACGTAATGTATGGGCAAGATACTTGCCTCGATAATCGATTCCGGACACTCCCACAATCACGGATTAGTCGGGACACCTCGAACACCTACGATTCTCCGGCGAAGACAACGAATACACCTGATCGAAAAGCTTGAAGAAAGCGAGCGGAAGGGTTCCGACTCGAATTCTTTGCGAGAAATCTGACCCTAACATCATACCATCAATAAATTAACGAACGAGCGAGGAAGAATAATCGTAGAACGCTCGAATCCTCTCTATGACATTTTATCGGACACCTTCAAGGCGTCGATCAAGAACTCGACGAAAACAACGAATCGATACGATCCAACTATGGAATAACAAGGGAAAAGATGTAATACATCTCAATAATCATCAATCTATCATAATACCAAGTTAAATCGGATTAATCGGACGAAAACAACCAAAATACCCAAAATCCCCAAAATCTCCCAAAAATGGGTTCTTAGAAGATTACCTTGGATTAGGATGAATGATTCAAGAAGAAATCGATAATCTACAACAAAACTCGAAGTGGATGATTTCTTCAAGTCCGAAAATGTTAAAATCGCCCAAGAGTTGCTCCTGAATCGCCTGAACGAGAGGAAGAAAAGGGAGGAGAGGAAAATGAAAACCTTCCCTCGGATCCCGTGTAATATAGTGAAACACAGCAGAACCTATCGGCCAGCCTATCGGCCGATAGGCCAACCGATACCCATACGGAATGCGGCGGTAGAGCTATCGACCCCCTATCGGCCGAAAGGCTCTGGAAGTGATCGGCAAAAGCAAACGACCATAACTCTCTCGTCAGGACTCAGATTGACTCACCGTTTGAACCATTGGAAAGCTAACTCGATGTTCTATAATATTGCAAAGATTTATAATTTTGGAGTCACCAAAAATTAATGGTGATCTAACAAAGTCGAACTCATACTTAGAAAAGTCGTTTAGTAATCTGAATTCAACAAAGCGACACCGAAACCCGAGCACGAATACGAACCGAAGATACGGTTACGAAGTACTCACAAAGACGAATCTAAGAGCTAGTAGAACACACGATTCCGACCACCGAAGGCTCGAATTCGACAACGGAAGGTAATTACCCCAAACTTTGGGAAATTACGAAAATGGCCCAACCGCCGAAAATCACCATACGACAACGAATAATTAAACCGAAGCTCACAACACGTATAACAAAGTTAAACGGACTTGCGGGAAACTCGAAACAGCTTTGGACGAGATTCGCAAGAATCGAACTCAAGTGCGGAAAAGTCGCTAAAAGCACAGAACTCAAGCGACACGAAACGAACTCGGATGTCAAAAAGTGTAGAATTAATTATTCTCGGAATGACGAAACGGACATGAGCGAGTCGTCAAAACAGACTTCCGCTAAAAAAATAATTACCGGAAATCGAAAATTGCGGATATTACATTCTACCCTCCTTAAAAGAAGTTTCGTCCCGAAACTTAAAACAAGTAGGGAGAAGAAATATTCCGCCAGGAAAAACTCAACGAGATACACAAGAATGCGTAACTAACGCCCAACGGCGAAATGTTACAAACAACGCAAAGGAGTATACGGCGTGAAAACACGCTCCACGGCGACCAACACAACGTCGCCGTTAGGGATATAATAAAAACCAACAAGTGACAAACGTCATCAAACGGATAATATAGCCAAGTCAATTATCCGACAATCACAAAACACAACGAACGAAAATCAATATGATTGACCAACCCAACGGTACATCAATCAAAACGCGAGTCAACCGCTGAACAAACACGAAATCCCACCGCCTAAGGGCTGGAAGATCGAAAACGAAACTAATTTCCCGAACTGAAGGGAATTACGAAGGAGCCTGAATGTTCGCCAATCACGGAACGAGGTCAATATAAACCGAACAATCAAACGATCAAACCACAACGAACGAGACAACAAAGATCGAAGAATCATGTTCGAATTACAAAGAACAATAAAGTTCAAACAACAACTCCCAGGATGATCTGGTGAGAACTACAAGACATGCATTGCCGAAGATCCACAGGAAAGGGAATAGCGATTGAAAAGTCACAAAGACAACGAGTTATTCCGAAATAACACCACACTCGTTCGATCAACAAAAGCAAGGAGCAGGACAAGCTCAGAAATGTCAACGAACATAAACGAGTCGACAGAGTCGAAAATGTAAAAGTTCAAGATCCAGTCCACTTCGAATAAAAGAACTAGTAGAACCAAAGATGTTACTTCCGAACAAGGTTCACAAGAATCGAACCGAATTCGGAAAGTGACAGCGATAACAGTTGACCCAAAACAAGATCACGGCTGCTCGAATGATGACCCCAAATACAAAACAAGTTCGAGACGGATCAACGAACACGAGCGAATCGATAGACTGGAGAAAAAGAAAATACGAAGTCTAAAAACAACACGGGTACTACATTCGACCTCTTATAAAAGAAGGTCGCCCGCAACTCACAACAAAGAAATCAAGGTGACGACACAACAAGCAACCGGCGAAACATCCTTCAAAGGCCTCTCAAAGCCGATTCTGATATCTGTGCTGAAGCGCGAACTCCGAAAGTCTCGGTAGCCAATTCACAAAACTGAATTCGGTGTCCCTCGAGTCCACACTTGAAATGTGTCATCGACGAGAAAGACAATTTACACGTGCATGCCCCGGCACATCACGATTGAAACGCCTCGGCTCGGCATACCGAAAATATAAATGCTCGATACAATGGATCAAAACACCGCAAAACAACATACCGTATATGCAAACTAATAATAACATATCAACGCATACAAAAATCACAACAACAACGGCATCATTCGAAGATTACAACATCCCGAACGACAGCCATCACACAATCACAAACATCATGAAACAATCACCCATGTGTATAACGCATAAAAATCCAGGCTTTAACAACCCACACTAGTGCGACAATACGCAATCACCACGAGGCGATAAACAGTAAACACCAGTTCACACCTCTCACAGAGGGCCAACAAAACATATGCGTGGCGACCGACTCGACGCTCACGCCACCAATTCAATCACAATTCGGGTTGACACCGCAACGAAAGTTCGAAAACCATACACGCATTTCCGGTCCGCAAACAGAATGATAGGTTTTAAAACGAGAACCACCTTTTGAAAACAGTTTGGAAACACCGGTTGATGTTGAGTATCATTTACAAAAAGTTAAACAAACATCATTTTCGAGACTCTGTAATTCATCTTGCGTTTGAACTAAAATGAGGACACCTTTCTTTTAGTGAAAAACTTTCGAATATCCGACCCTCGGTCTAAGTATAAATGTTTCTAAACATCGAAAATATCTCAAAACATTTTGGTCCTCGAGGTAGAAAAATTTTGAAACAGATAGTTGCGCTAGTAGGCGCCTTGAAAATACAATCATTTAAAGTACGTCTCGAATTTTATTTTCTAAGATACTCAAGGTTTTCAAAGATAATACAATGGGCTACAATGCCCAAAGATTTCAGGTAAATACACGGAACATTATAGCGCCGTGGGTCCCGCACCGGAACCCACCAGGCTAAAAACCAATTACAAAAATGCCCAAAAAGGTCGATGACGGTAGTACTTATCAAAACTCACAAAATCACTTGAAAACACCCAACTACCGTCAAAACGGTCAAGGCCAACAACTCGGTTAAAGGAATCGGTTTTCGAAATAAAAATTCAGTCGGTAAAATACCGAAAGCTATTACAAAGGAACTCACTCAAATGGAAAAAGGAAATACAGTCCAACATGCACAATCCAGCAACTACTCCTCACATGAAAGAAATATGAGAGTCAAATAGTCACGTATCAAGAAATCAAAATCCATAAAAGGACTCCGTCACTTAATAAATAATCATAAAAAATATAGCTCGTGTCACACGAGGCACAACACAAAGAAGGGAGACTTACATCCACAGATCGCACGAAGATGATGGCTGCATCCTGATACTAATCACGGCCGACATTCCAAACGACGCGTCGCGACACGACATCAGTCAGACAAAATCTGACAAAACGAGACTCAACAACACATAACTCGACCCGACAGCCTAGGTTTCCTCAACCTAAGCTCTGATACCATAAATGTAACACCCCCAGATCAAACCGGGAATATTACACGCCGCAGACCCTCTCCGTGAGGATCCACCAGGCTAGACATCAAAACAACACATTACATTACATACCGACGAATCAAAAATAACAGACCAATAGACCGATTTGGTCTTTCGTCACAGACTTACAAATCAAAATACATAAACTCATCCAGACTCATACCCACAGAAGGGTAAAATACTTGCAACAATGAACAATAAGACAATGAAAAGACAATACAATGGACTCACTAATCGAACCCAAAACTGGCCTTCGTGTGATTAGTATCATTCGTCTTTCATCATCCCTCGTGCCGATCCTGTGTCTTGCTCCCGAAAACCTGCATGTACCTGGACACAATACAGATATCCACCCCCCGATTACTCGGGGGTTAGCAAAACTCCACTGTTTCGCTAGTGCAAGTATAAAGTGCAAATACGAGCCATACACAACACATTCCGAGAATATAACGGAAGACTTCCCGAGATATATTTAGTTAAAAATAGTTCAAGTCTTGAAAGCAGAAACGAAGCAAGTAAGTATTGTGAAAACATTTCCAATTCTCGGGAGTTTTGAAAACATCAGAAATTAAAAAGGGTCTTAATTCCTCGAAAGCCATTTAGGGTCACAGCCCCAAAGTTCATTTTTCAAAATACAAATCCGTTTAACAAAACACGGGGTCCACGACCCAACCATTCCGGTCATAAAACACAGGGTCCACGACCCGATCATCCACTTCAATTCACTTACAAGGTCACATTACACATAACACATTATTCCTATGCCATTCTAGCCAAACACCAAGACTCGAAATATAATGTCTCGACCCCGAGCACAAAGCATTGTGATACTCCTGACAATATCACAATTAACGAAAACATCAACGTCATCCTCAAGATGAAAACCACAATCAGTAACCCGGCCGTACCCCTTAGTATCGACCCCGCACATCCCGTCGGACACTCGGGTGGAAACCACTTCGCGGCCGTACTTTAGTATCGACCCCGGACATCCCGCGGACACTCCGGTGGAAGTTCATCCACACACACACCCAAGTCCACTTCCGTGGCCGTACCCCTTAGTATCGCCCCAGACATCCCGTCGGACACTCCGGTGGAAGGAACAACACACACACACGTTCCAAAATCACGATTTGCAAACCACAAGCCTCGAAGGTCAATCACAAGATATATAGTCGAGGCACTTTACTAGAATGGCGAGTTCATCCAACATATATTCATAACCCGTAACTAATATTATCAACAAGAAAGCACACTATTCCAAAAGCACCGAACGGCACAACCAATATCACATAAATTCACATAATTCATCGATAACCACATGTCTCCACGCATGCCTTAAACAAAGGACTAAACTTCAAAACTTACCGACGACGTAATCACACACAATGGCATCACACGAAAGTATTACGATCTTATACTCAACATTAATACACGTATTCAATTAAGCATATTAATTCTCGGAACACACGAGTCGTCTTTAAGAAAACCATGTTGGTAAATATACCGATACTTTTGAAAAAGATGGTTATGAATATTTATTTAGCACATATCGACGATTAACAACCATTATATCCACAAAACACGTAATGTATGGGCAAGATACTTGCCTCGATAATCGATTCCGGACACTCCCACAATCACGGATTAGTCGGGACACCTCGAACACCTACGATTCTCCGGCGAAGACAACGAATACACCCACAATCGAAAAGCTTGAAGAAAACGACGAACGGAAGGGTTCCGACTCGAATTATTTGCGAGAAATCTGACCCTAACATCATACCATCAATAAATTAACGAACGAACGAGGAAGAATAATCGTAGAACGCTCGAATCCTCTCTATGACATTTTATCGGACACCTTCAAGGCGTCGATCAAGAACTCGACGAAAACAACGAATCGATACGATCCAACTATGGAATAACAAGGGAAAAGATGTAATACATCTCAATAATCATCAATCTATCATAATACCAAGTTAAATCGGATTAATCGGACGAAAACAACCAAAATACCCAAAATCCCCAAAATCTCCCAAAAATGGGTTCTTAGAAGATTACCTTGGATTAGGATGAATGATTCAAGAAGAAATCGATAATCTACAACAAAACTCGAAGTGGATGATTTCTTCAAGTCCGAAAATGTTAAAATCGCCCAAGAGTTGCTCCTGAATCGCCCAGAACGAGAGGAAGAAAAGGGAGGAGAGGAAAATGAAAACCTTCCCTCAGATCCCGTGTAATATAGTGAAACACAGCAGAACCTATCGGCCAGCCTATCGGCCGATAGGCCCAACCGATACCCATACAGAATGCCGGCAGTAGAGCCTATCGACCCCCCCTATCGGCCGAAAGGCTCCTGGAAGTGATCGGCCAAAAACTGAAACGACCATAACTCTCTCGTCCGGACTCCGATTGACTCACCGTTTGAACCATTGGAAAGCTAACTCGATGTTCTATAATATTGCAAAGATTTATAATTTTTGGAGTCACCAAAAATTAATGGTGATCTAACAAAGTCGAACTCATACTTAGAAAAGTCGTTTAGTAATCCTGAATTCAACAAAACGACACCGAAACCCGAGCCTGAATACGAACCGAAGATACGGTTACGAAGTACTCACAAAGACGAATCTAAGAGCTAGTAGAACACACGATTCCGACCACCCGAAGGCTCAAAATTCGACAACGGAAGGTAATTACCCCAAACTTTGGGAAATTACGAAAATGGCCCAACTGCCCGAAAATCACCATACGACAACGAATAATCAAACCGAAGCTCACAACACGTATAACAAAGTTAAACGGACTTGCGAGAAACTCGAAACAACAGTTTCGGACGAGATTCGCAAGAATCGAACTCAAGTGCGGAAAAGTCGCTAAAAAGCACAGAACTCAACGAAACGACACCGAAACGAACTCGGATGTCAAAAAGTGTAGAATTAATTATTCTCAGAATGACGAAACGGACATGAGCGAGTCGTCAAAACAGACTTCCGCCGAAAAAAAAATAATTACCGGAAATCGAAAATTGCGGATATTACAGCTATGTCGGTTATTGATTGTTATCGGATTGTTGTTAATTGATTATTGCAATAGGTTGTGACGTTTGATCGTGGTTTATGACCGTTGTGTTGCGGTTGAGGCTGAATAGTTCGTAGAATGATTTTGGTCGGAGTTGAGGAGCTCGTAAACTAAGGCAATGGATTTTGGTAACGGCTTCGTGGTATCAGTATCGAGGCAAGTTTCTACTTGTTCAGTTTATAATATTTAATGAATGGTTTCGTTTTCATTTCATTTATAATTCGTATAGCAATGTTGTTAGAAATGTAAGTTGTTGGGATAATGGTTTGTATATCGTACTCTAGTTGTAATAAATCATAAGGTATATGATTTAATTGTGTTCAGGGAAGACGTGAGTTATCTTTGGTCAAGGATATACAATATCGGATATCGAGGATAGTTATCGTGATGACATAAGTATCGAGATGAAGGTTTATTGGTATTGAATGGATGGTACCTTATTTGAGATTATTTGTATAACTGTCTATTCGTTCAGGGATGCTGTTCGTGGAAAGGATGTTGTCTTCGGCTTTGAGGTAATTTATGTATTGTTCAATTATGAGATAATTATTATGTTGAGTTGTTGTATATGTTGTATGTTGAGGCTTCGTATATTGAGATTCGTACTGGTTGTTCGTTGAGGGATGTTGATCCCAGGACTATTGTTGGTATTAATGGCTGTGTTGATCGTCTCATTGGGGGATGTTGATGGATATGGTCCTCGGCTTAGAGGTAATCTAAGTATTTGTTCAGTCATGTGGATAAATTGGTATGTTGAGTTGTTGTATATGTTGAGGTTTCGTGTAATGAATTTCGTATCGATTATTCGTTGAGGAATGTTGATCCCAGGACTGTTGTATTGAGATCGTAGATCGTGTTGGTCATTCATTCGGGGATGATGATCCCAGGATTGATGTTTTGGATATTGATTAGTCGTTTCGACTTTTCATTGTCAGTCTGTTGTTGTTCACTTCGGTGAGTCTTTTGATCCTTATTGGATATGTGTTTCTTTGAGTTTCGTTGTCATGTTGCATCGTGACATATCTGGAGTTATATCTGCGTGCCGATTGGTTATTGTGTAGGATTTTTAGCCGGGCACATGATGGTTATATGTTGATATTTCCACATTGAACCGTGCACACGAGACGTAGTTCGTGAGGCTAATTAGGTACAAGACCACATGTGTATTTAATCAATACCCGGAGTGGCTTGTGCACGGACACATTTCCGGATCGGGCGTACTATGACTTCCATCTTTGAGCCATATTGTTTGGTCGTTCATCCTCGATTTATGGTTGGGTATGTTCGACGGTTTGTGACTGGTTGTTCATACGCCCGAGGGGTATGTTCGATTGTCGGAGTTATTTCTTTGAGATCCATTATTGTTGATCATTTGGAGTTTACCTTGTTGATGGTATTCTCGGTTATTGTTGGTCCTTTGTTGATCATTTGGAGTCTACCTTGTTGAGGGTATTCTTGGTTATTGTTGATCTTTGTTGATCGTGTTGGGAGTTTACCATGTTGAGGGTACTCTCGGTTATCGTTGATCCTTTATTGGTCGTATTAGAGTTATCATGTCGATGATATTCTCAGTGATGTATTGGTTGATCATTGTTATTGATCGTATGAGCATTCGGACTGTACGTCGATGTTTCGGGATTTGTATTCATTATCATGTGGTAGTTGATCTACAGATATGTTGTATGCTATTGGTTTATCCAGGTTGAGATTTGGTTTTGTAATCCGACGGACAGGATTTGGCACGGATGAATTATTTCATGATTATGAGTTATGATGAAGTTTTGAGGATTGTTGGTATTTTTGGAATACAGTACAGATAATTGTTGTTAAGTTCATTTCGTCATTCGAGGATGCAAAATGTGGATTATGGTAAGGATTGGATTGTTATGGATTGGTAAGGTTATGTCGGTAAGATTACGTTGGTAGTATTCTTACAGTATTATTACATTGGTATGTAATTATTTATGATGATGTGATCGATATCATTATTGAGTATTGTGGCTGACCCCGTCGTGGGCTTTATTTTTAGGTACTCGGAGATCGAGCTAGTAGCAGTCGTGAAGGGGTGAGCTTCCCGAGTGATACTGGCTGTGGCATGTTTTTGAGTACTGAGTATTCTTTTCTGGTTATTTTATTTCCGCTGCAAATGTGTATTTTGAACTGTATTTTTATCCGCTGCATGTGTATTTCAAATTGGCTTTTCGGTATCTTTATCCGCTGCGTGTGTGTATTTAGAAAGGGCCTTTTTGACATTTTGCGAACTTAGGTTATTTCGTTAAACTCTTTTTCCTAACTATTTTATCAGTACGTTTAAGGGGTGGCTTAACGTACACTTTGAACTGTTGATATCTGGCACTTCGCCTTGTATTTTCAAATGGTATTCCATGACGGTATTTCAGAATTATATTTTTGAAAATATCTGAGTATTTGCAAAATATTACCGTCATCAGCCTTTTGGCGTTTTTGAATTGTTTTTAAAATGGTTTTTAGCCTGGTGGGTTCCGGCACGGGACCCATGGTGCTGTAATATCCCGGATGGTTTTGGGGGCGTTACAGACTTGGTCCAAAGACAGTTGATTGCATATCTATAATTTATGCATACAACAGTAGTGCATATCGATTTCTAATTCATAAATATGAAATTCCTGATATGCATGATGGAACTGTCATTGAATCTAGAAATGTTATTTTCTTTGAAAATATTTATCCTTGTAAAGAGAGAATTGTGACAAGCTCAAACAAAAGAACTCTTGAAACTGCAAGTAGTTCAAATCCTATAAGTGAAGACCCAAGACAGAGTAAGAGAGCTCGAAAGGCTAAGTCATTTGGTCCTGAATTTGTGACTTATGCAGTTGATGACGATCCAAAGGCGATACAGGAAGCAGATGCTAGTCATGATGCTCCTCTCTGGAAAGAAGCTATTTATAGGTAAATGAATTCCATCATGCAAAATTATACTTGGGAACTAGTTGATCTTCCACCAGGATGTAAGCCTTTAGGATGTAAATGGATCCTAAAGAGGAAATATAAAGATGGCTAGTCAATAGACAAATTTAAGGCCCGACTTGTTGCCAAAGGGTTTAAATAGAGAGAAGATTATGATTTCTTCAACACATATTCACCACTAACCAGAATAATTTCCATTCGAGTGCTTATTGCTATTGCTGCATTGCACAATCTCGAGATTCATCAAATGGATGTGAAAACTGCGGTCTTGAATGGTGAATTAGAAGAAGAAATTTATATGGAACAACCTGAAGGTTTCATTGCGCCTGGTTAGGTAAAGAAAGTGTCTAAACTTTAAAGTTATTGTATGGGCTAAAACAAGCTCATAAACAATGGCATATGAAGTTTGACACAACTATGTTGGCAAATAGATTCAAGATCAACGAATGTGACAAATGTTTGTATATTAAAAGCACAAACCTAAGTCATTCATCATAGTCTGTCTATATGTATACGAAATGCTTATCATGGGTAGTAGCAATGAAGTAATTGTGAATACAAAAAAATGTTAATTCGAATCTTCGACATGAAGGATTTGGGTTTAGCTGATTTAATTCTTGGAATTAAAATTAGCAGAACATCAGAAGGTATCTTCTTATCACAATCTCATTATGTTGAGAAAGTGCTTAAGAAGTTCAACACTTTTGATAGCCCACCTGTAAAAACACATATTGATACCAGTGTTCACTTAAGTAAGAATAGAGGTGATCCAGTTGCTCAAGTCAAATACTCAAGAGTAATCGGAAGCTTGATGTACATTAAATATTATACTCGGCCAGACTTGGCATTTGCTATAAACAAGTTGAGCAGGTTCACAAGTAATCCGACTAAAGGGCACTGGAATATACTAACTAGGGTTTTAAGATACTTAAAGTACACCCTAAGTTATGGGCTATTTTATAGTAATTATCATGCAGTTTTGGAAGGATATACTGATGTTAATTGAATTTCAGACAAACAAGACTCTTACTCTACAAGTGGGTATATATTTACTACCGGGAGTGGAGCTATATCTTAGAAATCAAGCAAGCAAACCTATATAGCCCGATCCACCATGGAATCAGAATTTATAGCTCTAGATAAAGCTGGAGAAGAAGCTGAATGGCTTCGTAATCTTGAGGATATTCCACGTTGGAAGAAGCTTGTGCCCAGTGTTATGATCCATTGCGACAACCAAGCTGCAATTGGAAGAACACAAAGCCTTATGTATAATGGTAAGTATCAACACATTTGTCGGAGACATAATACTGTGCGACAATTGATCAAAAATGGAGTTATATATTGACTATGTGGGGTCAAATGTTAATTTGGTGGATCCACTAGAGATCAATTTCAAAAATTGCTAGAGGGAATGGGATTAAAATCCACATCTTGAAAGAATGATCATAGTGGTAACCCAACCTTGAAGACTGGAGATCCCAAAAACTTGGTTCAATGGGAAAACAATATCTTCAACAATATCTATCAATAATATATTCAATGGGATTAAATTTGGGCCTTATTTATTGTAAAAAATTACTTTTGTCCATGCCTTATTTCTTCAACAATATCTATCAGAATCCGATTTCTGATGAATTTGTAAATCTGTTTGTCGGGAATATATTATAAAAATTTCATCCTAATTGAAGTGGGGAATGCAATTTTCGCGCACCTATCGCAATGCCTTTTCTTTTTGAATTTTAAAAATCGGAGAGAAAGAAAAATTCTACTGGTAGAGCATCGTGTTGATAACGTGTTACAAACTTGAGAGAAAAATAGAGAAATGAAGGAGGAGAATAATAATCTGTATATTTCTTATGAGGGTCAAAGACCTTTATTTATAAGTACGCATTTATTTCATGAGTATAAGAGTCATTCATCAATTGATACATTAATTACAATTAATCACAGTATTAATTACAACAAACTAATATTTGTTTTAAGATCTTTTGTTATTATCAATAAGTTAGTGGTATAGATCAATTTACTAATAGCCAATGGTATTTAAATTTATATATATAACATTATGTCAAGTTTTTCTAACTTGAAAATAGAAAAGTCCAAATAAAATTACCACGACTGCTAAATGGCTGTATATGTACATATATTATCAATTTCAAATTTGATCAATCGATAGAAATACGCTTCACCTACAAATCATATAAATATAAATATTAGGGTGAAAAGGTGATGAGATAAGTTTTCATAGGTGTTGTGAAAGTTCTATTGAATAGCGCTTATAATAAATCCATCCTTATAGAGTAGAATAAGTGCTAAGTTCTGTTATGTGGTGAGGTTAAGTCTCTGGACTTTTAATGGTTCTTTGTCCTTGAAAAGGAGAAGTATTGCAGGGTACTTTATAAAAGGAGACCACTTATCTAAGTGTGAGGACGGGCCGCCTCGAATAAACACTTATAAAAACCAAGATGTTGTCCATGGCCAAAACGGACACACCTATGAGAAGGAAAGGTGTTGAAACATTGTTGTATAAGTGTCGTTGACTCGGTATACACCAAGGAGGATTAGTTCAAGGCACCTTGTCCACTAAGCCGCCGGTATATTCGATGATATTTTATTAAGAAATGTTCAAAGCCACAAACTACCTTTCCCCATGCAAGAATATTTCACGAAAACTGGGCATGTGAGTCTGCATTCATGCATGCATTTATTTCCACTCATGTGGGGGATTGTTGGAATTGATTCTAGAAAAATGAGTTTTGGCTCATTTAAACCAATTTAATGATGATAAAATAATTAATTATTGGGAGTTAATTATTAAATTGTGAATCTATGTTTTGAGAAGATAAACATAGGATTTTATTTTTCTCAAAATCGATTTCCAGTTAGTGAGAAATAAATGATTAAAGTTGGCCATTTAAAATGGTAAAGAGTTAAAGTGGGTATGAAAAGTTATCCCACATTGGAAAATCAAAGCCTTATTGAATAACTTATTAGTAAGAAGGTGAATGGGTAGTTAAACAAGTTAGTAGTATACATTAGTGGGCCAACGATCCAAAGACTGCACGTGCACGGCCGCCACCCGCCGGCTCGGCTCGGGCTCGAGCTCGGACGTGGGCGTGGGCTTGGACTTGGTTCTTGGTTTTGGTTTTTGACAATTGGACTTTGGGCTGGATTTGGGGGACTTGGGCCTTGGGGCTTGGCCTGTAACTATATTAATTTTTGTAGCTAAGTCCAATGTCATCAGCCAGGTTTAAAAACCCAGCTGATTTTTGAAGGTTGGAAACCCATCTGCAATCATCCAAGTTTGGAATCCCAGCTGCAATCAACCAAGGTTGGAAACTCAGCTGATTTTTAGAGGTTGAAAACGTAGCTGATTTTTTCAGGATGAAAACTCAGCTGACTTTTGGTGGTTGAAAACCCAGTTGAATTTTATTGGCTGAAAACCTAGCTGACATTTGGTCCCGACTGAAATGAGCCAGGTTGAGAACCCAGTTTCTAGAATATGACTCTTCACACTCCATAATGTAACGTCCGAATTAAATGAGACTATTTATGGGGGTGATCTTTCAGCTAGAGGATTAAAAATAATTAATGGCACTTTAATCTGCATATATTTCCCACCTGATGGAGCGGTTTTTGGATCATATAAAAGAGGTCTTATGCATTTCATTTTATATAACAACATAAAATGAAATACAAGCATACCACATATTGAAGCATATTTCCTTCTTGCTTTTCGTGCCTAGTTTCCAGCACTTGAATGTTCGCCGGAGTTCTGAGTTTTGGAGAGCACCTAACTCAGAAATATATCAGTTGTATCTTGGGGACAAATTGCTTGAGCCATCTGCTCTTATATGGGGGCAAAATTATCTTACAAAAAGAGTTCTACTCGCCTCTGCTAAATTATAGTATTTTTTATTCAGTTTTTTAACTTACAAGAATTGTAAAAGGTTACCTTTGTTTGTAATTTTTTATTGTAATTACATAATTGGAAATTCACATAACCAACAGATAGTAATTCAAAATTATCCGGGCTAGAATTTTAATAACAAACAAAACAATACATAGAAAAATACTGTTATAACAAACAAAACAATACATAGAAAAATTTACTTGTGATTGCTTCACTTTCATTGCTTTATTTTTTGACAACTAGTTGTCCACACGTGCAATGCACTGGCTAGAAATTGTTATATAAAAATATTATGAAATTCTATTAATTATGATTACAAATTATATGCATTATGTATTATTAAAATGATGATATAGAATATGCTCTACCGCATGTAGTATTTTAAGTACTGAAAGTAATAAATTACTAAGTATTGTAATTCTAATGAAGTACACAAATGTCATAAGAAGTTTAATAATATAAAAATTAAAGATTTTGAAAACCTCTCTATATACAACATCAACAGTCGAGTTGTCACCTTGTTTCTCTTCATTGCATATCAAAATATTTAAACCATGTCGATTTGTAACTATTGACAAAGCAACATACAATTGGCTGTGACTAAAGTCTGGCTTGCGTAGGAAAAGGCTTACATTGGAGAGTGATTATCCTTGACTTTTGTTAATTGTCATAGCATGTGAAACTGCAAAAGGAAATTGGCGATGCTGAAATTTAAAAGGTAATCTGGCATCAGATGGAGTTTGTGATAATCTGGGGATTAACACTTTTGCACCTACATTAGTTCCGGTCATAACTTTTCCTTCAAGCACATGCAAGCCTAGTGACAATCAATCTTGTACTATTACACAATCCAAGAGAAGGATCAATATTCGTCAATAGCATAACTGGAGTACCCACCTTTAACAGTAGTTGATGATTTGGAATACCAGAACACTTGATTGCATTTAAAAATCATCATGTATGCACATTAATCATTACATCAACTGTTAGATCTGATTTGCTTGCACTATCTGAACTATAGTATGTGTGGCTTTGTGTAGTATTTTTATCAATCATGTACTGGTTAATAAAATCAACTACATCAAGAGTAGGATCTAAGATAGCTCGTTGTTGAAGATACTCGTGATCATTAATTCTCTTAGAAAATGAAGGGTAGGTACTTTCAACAATAGTTGCAATAGGATCTCCATCTTGAGGAAGTAACATATCATCGTGTATCTGTATAATTGATGATCCATCATCTCCATTACTAATTGTTCCATCTCCATTACTCGCAATCCGATCTAAAAATTCCTTTACTTCAGAACATTATTCAGTGGAAATAACACTTTGCGATTGCATATTCTTTGTTAGCCTAAAAACTTCACAATCATTCCAAAAGTAAGAAGCATTGATCGTTGCATTAACAATGTCCTGTCTTTGACCTATTAGGATTACTAGAAATATCTGACGTAAATCTCCTCCAAAGACAACTGTTTTGCCACCAAAATGTTTGAACGCATTCGACATATCAACATGTCTCATCACATCTCTCAAAGCTCTATCAAAATCTTGGAAACAAAATTTATGCATCATCGGAGCTTCGTCCCAAATAATCAACTTACTTTTCGAAATAAGTTCATCAAGATGACTCCATAACTAGACAGCGCATGTTGGATATTGATGACGATTGAACCTAGAATGTGCAGTCCTTCCTCCTAGTAAAAGTAAAGATGTTATACCGTTGGAAGCCACATTAAGTGCAATGTCTCCCTTTGATCTAAATGCTGCAGGCAAAATTCTCCAAACAAATGTCTTTCCTGTTCCACCATACCCATAAAGAAAGAAAACCTTTCCTTTGTTCAGTTGCATAGAATCAATAATAGCATCATATGCAATACGTTGTTCATCATTCAACATAAGAAGTAATTCTTCATGTTCCCTCCTTAAATTTGTTCGATCGTACTGTAGTTCATCATGTAATAATTGGTTCTTACAACTGAAAATCTCATAAAAATCAGGAAAGGGCATACCATCAAACTACTTCAGAGTCTGCTTACATCTTTGCAACAACTTCTAATTTCAATCAATGCAAGATTCTTTATTTGGGTATGAGTCAGTACCAAATCTACATAAATAAAATTATAGACAAATAAAATAAATAAAATATAGATAATGTGTAACATAACAACATAAAACCTGAATAAAATACATACCTCGATGGTTGAAAATTTCCGTGTCTATATAAAATGTCATCAGACAAAAACTCCCAACACTTATCCCATAAAAAATAAGGTCGACTTATGCAATTCTCTGTTAATAATGTAGCAAATATTGCACGTAATGAATGTGCAGAAACCCAAAAACTTGCTTTAGTGATGCCATCGATGTATTCCTTATCATCATCTAACAAACCATATGCATGGCAAGAGTCACGATATGTTTCATATTGCACATGATGTGCCACTTTCATATCATTGTGACATTTTGCTCCTCGAATGACATCGATAAGACATCATTGATAGTAAGCATCACCAGATACTGGAGGCACATAATATGTTCTACCTAATGAAGGACCTTTTTCACGTCAGACCCATTCTTTGGTTTTTTGCTTCCAAAAAAAATTGAGGAACCTCTGGATAAGTTAAATCATTGGCATGTGGGTATATCTTGTTTGCCTCAAAACCAAGCCTCGAATTTGATCATACATAAGTTTTGATGATCGACAACTTCTTCAGTCGGATCCGTATTAGAGAAGATCACATTCCGATGCCCAAGAAGATGAAAGCTCAACGTTCAACTACAAGGTGTCTATAATGAATAGGAAATGCAAATATTTTCCACATTGCTTCGCAAGGAGATACATACCTACAGTCATAATAGATTTTAACCTAATCTACTTGTTTTCCAGAGTCTTCACCATGAACACTCTTAAAAAACTTTGCTGTAACACGATCATGTCCTTTGCTTATGTATTTAAACAAATACTTTATTGACCGAGTCAGATTGCACCATTCCATATTCATATGCGCTCCATATTTAAGCAATAAATAACGATTATATGGTACTACATATCTGTTATCAAGTGGAACACCGTTCTTCATAACAGTTCTTCCATTATCAAATCTTTTGTATAATGGAAATCCTTCTTTATCGAAAGTGGTAGCATCAGAAAATTCATTGGGAAAGTATTTGGTGCAACCCATTGCTGACATGCAAGCAGATTTCTTATTTGCAATATCACACGGACCATGCATCCTGTAATTCTGAACTGTTGCATAATATTGGGGCTCAGTATTAGCATCAGGAATTTCAGTAGAGGTAATACAATTAATTTCATTTCTAGTAGGGTGCTTGTCTTCTTTGGCAAGAAACAGTAATATGTGGGCATGAAGCTGTAATATCTGTACTTTCTATTTTTAGTAATTTCTATTTTTAGTATAGTTTATTTTCGGACGACTCGCTTGTTATTTCTTTGGAATTCTGAAACTATTTTGTTCTGCATCCATGACTATCTGGATGAGTTTCAGAGTTATTTTTATGAGATTTTACTTATTGTGTTACTTTTCCGTGTTGGGGTTTGATTCTCGTAAATCTCATTCTATTCTGACATCTCGTTACTTCTACGAGTTCCTTTAATAATTACATATATGCTACAACTTTCCTAGTTTGTCGTTCAGGTCTCGAATCTAGATTTTCGAATGTTTGGGTCGTTTTATAAATTCTTATTATTTTGGGCGTTGATGTTAATACTCGTTTATTCCGACCATCGGATGGCCGGAGGCATGTGATGGTTTTTATGCTTATCTCATCAGTGGGAGACTTCCATTTATGCATTAGACCTACCCTTGTATCTTCATTCCGATGGTTGTCGAGCCATTAGTTTATAGCAGGTCTGATCAAATTTCTGGGCCAAGTTACGACCGTAAGGTAGCATGTATTACGATCATAAGTTTCCATGCACGTGACATACCCGAGGACAACCCATGACACGTGCATCACACAACCAAATCACAACCATAAGTTATCCCGGCATCGCACTAACAAGCTACGAACCTCGGAGTCCCCAAAAGACATACCCGGATTGAATGACCCCCAAGTTATCCCGGCATTGGGCTAGCAAGCCACGAACCTCGGAGTCCCCGCAAGACCTACCCGGTTGGATAACCCTATGATCAAGCGCGACCCGTCCTAGCAAGGACGGATCCCGGAGATTCAACAATCTTACCCGATGGCACATCACTTATTGCAAACACATAGCAACAAGCAAATACCAATACCAAACAATACCAAACACCACAACCTCCCTACAAAGGAGTACTAACTAAGGTCACACAACGTCACATATTCACCAAACGAATACACATCTCAATACACAATCCTCGGCAATTGATTCGGTTTACCATATTCACTAAATATGATTATACCTCTTCCAACATACGACATATACACACATATTCCGAAAATACATTCATTCACGAAACCTACGAGTATATTCGAAGAAAACCCTTTTATCGAGAATACACCGAACCTTTTTAAAATTTATTAAAACATTCGGATTACCCATATAATCAATTATCAACCATTACATCTACGAAATATGAAACGTATGGGCAAGATACTTGCCTCAAAACCACGAGCAACGGAACAACGAACGGATGAGGTCGAGCAGCCTCTGAGCTTCCAAAAACAACCACGAATCTCGACAGCCCTACGGATACTACGAAAACAATACCATCACGAATCAACAAACTAATCGGAATCCAAATCGGTACCAAAAACAACAAGGATATAAGGATTTATCAAAGAAATCCAGAACCATGTTCCGAGTGATATAAAATCATGAACGAGTTCAAAATTCCAAATATCATAACCAAGACAACAAGAATTACATAATTGATTCATCAACCTTGGGTTAAAGAGAAGAATCAAGGAGAAACCCCTAAAATTCAAGAAATTAGGGTTCCATAGAAAATACCTTGATTTGGACCAAGAAGATGATTAGATGATGCTAGGTATACATAAATCTACCCCAAGGTGAAGCTTGAAGAAGAAGGTCGCTCAAAATCACCTCAAGAGCTCACTCCTATCGGAAAGAGATGAAGAAGGGTGAGAAATGACGAATTAACGTTGCTGTACAGTATTTATACTGGACAGTTATTAGCATGCGCTAAACATACTCATTAGCGCGCGCTAACAGGGTCAACGCCTCAGAAAACTCCGCTCGCAACACTGTTAGCGTGCGCTAGCCAATACGCGTAGCGTGCGCTAACGAGTCACGAATCCAGTCCAGTAGCTCCTGGACAGATCTGCACCTACCAGGTAGCGTGCGCTAGAAAGAGAAGTCAGCGTGCGCTAAGCAGTCGATAACGTGCGCTAGCTACCAACCTTAGCGTGCACTAATGAGACTCTAGTCCCAGTCCAGTAGCTCCTGGACTGCTTCTGGACTGCCAGTTAACGTGCGCTATACACCCGGTAGTGTGCGCTAATAACAACACAGTAGCGCGCGCTACACTACAAGCGTTAGCATGCGCTACACCACAATAAACCAAAAACTCACACAGTGATCCGAAACGCCTCCGAACACATGTCCCAACAAGGCACACCTAAAACATGGCACAAAATTCCAACGATGTGGACAATAACAATCAGATAAATCCCAGAAAACTCAACGAATTCGGAACAAAGATCTCGGGTATTACATTTTACCTCTCTTAAAAGAAGTTTCGTCCCCGAAACTTAAAACATAAAAAGATCAACGCAAAACAATCTCAAATAACATATGATATCCATCGCGGATGACCTGCAACGAATCACATGTAGCACGTGGCTGCTACCATCCATATCGCTACGCCAGAATGATAACAAAATGCAACGAACAAAATCCATATGGTTGACTAACCCGAATAGTACATCAATCAAAACACGAGTTAATCGTTGAATAATTATGAAATTCCGACAACTCAAAGGTCTGGAAGATCGAATATGAAGATAATTTCCCGAACTTAAGGAAATTACGAAGTAATCGAATGCTCAAAGATCTTAATACAAACTCAAATGATAGCTATCAGACAGTAACAATCGAGCAACAATAGTCGAACAACAACGATTGAATGACATCGATCAAAACGACAACAATTGAACAAAAGTTCCGAAGTTTAAGTCTCAACTCAAAACACTTAGTGACCTTGTAAGAACTACAAGATACTCATTCGTATAGGGTTCATGGGAATGGGATTGAATTTGAAAAAGGCCACAATAACAAATGGATTAATCCGAAATGATACCACAACTCGTCCAACAATGAAAAGTGAAGAATAGAACGAGTTCGGAAAATATCAACGAGCACAAACGAGTCGACATGACTGAAGATACAAAAGTTCAACAATCCGATTCACTTCTAATAAAAGAGTTTATCCTCGAAATTCGAAACAACAAGGCAAGGAAAATAACATAACACGCAACTGGTAGACCACACTCTTCAGGGACTCCTCAGAATTAATCCTGATATTAGTGCTCAAGTCCGTGCCGCGGAAGACTCGGTGACTAACTCGCAAAACTGAACCCGGTGTCCTACGAGTCTGCACTGGTAACACGTTACTGGCGGATAAGGACAATGTGCACGAACATGCCCCGACACATTACAGTTGAAACACCCCCTGGCTTTACCAGGAGTCACAGCTGAAGACATGGAACTCTCAGTCCCACACATCGAGCGATGGAGCTTCACGGCAGAAAGACTACGGTGTTGCAATCTAGAAATACCAACTCCTATACTGTCCATAAGGTCATCGGACTTCCTCTGTTTCTTCGAATCAGGCACACGTCCCGACGATAACGAAGCTAGTTCGTAAGCTAAGGCTCGATCCTGGTAATCTCTCAGCGAAGTGCAAGTGAATCCCGCCATATACTGGCGAATCTCCATCTTCATTCGTCTTCCAAAATGAAGTATCTTCTCTTACTCGGTCCTCACCTGATCTCGCATAAAACTGAGTTGTTTTCTATAGTCGATGATAGCCTGTGACACCAATATATCTCGAGGTTCGGCCAAATAAAATTCACGAATTCTCATTCTCTAATCGGTTTCGGACAGAACTCAGCTTCCATAAATGCTTGGAACTCCGCCCACGTGACATCACGATCACGAGGTTTAACAGCTTCCCACCAATTAGCAGCATCTTTGTCAAGAAGGTACTGAGCGATAGGTACCTTCCGCTCTTCGGGACAATCGAAAGCCTCAAATGTCTTTCCCAACTGGAAAAGCCAACCGTCCCAGCCCAATGCATCCGCAACACTGGCGATCGAGGGGGATTCATACGAACTACCTCTCGAAGCCATTGATTTACACCGACGTTCTGAGTCGCGTCAGTGTTGCATGGAACAGCCTGGGTCAACTGAGTCATTTGGGCTGCTACTTGTTGCAATATAGTAGCAACACCATTACCAATATCATTCCTGGCAATATTCTCTCGATTCCGCATCTTATCTCCGTGGCCATCAGCACCACGGTTACGACCACGACCTCTGCCCCTCGACGTACTAATAAGCAACAACCTAACGCAACGAAAATCACATAATCACACATAGAATCCATTCACAGATGATCGACTGCAAAAATTTGGCCTGACGGCAAAAGGCACTCCCAAGACTTTTGCCCAGCTAGAAAACGCGCTCCACAACAAAACATGGCGTGCGCTAACTGTGCAACTTTGGCAACATATTCATACTCACCTATCAACAGTACTAGACCGGAGGTTACAATTAAACAACAGCGTGTAAATCCAAACGCCAACGATTCACATAATTTTAACAATACACGAATAACCATGAGAAATTGATTAACATTCAAAACCGAATTTCCACCTCTCGGTCAAGGAAACTATCTCAATGAGTGCATATCGAATGCCTCAGCGTTCACACCACCACTTTAATCACAACTCTGAGTATTATAGCCTAAATAATGATAACATCATTACCACATACCTTTTAACCGGAATCCATCAAACCCGAAAAGTTGAAAGCGAAAGTCACGTCTCAAGTAAATTTTTGGTAGACCACATTTGAGTTTTTGAAATCTAAACTTTAAAAACTTACAATAAAAGATCAAAATAAAATACAAATAGTTTGAATTCTCAAAATTTTTCGGTCTAGAGGTCATCATAGGAAATCAAACTCTTCCTCTCTTGAAGAATGTTTTAAAATAAAATTTACGTGACTTCCCAAAACATTTAAAGATTTAAAATACCATATTGACGAACTTTCTTTGCGTAGCCACACCAAAACATTACCCCTGTAAAAACGATTTATCCAAAGATATATATATATATCAGTACCACTCTACATTCCAGTACAATGCGAGAACCAACAATCATGGAGTACGTATTCACGATTCACATTTAACTCCACATCATAACACAAAAATCACACAAGCTCGAGTAACACGAGACACAACATATAGAGGAGAGACTTACATCCACTGGTCGCATGAAGATGATGGCTGCACCTTGATACTAATCACGACTGACATCTCAGACGACGCGTCGTGACACGACTTAATTAGATAAAATCTGCAAAGACAAGACTCGACAACACACAACTCGACCAGACAGCCCAGGTTTCCGTAATCTAAGCTCCGATACCATATTCTGTAACACCCCCAAACCAATTAGGAACATTACAGCTCCACAGACCCTCTCCGTGAGGATCTACCTGGCTAAATACAGAAACACAACAATACATTACATGCCGACATGGCTAAATAACGAACCATTAGACCGATTTGGTCTTTTGCCATTACACATCAAACGTACATTACTCTTTCTCACAACTCATACCCACGCAGGGGGTTAGGATACATCAATATTTCCATAAAATAAAAAATACCACAACGGGAACACAAAGCAACAAGACTCTACCAAAAATACTCAACGATTGGTCTCATGTGATTAGTATCATCGTCTTCCATCATCCTTCGTATCGATCCTATGATTTGCTCCCCAGCAACCTGCAAGTACCTGGACGCAATACAAACATCCATCCCCTGAATACTCGGGGGTTAGCAAAACTCCACTGTTTTGCTAGTGCAAGTATAAAATACAAATACAAGCCATACATATCAAACTCCAAGGACTTAATAATCGTGAACATACTTCCCGAGATAAGTCACTTATCAAACAGTTCGAATCATGAAAGGTGGGAATAAAACCCATATACATCTTACATAACATAATTGATCTCGGGAGTTTTGAAAACATTCGGGATTTAAGAATTCCCAAGCCTTTCGAAAGCACTTAGAGACACAGCCCAAAAGTCATTTTTCCAAAATATAATTATGATATCAACACACGGGGTCCGCGACCCAATCATACCATTCCGGTCACAAATATCGGGGTCCACGACCCAATCAAATGTATCAACATATTTCCAAGGATTATTCACGTCCCGTGCTAACAAGCCACAAACATCGGATGCTCCCGCGGAACATACCCGAGTGAATAACCCAAAGGGAAATCATACCAAATCGCATGCCTCCGTGACAACAGTCACATAATCATATCCATACATACGTTCATAGTTATCCTGGCCTCGCACTAGCAAGCTACGAACCTCGGAGCCTCCATGCGACATACCCGATTGGACAACCCATGACACGTACATCACACAACCAAATCACAACCATAAGTTATCCCGGGCATCGCACTAACAAGCTACGAACCTCGGAGTCCCCGTAAGACACACCCGGATTGGATAACCCCCCAAGCTATCCCGGCATCGGGCTAGCAAGCCACGAACCTCGGAGTCCCTGCAAGACATACCGCCGGGTTAACCCTATGATCACGCCCGACCCATCCTAGCAAGGACGGATCCCGGAGATTCAACAATCTTACCCGATGGCACATCACTTACGTCAATCACAAAGCAACAAGCAAATACCAATACCAAACAATACCAAACACCACAACCTCCCTACAAAGGAGTACTAACTAATGTCACACAACATCACATATTCACCGAACGAATACAGATCTCAATACACAATCCTCGACAATTGATTACGGTTGATCATATTCACTAAATATGATTATACCTCTTCCAACATACGACATATACACATATATTCCGAAAATACATTCATTCACGAAACATATGGGTATCTTCGAAGAAAACCCTTTTATCGAGAATATACAGAACCTTTTTAAAATTCATTAAAACATTCGGACTAACCATACAATCAATTATCAACCATCACGTCTATGAAATATGAAACATATGGGCAAGATACTTGCCTCAAAACCACGAGCAACGGAACGACGAATGGACGAGGTCGAGCAACCTCTGAGCTTCCAAAAACAACCACAAATCCTGACACCCCTACGGATACTACCAAAACAATATCATCACGAATCAACAAACTAATCAGAATCCGAATCGGTACCAAGAACAACAAGGATATAAGGATTTCTCAAAGAAATCCAGAACCATGTTCCGAGTGATATAAAATCATGAACGAGTTCAAAATTCCGAATATCATAACCAAGACAACAAGAATTACATAATCGATTCATCAACTTTGGGTTAAAGCGAAGAATCAAGGAGAAACCCCCAAAATTCAAGAAATTAGGGTTTCAGAGGAAAATACCTTGATTTGGGCAAAAAAGATGATTAGATAATGCTAGTGTAACACCCCAAAAGGCGGCTATTACAGTGACGTGGACCCCACACTGGGACCCACTAGGCGATATCAAAATACAAATTAAATGAGTATTACTTTGTCATACCGAACCACAATAAATAGTCATTACAAAGATTAGGAGTTTATAAATGGTATGGCCAATGACCTTATGATACACAAGATCCGAAATACAAGTATAGACCATATGGAGATAGAGTATACTTCAAATATCAATACAACTAGACAACAATTTAAATAAAGCAGAATTCAAGTAACATTACACAGTTTGAACAATAACCGGACACAAAAGACATGGCCCCCCCGAACTAGTATCCTTCGAACCCTTCGCTGTCACCGTGCTCTTCCCGTGCCTTGCCTTTGCCTCGACCTAAAATACAACACAAGTATTTTTCCCATAACACAGGGTCAAATATACATGATAAATGATTCTCCCGACATTATACAATCCACATATATTAGATCTCAAGGAAAACATCCCGACTAATGAACATACCTCTCAGGCGTATGAACAATCAGTCCCAAAATCATCGAACATATCCAATCATACATGGACTATGAACGTTTAAACAATATGGCTCAAGATGGACATCACAGTACGCCCGATCCATAAATGTGTCCGTGTACATATCTACCCCGTATACAGAATCCAGAGTATACATGTGACAATGTACCTAATTAGCCTCACGAACTACGTCTCGTGTGCACTGTCCAATACAGAAAACATCCATGTATGACTATATAAGTGCCCGACTAAAAATCCTACACAATAACCAATCAGCACGCAGATATGATTCCAGATATGTCAGTATACAACATGACAACGAATTCAACAAATCACATATCCGATTAAGGATCAAGAAAAAAAACTCACCGAAGTGACAACGAGGACCAATGAGATCAACGATTCAAAGTGACATACTTGGGAATGCAATCCCATGATGAAATACGGAACAACGTCAAGGACAATATCAAATTACGAGTCACAAATTCATAAACTTTTCATATACATGAAATGTATAAACATCACAAGAATCTAATCATCATTATAACCAAGCAAGAAAACTTGCCTCAATACGGAGACGAGAATAATCCTCCCTTGTCGAAACGAACGAACGGCCCTCGACTAATATCGGTTACTCGAACAATCAACCTTGAATGAAATGTAATCTATTCAATAACGTATTCACATAATATTAATATCAATTCATAGGAAACGACTCCCACAACCTACCCGAATAATCCATTCCACCCTAATGAATATCCTACCGATTAATGAAGGGTTCCAATACAGCTAGTTCGTCTTCCACAATCGGATTACTATATCAACAATGTCCTTTAATACTTTTGTCATTTCTATGAACAAAACATCTTCAATTCACCAATAAAATCGGTTTAATGAATTTCTTTATGTTCTACAACATCTACTACTATACAAGGTTAATCATAACGAATTTGATACTCAAACTATTATGACTTTATCAATCACAATCAGCAACTCCTTCTCAATCACATCCATTCCAAACCCTCATTTATCATATTCATCAAGAAGTGTTAAAAGTTTAATTATAACCAGGTTTTACTTGATTAATTTAACTCTAGGTGAAGTATTCTACATTACTAACATCAACATACGAAAAATACAGAGGATAATCATATACATACCTCCAGAAACGAAGAACAACCCTCAACACTACAAGAAACACACTTCCAGCTCAAGAACACCTTCTAACTTCGAATCAAGGAGCTCCACTCCAAGTTACAAGACTCAAAACCAAGTTGGAGAAGGTTAATATCGGTCTAGGGAGACAGGAGAGGGGATATACGGAGAGAAAATCGGGTTGGAGTTGTGAAGAAATGGAAAACAGGCTGTGTCTTTAAATAAACTGTACAGCCTTAACGTACGCTATCGAACAAATTTAGCGTACGTTAAAACGGGTTACGTACGCTAACCAGTTGGTGTTACGTACGTAATCGACTTACATGGGCTACTGTCTCGATTTCACAGGCCATTTACGTATGCTAAAATAAAGGAATTACGTTCGCTAAATATGGTTGACTCTGACCGAAATGACAGCTCAATTCACCTTTCACGTGCATGGCAACGAATAATAGATTCATGTGCGGAAGTCAATTGATGTTTGATTCCTTCTTAACGTACACAATAGATAACGAATTATGTACATTAAGACACAAGCTTAACGTACGTTAATCAAACTATACAGCGTACTCTACACCACCAGAATAGGTCCAAAAAATGCAACTCTCCAATTAACATCGAACCAACAAACATAAAGTGAAAAACAACGATAACTAACTCAATTTCGTAACATCTCGACATTGTAGTCATATAATAAATGCAACATGATTCAACGATATTCAAATTAGTGGAACAATACAATAGTAAGGATGAAGAATTACAGTCGGATATTACATACTCCCCCCTTAAAAGGAGTTTCAGCCTTGAAACTAAGGGGCAAATAATTCGGGATATCTCGCTCGCATGCTATCCTTGATTTCCCACGTAGCCTCCTCGACTCTGTGTCGTGACCACTGAACCTTTAGTATGGGAATCGTCTAGTTCTGCAACTGTTTGATCCTCCTCTCGAGTATCTGTACATGACGCTCCTCGTACGAATGATCCTCCTCTATTTCAATCTCTTCGAACTGAAGTACATGGCTCGGATCAGCAACATACTTCCTCAACTCGGAGACATGAAACACGTTGTGAATCCGACTCAAAGCCTGTGGCAAATCCAGTCGATAGGCCAGATCACCTACATGCTCCAAAATCTCAAACGGCCCTATGTACCTCGGTCTCAGCTTGCCTCTCTTCCCAAAACGAAAAACACTTCGAGTAGGAGACACCTTCATTAGCACATGGTCACCAACCTCGAACTCAAGCGGTCATCTACGGTGGTCTACGTAGAAATTCTGTCGACTTTGAGCCGTTAACAAACGACTCCTAATCAGAGCGATTTTCTCACGGGCTGCTAACAACATATCGGGTTCCGTCCCCAGAGATTCTGACAGTTCGTCCCAACACAAAGGGGACCTACAACGACGGCCATACAATGCCTCATACGGAGCCATCTGAATCAAAGCATGCCAATTATTATTATAAGTGAATTCCACCAAAGGTATCTGGGTTTCCCAATCGTCCTTCTAATGAAGAGCACATGCCCTCAACATGTCCTCTAGGGTTTGGATAGTTCTCTCAGACTGACCATCGTTCTGCGGATGAAAAGCCGTACTGAAATTCAACTACCTCCCCATCGCATGATGAACTGCCTTCCAGAAGTGTGACACGAATCGCTTGTCACTGTCCGATACAATACTCTTGGGGGTACCATGTAACCCCACAATCTCTTTAATAAATAGTTGGGCCAATCTCTCGGGACCCCACATGTCTTTAATCTCCAAAAAGTGGGCTGATTTGGTTAGACGGTCCACGATCACCCAAATCGTATTCATTTCTCGATGACTCGTCGGCAAGCTAGTGATAAAATCCATCGATATATCCTCCCATTTCTACTCGGGAATCGGGAGCGGTTTCGAGATTCTGCTGGTCATTTGGTGCTCAATTTTAACTTTCTTGTGAGTTAAACATCTCGAAACGAATTCGGCAACCTCACGTTTCATATTCCCCCACCAATAATATTGTTTCAAATCCTTATACATCTTACTAGACCCCGGGTGAATAGAGTATGGGGTAGCATGGGCCTCTCTCATGATAGAGTTCCTCAACTCCTCGTATGCGGGTACACACGCTCGATTCCTGAAGCATATCGATCCATCCTCGTGGATCACAATTCCAGGGGCTTTCCCTTGAGTTACTTCATCCCGAACTCGAGATAGGAATGGGTCCGTAACCTACTTCGATCTGATTATATCATCAAGAGACGAAGAAATCTCAAGTGTGCAAAGCTGTCCCTGAACACGCTGTAACCAAACTTCAATCTATGGCCTCACAAGATCTAGCCGTAATTCCCTCTGAGCTGTCAAGCGGCTAAGCATCTGCTCCTGCACTGTCTTACGACTCAAGGCATCGGCAACCACATTTGCCTTGCCTGGATGGTAAAGGATCTCGATATCATAATCTTTGATTAATTCTAGCCACCTTCTCTGTCTCATGTTCAACTCCTTCTGAGTAAAAATGTACTTCAGGCTCTT
This sequence comes from Orobanche coerulescens, assembly GCA_033398695.1. Classification (NCBI taxonomy): domain Eukaryota; kingdom Viridiplantae; phylum Streptophyta; class Magnoliopsida; order Lamiales; family Orobanchaceae; genus Orobanche; species Orobanche coerulescens. The sequence continues at coordinate 137,432,911 of CM065806.1, read as the reverse complement.
CTGATTAATAAAGATCTGACAGGTAACTCCATACAGATAGTGACACCAGATTTTAAAAGCAAACACCACATCTGCTAGCTCCAAGTCATCGGTCGGATAGTTAACTTCATAGGGTCGCAATTGTCTCGATGCATAGGCAATCACTTTCCCTTCCTGCATCAGTACACATCCAAGGCCCTGTCTCGACACGTCACTAGACACCACGAATCCTTCCGTTCCTTTTGGTACAACCAAGATAGGTGCTGAAATCAATCGACTATTGAGATCATCAAAACTTTGTTGACATGCTTTTGACCAAAAATACTTCTTATCCTTCCTCAGTAGGTTAGTCATCGGTTGCGCAATTTTGGAAAATCCTTCCACGAACCGTCGGTAGTAACCTGCTAGGCCGAGGAAACTACGAACTTCCTTCACGTTCTTTAGAGGTAGCCAATCTCGAATGGCTTATATCTTTTGTGGGTCCACTCTCACTCCTTCGGATGATATCACATGACCAAGAAAGATAACCTCAGGCATCCAGAATTCACATTTAGAAAACTTCCCATAAAGATGTTCCCACCTCAACGCATCGAGAACTTGGTGGAGATGACGTTCATGCTCTTCGTGGTCACGAGAGTAAATCAGAATGTCGTCAATAAAAGCGACTACAAAGCCGTCTAGATAGTTAATATAAACCCAATTCATCAACTCCATGAATACAGCTGGTGCATTAGTTAATCCAAATGGCATCACCACGAACTCATAATGCCCATAGCGAGTACGGAAGACTGTCTTCGAAATGTCAGACTCTCGAATCCTCAACTGATGATAACCGAACCTTAAATTGATCTTAGAAAACACAGCAACTCCCTGAAGTTGATCCAATAAATCATCAATATGAGGCAAAGGATATTTGTTCTTGATGGTTACCCTGTTCAGCTCACGGTAATCAATACATAAACGCAGAGATCCATCTTTCTTCCGTACAAATAACACTGGTGCTCTCCAAGGGGATGCACTGGGTCAAATATAGCCCTTTTCAGTCAACTCCTCAAGATGGTTCTTCAACTCCTGCATTTCAGTCGGAGCCATACGATACGGTGCTTTCGAAAGTGGGGACGTACCTGGCTCTAACTCAATAATAAACTCCACCTCATGATGTGGAGGTAAGCCTGGCAACTCGTCTGGAAATACGTCTGGGTAGTCTCGGACTACCGGAATGTCCGCCAATTCGACTGGTTGATCTGTTGTTTTGGTCATGTAGCAACAATAACCAAGACACCCTTGATTAAGCAGTTTCACTGCTTTCATAGCGCTGATGACTCTCTCGGAACGGCTGGGATTATCACCTCGAAAAATACACTCGAAACCATCATCAGAAGTGACGGTTACCATCCACTTGTGGACACTAAGTATGGCATCATGATGATCCATCCAATTGATACCCAAGATTATATCATCCTTAGGTAAATCGACTACAATCCGATTTGACAACCACTCATGGTCGTTCATACGAATCGGACAGTCCTGGACTTCACGATTTCCAATAATTCTTCTACCATCGGGTAGACCAATCATATAAGGCTCATAATTGATAACATGGTCTAAAGGCAAACAACTTAAACAAGAAGTAGATATAAAGGAGTGTGAAGCACCGGTATCAAAAAGAACACACACCGGATGAGAGTGGATCTCCAGTATACCTGCAATCATGCTGGTCTCGGGATCATTGACCTTCTTCATCTCGCAAAGTCTAGGTTTCGCAGCTCCGACACCATGTGTACCACATTGATTCCCACGACCCATCCCCATGTTTGCCACGGTAGTCTGATAAGAAGCGGACGGAGGCACACGGTCCTGGACAGAAGACTGAACTCGAGCATGAGATGCTACTAGTTCACATCCGGGTCCATTCCTGCAAAAACGAGCACGATGCCCATTCTTCCCACAAGTATGGCATGCGATGGCCGGCTTCGGGCATATGGATCTGACGTGCCCCTGGTCTCCGCAGTTATAGCACACAACAGATGAGGGGACCGCTCGAGAGTGCAATCCGGTTGGCTTCAATGCCATGGGTGGTCGATCAGAAGGGTTTGGCAATGACTGGGGCTTTCTAAATGTCTCCCAATTACTCTCAGTCTCATTCTGGTTCCTAGATCTTTTGTTGTTGCACTGTGGTTGCTTCTTGGAAATCTCCTTCGCAGTGAGTTCATATTCTAGAGCTTTCTCGATGAACTCTGGTAGGGTCGTACAATGGTGATTCAACAACTGCATTCTCATTCGGGGTTTAAGCCTCTTGAGAAAATATTTGATCTTATCAGCCTCCGTTTGGACAATTGACGAGGCAAAAGGAAGAAGTGCCTGAAATTTCTCGACAACAGATAGTACATCATCGTCTTCAGATGGGTCCGAGTTCAGCAGTTTTGACAGCTTGGCCTTGCGGAGTGGCCCTGGATAGTAACGGTCTAGCATGAGGTTTTTAAATTCCTCCCAAGTATATACACCATTAGCTGGCCTCACTGAAATCAACCAGGTGTGAGCGCCCTTGCTAAGATAGTAAGTTGCTACAGAGACGCGATTCTCTTTGGGACAGTCCACCATCTCGAACAACTTCTCAAAGTGTTCAATCCAATACATAATGTCAGTAGGCTCAGAGGAGCCTTCAAAGTTCGGAGGTCGCTGGCGAGAGATGTCGCTGATGATCCGACTCATGGGTCCGCCAAGCACAAGAGGTGGAGGATGAGGCCACTGTTGCTGGCCAATAGCGGCCCTCTGCATAGCTTCCATTAATTGACCCATCTGGGTCATTTGAGCCATCATGCCCTGCATCACAATGTAAGGATCGACACGTGCATCCTCACGCCCAATGTGGTGCGATTGGTCCCTAGAGGGCGAACCACTGTCTGCGGAACTATGCTCCACATTCGCGCATCTGTTGGCTCGAGGTATCGGGATTCGGCCCCTTCTGCGGCCTCGTCCCCCTCTGCCATGACCTCTCAGATTTCTTTCCATATTGAAAGAATCAATCATAATGATAAACATAAGTACAGTTCAATATGCTAATCAAAATTTATGCTAAGTTAATAGCAACAAGGAATCACATATTCGAGAAAACAGTTCACAATGAATTATCGACACCACGAGTGTCACACAGAATATCATTACGGCCGTAATGTCACCTTCGTAGCGGCCGTAATGAGGGTGTGAAACGGGTCCAGTGAGTTCTGCAACACCATTATGGCCGTAACAGGGCATGTTTTGCGGCCGTAATGCTTGCCAGTATTTAAATCTGGCAGCGGACGATTTCAGTAATTTTCACCTCTCCTTCTCCCTTCTGCGACGAAAACACTTATCTGAGTTAGGTCTCCACCAATCTTCATCTAAACTTCAGTTTAGAAGCATTTTGGAGCTTCATAACATCACCTTAGCACTTAATCATCCGTGGTTCCACCTTCAAATCGAGGCATATTCCTAAAACCCTAGTTTTTGGGGATTTCAGGATTTTGGCATGATTTTACCCTTTGAATCCAATTTAGCCTTGATAAGTTGTTAGATTACGATTGTGTAATCGTAATCTTTTGCTTTCATTATAGTTTAACAAATTAAACTTCAAGGTTTCACCGTTAATAGATTAGAATCGATTATGGCTTCGTAGTGACCGATGAATTGTCCCAACGGGTAAAACTAGGATGAATTCTTAAGTTTCCGCAATATTGAGGTTGATTTTATATCGTTATTGTGATAGGAGAGAATTTGTGAATATTATTCAGACCGAAACCTTTTCCTTTCACTATTTCCTTCACGTCATATTATTCAAGGCAAGTACATGTATTACATTCCATTATGTGTGTTACGGTTTCGATGCGATTGCTGAAATGTGATATTGGGTATGTGTGTTTTGATTCTTCCACCCGGGGATGGTCCGACGGGGCCTCTAGGGGTCGATACTAATGGGTATGGCCACGGAAGTGGTTTCCCACCTGGGGATGGTCCGACGGCGCCTCTGGGGGGTCGATACTAATGGGTACGGCCGCGGGTTACCAAGTGTGGATTTGAGATGTTGAGATGTGATGATATAATGTTTTGATGTAAATGTAGTATTCCGGAATATGATTTTCAAACGCTTTCTTAATGAGATGACTGTGTTGAATCGTATCTGTATATAATGTAGTGTAATTGTGTACTTGCACTAGCTATTCGAATGCTAACCCCTTAAATGGGGGAAATACGTCTTATGCATTTCAGGTATCAGTAGGGCTGAGGAGCCGGCACAGGACACGCATGTAAAGGATGGCCCAGCATGATGATGAGGCTCGAGTCCAGGTTAGAGGTTTTGTTACCATGTTTACTTGGGTGTCGAAGTTAGTCTGTTTGTTTTACGAATATTGTTAAAGTCCCCTGCGTGGGCAATGAACTTGTGTTACCTTATGTTTCATGATGTTTGACTAAAATGTTTTGGCCGAGGCCGCAGCCCTATTTTACTATTATTAATGTGTCCTATGGGATTTCTTTTGTGGATTATATGTCATGTGTTAGCCTCGTAGACCTTGTGAAGGTTCTACAACGTGTATTGTCCCTTATAAGATTTGGGGTGTTATATTTATGGTATCAGAGCTTAGGTTATGAATGCTTAGGCTGTTAGTTAATCTTGGGTCTGTCAGTCGTGTCGTAAGAGTCGGTTGTTGAGCCTAATATCATCGTGCTACCATCTCTTTGTGCGACCCGTGGTTGTAAGTCTCCTTGAACTCTTGCGTTTCTGTATTTTATATTTCTTTTGTGTAGATTGGAACTGTGAGTTGTGGTACCAACTTGTAAAATTGTGAATTTTTCTGATCTTGTCCCTTTTCAATTCTTTTCTTCAGTATCTTGAGAGGCCACGGTAGACCAGCTAGGGGATGCGGTCGAGGCCATGGCCGTAGTGCTAATAGTGAGGAATTTCCGCTTTCTCAGTCCTCGGCAGATTCGGCCTCTCATTCAGTGCCGAATACTCTACCTTTGAGTTCCGACGGGCAGCAGAATTTATCAGTCAGTCAGGATCAGCCGTTGGGTATTAATGCCGACATGGGAGCTACTGCTGTATATCAGCAATTGGTAGCTCAGCTCGCTCAGATAGCTCGGGGTGGACATCAGAATCCACCCCCGACTCCAGAAGATGAAGCTAGTAAATGGCTTCAGAAAGTGACCAAGATGTGCCCCCCTGGCTTCGCTGGTTCTACTGACTCCCTGGGTTGGGAGAATTAGCTTTTTCAGATGGGTAGGACGTTCAATGCTGTAACATGTCCTGATGACAGGAGAGTGCCTATTGCTCAGTGTTAGAAATATGCCCTCGAATGCCACTCAGGGGATGAGAGAGAAGGGGCATTGTACTTGTAATTATGGAATTATCAATTAAAGGCAATATGATTCATTCACTCTTTATTGTATTTCAAATGCATTCTTTATTTGGTAAATATTGAAGTGAAGTCCATGTAAATAAGAGTGAACATTCCATCTCGTTAAGTGAAAATGCACTGGAAGTGTTTAATGTTTATTTACGTAAATAGTCGCAAGTCGATAAACTTAATTGGGCATTAAGTTTTGAGTAAGACTTGTATAATTTATGCTAGGACATGTGCATGTCTTGATAGGATAGTTATAAGTATATTGGTGGGACCAGTATACTCGAACACGACTCATACTTGATTCAGTCACACGGTATTCACTCTTGGAGAGTCGATGACTAATCGAAAGGTTGTGATAGTATACGTGGAACTTTGACTTGAGGGTTCAGTAGGAGATGTGCCTGTGATGTTTAGTTTGTCATTAGAGTAGTTAGACTCATTTGCTTAATTGCTGAGTCAATCACGAAGTGCGGACTATACGGGAAGGTAGCAGTCTTTACTATACGCCAAGAAAGGATTCTATCTCCTATTGGTGAGCACGAGAATGTCCTATACGGTTAATGGCAAATAAGATCATAAGTCTTTGGCCAGAGCATTCTTATTTAGTCGTATTAGATTTACTAATAATCAGTCGGTCTTGATTTGCATTAACACATGTAGTGTCTAGTCAACAGTAGGGTTTGACTTTACCGTGACCCGAAGACTTGATCGGGACATCTGATGAAGGGTCTATACATATATGGTACTAACGACATAATGGTTCTGGAATGATCCCTTCATTCATTTTCAATCGAGGTTTACAGTGCGGCTCGCTAGGCTGGCTAAGTGCTGTCCGCACTCATTGGCTCCTCCCGATACCTGCTGAGACGGACCTACAGAGTTGCGCATCAGGATCGTTGATGGATAAATGTAAATTTATAATCTCTCTAATAATATTAGATATTGGATATCTAATTATGATTTATTGGATAAATCAAATAGCGGTCTTATGAATTAAAATTAAGTTACTGGGTGATTAATTTAATTCATAAATAATATTTCTTAGAGAAATATATTTGTATTTGATATAATAAATTAATTGGATTAAATAATTAGTATAACTACAATGGTGATAAAATGGAGTCGTTTGACGAACGTCTGATACATGAGCCGCGTGACTCGACCCGTTTCCTAGTATTTTCCATTAGGGCCGCTCCACTCCCTCTCTCTTTCTTGGTTATTTCCTTTGTTTGTTGTTATGTGGTGTGGTGATCCCACCATGATATTTTATTTGATATTATGGGATTTCCCATGAATAGTCTACTTATATCATGTGATGGGAAGGCATCTTAGACTTAACATAACAAAAACAAAACATCACCAACTCCACATCTTGGAGCTACAGCCGAGAGCATCAAGGGGGGGGAGAAAATATTATTCTTGATTTAATTCTTCATCTTGGAGGTGAGAAAAAGAATAAGAAATAAAGAGAGAAAAATTCCTACAAGTTTCCCTAGCCATGTTCTTGGAGAACGGAGTCTTGTACATTTTTTCGGGCAACTTCCGACGCGTTGTGACATAGATGTAACACCCCCAAACCAATTAGGAATATTACAGCGCCGCAGACCCTCTCCGTGAGGATCTACCAGGCTAAATACAGAAACACAACAATACATTACATGATGACATGGCTAAATAACGAACCATTAGACCGATTTGGTCTTTTGCCACAACTTACACATCAAACGTATATTACTCTTTCTCACAACTCATATCCACGCAGGGGTTAGGATACATCAATATTTCCATAAAACGGAAAATACCACAATGGGAAGATAAAGCAACAAGACTCTACCAAAAATACTCAACGATTGGTCTCATGTGATTAATATCATCGTCTTCCATAAACCTTCGTATCGATCCTGTGATTCGCTCCCCAACAACCTGCATGTACCTGGACACAATACAGACATCCACCCCTCGAATACTCAGGGGTTAGCAAAACTCCACTGTTTTGCTAGTGCAAGTATAAAATACAAATACAAGCCATACATATCAAACTCCAAGAACTTAATAATCGTGAACATACTTCCCGAGGTAAGTCACTTGATCAAACAGTTCGAATCATGAAAGGTGGGAATAAAACCCATATACATCTTACAAAACATTTATGATCTTGGGAGTTTTGAAGACATTTGAGATTTAAGAATTCTCAAGCCTTTCGAAAGCACTTAGGGACACAACCCAAAAGTCATTTTCCCAAAATACAATTATAATAACAACAAACGGGGTCCGCGACCCAATCATACCATTTCGGTCACAAAGCTCGGGGTCCACAATCCAAACATATGTATCAACATATTCCCAAGGATTATTCGCATCCCATGCCAATAAGCCACGAACCTCGGATGCTCCCGCAGAACATACCCGAGTGAATAACCCAAAGGGAAATCATACCAAATCGCATGCCTCCGTGACAACAGTCACATAATCATATCCATACATACGTTCATAGTTATCCTGGCCTCGCACTAGTTACGTAGTTGTGTACGTAGTATTTATAATAAACATTTTAACTCTTATGTGGAGGACCAGTGGACGAGGGGTTTACCTCGAACCACTTTAATTACTCTGTCATTTACCTTCTGCATTTACTGTTTTAATATTTGTGATTAATTTCAAGTATACACTTCATATCTAGTTGCTATATTTACAGCAACTTACTTTAACAAGACTTCCGCTATGTACTCATATTTGAAAATTGTACAGCATGTTGTTTAAAACACTTTCCAAGTTGTATTCTGTATACTTAGTGGCCAACAAGTGGTATCGAAGCGGTTGATTCTAAAAAGACTCAGTTGTATTTTTGACCGAATCAGATCCTTAAATCACTTATTTTTGTTAAAAACGGTCTTTTTCTTCCCTATATTCTCATATGGATACATCAATGATCAATAAAGTCCCCATGTTTTCTATTAACGAGTTGGACGATTGGAGAATTAAGATGGAGGCTCATCTTGAAGCAATGCACAATGAGATGATTTTTGTCATACAGGATGGCCCCATAAAGATCATGAAGGTAAATCTCTCCCCAATGATTGAATGCCAAGCTCATGCAGAGATACTCGAGAAAGAGCTCGAACAATGGACTTCTGATGATAGAAAGCGCGCCAACCTCGACAATGTTGCAAAGAACGTGCTATTTGTCACTCTTGACAAAGGCACGTTCTCTAAGGTAAAGAGCTGTAAATCAGCCAAGAATATCTAGGATAAACTCAAGTTAATTTGTGAGGGAAATGAGCTCTCAAAAGAAAACAAAATTTCAAAATTAACTCAGCAATTTGAAACTTTTGAAATGAAACCAACTGAAACACTTGAGGAACTTGACCTCAGATTCACTGGCATTGTTGGTGAACTTGAACCATTAGGCAAGATTTATACCCAAAGGGAGAAGAACCTAAAAATTTTTAGATCTCTCCCTGCCCGATGGGACATTAAGACCACAGCTATGCATGTGTCATGCAATCTTAGTGAAATATCTGCTTTTGATCTCTTTTCTGACCTCAAAGCATTTGAGTACGATATAGATAGGAGAGAGAAAGATGAAGAATCTCCAGTCAGGACTACAACATTAGTCGCTGTATCCAACCGAAGACACAGCATGCCGAGCTCATAAAAACACATTCACAATAATGCTGACAGCGACGACGACATCCTATGACAAGACAAAATGGCGCTCCTCATGCATAAGTTCAAGAAGTGTGTCAAGCAGTCGGGAAAGACTCCATACAGGCCCAAGCCTGTTCACAAGGTAAGTACCGAAACTCCCTCTGGTGATGCTAACCTGTGTTATAATTGTAGGAACCAGGACATTATGCAAACAAATGTCCTCATCCTAAAGTTCAAAGGTTGCCGGAAGCCGAGCAACAAGAAAAGGACGAAAGAAGACGTGCTTGGAAAAACAAGCTCAAGGCCCTGATTGGTGAATCAGAAGCCTCCCCGCACCATCAAAATCCGAAGAATGTCTTCAGCTAGTCACTGACAGTGATTCATCTGATGATGATTTCGAAGATAAAGCCTATATGTGCTTTATGGCCAAAGACTTTTCGGAAGATGAAGATCGCGATGATGAGGTAAGCTCAACCTCAGCAATTCCTTCCAATGCATCTCATACTTTTGAAAACATGATGAATGAGTTTAAGAACATTCAAAAGGCCCATGAGACTTTAAAAAAAAATATACAGCTCCAAATTTCTAACCTAGAGCTGAAAGAAGAAAACGACTTGCTGAAAGTAAACTATGAAAATATGTGTGTTGATTGTGAAAACAGCAAAGTCGATCATGAAAAAATCATGGAGAGCAATCATCAACTTGCTCATGAACTAAGTGAGGCTAAAACTCATAGTGAAAGCAAGACAAATGATTTTGTTCTACTTCAAGCCAAAGTAAACACTCTCGAAAAACGAGAAGGAGAACTTGAGACCATTCTGAAATCTTTCGAGAAATCATCTAAGGGAATGGAAGAAATTCTAAGCACTGGGCAACATTCTTATGATAAAAGTGGCTTAGGATACAACCCATTTTCCAATAAAGGGAAAACTAGTACAGTGTTCGTCAGGGGTGTGGAACCCATTCCTGTGTCGGAAGAAATTCCGAGTCCTATGAAGGAACCCGTTGCACCGCGAACAACAAAAGTTGCCATTCTGCCACCACAGTCATATTCCAGACAGCAGAATCAACAGCCACTCAGACCGATAAGGCGTACTCAACAGCATGCTCCCCGAGCATATCAACAGCGCCAACAGCCGTTCAGAAAGAAGGTTGTATCCAAATATCAAAGGCCCGCACGACAGTACTTTCAGTACAGCACGCCTAGGTACTGGATACAAGAGCCTCGCTATTCCTCGCGAAAGCAAGTTTCCGCACAATATCAACAAAAACTTTGGGAATCTAAATGGAGACCCAGAAGGTAAGCTGTAAGGCCGATGAAAATGGCTCCACCTCTAAGACGGCATTCGTACTGGATTAATAACAATAACCCTGAATTTTACATGCATAATAATTATCATAGTTATAGCGACTACATACATGCCCCTCGTAGACATCGTAACGACGGACCTAAACCATACTACAGTAAACCTATTGCTGTTAGGAAAATTTGTGTACCTAAAGGCACTAACATCCATGGACCCAACAAACAAAGGGGACCTAAACCTACCTAATTTATTTGCATACAGGACATCTTAGAGAAGGACATCTGGTACTTCGACAGTGAATGTTCTCGGCACATGACAGGAGATAAAAGCAAGCTGTCAGATTACGTAGAAGGTCGCGGTCTAAAAGTGCGTTTTGGTGATAAATCTAAAGGAAGAACAAGAGGGAAGAGAGCCCTAGTTATAGGAAAATTCAAAGTCACCGATGTAGCTTATGTTGAAGGTTTACAGTACAATCTACTTAGTATTAGCCAGTTCCGTGACAAACAGTTCTCGGTGAAGTTCTATATAGATCTCTGTAGAGTCAAGAACATCCTAACCAAAGAAGTTGTGCTTATAGGAAGCAGATCAGGTAATATGTATATTGCTGACTGGATGCCTACGAGCTCCACAATTCCTTGTTTTGTTGCCAAATGCACTGCAGATCTAAGCTGGATATGGCACAAGAGGATGTCACATGTCAACATCAAGACTATCAACAAGCTTTCCAGATAGGGAATGGTTAGAGGATTGCCAAATGTTTCATTCCAAAAAGACAGCATATGTGGACCCTGTCAGAAAGGCAAGCAAATCAAGACCACCCTTAAGAGCAAATCCTACCTTTCCACTCACAGAGCTTTGTAAATGCTACATATGGATCTCTATGGTTCTGTAGACCCGGTAAGTTTGGGAGGTAAGAAATACTATCTCGTTATTGTTGATGATTATTCCAGGTATGCTTGGACAATTTTCGTAAGCAAGAAGAAGGAAACAACATCAAAGCTGCCCGAGCACCTGAGAAAGCGTCATAATGAAAAGGGGTTGAGTATCGTGTCCATTCATTCCGACATAGGTATATAATTCACTAATCGCTTTGTAGAGCAATAGTGTTCGGACAATGGAATACAGCATGAATACTCAGCTGTCCGTACACCCCAACAACATGGTGTTGCTGAGCAAAAGAACAGGACGCTGAAAGAAGCAACAAGGACAATGATCACCGCTAGCAAATTGCCACAATGTTTCTGGGGTGAAGCCACCAATACAGCGTGCTATACACAAAACTGTTGTATCATCAACAAGCATCACAACAAAACAGCATACGAGGTATGGAACATCAAAACTCCATTAGTTTCGTACTTTGACATATTTGGATGCAGGTGTTACGTTTTGAACAATGGGAAGAATCAACTTAGAACCTTCGATGAGAAATCGGATGAAAGGATATTTGTAGGATATTCCTCTGTCAGCAAAGCTTACAGGATCTTCAATAAAAGGAAGCTAACAACTGAGGAATCAGTTCATGTAGTGTTGGATGAACCTCACCATGATACTACAGGAGCAGAAGACCTTACTCAGAACATTCAACAACTTTCAATCATAGATCCACCAACTCCTATAGAGCCTGTCGTTGACTTAGAAATCAACGCCACAGCTGTAAGATCTGAAGTAGATGAATTTGATGTTGTACAAGCTGAAGCTGAAGTTACAACAACTCAAGATATAGTACGGGACCCCGAATTAGAACTCGGCAGAAGATGGTTGAGAGATCACCCACAGGAGTTGATCATAGGAAACATGGATGCTGGAGTATCTACCCGTAGGAGAATACAGAGTACACAAGGAAAGTACGATATGTGCAAGATGAACCCAAGTCTGAGATATCTCCATTTCCTGAATGGAAATCTCAATCCGAGCTTAGAAGACTCAACATGTGCACTATTGCTATATTCTTAGCCTAGTCTGAACCTGTTTTTACCAAAGAAGCTCTAGACAACTCTCATTGGATTACTTCAATGGAAGAAGAGCTTAATGGTTTCGAAAGGAATAACGTATGGTATCTTGTACCCAGACCTACGCATCAATCCGTAATTGTAACTAAATGGGTATTTAGAAAGAAGAAGGATAGAAATGGACTCATTATCAGAAACAAATCCGGACTAGTTGCCCAAGGCTATAGACAGGAAGAAAGCATAGACTACGATGAGACATTTGCCCCTATAGCCAGACAAGAAGCTATTAGGATATTTTTAGACTTTGCCGCCCATAAGAGCTTCATTGTATATCAAATGGACGTCAAGAGTGCATTCCTGAATGGAGACCTTGCCGAAGAAGTATATGTTGAAGAACCACCAGGGTTTGTCAATCCAGAAGGCGGAGACCTCGTATACAGCCCAAGAAAAGCGTTGTATGGACTTAAGCAAGCACCTAAAGCATGGTATGAGACTCTGTCCCAGTATCTAACCGATAATGGATTCGAGAAAGGCGCTGTGGGCAAGAACTTATTCAAAATACAGTAAGGTGATGACCTTCTGATGGTTCAAATATATGTAGATGATATAATATTTGGTTCAACTAACCTTGCATTGTGTCAAAGGGTCTCTCATCTCATGCAAAGTAAATTTGAAATGAGTATGATGGGAGAACTTAGTTATTTCCTAGGATTGCAGGTAAAGCAATTGCCTACAGGGATTTTCATCAACCAGGAAAAATACAGCAAGGAGCTTCTCAAGAAGTTTGGAATGAATACTTCCAAATCATCGTCAACCCCCATGAGCACCTCCGTGCAAATTAGTGCTGATGAAGCTGGAAATCCGGCTGATTAATCACTCTATAGGAAGCTTATTGGCTCACTCTTGTACCTAACGGCTAGCAGGCCCAATATCCAGTTTGCTGTAGGAGTGTGTGCGCGATATAAAGTAGCACCTAAAGAATCACACTTCGCAACAGCCAAACGAATCCTGAAATACGTCAAAGGAACAGTCGACGTAGGACTGTGGTATCCTAAACAAGGCGAACTAGATTTAGTTGGCTAATGCGACTCGGATCTCGGAGGTTGTAAGCTAGATAGGAAGAGTACAAGCGGAACTTGTCACTTTCTTGGACCTAGACTTGTGTCTTGGTTTAGCAAGAAACAATTGCCAAACTCGCTTTCAACAGCTGAATCAGAATACTATGCTGCTGGTAGTTGCTGTATGCAGATCCTTTGGATGCAACAACAGCTGTCAGACTATGGAATTGAAGCCAAAGAAATGCCGATTATGTGTAATAGCACGAGTGCAATCGCTATCATGCACAACCCTGTATTGCACTCGCGCACCAAGCATATTCACATGAAACATCACTTCATAAGGAATCATGTTGAGAACAAGGATGTTCGGATGGAAAAAGTTCATACAGATATCCAGTTAACCGACATCTTTACCAAACCTCTCGACACAGCAAGATTCTGCATGCTTCGACATGAATTGGGATTGCTATAGCCTGATTCCCTATAAGTTTTTCATGCTTTTACTCAGCAATTGAGGGGGAATGCTGTAAGACCCAAGAATACAGTATCCACCATTAGTTATCTGTACACTCAGTCTATCAAAACAGCACTGTAGGAACAAAGAGACATGAATTATCCTACAGCTGACGTGTGCAATAATTAAGGGGGAATACAGTACGACCTAATAATACAGTATTAATCCGAAAGTTGTTGTATGGAATTGAAATCCGTATGTACCTTTTAAGGGAGAACGCTGTATTTTTGCGGATACAGCACATAATATGGGAAATCAATTATCATGCTATTTATTTTAAAACGATTTTTGTGTCCACGTGCCCTATTATAATTACAAAGTCTTTTGCATTAAATGCTTTATACGACATCTGGACATTGGTATCTTCAAAGCCGCGATGTTTTAAATTATTTTATTAATTTTACATCACCATTTCGGGCAATAAGGGTAATTTGATAAGTCAGAAGTGGGACCCTCTCTTATTTTAAATTAGATGGATAAGTTGTACCGGTTACACTCAGTCTATCGTGATCATCTATTTTAAACAACGGTTCCCATCCCTTAAATCTGACCGTTCATTATCTGTAAACCCTTCGCCGCCGCCCACTATAAAAGGACTGTAAATGCCATTTGAGACTCATTACGCTTTCTGTATATTGAACGAGTCCTTGAGCATACAACTTACAAGTCTTTTTATTTTTACTGCATTTCTCTTTGAATCCTCTTTACTTTTCTTCGAGAATCGTCAATGGCATCTTCTCAGACCTCCTCTATCTCTCTCAAGAAGTCCTCCAAAATAATCGACGGACGGATCTTTTCTAGATCTGTTGTGCTTGCACGTGTTCGTTCCGAAGGTGATGACGTCGAATAAATAGAGTACGTCATTACGAGGAGACGTCAACAAGGCCTTTATCGCCTTGGAAGTCACATCGCTGAATGTTTTGATGCTCACCTTGTTGAGGAATTCTACCTCAACGCCGTTGTCCGTTTCTTCTCGCTTGCTCAGGGAGGAAATGTTGCTGACATCACTGTTGTCATTCGCGGAGTCGAGATCCGTGTTGACCAAGAGCTACTTCAGAATCTATACAGGCTTCCTGCTAATGGCCTGACAATGGAAGATCTTCAGACCTTTGGGTCCCAAGAACTCCTGACCAAATACTACGGATTGTTCACCGGTTCAACATCGGTTGAAACGGTTCACACCTCTTGCAACAAGAAACTCTTTTGTTTACCTTTTGTTTATTTACACGATTTTTGTTGCCGTGTAATTAAGAATAGAATAGGTGCATTCGAGATATGATGGTTTCAATCAAGACCTGTGAAAAGGTCAACTGGTGTCAAATAATTCTCAACAGATTGTAGGAAGAAGTCTCTAAGCCTGCCTCGCGGAAGAAGTCTTTTGGTTTGCTTCTGAACTTCATTCTGACAAAATGTGGTGTTCCGCAAGCCCAAGAAGCAAAGAAGATCACTTTTCGGATATACGTGGGAAGCATCAGACCCTTCATTTTCAACAAAGGGCCCCTGATTGCGAACAGACATTTATTCCGAAAATTGCCCCTTTCTGCCGATCCGAGGGATGTGTCTTCGAAGTCCCAGAGCGAGGAGACTTCAAATAAAAGAACGAGATCTCACAGCAAAACTCCCGTTGCTGGTGAGAAGCCGAAAAGGAAGCTAAGGAGGCTCACAAAAGATAAAGCTACAGAAATCTCCAAGGATGCTCCTTCAACGGCCCAACCCACTGTATCGAGCCCCCAGGGCGCAACCCCTGCGGAAGAGATGACTGCTACTATCGCGACAGTAGATCCCGAGCCTTTGGCGGCTATGACGGATATTCAGTCATCTGCCAACTTACAAGACTCTGGCGATTCGGCTGCCCCTTTGGAGCCAATAGCAACATCTCCTATTCGGGATTCCACACCCATTCAGGATCCTTCTCCCATCAGTGTACCAACGCCTGCTCGGGATCCAGCTCCGACACAGGAACCCATACCTGTCAAGGAACCCATGCATACAACCGACCCAAGCGCTGTACGCAGCCCCTCCCCTGACTCCATAATAAACAAGACTTTGCTTTCTGTGCAAATTGAACAAGCATATGAACACTTTCTCCAGTGGAAAGCCTACAGGCTAGCTCCGTACAACACTCTGTACAACTGGAGTGATTGGTGTGAAGAAGAACAGTTTGTCTTGGAAGTGACGGACTCTCAAGATGTTGAAGTCCTAATCCAATGGGACAACCTGTGCTGCAAAGAGTTGATCACCAGCCACCTGATGGACAAGGCAGACGCCCGCAAGAAAGGAAAAGCAAAATCCATTGGCTCTGATCCCCACAGTCCCAAATCTGACAATGACTCACACGATGACGACGATTCCCTCTAGGCAGGTCTGAGAATGAGTCATGAGGACACCCAGCCAGATCAAGGGACCTCTAGCCAAAATAATGTTCCAACAGTGAGGATTCAGTCCCTCATTTACCTATGTCTTCAGAATCTAATTCAGAACCGGAGAAAACAGCAACCCCTGTTGCCGAGCCCACATCTGATGCTACTGCAACTTCAACTGTTTTGGAATCTGATGACGGTATAATACCTGAGGATGTCCAACTCAATTCACGTCCCAATGTGAACTTGAGACAGTTGAATGGAATAGAAGATTTTGCCAAGCCAGACTCTCCAAAAACCGCCGAGAAGAAAGAGCAATTACATGCTCTTGGCCGCTAAACTGTTTTCTTGCAGGACGCCATGAATGCCCTGCATGCTGTTGAAAAAGAAATTAATTGGCTACATCAGTCAGCCGTTGAAAAAATGACCGGTATGAGGCACGAAGTCTCGCAAGTGGAAGAAGCCTTCCATATTTTGCCTACCGTCTTCAAGCAGGCCCTTAGCCAATTACAGCAGCGTCAGGAGCAGATCCTGAAAGAAGAGCAATCGAAACTCCATGTTTCTGAGGCCAAGACAGCATCAGCTCTCATTGAATCTAGTTCCCAGCTTTGAGCCCACGAAAAGAAAATTCAAGATATGTCGCAGGTGCTCACCTCCCTAGTGAATAAAATGACTAGTTTTGAGACAAAACAGGATGCTGCTATGCATATCCTTGAACATCTTGATGAAAAGGTGTCCTACCTTCATGACGCCAAAAAGGGGGAAGAAGCGAGGGAAGCTGCTAGGAGATCAAGGATTGAGCAAGAGAAGGAAATGGTAGATGCTTTTGAAGACAGCATCACTGCTGATATTGCCCATCTATCATCTCCTACTCCCAACGATAGGATATAGGGAGATCGCCCAGAATTCCAGGACCATAAGTTTCCTTGGAAGAACCTCGTTCGAAAGCCGCAAGCTATGAACCTCCCGGACAACCGGCGGCCTACTGCAAAAGAGATCAAGAACTGGAGAAAGAATGAACTGCTAAGATACTTTATTGTTCTTATCAGGGAATCTCAAATATTTAATAGTTGCAGAACGGTGTAGGATGCCGCAGAGGTATTTAAGAAAAGGTTGGATGAAGGAACGCTCCCGCTACAGCAGAAAATGAAGTCCAAGCACAAGCAAGGCGACTTGGTTACCCATCCAGAGGATTGGATCCTAGTTTTCGATAAGTCGTACGAAGGTCAAGCTATATATCTTAATCGAAACAAGGACGCGCATCAGAACTGGTGTAAGGGTACCAATAATGACCCTAGGAGGCCTTGGAGGCATTCGGACTATAGGAGCTAAATTCTTTTGTATTCTTATTTGCTGTAAGATAGTAAAAACACTATAATCTTTGCTCAATCTCAATAAAATGTTTTTCTCTTAAAAGATTACAACTCGTAATCTACTGTGTGTTTGTATGATTACGTAATTCAATCCATTTGCTGAATTATACAAGTATGAAAACTTGTTAAAATATTAAGCTGTACGAACTTGTCTGCGAACAGTTCATAGATTCAGTTGTATGTATCTAGATAACAATGTAAGATTGTGACTGCGCGCCAATCATAACTTTAAAGATGTAATACTCTTTTGATAAAAGCTGAACTTGCCTGCGAGCAGTTCCTAGTGTTAGGGTAATTGCTGAAGGCCAGAACATTTGAACAGAAGACCAAGAAGTCTGCCCCCCTTCAAGATGTTAAAGTCAAAGTTTTGGCATCATCAAGGATGTTTGGATAACATCAAAAGTTTTTTAAGGGAAGACTTGGCAAATTATCAAAAAGCGGGAAATTGTTGGGATAACAATTCCTGTATCGAAATATCTTGATAAGAATATTTTGACAATGTGCCAATCCAGCATACAACAACCTGTTGTATCGTTAGACCGATCAAAGTTGCTGATCCTGTATCGAAGACTTATCATCATGCCATCATACAACAACAAGAGTCTAAAAGTGCCAAGTATGGAAGCTGTCCCTTCATACAACAAATATTCCATACAACGACTTCTCCTTGATAGCCTACAGCACAAATGTATACAGCATTCAAATTGTGAAGTATTGAGATATTCAATACACATTGAAATAGGACTAAAGACCGTTTGAAAAGGAATCCTTGATATTCGCTAAAGTCAAGTCTCGTTTGATAAAGAAGTATTTAAATACTGAAAGGATAAAGTATTTAAAGACTGAAGCCGATAGAGATCTTCAAACCACGCAAAATCCGGATCTTGGTCTATACAAGTCAATTATCTAGTTGTCACGGAATCTTGCTCAATGGATCTATTTCCAACGGATCCATTCAGAAGCTATATATATCTCCAGAGTTTGAAGATCACACAAAAAAGAGCAACAAATGACCAGAAGTAACAAACACCTACGATAACAAAGTGCTTACACGAATATTCCGAGCAAACATATTTCTTCAAGTATACTGCATATTCTGAGAGAATAAATATCCAAAGCACTCAACATTGAACAAC
The DNA here is from genome assembly GCA_033398695.1 of Orobanche coerulescens. Classification (NCBI taxonomy): domain Eukaryota; kingdom Viridiplantae; phylum Streptophyta; class Magnoliopsida; order Lamiales; family Orobanchaceae; genus Orobanche; species Orobanche coerulescens. The sequence goes on along the minus strand of CM065806.1, from coordinate 137,414,206 downwards.
ACATCATCAGCTAAAGATCAAGAAAGTCAAGTTGTTGTTCAAACCATCGTTCTATCATTGAACAAACCCATCAGCCCTGTGTGGACTGAGAAAGCATTGCTTTTCCCGAACTGTGTGTGATGGAATTGCATTGTAGAGACAAAGCTTCAGAACTGTGTGTGAAGAAGTTAGTCAAGTGAAAGCCTAAACCAATCTGTGTGAACGGTTGAAAGCTTCGATCATTGTATCAATCTGTGTGAACGATACATGTTTGATTATAAATACGTAGTTGTGTACGTAGTATTTATAATAAATATTTTAACTTCTGTGTGGAGGACCAGTGGATGTAGAGGGGTTTACCTCGAACCACTTTAATTACTGTGTCATTTACCTTCTGCATTTACTGTTTTAATATATGTGATTAATTTCAAGTATACACTTCATATCTAGTTGCTGTATTTACAGCAACTTACTTTAACAAGACTTCCGCTACGCACTCAGGTTTGAAAATTGTACAGCCTGTTGTTTAAAACACTTTCCAAGTGGAATTCTGTATACTTAGTGGCCAACAGTTGTGAACTATTATATTATTTTATAAGACACCGATAACGTGATCTTCCGTGTGACACCAACATACCATATTATCTACAATATAAAATAAATAGATAATACATTGCATAATCGTAACATGAATAAAGTATGATTTGCAGTTTACAACCCTAACAACTTCATCATAAGTCAACGGGCCAGATATGGGTTTCTAGAGACCAAGTTGTAACAACCACGTACCGGGTCAGAACTATTACGGTGCCATGGATCTAGTTTGGAAATCCACAAGGCAAGACCTGTAATACCCCAAATCTCACAAGGGACATTACACGCCGTAGAACCTTCAACAAGGTCTACCAGGCTAGCACATGACACAAAATTCACAATTTATCCCATAAAGAAACATTAATAATAATAAATAGGGCCGTGTCCTCGGCCAAAACATTTTAGTTCAACTTTAGAAAAAACAGAAAGTAAAATGAGTTCTTTGCCCACGCAGGGGACTTAACAACTTCCTCAAAATAATAAGAAGTTTACTCGACTAACTCCATCAAACAACGTAGACATAAACAACATAATTAACATAGACTCGAGCCACATCATCATGCTTGACCATACTTTGCATGCGGTTCCCGTGCTGGCTCCTCAGCTCGCCCGATACATGAAATGCATGAAACACATATCCTCCATTTAAGGGGTTAGTATTCGAATAGCTAGTGCAAGTACACAATTACACTAATTATATAAAGATACAATTCAACACAATCAATTCATTTGGAAAGCATTTGAAATTAATATTCCGGAATATCACATTTTTGTCAAAATAGCATATCAATACATTTCAACATCACAACCATCCACACTTGGTAACCCGTGGCCATACCCATTAGTATCGACCCCCAGAGGCCCCGTCGGACCATCCCTGGGTGGGAAATCACTTCCGCGGCCATACCCATTAGTATCGGCCCTAGAGGTCCCGTCGAACCATCCCTAGGTGGAAGAACATCAACACACACACACGATATCACAGTTTATAATTGTATCAAAACCGTAACACACACAATGAAATGTAATACATGTACTTGCCTTGAATAATACGACACGAATAAATGGTGAAGGGAGAGGCTACGATCAAAAATCACTCCAAAGTTTCGTTCCTAGTACATAATGATATTCAATTAACTACAACACTACAGGATTCAAAGGATCATCGTAGATTCTACCCATTTGGAATGATTTGTCGAACATTACGACTGCACAATGGATCATAATTGATCAACGATGGAATAACGTAATTTCCAAAACAACAAGGAAAACTATGGACGACGATCATACTATTGAAATCTAACAACAATCTAGGCTAATTCGGTTCAGAAATATGAAATCATCCTAAAATCCCCCAAATGCCAAAAACTAGGGTTCTACGAAGTATACCTTGATTCGTACTGTGGAAGATGATTAGATGATGATAAATACGCACAAGAAACCCAAAGATGTTAGTAGATGATGATATTTGGTGGAAATCAAGCCCTCTCGCCTGAACTCATCGCGGATCGCCGAAGGAATGGAAAGAGAATGAAAAAATGACAAAGCCAACTACTGGTGTCCCTTATATATACTGGAAACTTAGAGCGCGCTACACTGATACTAGCGTGCACTAACTGGACGCAGTTGCAGTCTAGTAGCTTCTGTTCGATCCCGTTAGCATGTGCTAGTATTAGAGCTAGGGTGCGCTACTTGTTCTATACCAAAATTTATGAACTTTCTGTTTAATAGCAGAACGTTCTGTCCAACCTCAATAGCGTGTGTTAAAGGACATTAACTCGCGTTAATCGACCCATTCCAGAATCTAGAAAAACTCTTTGCTCGCCTGCTTAGTGCGCGCTATGGGATGTTTAGCCTACGCTACTAGAGTATGATTAGTGCGCGCTAGCTAAGCAGTTTAGCGTGCGCGAACTGCTTCCTATCAGCATACATTTGAGAATCCCGGTCAGAATGTACACGTCTTGGGAGGTTTAAAACTCGATAGTTACTAACGAATAACAGAGTATTAAAAAGAAACAACAACATGCAAGTTCGCTCTCTCATCAGAACACCAGATTCCATTAATTCGACGGAACAGACAACAATTCTCAAAGTGATACCCAAAGCTATGAAAATTACAAAACAGTCCAAACTCCTGAGAATAGTGATTTGAGTTCAACTAACAATCTCGGTAAGTTATAACATCATCTAAAATAGAGGAACTCACATAATTAACGATTCGACATATTAGGGCGAGATAGAATCGAGTCTAAATGTAGAAAAGTTACACAATAATCAAAATCTCATAAAAAAACTCTGAAACTCATTCGGATGGACATGAATGCAGAACAAAATACTTTTAGAATGTCAAAACACATACAAGCGAGTAGGCCGAAATGAAAATACACTAAAATAGAAATTACTAAAAATAGAAAGTGCGGATATTACATTCTCTCCCCCTAAAAATAAATTTCGTCGCGAAACTTACAAAACGAATAACTCAAGGTATCTTGACTTCATAATATCCTCCGTTTCCCATGCCGCTTCCTATGATCCGTGTCTTGACCATTGCACTTTAACCAAATGAATGGTTTTGTGCCTAAGTTGCTTCACCCGACGCTCCAAAATCTGAATCGGTCTCTCTTCAAAGGTAATGTCGAGACCTAACTCAATCTCTCCAAAATTAATAATATGGCTAGGATCTAGTACATACTTCCTAAGATGGGAGACATGAAATATGTTATGCACCTAACTCATGGATGGTGGTAAACCCAACCGATATGCAAGATCTCCAACTCGCTCTAAAATCTCGAAAGGTCCAATAAACCTCGGACTAAGTTTACCCTTCCAACCAAAGCAGTAAACTCCCCGAGTCGGCAAAACCTTCAGTAAGACATGGTCTCCAACCTCAAACTCTAGCGGCCAGCGATGCGTGTCGGCATAGGACTTCTGTAGACTCTAACCCATTAACAACCTATCATGAATCAAGGCAATCTTCTCTCTCGTATCAACTACCATATCTGGTTCAGTGCCAATAAATTCGGTTGCATCATCCCAACACAATGCGATCTGCACCTCCTTCCGTACAAAGCCTCAAATGGGGCCATCTTGATCGAGGCATGCCAACTATTATTGTACGTAAAATCGATCAACGGCAGATGCGACTCCCAACAATCTTTCCACTTTAAAGCACAGGCTCTCAACATATCCTCCAACGTCTATATCGTCCGCTTCGACTGTCCATCTGGGGATGATCGGATGTACTGAGTCTCAATTCAGTTCCCATATCCTGATGAACAGCCTGCCAAAAATGTGATACGAGCTGGACATATCGACCAGAAATAATACTCTTATGAGTCCCATGCAACCTCACGGCTTCTACACTGAACACCCGTGCTACTCTCTTTGGTCCACAAGTATCCTTAATACCCAGAAAATGATCAGATTTGGTTAGTCGATCTACAATGACCCAAATCATGTTCATTCTAGTCTGAGTCCTAGGCAAACTGGTAATTAAATCCATAGAAATATCCTACCACTTCCACTCCGTAATATGAAGTGGTCGCAATAACCCTATGGGTCGCTGATGCTCGATCTTAACTTGTTGATAGGTCAAACACTTTGATACAAACTCGCTAACGTCCGTATTCAAGTTGCTCCACCGGTAGTTACTCCTTACATCCTTGTACATTTTAGGATGTATGGAATAAGGCGTAGTATGAGCTTCTCTCAAGATTTTCTGTCTCAACTCAATATTACTCTGCATACACAATATGCCTCAAAACCTCAAAATTCCATCATCCTGAACCACAAACCTAGAATCTTTCCCTTTCTTCACGTCCTCCCTCAACTGGACTAAATGGGTCATCATACTGTCTCTCCTTGATATCATCAATCAAAGACGAAGTGATTTATAACGCATATAACTGACCATAAACTCTCTGAACCCAAACTTCGATATTCTGGCAAATAAAATCACGTTGTATCCTGTTTTGAGGCGTAAGTACCTCTAACATCTGTAGAGCCATCGGCTTACGACTCAATGCATCCGACATTACATTAGACTTGCCCGGATGATAAAGAATCTCAAGATCGTAATCCTTAATTAATTCTAGCCACCTACGTTGCCTAATGTTCAATTCCTTCTGGCTGAAGATATACTTCAGACTCTTGTGGTACGTGTAAATCTTCCACGACAACCCATAAAGATAGTGCCTCCATATTCTCAAAGCGAAAACGACCGCAACTAACTCTAAATTATGTGTATGGTAATTTGCTTCATAAGGTTTCAACTGACGAGATGCATAAGCAATAACCCTATCTCTCTGCATGAAAACACATCCGAGTCCGAGGCCCGAATCATCACTATAAACTAAAAAATCCTCGTTCCCCTGAGGCAAAGCTAAAACTGGTGCAGTAGTCAACTGTCTCTTCAACTCATCAAAGCTATCCTACATATCTGCGTTCCACTCGAACTTCTGAGTTTTCTGAAGTAACTGAGTGAGTGTTCAATTGATCTTGGAAAATCCTTCAATTAACCTACGGTAATAGCCCGCAAGTCCTATGAAACTCCTCACTTCTTTCACATTCTTAAGCGCTTCCCATGACAGTACCGCCTCTATCTTCTGTGGATCAACCTGAACTCACTACGCTGATATCACATGCCCGAGGAATGTTACTTCCTTGAGCCAAAACTCACATTTAGAAAACTTCACATACAATTGCTCGGCTCTCAAAATGTCTAACATGATACGAAGATGTACATCGTGCTCCCTCTGACTCTGGGAATAGATAAAAATGTCGTCAATAAAGATGACTACGAATTTGTCTAGATACTTGACAAAAACCTTGTTCATCAACTGTATGAACACTACTGGAGCATTGGTTAGCCCGAAAGGCATAACCACAGACTCGTAATGGCCATATCTCGTCCGAAAGGCAGCTTTCGGTATGTCGCTATCCCGAATCCTCAGCTGATAGTAACCCGATCGTAAAGCAATATTTAAGAAGACTACCGCTCCCTGAAGCTGATCAGACAAGTCATCAATCCGGGGCAAAGGGTATTTGTTTTCGATGGTCAACTTGTTTAATTCTCGGTAGTCGATGCATAAACGAAGCGATCCATCCTTCTTCTGAACAAAAAGCACTGGCGCACCCCAAGGTGATGCGGTCGGCTGGATTCAACTGTTTCTTCAACTCCAATATCTCCGACAGTTCCATACGGTACGGTGCCCGAGAAATAGGAGCCGCATCCGGCTCTAGATCAATAGGAAACTCAACTTCCCACTATAGTGGTAATCCCAGAAAGTCATCCGGAAGTACGTTAGGATATTCGTTAACAACTAGAATCGACGACATGTCAACTCCCCCGTCTTCCACCTCCAAAGTGTAGCACCAAAAGCCTACGCAACCCTGGTTTAGTAGTTTCATCGCCTTCAAGGCGATGATCACATTTCCTGATCTACCCGGCTTACAACCCACAAGAGTATGCTCAGTGCCATTCTCGGCCACTATCAAGATAGTCCGTGTCCGATAGTCCATGATAGCACCGTGACGATCTAGCCAATCATCTCCAAGGATCAAATCCTCAACCTTTAAGTCTACAACAATGAGGTTTGAGGGCCAATCTCGGTTCCCGATCCTCACTGGGCAATCTATAACTTCCCGGTTCCCAACCATATGATCCCCACTAGGCATACCCACTATAAACGGTTCGCACTCAAATAAACAGTCAATGCCAATGCGACACACATGATCACATGTAATGAATGAATGAGTAGAACCCGAATAAAAAAGCACTGAAACTGGATAACAAAGTATCTGAGTGGTACCTGATGCCACGGGAGCATATGCCTCCTCTATGTATCTCATCTGATATAAACGTGGGTGTACTAATCCCTAACTCGATACTACACGGTGTTCAGGCTGACCCGGCCCCTACCACGGCACGAACTCTGAGGAACCTGAGTGACTGGAGTCCTCTGATCAACATAATGATCCTTCTGTACTATAGTCGAAGTCGGAGTTCTGGATGCTCTGGTAGCGCTCTCACAATTGACTGCCCAATGCCCAGTCTGCTCACATGTGAAGCAATTAACTAACGAAATTGGACAGTCTTTGACCACGTGCTCGGTATGACTAAAGTTAAAACAAACTCTGCCACCAGGAATTGAGGACTGAACCGGATAGTTACTTTGAGAACCTCTGGCCTAATGGAATGATCTCTTACCCGATGTGGGAGTGGACAACGATTTAGGGAACCGATTCCCCTTACTGGCTGAGAAGTTACCCGAAGTCTTCTGTTTCTTTGCCTCGGAACTAGATTCTAACTCCGGAACTGCCATCTCGATCGCTATAGCGTGATCCTGGTACTCTTTCAACGTGGCACACATGAGTGGTGCCATGCTTTGTCTGTTACGCGGCTTCATGCGCATATTGAAGTAGCGGATCTTATCAGCCTCGGTCTTCACTTGCTCTTTCATGTATCCCAACTACTGGTTATAAGTGATGATGGCATGCGAGATTGGTACATATTGAGGCGTAGCAGTAAAGAACTCCAAAATCCTATGCTCCCAAACTAGCAGTGCACAGTATTCCGCTTCCATAGCGGTCTTAAACTCCTCCCAGATGGCTATACGATCCCTGGGGGGCATCACGACCTCCCACCACTCCACAGCTTACTTATCTAGGAGGTACTGAGAAATAGGTACCCTCCTGTCGTCAGGACAAGCTATGGAATCAAATGTCCTTCGCAACTGAAAAAGCCAATTCTCCCAACCTAGGGAGTCGGTAAAGCCAGCGAAACAAGAGGGTGCATCTTAATCACTTTCTGAAGCCATTTACTAGCTTCATCTTCCGCAGTTGGGGGCGGATTGTGATGCCCACCTTGAGTGATCTGAGCCAACGGAGCTACTAACTATTGACATATAGCAGTAGCTCCTGGGTCGGTGTTATCACTCGATGACTGGCCCTGGCTGACTGATAAGCCCTGCTACCCTTCAGAACTCAGGGACAGAGTATTCGGCACTGAATGTGAAGCCGAATCTGCAGATGACTGAGAAAGCAGAACTTCCTCATTATTAGCACCATGACCACGGCCTCGGCCGCGCCCCCTAGCTGGTCTACCATGACCTCTCAACATACTGAAGAATAATAGTTGAAAGGAACAAGATCAGCAAAATTTCACAATTTATAAAGTTGGTACCCAACTCATAATTCCAATCTATGCAAGAGAAATAATACAGAAACGTGATAGTTTGAGGAGACATACAGCCATGGGTCGCACGAAGAGATGGTAGCACGATTATATTAGGCTTAACAACTGACTCCTACGACACAACTGACAGACCCAAATTAACCGACAGCCGAGGTACTCACAACCCAAGGCTCCGATACCATAAATGTAACACCCCAAATCTCATGAGGGATATTACACGCCATAGAACCTTCAACAAGGTCTACCAGGCTAGAACATGACACAAAATTCACAATTTATCCCATAAAGACACATTAATAATAATAAATAGGGTCGTGGCCTAGACCAAAACATTTTAGTTCAACTTTAGAGGTGCAAGTACACAATTATACTACATTATATACAGATACGATAAAACACAATCAATTCATTTGGAAAGCATTTGAAATTATTATTCAGGAATATCACATTTTTTGTCAAAACAGCATATCAATACATTTCAACATCACAACCATCCACACTTGGTAACCTGTGGCCGTACCCATTAGTATCGATCCCTTTTTCCTCGGTCAATCCCTGTAGCCTTTATCAAATCTTTTTCATCTTCCAGAAATTTTACTGTTCTAATCTGTTTCGGGATTTCAGTAGCTACATAACTATATTAAAATCTGACTTTAATTTTGAATAATCGTGCTGTGCGATTTGGGGTTGACTTCGCCCCATAGGTTTGTGTTTTCGCGTCACGATTTTTGTAGTCTGGCTGAATTATGTCATCGTCTACAACTTGTGGGTTGGTCTCTTCTTCTTCCCGGCCGGTGGGAAGCTCCCTTTCTTAGGGTTTTGATGCTCAAGGTCTTAGTGAGTTAGGGAAGAACGTGTTTGGTAATTCCGATTCGGATCTGCTTAAGCTTAAAATCGATGAAATTTTTGGTGGTCCTTGTGCTGAAACTCCTTGGGCTCCTCTTCTGACGGCGGCGGTTATGGCTCCTGGCGGTGGTGTTTCTCGGCTACTGCCTATCGGTCCTCCGTCGCGGGCCAGGCGTGACCCTATGCTTGACTGGGTTGTAGACCCGTTTCTCAACCCGGGTGATTTGTTTTGTTCGGAAGGTCCTTTTCATGACCCGATTTCTCTCCCTGGTGCTTCGGGGCTGGTTCCAAGTTAGCACAATTCTGGTGTCAGCTCATTGGCTGCGCCTCTACATGCTGCCCTTGTGCAGATTCCTAATTCCTCTACATCTAAGGATCCTTGTAATTCTCATGAGTCTACCCCCTGCTCTTCAGTTAATGGTTTGGATAGTTGTGAGACTGTTGTTTCTACTTTTGGTGACTTGTTGTATTGGGGAAATTAAGATATTGCCTAGTATAATGGATGCTAATGCTGTTGATTATGAAAATGCAACGGTTTCTATGAATTTTGGTTCAATTTCTACCCCAGTTTCTTTGGCCCATTCGGTTCCGATTCTTATTCCGAAGGAATTGCCTCTACCTTATGTTGTGTTAGGAAATAGTTTTGTTAAAAAAGGGGACTTCAGTATGTGAAACCTGAAATCCAAAATGGCGAGTGTTGTGTCGAGAATTATACGTCTCAACAGGCGATCGCCTCAGAGACCGGACGACCGAGCCGGAGCCCAGCAGCCAAGGCAGATCGGCCAACCGAAGGTCCCAGGACAAGTCTCGGTGCCGAGCGATCGACATCTAGGGCGATCGTCTCTCGGTACTTGGCGATCAACCCCTAGCGACCGACCGAATGATGACCGAAGGTCCTAGGACAAGTCTTGGTGCCGAGCGATCGACATCTAAGGCGATCGTCTCTCGTTACTTGGTGATCGACCCCTGGCGACCGATCGAATGACGACCGCCTCATGTCGCTCGAAGCCATCGATCGTCCAGTCGGCAAAGGCCGAAGCTCGAAGCAGCACCCACGGGCAGTTCCGAAACAAGATCCGCATTTCATGGATCATTGACCACAGCCTGTCAGCATCTTTCCACCACGGTAAGCCAGAGAAAGGTGTCGGTGGGACCACCGTGATGGCGGAACTCGGGACGCGTCACCGTCTCCCCATTGGGATCGCAGTGTTGCCAGCAGCTGCCGCAGGCTTTAAGGCAGACAACCCATGTGACATAAAGACGATCGCCCCTTATTATATTACCTGAAAGGCGATCGCCCGCCAAAAAACAGGGCATCTCAGCTCCTATATATAGAAGGCTGCCTGCACTTGGAAATCTCTCTGTGTCTCTCTGATTCTCATCTGCTTCACGCCCAATACAGAAGCTCCACTCACAACTTGGTTTTCTTACTCTTGGCAACAGCTATCTCTCGGTTCTTTCTTCTCTCTCAGCACCACTTACACGAAAGACGGTCGGCAGAGAGCAAGAACACCAAAGCTTCGCTCAAGAGCTAGATAAATAGGATCTTTTACACTCATTGTATTTAGATTCTTACATTAATACTTGTATCCCCGAATATTGTTATTAATAACATCTCGCGAGAGCATTCAAGCCCGGGCCTAACAAACCCGGCAAATCTTGTGTTTTTCCATTCCCTCGGACGTGCTCTCGCAATTTGCTGTTGCTCGACCATTCCAGCAATATCTATCTTTGGATAATATTTCGGGCAACAACAGCGAGTTTATTGTGAAACCGGATGTTAGTGTTGGCATTGAAGGTGCTAAGAGGTGGCAATACACTTTAGTTGGTTATTTTTTGGGGAAAGCCCCTTCTCTCAATTTGATCAAGAATTGCTTTCTGTTGGCGTGGAAGGGTCTTAAGGAGGTGTTCTCCTCCGAGGGGGGATTTTATTTCTTTAAGTTTGAAAGTGAGCAAGTTTTGACCGAGGCGTTAGAGGGAGGGCCTTGGCTGATTTAGGGCCAGTCTATTCTCCTTACCCGGTTGAAGCTTGGTATGTCTCTTCTAAAGGTTCAGCCTAAACATGTCCCTATTTGGGTGAAACTTCGTAATGTCCCTCTTGAGTATTGGACTGACGAGGGGCTCAGTATTACTTCTAGTGCTATAGGGGAGCCACTCTTTGTTGATGTGTTCACCAGGAACTGTCTGAAAGTGGATTATGCCCGAGTTTGCATCATGTTAGAAGCTAATACTAGCCTAATTCGCTCGTTTCTCATGGTTCTTCCGTTTGTTGGTGATTGTCCTTGTGTTAGGAGGGTCCATGTTGAGTATGAATGGTTACCACATCGGTGTGGTGTTTGTAGAGTATTCGGGCATCGTGATCAGGTTTGCTCGATCATTTCAAAGCCTTTGGTTCAGAAGCAGGTCGTATTTATCTGGCTAAGCCTGCTCCCTCAGGTGCTCGTGGCCCGAGGTCTTTGTTGGGACTGATCCCGGGGGGGGGGGGGGGGTCTGAGGCTGAGGTAAGCCCCGCTGCCAGATCTGGGTGCCCAGGAGTGGAGTTAGCTGGGGGCACTAGAGGTCGTACTACTGGATCGGGTCCATTGAGTAGCGTCTCTACTTTCTCCTTGGTTACTACAAGCTCTCCGATCGTCTCGCCTAGGAGGGGCAATGCTGGTGTATGTGAGCCGTCTCACAATAGGTTTGCGGCTCTTTCTGATTTTGCCGATGATATTGAGGCTGAGATATTCCTGACTTTGTCGGCACATCACTCTGTTCTAGTTCTTCTCCTTTGGGCCCTAATATTGATGCAGCCCGGGTCGATGTTGTTAAATGATCCCTATTGCTGTATGGAATGTTCGTGGACTTAACCAAACTGAACATAAGATCTCGGTCCGGGAGGTAATTAGCTCGTTTAATCTTTGTTGTATTTCTCTACTCGAGACGCGAGTCTCGGTTGGTAACTATGGGCATGTTTCTTCATTTATTTCTGGCTCTTGGAAGTGGTTCTCTGATTACGGTAGTGGGCCTGGGTAGAGGATCTAGATTGGGTGGGATCCTGGTTCTGTTACTGTGGATATTATTGCTTTTGAGTCGCAGTTTATTCATTGTCGTATTACTCTTTTGCTCGACTCGTCCTATCTTATGGTTACCTTTGCCTATGGTTCTAATGATCTTATTGAGAGGCGGCTGTTGTGGCAGTATCTCACTGATTTCTCGGTATTACATGCTGCTGAGCCTTGGGTCATTATGGGTGATTTTAATGCTGTTTTGGACACTATGAGATTTTGGGAGGGGAAGCTCCTCATTCTGACAATGAGCCGCCCCTGGTGGAGTTCAGAGAGCTTTGCAGGCGTGCGGATATTGAGACCCTTCCGATGGTAATCTCTTGGTTCTCCTGGCATAACAAGAGCCCGTATCCAAGATCTTTATGGAAATGTCTTGATAGGGTGTTGGGTAACCCTTAGTGGTTTATTGATCACGCTGATCGTACTTACTCTTGTGATCTGCTGCGGACCTCTGATCATAGCCCCCTTATTCTGGGTCTTGATAGTTTGCCTCGCTGCAGAGGTAAAATGTTCAGTTTTGATAATTTCCTCACTGACTCTGAGGATTTCCTCCCGGGACACTTGGCAGAACTATATTGTGGGGCCCCATTTTATGCGATTTGTCGTAAGTTGGACGCCCTTAAGCCCGTTTTTCACGCTATGAGGAAGAGGAAACGGGATTTGGTATTGAATGTTGCTGCTGCTACTTCGTTCCTCTCTTCTTCTCAGAGTATTCTCAGGGACCATCCCATGGACGACTCGGTTTTACTGTTGGAGAGATGTTCTCGGTGGGTTTTCTCAGTTACCGTGGTTCATGAACAGTCTTCGCTTAGGCAGCGGTCCAAGTTGGCTTGGCCTAAGGATAGGGACCAGTGTACTGTCTTCTTCTTCCGGCAGATTGCTTCTAGGTGACTCAGATCTCGTATGTATAGGCTTAATACGGAGGATGGTACTGAGTTGACTGACCCTGCTCTCATTAAGAATGAGGTTGTTGGCTTCTATGAGAGACTGTTGGGTTACTCTAATCGGATTATGCCTTTTATTTCGACTTCTCTTTCACCTGATGTTACGGTGCACATGGTTGGACCTATTACTACTGATGAGGTTTGGTCTGCGTTCTTTGAGTTTGATAAGGACAACGCCCAAGGCCCTGATGGTTTTAATGCTGATTTTTACCGTGGGGCTTGGCCGATTATGGGGGGTGAGATTTCGTTTGCTATTATGCATTTCTTTGCTACAGGTATGTTTGTTAGGCAGATCAATTCTACGATCATTTATCTTGTTCCGAAAGTAGCCTTACCTAGGAGCATGTCGGATTTTAGACCGATCTCTTGCTGCAAGTTATTATATAAGGCTATTTCGAAAATTATTGTTCACCGTATGCATGATTGCTTGGATGCCTTGATTGACCCGGCTCAGACTGCTTTCATTCTTGGGAGAAGGATTAGTGATAATATCCTTCTTGCTCAGGAACTTCTTAATGGTTATGGGGAGAGGGGGATGCCTAGACGATGTGTGTTTAAAGTTGACCTTATGAAAGCTTATGACACTGTTGAGTGGGATTTTGTGCTGGTTGCTCTGCAGTGTATGGGTTTCCATCAGTCGTTCATCGCCTGGATTAGGGAGTGCATCACCACTACTGCCTATTCGGTATCCTTGAATGGTGATGCTGAGGGGATATTTAGAGGTCGTAGGGGGCTTCGGCAGGGAGAACCCATCTCTCCTTATCTCTTTGTTATTGTTTTGGAGGTGCTTCATGGTATTATTGCTCGTGAGATTGCTGAGACCCCGGGGTTCAGGTACCATTGGAAGTGTGAGGCTATCCATACTTTCATGCTCGCCTTCACAGATGATCTCCTTTTTTTTCTGTAATCCAGATGAGGTCTCTATTTGTGTTCTTAAGAGGAGTATTGATATCTTTGATTCTCTTTCGGGGTTGCTCCCTAACCCTGGGAAGAGTAATTTTTTTCTCTCGGCGAGTGCTATGGTGCAGGGGGCACAGGTTGATCAGTTATTAGGGTTTCAGGTGGGCCAGCTCCCTGTGAGGTATTTGGGAGTCCCTTTGTCTTCATCGAAGCTCACGGTGGCTTAGTGCTCTCCTTTGCTTGACAGGATTGATGGTCAGCTGAGTGACTGGGCTTGTAGATCTCTGTCCATGGCTGGTCGTTGCCAGCTTATTCGGTCTGTGTTATCTGCTCTTCACATTTATTAGGCCTGTATTTTTATCATGCCTAAGGGCGTGCTTGCCCTCATTGAGAAGCGTTTCAGGCATTTTCTTTGGCAAGGTTCTCGTGTGACTCTGCTAAAGTGGCTTGGTCTAAGGTTTGCTTGCCTGTAGTGTGTGGTGGCCTTGGTATTACTCCGTTAAGGGTTCAGAACCAGGCCCTTATGACCCGCCATATTTGGGCTCTCCAGGCTGGGTCTTCTCGTTCTGTTTTGGTTAGCTGGGTTCGTTCTTATAGAGTCTAGTAGTGTTTTTTTTGGGATATTCCTATCTCTGCTATGACTTCTTGGTATTGGAAACAGCTGCTGAAGTTGCGTCCTCTTGTCATGCGAGCGTTTCAGTATTCTGTTGGTGATGACTCTTCCTTCCTTTTATGGTCGGATCTTCATATGGGTTTGATTAGGCATTCTGTTCCTAGAGCGCCTCTTTGGACCGGCATTGATGTGCATGCCCGTCTTGGCTCTATTATTTCTGATGGTCATTGGGTTTGGCCGGTGGTTGTGTTGTGAGGAAATCCCTCACACTATGCCGAAAGTGTACGGTGTCAACAAGTAATAAAGTGATAAGTAAGATATCGTTCCCTCGAGGACTGATCTCACTAAGTGTCAAAATATAGTCAACTCGTAATTTTATTTGAAGAACAATTATATAGAATTTATTACTAAGATAATTGCAGAAAAATAAATAGAAAATAATAATAGTAATAATAAAAATACTAATAATAAGGGCGTAGGATTATGATTTTCACCTCAAACAATCAGGAGTGATATTTATTAAATTCAATTCACTTTTATTCAATTGATCGTAAGCCAGGAATTCCTAAATTATTCTAAAGCCTTTCCCAAGGTCGATCGAAAATACTACGAATTATTAACTCGATATATCCCTATTCGAATTAGATAATTAATAGCTAAAACAGTTCAAGAATTCCCCCAATAAACAGGCTTCACAATTCCCATGAGTATATCCCTATCTCACGAAAATCATTATTATTCTCACAAGAACTATGCCTAAATTTCATCTCCCGAATCCATAAAGACATTCAAAATAATTCAACTGTTGGCCAGACAATTAAAAAGCATTAAGAACAATGAGAAAAATCCAACTCAATACGAATAACGAGTAAATTGAAATAAAAATAAATAAATCAAACTGTCATGTAATCGGCTACAATCACAACCCTACTCAAACAGATCTAGAAAATAAGATGCGGAAAAATTAAGAAAAACCGTAAGGGATCCGTGGTCTTGTCGTCGCCCACAAATCTCCTCCTTGTGTTCTTCGATCCCGCGATGTCTTCCTCCGATTTGATGATCCTTGATGCTTGATCCTCAATTATCACCTTCAATGCTTATTTATATAGCCGTCCTCAGCCTCCAAAACGCGTCCGGGAATTAGGTCGAGAACAGGCTCCAAAACGGCCCAGGAACGCGGAATATTCAGCAAAACCGCCCGATGGACCGCGGCTCACTTAATATGTGCCACGACCCCTACTGCTCAGCGAGATGCCTGGGCGCTGTATTTTCCTCCTGGGCCGCGGCTCAGCATCCTTGTGCCGCGGTTCAGGGTACAGTCCGCTCGGCACTTGCTAGTCCTCTTCGTGTGCCGCGGCTCACTTGGTTCGTGCCGCGGCCCCAGGCCAAAAATTGCCGTTTTCGCCCGTTTTTCATCGTTCGAGCTTCCGGACTCCAATTTCCTGCAAAACATATAAGAATAGTGCATTAAAAGCTCATTTATGCATTTTTAGGCTCAAAATGGATACAAACTTGAGCCTTTGCTTGTCCTCAAGCAAAAATCAATTTTCAAATAAAAAGAATCATGAATGATCGTGCAAATCTATAGTGCTCAGCTTAATCAATACTACCCTGAAAATCTCATAGAATAATACGAGTGTCGTAATAGTGAGTCACATCCATGGACACTGATTCCAAGATGTAATCATTTTTAGTCCTAACCAACCGTTCATGAAGAAAATCAAGCTCAAAGATTAACAAGCGTGAATTTAACCGACCGTCAATATGAAGGGTTAGATTAAACAAGCCAACTCGCCCAGTCCCACAGTCTAGTGGCAAAAATTTAAGAGTTTCATCGTCAAAATTAAACCTCGGACATCATTCCCTTATGTATGATCAATAATATGATTCGAGTTAACCACTAGGTTTCGGATCTCGGGATTTTTCATTGGGATAATCCTAGGGTGGATTTCCATTCTCATATATTGGGGAACCGTTTGACGTAAAATACACTCATGGGGCACATGGATGCTTCTAGTTACTAAGTCCCCCTCTACAGCGGAAAAAAAACCCGAATAGCAATTCCCGCATGTCAAGGTTGCCGTTTTACGCGAGAGTAAACAACGGGTCACGTGAATACCCCCGGTTACTAGGTGATAAGTGTCAGTTTTGTACACTTATCCATGGTTTGTATCGATAAAATTCACCCATAATTGAGCTAGTCTACTCGTTTTTTGCTTTTAATTAATTAGTTTTAATAATTTTATTTTTATCGGATGATGATCGGATTAAATAACTAATTTACTCAAAAAATAACATGTTTATTAAATATTCTCTTTGTTGAATTTTGATATATTCATGTTGTAGGGATTTCCGAGACGAATTCGGCAATCTTTCCGGATTCAAAATCAGAGTTATATATCAAAAGTTATCATCCGAAGAAGATTTGGGGCAAAAACGCAAAGTCTGAGAAATTCTGGGCTGAAAACGTAACTTTCAAAGCAACCAGTGAACAAATTTACGAAGCCAAATTACGGCCGTAATTATAGAATGTTACGGCCGTAAGTCATCCAAGTTACGGCCGTAACTCCTTAATGTTACGGCCGTAACTCTTGACAGATTGTTATGATTTGTCTAATTTTTTATACTTTTTATGTATTATTGAGGGGATGGCTGGCATTGATATGATCTATTGTAATAATGCTGGAGTTTTGGAGTTATTAGATGACTTTAGGTGTATAAATATACCCCTTAGATCCTTCATCATTCACCATTCATCTTATAATTTTCCATTTTTTGTAACTTTTCTTTTTGTGTGAAGAACACACTTGTGTTCTTAAGTGATTTTTGTAAGTGTGGAATAGCATATGTTGTTCAGAGAGTTTATTGATTCTATCTCCTTTATTTACTAAGGGAGTTAGGATCAATTCTTTCTCTTGATTCAACTAATAATGACCACCAAAGCTTGTAATATGTATAATAAACCCTTCATGGGCTAAGTAACCTTTAGTTGGGATTATAAACAAGGTTAGTCATGTTATTTATGTTTGTATAAAAGATCTATTGTGAATTACTTATTATTGTGTGTGATTTTCATTGTTTTAACAATCTTTATTTATTTGGCCAATAAATGACGATATTTATGGTCTTCATATGTTTCGAAAGAAAATATGTTTGATTAGATCAAATGATCTTCACTCTAAGTTGTTCTAGGGGATAGAAATATACCTCTAGTCCTTAGATGATTCTTTGAGTTATTTTCATAAATCCTAATGCTATGTATTGAAGCCAATCAACATAGAAATATAGTAGATTGATTGAATATGTAAGGGGCGTTTTATAGTTCGAAAGAGAAACCGTCTTTTTAAGGAAAATCGAATATACACAACATAATAAGTAAATTCATCTTATGATCTCCTATACATCTTTTATAACTAATGACGAACTAAGTTTGTAATCCCAACTATTTCATTTTATCGTTTAATCAATCTATTATTATTGCAATATTTTTATTTCCTTAAAATATTAGAACTATTATTGCATTTTCTTTGCAATTATTAAACCAAACTTTTTAATTGTGTGTTTCACTCATCTTAGTATCTATAAAAATAGACTAATAGTGTATAATTCAAATTATAACCAAACTTCCTTGTGGGATCGATAAACCGGACTCAAAAGTCCACTTTACTACTTGATACGATATCGTGCACTTGCGATAGTTACACTAACAACGTGTCAAGTTTTTGGCGCCGTTGCCGGGGAAGTATAAGTTATATTTGAAAAATTACATTATTAACTATTGCTATAAATACAACTTTTTCTTTATTGTAGATTCTCTTGTCTATGCGAAGGACGTACAATCGCGATTTAGTTTCACTAGATCCCGAGATCGAAGCCACATTCAGAAGAAGGCGAAGAGAACAAAAGAAAAACATTATTTCTTCACCATCAATGGCAGAAGAACTAAATCCACGTCTCCCCCAAGGAAATGATAACGAAAGAATTCCTCCGGTGGGGGGAATACCTAATGTTCAAAATATTCAACATCAACAATATCCTATTGTGCCGGAAATAGATGAAGACAACATGCTCTTTGGGGAATTCATGAACCCCCCATCTTTGAGCGTTCAATCAAGTGTAATCTATCCACCATTTGGAGTGGACAATTTTCAAATTCGCCCCGATATCATCAATCTCTTCTCCAACAAAAACTCATTCTATGGAAGAACTGACGAGAATCCATATCTCCATATTAACCATTTTGTGGAGATTTGTGGAAATTTCAAATATCCAAATGTAATTGACGAGGCGATCAAAATGAGACTTTTCGTGCACACTTTGAAGGACAGAGCAAGAGAGTGGCTACATACTTTGCCACCACGAAGCATAACAAATTGGCCCGAATTTGTCCAAAAATTCACCACTAAATACTTTCCACCAATAAAAGTGGCGAAATTCAAATACGAAATCTCTACATTTCGTCAACAAGATTCAGAATCATTCCACGAAGCATGGGAGAGATACAAAGATATTCTACGAAAATGTCCTAACCATGGTTTCAATTTGGGAGCACAAGTTTACTTCTATTCTGGAATTTTACCTTCATGCCGAGCCAATGTCGATTCATCATCAAATGGCTCACTGGGCAACAAAAATATGAAAGAGGCTTATAATCTTTTTGAGGTTATAAGTGATCAAAGTGAAAGATGGCCAGACAGAAATATCCAAAAGAAACCAAATGATGTTTTTGAAGTGGATACTTATTCACTTATGTTGGCAAAAATTGAAGCTCTATCAAAGAAAGTCAAGGAAATGCCTTTTTCAACTCCTCAATCTGTGAAGACGGTGCAAACTCCACAAGTTTCAGCTTCTTCATGTGAAATTTGTGGAGCAACTCACAACAGCACTATCTGTCCCTTAGTGCAATAGGAGCAGTCACCACCACCACCAGAACAAGTGGCGTATGCTCAGAATTTCCAAAGGCAAGCATACAATCCTTACAGGCCAACATACAATCCAGGGTACAAAAATCATCCAAAATTTTCTTATGCAAACAACAACAATGTGTTGAATCCAACGCATCAAGAAAATAAGCCCGGATGGGAAGAAGCAATCACGAAGCTAGCTGAACAACAACTGAAGTATCAACAACGCAATGATGCTTCAATTAAAAATCTGGAGACACAAGTTGGCCAAATGGCCAAAATACTTTCAGAAAGATATCATGGCATGTTACCTAGCAATACCGAGGTAAATCCAAGGGAAAATGTCCAAGCTATCACAACAAGAAGTGGAGTGCAGTTGCCCGAAATTTCTATGGAAAATCATCTGGAAAAACAAAAAAATAAACAAAATCAAGAATCAGAAAAAGAATCTGATACAGGACCTTCATCTCAAAAAGGTCCAGTTGCTACAAAATCTTATGTTCCACCTATCCCATTTCCTCAACGGTTGAAGAATCACAAGCTCGATGCTCAATTTGGGAAATTCTTGGAAATTTTCAAAAAGCTACACATCAACATTCCTTTTGCCGATGCTCTAGCAAAAATGCCAAGCTATGCCAAATTTATGAAAGATATTCTTTCCAACAAACGAAGGCTTGAAGAATACGAAACTGTCATGCTAACAGAGGAATGTAGCACAATACTACAAAAGAAGTTACCACCCAAGCTAAAAGATCCGGGAACTTTCACAATCCCGTGTACAATTGGTGAAGTGAATTTTGGCAAATCTCTTTGTGATTTAGGGACAAGTATCAACTTGATGCCCCTGTCAATTTTCAACAAATTAAACTTGGGAGAAGCAAAAGCAACAACAGTTTCACTACAATTAGCCGATCGGTCAATCAAATATCCACGTGGGATAATAGAAGATGTGCTCGTCAAGGTTGATAAATTCATATTTCCAGCAGATTTTATCATCCTTGACATGGAAGAAGATCAGGATATTCCCATTATTTTGGGAAGACCATTTCTCGCAACTGGACGTGCTCTTATTGACGTCTATGAAGGAAAGCTAATTCTCAGAGTGGAAGACGAACATGTCATCTTTGATGTCCTAAAAACTTTGAATCAACCCTCCACAGATGAGTATTGTCTAAGAATAGACAATCGAAGCCATGGTGAACAAGTCTTTAGAGAAAATTCTATCTAAAGATCCTCTTGAGACATGTATAGCAAATTCTCTAACCAGCATGGAAGAAGAATATCACTTGGCCGAAACAGTTAACTATCTAGAAGCACTACCACCCTTAAGAAGGCATTCACAGTTTGAAGAATTGGAGACAAGCTCCGCTAAACCCCTCCCTTCTTTACAAGAAGCTCCAATACTTGATCTCAAACCTCTACCCACACATTTGAGATACGCTTACTTGGGCGTTTCCTCTACACTTCCGGTCATCATATCTAACATATTGACCGAACTAGAAGAAGGGAAATTACTAAGGGTATTGAGGAATCACAAAAGAGCAATTGGATGGACTATTGCGGACATTAGAGGAATAAGCCCCTCTATATGCACTCACAAAATTTTGATGGAAGATGACTGCAAACCTTCAATTGAGCATCAACGACGTTTGAATCCAAACATGAAGGAAATTGTGAAGGCAGAGATTCTTAAATTACTTGACGCAGGAATCATTTATCCAATCTCAGATAGTCCATGGGTGAGCCCTGTACATATGGTGTCCAAAAAGAGTGGAGTCACAATCATAGAGAACGAGCACAATGAACTTATACCAACACGACCCATCACAGGATGGAGAATGTGCATTGATTACAGGAAGCTCAACAAAACGATCAGAAAAGATCATTTTCCACTCCCATTTATTGATCAAATGCTCGATAGATTGGCGGAACATTCTTACTACTGTTTTCTCGACGGCTATTCAGGGTACAACCAAATCGTAATAGCCCCAGAAGACCAAGAGAAAACAACATTCACATGCCCTTATGGAACATTTGCCTATAGAAGAATCCCATTCGGATTGTGCAATGCTCCAGCCACATTTCAGAGATGCATGATGTCAATATTCTCAGACATGGTTGAAAAATTCATTGAAGTTTTCATGGACGATTTCTCGATTTTCAGAGATTCATTTGATAAATGCCTAAATCACTTAGGCATGGTCTTGGAAAGATGTGAAGACACAAATCTAGTTCTCAATTGGGAGAAATGTCACTTCATGGTCCATGAAGGAATCATACTTGGCCATAGAATCTCAGAACATGAAATTGAAGTCGATAAGGCAACGATCCAAGTGATTGCAAAACTTCCTCCACCAATTTCGGTGAAAGGAGTAAGGAGTTTTCTCGGGCATGCAGGATTCTATCGGAGGTTCATAAAAGATTTCTCAAAAATAGCAAAACCTCTCTGTTCTTTGCTTGAGAAAGATACACCATTCCTTTTCACAAATGAATGCCACGCGGCCTTTGCAACTTTGAAGGATAAGCTTACATCAGCTCCAATCATCATTTCTCTAGATTGGACTATTCCATTCATTTTAATGTGTGATGCAAGTGATTATGCCGTGGGGGCCGTGCTGGGACAGAAGAAGGACAAAATGATGCAAGTGATCCATTATGCTAGCAGGACTATGAATGATGCTCAGCTGAACTACACAACAACTGAAAAAGAGATGCTTGCAGTGGTTTATGCCTTTGACAAATTTCGATCCTACTTATTGGGATCGAAGGTCATTGTCTACACTGATCATTCAACTTTGAAATATTTAATGACAAAGCAAGATGCAAAGTCAAGGCTAATCCTATTAGGAATACTTGTTAGATTTTGATGATGTCATTAATATAAAATCAAATGTTTATTACTTGGCAAAAATGTAAGGAAGAACCAAATGAGTATCTTCTATAGGCCAAATATGTTGGCAAAATGTAAAGAAGAACCAAATGAGTATCTTCTGTAGGCCAAAATTAGTTAGGCTAAAATCGGCTAAGTACTGAGTACAGCTAAGTCCATCAGAGAGGATCAGTCGAATCAGAGTAGTTCTGGTCAACACAATTTATCAGAGAAGTTTGACCAGACTGCAGCCAAGGTACCTCAGACAAGTTACCTGATCAGATAAGTCACAAACAGTGAACATCAGAGAGGTCCAGACTGTAGATAAGTCACAAACAGTGAACATCAGAGAGGTCCAGACTGCAAAGATGTTAGCTGCTCATCAGCCTAGTCGAAATCAGCCAAGTACTCCAAGTCCACTTCAGCATGCGTTGAAAAGTCAAGTATTACGGAAAGTCACATGCAACGTGAAGAGACAAATTGGAGTGATTCCCGCAAGAGATATGAATTAAAAAAGCTATTCAGACCCACCTTGAAGACTTTAAACGTTTTAAAATCAAAAGATTCGGTGCATCACATGCAGAGTCTTCACAATGGTCGGAAGATAGAATAAAATAATGGGAATCCAGCCTTGCAACGTTCAGAAAGATTAAACAAAGAAGTCTCCCTCCAATGGATGGATTTGTTCAAAAGATTGGCAACGGCTACAAGGAAAAAGCTCAGAGATCGTGCCCTATATATATCCGAAGATTTGAAACTGAGCAATCACCGATGCGAACATACTTTCAAGCGATCAAAGCATTCAAGCAATCAAAAAGCAATCTATAGCATCGTGAAAAGAGCGGTTCTAAAAGTTCATACTTAAAGAAGCTCTTAGTTGGAGAAGACAAAAACTCTTGTCTATAATCCTGAGTACGGGGTACTTCACTGGTTGAAGTTAGAGACTGTAAAGGCATCCGAGGATCGAGGATAAAGAGGTGCAAGGCAGTCAAGTGTGGTACAACGGCATGGATTTCCACTGGTTAGAAGTAGTCGTAGTCTTGTTTGAATCACTGTAATATTTATCACTGGTTGAGAATTATAGTGAATTCATCTCCAACTGGTTTGGAGAAAAGTGGATTAGTAGAGGATTACCCCACCTCTGAGACCACTATAATCGCCTGTGTTCTTTACTGTTTTATTGCATCATACTTTAATTGCTGCATTCATTGTTAAGTGTTTCATTAGTTGTTTTCTATTCGTCATCAACTGACTTTCGCATATAATAAAGAACAAACGACTCCAAGTCATTTGTTTACCTATCAGCTGAAGAAACTCACTCTTCGTGAAAAAGAGTTTAAGAGTTTCTACAAGTCTATTCACCCCCCCCCTCTAGACTTGTACCTGGACGACTTGTGACCTACAAGTGGTATCAGAGAGGTTGGTTCATTTTCTTTAAGAACCAGATCTATATCAGATATATATCTTCACTCTCATTTTATAATGGAACACATGCATTCTAGACTCCCTGTGTTTTCAGTTGAAGAGTATGATCTGTGGAAGATAAGGATGCAGGTACACTTATCTTCGATTCATGACGACATGTGGTGCATCATAGAGTATGGTCCATTCATCTTCGAGAAGGACAACACAGCAGAGGAGATCGCAGCAGGAAGCTAGAGAAGATTCCTAAGAAGAGGACAGAGCTGACTCCCGAAGAAAGAAAACTGGCCAATCTTGATAACCGGGCCAGAGATGTATTATATCAGACTCTTGACAAATCCACCATGGTCAAGATCAAGAACTGCAAGAATGCCAAGGAAATCTGGGACACATTAGCTTTAATGTGTGAGGGAACGGAGCTAATCAAAGAAATCTGTCAGCGCTCACGTGCTCAAGATGAAAGGATATATTGATCATCTTGAAAGGCTTGGTTTTCCACTTTCTAAGGAGCACTCCACGGATGTGATCCTAAACTCATTGCCCGAAAGTTTTGGTCAGTTCATTATGAACTATAATATGAATGAGATGGAGAAGTCCATTGCTGAGCTGCATGGGATGCTTAAAATGGCTGAGCAGAATATTAAGAAGAAACTAAACCATGTGTTGATGGTCAGCAAAGGGAAATCCTTTAAGAACAAAGGCAAGGGCAAGGGTAAGGCAAAAGTTGCCAAATCTAAAGACCCTACTAGGCCGGGTTTCAAGGCTAAAGTTCCCAAAGATGGAAATTGCCATCATTGCAATAAACCAGGACACTGGAAAAGAAATTGCAAGATTTACTTGGAAGAGCTAAAGCGTACCAAGGGCAGTGAGACTGCCACAGGTATATTTGTTATCGAAGTTAACTTATCTACCTATAACTCCTGGGTATTAGATACTGGATGTGGATCTCACATTTGTACAAATGTGAAGGGGTTGAGAAGCAGTAGAGAACTGAATAAAGGGGAAGTAGATCTAAGAGTCGGCAATGGAGCAAGAGTTGTTGCACTAGCCGTAGGAACTTATGATCTAGTTTTGCCCAATGGGCTTTTGTTAGTTTTGAACAATTGCTATTATGTTCCTGCTATGAATAGGAATATTATTTCAGTTTCTACATTGGATTGTGAAGGTTACAGTTTTCTTATTAAGAATAAGATCATTCGTATTTTCTTTGATGACTTGCTTTATGGTACTGCAAAGTTATATACTGGACTTTACAATATTGATCTAGATGAGTCCGACACTTTGAACGTCTATAACATTGCATCCAAGAAACCTAAGCTCAACGATTCTAATCCGACTTACTTATGGCATTGTCGACTTGGTCACATAAACGAGAAACGCATTTCTAAACTCCATAATGATGGACTTTTAGACTCTTTTGACTATGAATCATATGGGACATGCGAATCTTGTTTATTGGGCAAGATGACGAAGAATCCTTTCACCGGTCATGGAGAAAGGACTAGTGATCTATTAGACCTAATACATACTGATGTATGCGGACCACTTAGCACTCATGCCAGAGGCGGATACCAATACTTCATTACATTCACCGATGATTTTAGCCGATATGGATATGTTTATCTTATGAAGTATAAACATGAATCTTTTGAAATGTTCAAAATATTCCAGAATGAAGTACAGAATCAACTTGGAAAGAAAATTAAAGCCCTTCGATCAGATCGAGGTGGGGAATACTTGAGCCAAGAATTCGATGATCATCTTAGGAGTTGTGGAATTGTTTCACAACTTACTCCTCCCGGCACACCTCAGCATAACGGAGTGTCCGAGAGGAGGAATCGAACTTTATTAGATATGGTTCGATCCATGATGAGTCGAACAGAGCTTCCATTATCATTTTGAGGCCACGCCTTAGAAACAGCAGCATTCACCCTTAACCGTGTTCCATCTAAAGCAGTTGAAAAGACACCATTTGAGAAATGGACTGGTAAAAGACCAAACTCGTCTTTTCTAAAGATCTGGGGTTGCGAAGCGTTCGTAAGGCGCCAAGTGTTTGACAAACTGGCGGCCAGATCTGAAAGATGTTTATTTGTGGGATATCCTAAGGAAACTAAAGGATATTACTTTTATAAGACCGCAGAGAACAAAGTGTTTGTTGCTCGAAATGCTGTATTCTTAGAAAGGGAATTTATTTCCAAAAGAGACAGTGGGAGAAGAGTAATTCTCGAGGAAACTCGAGAACCACAAGAAGACATCGCTTCACCGATGGAAACCGAACAAGCTCAACAATCAGTTGAAGAGCCCGTTCAAAGTACACAAGTCCCACGCAGATCTGATAGGATGCGACATGAACCTGAGAGATATGGTTATCTTGTAACAGAGGATGATGATGCATCACTCATAGATGATGAGCCTAGTACCTATACAGAAGCTGCTTCAGGACTAGAGTCCGAGGAATGGCTAGAAGCCATGAAGTCTGAGATGCAATCCATGTATGACAATCAAGTTTGGAACTTGATAGATCCACCTGAGGGTGTTAAAACTATTGGGTGCAAATGGGTCTATAAAAAGAAGAAAGACATGGATGATAATCTGCAAGCCTATAAAGCTAGACTAGTGGCAAAAGGTTATAGACAGATTCATGGTGTTGACTATGATGAGACCTTTTCGCCAGTAGTCATGCTTAAATCAATTAGAATTTTATTTGCCATTGCAGCATACTATGATTATGAAATATGGCAAATGGATGTCAAACAGCATTCCTTAATGGAAACTTACTCGAGGATGTGTACATGACACAACCTGAAGGTTTTGTTCATCCAGAAAATTCTAAAAAGGTTTGCAAGCTTCAAAGATCCATTTATGGGTTGAAGCAGGCTTCTCGGAGCTAAAATCTTCGTTTTGATGAAACTGTCAAAGAGTTTGGGTTCATTCAAAATGAAGATGAACCTTGTGTGTACAAGAAGGTTAGTGGGAGAATAGTTGTTTTCTTAGTCTTATATGTAGATGACATATTACTCATTGGAAATGACATTCCACCTTGCAGACAGTCAAGACTTGGTTGGGAAGTTGTTTCTCAATGAAAGACTTAGGAGAAGCTGCTTACATTCTTGGGATAAAGATCTATAGAGATAGATCAAAGAGATTGATTAGTCTGAGTCAAAGTACATACATTAATAAAATATTGAAGAGGTTCAATATGCAAGACTCCAAGAGAGGACTCTTGCCAATGTCACATGGCATTCATCTGAGTGAGACTCAGAGTCCTAAGACTCCTAATGAGCGAGCCCGTATGAGCAAGATACCATATGCTTCAGCTATTGGATTGATCATGTATGCCATGATTTGTACTCGACCAGATGTATCGTTTGCTCTTAGTATGACAAGTCGATACCAATCGAATCCAGGTGAAAGTCACTGGACAGCAGTGAAAACCATCCTAAAGTACTTGAGAAGAACTAAGGATGATTTCCTAGTTTATGGAGGGGTGGGAAATGAGCTGGCTGTAAGAGGTTACGCCGATGCAAGTTTCGAAACCGACAGAGACGATTTCAAATCGCAAACTAGTTATGTGTTTGTATTGAATGGAGGTGCTGTGAGTTTGAAGAGTTCCAAGCAAAACACGGCTGCTGATTCTGTTACAGAAGCTGAGTACCTGGCAGCATCGGATGCAGCTAAGGAAGCCGTATGGATCAAGAAGTTCGTTACCGAACTAGGAGTGGTGCCGACCATCCAGGGTCCCATAAGCCTTTATTGTGACAATAATGGTGCTATTGCACAAGCTAAAGAGCCTAGGTCCCATCATAATTCCAAACATATACTCAGAAAATATCACCTAGTCAGAGAGATCGTCAAACGAGGAGATATTACAATATGCAAAGTAGCAACGGAAGAGAATGTTGCAGATCCACTTACCAAGCCTCTCTCACAAGGAAAGCGTGTTGAGCATACTAGAGAGATAGGACTAAAAGTCATGATGCAAGTGGGAGATTGTTGGGAATAGAGCCCTAGGACATTCGATGTGCCTAGATTTGTAATTGTCACATTTAAATAAAGTATTTGATATCATTTATTTCTCGTTGATTATTATAATGTGTGCATGTTTTAATATTATAATAATCGAATAATAGTTATTCACGAATAATAAGATTATTCAAATGTCCCTGGTAAAATCGCGTTGAGTAGAGACTCAAGTGATTAATATACTAGTATAAGTTTGATTGATAATCATCGGATGATTATGCGTATGGTACGAATCAATCTTATGGGTATTGGTTGGAGAACTAATACTGGACCAACCCGCATTGAGATCACTGCATGGAAATGTCATAAGTGAATCTCAATATAACATTATGTCAATAAATCCTTGAACCTGAGATTATCATAGAGTCCAACATGATAACTGCTATGCCTTGACGTAATCCAACATCATCTGAAACATGGTGATCATAAAGGTTGGCGATCGGGATTAGTGGGAGTCATGTAGAGGGCAATGAATAATCAAGATTGGGATTTGTCCCTCTCTTAAATGAGAGAGATATCTGCTGGGCCCCTCGATAAGTAGAATTGAAGGAAATGCATGGCCATGATCAAATGAAGAGTCATTTGATTCAATCAGTCTACTTAAGATCGAGAAAGCATTTGAACATAAATAAGTATGACAGACTCCATGACTTAGTTCAAATATGATATCGCGTGACAAAGGGATTTGACACGTTAAAAGGTTTAATGGACTATTAACTTATATTATTTGGGTAATCATAATGTTTTGCTAGAGGCCACTTATGATTTATTATTTAATAAGTTATTAAATAATTGCCAACATAATATAAGCCTTTTGGGTCGCACGTACGACAATTATAGACAAGTAGGAATAAATATCAACTGGGAATAATAAATATAATATTGGACATTATATTTATAAGGAGATTAAATAATAAGTAATATATATAATATTGGATATTATATATATTGTATTATTTAATAAGTTGAGGGGCAACTAAGCAAATACTAGATTATTGAATCTAGGGATTACTTAGTATAAATAAGAGATCCATGACAAGGAGTTGTCATAAGAACTCCTAAAAAATCGCCCCCTTCCAAGAAGAAGAAGAAAAAGTCGACCTCTTCCTCATACTGTAGGAGAACGAAGTCGGTCGTCTAACCCTCTTCCCTTAGTTGATCTTGATCAATAGTACAATCCTTCTAGTAAGGAACTTGTGTTGTACTATTTATCAATATTATTCGTAATGATCTAGCAATCCGGCTTGCAGAATTGTTCGTGTGTGGATCACCAAAAGAGGAAGGAGATATTCATCTGCTTCTAGTCCGGATCTAGAATTGTTCAATCGGATTAAGGTAATTCGATTAACTCTTTAATTAAACAATTAAATTACTGCATGAGATCCTAAATTGGGTTTTCACGTTTATTGTTCCGCTGCATTTTTACTCCGATTATTTTGTATTCGATGCATAGAAAACCCAACACTGACGAGGCCTCTGGGATACGATGGGGTGCGAACCTCGTATCACTATAGCCCATGAAATGGGACATACGTATTATTCCGGAATAATGGCGTGACATTGTGCTGCTTATGCTTTTGAATTGTGAAGTTGATACATTTTTTGCACAATGATGTCATTGTCACAGTACTTTTGAGGCAGTGGTACTTGGTGAAATATCTTTTTTCTTGATATACTAATATAATCAGTCATCGCAACATTTTATTTATTGCACGTTATACATATTCCTATTATCAAGTACTTGCACCGGTCATTTGTTGGACCCTTTGGGGGTGGAGACCTTTTTTTATTCAGGTACAGGTCTTAATGGCAAGCAGGCGTGGGAATGGCACGAGGATGACGAGCAGCAGTGATATCCTCTCGGGTTGCCGATGTCTTTTTAATTGTTTTGGTCTTCTTTTGTGTAAGTACTCGCGAGTACTGTTTTTATTGACGTTACGCCCGTGTATGGGCATGGGAACTGTCTTGGAGTTTTATATCTGTATGTTGAACAGGTTGTGGCTATCATCATGTTTGACCTTGCCGGTCGAGATGTTGTGGATGTATTGTATTTTCGACCTTATCGGATGACGTGTGTTGTCTTGGTTTTATGTTCGACCTAATTGTTCAGCGTGTGTATGTGTGTTAGTCAGGTCTTGTAATATCCGCACTTTCTAATTTTAGTAATTTCTATTTTAGTGTATTTTCAATTCGGACGACTCGTTTGTATGTGTTTTGACATTCTGAAACTATTTTGTTCTGCATTCATGGCCATCTGAACGAGTTTCAGAGTTGTTTTTACGAGATTTCAATTATTGTCTAACTTTTCTATGTTTAGACTCGATCCTCATAAATATTGCTCTAATATGTAGTATCGTTACTTCTGTGAGTTCCTCTAATATTTTTGATGATGTTATAACTTTACCGAGATCATTAGTTGAACCTGAATCATGATTCTCGGGAGTTTGAGAATTGTTGTTCGTTCCGTCAAATGGTTGGAATCAGGTGTTCTGATGGGAGACCGAACTTGCATGTTGTTGTTTATTTTTAATACTTTGTTATTCGTTAGTAACTGTCGAGTTTTATACCTCCCGATACGTGTACATTCTGATCGGGATTCTCAAATATATGCTGATAGGAAGCAGTTAGCGCACACTAAACTGCTTAGCTAGCATGCGCTAATCATACTCCAGCAGGGCACGCTAAGCAGCTCGTAGCACGCGCTAAGCAGGCTGGACAAAGGGTTTTTCTAGATTATGGAATGGGTCGATTAATGCGCGCTAATGTCCTTTTAACACACACTATTGAGGTTGGACAGAACGTTCTGCTATTAAATAGAAAGTTCATAAATTTTGGACTAGAACAGGTAGCGCACGTTAGCCCTAATACTATCACACGCTAACGGTATTGTACAAAAGCTACTGGACTGCAAATGCATCCAGTTAGCGCACGCTAGCATCAGTGTAGCGCGCACTAAGTTTCCTGTATATATATAAGGGACAACACTAGTTGGCTTTGTCATTTTTTCATTCTCTTCCCATTCCTTCGGCGATCCACGATGAGTTCAGGCGAGAGGGCTTGATTTCAACCAAATATCATCATTTATTAACATATTTGGGTTTCTTGTGCAGATTTATCATCATCTACTCATCTTCCACCGTCCGAATCAAGGTACTATTCGTAGAACCCTAATTTTTTGGATTTTGGGGATTTTAGGATGGTTTTATATTTCTGAACCAAATTAGCCTAGATTGTTGTTAGATTTTGATAGTATGCTCGTCGTCCATAGTCTGCCTTGTTGTTTTGGAAATTACATTATTCCATTGTTGATCGATTACGATCCATTTTGCAATCGTACTGTTTGACAAATCATTCCAAAGGGGTAGAATCTAGGATGATCCTTTTAATCATGTAATGTTGTAGTTAATTGAATATCATTGTGTGCTAGGAACGAAACTTTGGAGTGAGTTTGGATCATAGCCTCTCCGTTCACTGTTTCTTCGCGTCGTATTATTTAAGGCAAGTACATGTATTACATTTCGTTATGTGTGTTACGGTTTCGATACGATTATGAATTGTGATCGTGTGTGTGTTGATGTTCTACCACCCAAGGACGGTTTGACGGGACCTCTGGGGACCGATACTACTCGGTACGGCTGCGGAAGTGGTTTCCCACCTAGGGACTGTCCGACGGGGCCTGTGGGGGTCGATACTTTTTTTTGGGGGGGGTGGGGGGGGGGAAGTTAAATGCCTTAAATAAATAAGATTGGCCAACAAGGCAGGCCGGTGCCCAGCAACCGTTACAGAAGGTGCACCAACAGCACGAAACAGAAAAATAATAAAAGAGTTACAATAGAACCGACTACCAAGCAACCCTCCAAATATGCCTAACAGCGACCGCAGATATGGAATGAGGCGGCCAACGCTGAGAGATGATGTCACGAACCAGACCAATCCCCTGAGAAGTAAGTGTTTGTGGATCTCGGCGCCCCTGACTGAATCTCCTCTCATTTCGCTCCTGCCAGATTAAGTAGACCAACGCAGCTAGAAAGATACGTTATGCCACGTTAACCACATGCTTACCTCTCGACCTCGTGGCCGCCCAAAGAATACTCGTACTCCACTCAGAGTGAGGCCAACAAAATTTTACCTCCCTCCTAGCAATAGAGATACACCTACTAGAGTAAGGGCACATAAAGAATAAGTGAGAATGAGATTCGATCGCCATCCCACAAAGGACACAAATACCATCTACATGCTGCAGCCAAGGCTTATCCATAGTCGACAGACGCTCCTGAATACCCAACCATAAGATGAAGGAGCACCTAGGAATCTTTCCGGGGCCAATTAGGAGAGGGGCCTACGGAACAAAAGGAGAATACGCACTAAGGAACCAAAGAGCGGACGAGGAAGAATAGGAACCTGAGCTATGCGGACTCCAGGAAATGCGATCCTGGCCTCCATTAATAGGAGGGAGGGCAGAAACAACCTGCTGAAACTCGGAATGATCAACCTATTAGGCGTATTTTTATGCGCTTATTTATCATTAGTTTGTATCCATTTTGAGCCTAAAAATGCATAAATGAGCTTTTAATGCACTATTCTTATATGTTTTGCAGGAAATTGGAGTCCAAAAGCTCGAACGATGAAAAACGGGCGAAAACGGCAATTTTTGGCCTGGGGACGCGGCACGAACCAAGTGAGCCGCGGCACACGAAGAGGACTAGCAAGTGCCGAGCGGACTGTACCCTGAGCCGCGGCACAAGGATGCTGAGCCGCGGCCCAGGAGGAAAATGCAGCGCCCAGGCATCTCTCTGAGCAGTAGGGGCCACGTCACATATTAAGTGAGTCGCGGCCCACCGGGTGGTTTTGGTGAATACTCCGCGTTCCTGGGCCGTTTTTGGAGTCTGTTCTCGACCTAATTCCCGGACGCGTTTTGGAGGCTGAGGATGGATATAAATAAGCATTGAAGGTGATAATTGAGGATCAAGGATCAAGGATCATCAAATCGGAGGAAGACATCGCAGGATCGAAGAACACAAGGAGGAGATTTGTGGGCGACGACAAGACCACGGATCCCTTATGTTTTTTCTTAATTTTTCTGCATCTTATTTTCTAGATCTGTTTGAGTAGGGTTGTGATTGTAGCTGATTATATGACGGTTTGATTTATTTATTTTTATTTCAATTTACTCGTTATTCGTATTGAGTTGGATTTCTCTCATTGTTCTTAATGCTTTTTAATTGTCTGGCCAACAGTTGAATTGTTTTGAATGTCTTTATGGATTCGGGAGATGAAATTTAGGCATAGTTCTTGTGAGAATAATCATGATTTTCGTGAGATAGAGATATACTCATGGGAATTGTGAAGCCTGTTTATTGTGGGAATTCTTGAACTATTTTAGCTATTAATTATCTAATTCGAATAGGGATATATCGAGTTAATAATTCGTAGTATTTTCTATCGACCTTGGGAAAGGCTTTAGAATAATTTAGGAATTCCTGGCTTACGATCAATTGAATAAAAGTGAATTGAATTGAATAAACATCACTCCTGATTGTTTAAGGTGAAAATCATAATCCTACGCCCTTATTATTAGTATTTTTATTATTACTATTATTATTTTCTATTTATTTTTCTGCAATTTGTTTAGTAATAAATTCTATAATTGTTCTTCATATAAAATTACGAGTTGACTATATTTTGGTACTTAGTGAAATCATTCCTCGAGGGAACGATATCTTACTTATCACTTTATTACTTGTTGACACCGTGCACTTGCGGCATAGTGTGAGGGACTTCCTCACAACAAGTTTTTGGCGCCGTTGCCGGGGACTGATTTTTCGCTAATATCAATACCAAGCAACTCTAATTTTAATTTGAAGTTTTTTTTTAGTCTCTATATTTTTATTTTTTTTCATTATGTTTTCCTTTGATTATCGTGACCCTTGGCATTTCATAAAATTCGATGTTCTTAATAATTTGCCTAATAGGGTCAGTCAGCCCCCTCCCCCGAAGCAAAAGACCATGTTTGAACATTGTGTAGACGCTCTCGAAAATCCTGATAGTACCCCTCTTGAGCGAGAATGTGCAAGTCATGGTCTTGAGATTCACTATGGTTATTTTCCAGCTCATAGATTTAGTGGTGAAGTTGAGGGGGAGGTTGAGAAGAAAGACATGCTGAGTTTTAGGGTCGATCCCCCAGCACCTGATAATTACATAAAGTGTGATGAGCTTGTAGAAGAAGTTATCATTGATGATGTTTCTAAAGAAAGTTCATTAAATTGTCATCAAACTTCGACTAATAAGGTGAACACTTATGTGCCTAAAATTTTATTAACGGTGCCACGCATATTTTTTCCTAAATCCATAATGGGAGAGATTGATTCCATTACTCTTGATTTTGTTGAAGATGATTCTTTGAGTTCTAATGAGGTTGTTCATGATAAGTCTTTATTATTTACCCATTCGAACTCTGCTTATTTTTTCGTGCCTTACAATTATTATATTCTTCCATTATTTTTTTGTTGTCCGCATAATTATTCTTACTCATTATTTTTGGCAACCAGGCATGAACCAAAGCCTCCCTTATGGAATAAGAGGCTTATAGATTGCAAGAAGGGGGTATTTGGCAATCTCCCGAGAAAGAAGCCACGTTAAAATTTTTTGCCACGTCGTGCTCAAGACGTAAAATAGAGCGCTTGATGGGAGGCAACCCATCATTTTTACTTGCTTTCTAGTTAGTTGTTTTTATTTGATTTTTCGTTGATAATTTTTTCTTTGTTTTGGTATTTTGTTTGGATTCGTGTCTTGTTGGCCCTTATTTCTAACCCCAATGAGTTATTATCCTTCATATTCTGGTCTTTCTTGACTTAATATCTACAGTTATTTCATGACTAGAGACTAAGTTTGGGGGTTCCTGGTGATGTCGGGCATTATTTGAAGTATGGATTGACAGACGATTCCACTCAGACATGTGCTGGAGTTCAAGAAGACATTTGGAATAAGTTTCACTTTTCCTTATCTCTTTTATTTTTACATGAGTTTTATTGTTGATGATTTTATGTGTAGTGGAATAAATTGAAGCATGTGATATTTCCTTAATTGAGATTTCATTATTGCTTTATTTTTCTTGCATATTGTTGATGGTTAAAAGCGTGAATTTTTCATGAATTTTTCGTGCTCCCGTGTGTAAAACTGATGTTACATACTGATTTCTCTTTAAAGAAATGGTTTAGTTTAGTCGAGTTGCAGTCAGCGATATCTGTTTCCGTTGAGTATTCATTTAGGTCCGAAATTTTTCGTTTTTGTAGAAATCTTAGCAGATAAGAAAGGAGACATATGTGTTTTCAAATCACCGTTTATACGTTTGGTCAAACTTTTCACGTAGCTAGTCGTCCAG
Organism: Orobanche coerulescens; assembly: GCA_033398695.1. Classification (NCBI taxonomy): domain Eukaryota; kingdom Viridiplantae; phylum Streptophyta; class Magnoliopsida; order Lamiales; family Orobanchaceae; genus Orobanche; species Orobanche coerulescens. Next base: position 137,379,489 of record CM065806.1, on the reverse strand, counting down.
TAATATGAGTCTTGTTGGCACTTAGATTGAGTTTAGAGTTGGACAGTTTCTCCCAAAAAGTCGAGAATTTATACATGTTCTATGATGGGAATTCTAGTAACCGGGGGTATTCACATGACCCGTTGTTTACTCTCGCGTAAAACGACAACCCTGAATAGACTAATGATTTAGAAATATCGCATTACCGATGATGGGAAGCCTAGTGGCACGTTATTAGTGTAACTATCGCAAGTGCACGATATCGTATCAAGTAGTAAAGTGGACTTTTTGAGTCCGGTTTATCGATCCTACAAGGAAGTTTGGTTATAATTTGAATTATACACTATTAGTTTATTTTTATAGATACTAAGATGAGTGAAACACAAAATTAAAAAGTTTGGTTTAATAATTGCAAATAAAATGCAATAATAGTTCTAATATTTTAAGGAAATAAAAATATTGCAATAATAATAGATTGATTAAACGATAAAATGAAATAGATGGGATTACAAACTTAGTTCGTCATTAGTTATAAAAGATTTATAGGAGATCATAAGATGAATTTACTTATTATGTTGTGTAGATTCGATTTTCCTTAAAAAGACGGTTTCTCTTTCGAACTATAAAACGCCTCTTACATATTGAATCAATCCACTATATTTCTATGTTGATTGGCTTCAATACATAGCATTAGGATTTATGAAAATAACTCAAAGAATCATCTAAGGACTAGAGGTATATTTCTATCCCCTAGAACTATAATGCCCGAATAAATGGTGTATTTACCTTGTACTCAACCTTGTATTATTTCGACTTCGTGATGTTATAAATCGTAGATTGGTTTCCCGTATTTGTGCCCTTATGTTTTTATATCTTTAAGCATTGCATGCATGATTTTGCACGAACTAACGTACGTTAACAGGCGTTCATAACGTACGCTAAGGATGCAGTGTTACGTACGTTATCTGATGTTCTTAACGTACGTAAGCTAAGTCAACTTGGGTTCGGATAAGGGTCGGCTTGTGGGGGCCGAAGAGAGGGCCGGGGAAGATTCGTGTGATTCCCGCATGAACCTGGACATAGGCGTTACGTACGCTATGGTACATGTGTTACGTACGCTATAGACATGAGTATTACGTACGTAAAACCCGTGTGACTACGTACGTAAAGGAATGGCGAAATCAGTCCAGGGAACTCTGGTCAGGCGATTACGTACGCAAAAGGCTAGGGTATAACGTACGTTAAGCTTGTTACGTACGTAAGGGGTTATTGCATAACGTACGTAATACTTAGAAATCTATTTATAGAACCTGACCCTCACTTCATTTCCCACTTTTGCCTTGGCCGATTTTTGTGTTCTTGAGACTATCCTTCACCTCATATCCCTCATATCATCATTTACCTCCGAATTTGGGAAGCTTAGACCGGGAGAGTTGGTGATCAAGCTTCCGGTGAAGAGTTTATTGAAGATTCTCTTATTCTTACATCTCTTAAGGTATGTTACGATTCACCAAGCTAAAGTTAACATTCTTAACTATACTTTGAGCTTGTTTTTGGAAATCATTGGACTAGATAATGATCTTTTGAGTCCAGCACCATGTTTTTAAGTTTAGAACCCGATTATACCTTATCTTTCTTTCATTACGTAGAGTCTTGATTTAGCCTTGGTGGATGAAAACCTTAACTTGTAGCATCCTTAATTCATGGGAGTAATAAGCATGATTTCAGTTATATTCTCTGATCCCTTTTTATGTTCCATTGGAGAAATTCATATATGTTAGAAGAAATTGTTATGGCAATGTCCTCCTTGTTGTTGAGGTAATATATATATATCGACCAGGTCCTTGAACTTAAACCGAATCACCGTAGTGTCGTTTTCCTTGCGTAATATTTAAGCATGCTTGTCGTCTTGAGTAATATTGGGGGTCGAATCATCTTAGCCGATCATATGGGGATTTGACATTCATTTCCTTATTTAAACCCTCAACACCTTGTGAAACAATGAACTTTTAAACAACGGTACTTCATATTCGAAATGATCGTTCAGCCCTTATAGAGTGCCTTATCGTTCCCGGTTCAGTTCTTACTTAGTGTTCTAACCGTGAACCAACCTAGTGTCACTACTTTACGATCTTAATATTAGTATTCGGTGAGCGTATGTTAGTATCGAGTGGTATGTTAAGTTCCTTGTATCTCTTTTTGAACAAGGTGCGAGCCTTGCATAGGGGTCGATCGTGGGGCGGTGGCATACGGACGCGTGACGTTTCTTGGAGTATTTCATTCTTGCCATTCCCAAGGCAAGTATCATATGTCGAGTTCGACTTATATTAAAACTTTGATCATGCTTGTGGTTTTTTTCATATTGTTGAATATGAGACGTATTTCTGAAAATTCTCGTGATATTCGTTGTTATTTGTTCGTATTGATGAACGTATTGAAATGCATATGTGTATGCATAGTTGATGGATTTATGGTTTAAATGATCCGGGGATCATGAGGATCTATCTTTGAGGCGCTGGATCGAATGTCCACCATGCGTTGGTCCGACGGGATCATCATGGGGATCTATCTTTGAGGCGCCGGATCGTTGGACGGGTTTTCCACCATGCGTTGGTCCGCGGGATCATCATGGGGATCTATCTTTGAGGGCGCTGGATTCCGGATTACCTTGTATAGTGTTGATGGAATCGTGAGGATTCACATCGTTGGATTCCGTGGCGGAAGTCCGTTTTGCATGTTTCGATGCATTGATGATTTATTGTATGATGATACTTGTACTAGCATTGTTTTGCTAACCCCTTCGGGGTGGACATTGTTTTGATGTTCGGGTAGCCGAGGAGCGGGAGGCAACCACAGCAAACGGAGACGATGGAATGGCTCAGTGATGTGGTTGATGTTTATTGTTATTGTGATGTGTTTTCCTTGGTCTATTTTAGTACTCGAGTACGTCTGTTTTAATAATGTCCTTTCGATATGGTTGTATAAGTTAACTCATTTGATCGGTTGAATCAAATCTGTATTTGAGCTTCAGTTGTACGATTGGTTTATATTTACACTCTTTTTAAAATTAGCCTTGTAAATCCTTACCTAAAGGGTTTACGGCGCTGTAATTATTCCGAATATCTCGGGGTGTTACAAGAACAACTTAGAGTGAAGATCATTTGATCTAATCAAACATATTTTCTTTCGAAACATATGAAGACCATAAATATCGTCATTTATTGGCCAAATAAATAAAGATTGTTAAAACAATGAAAATCACACACAATAATAAGTAATTCACAATAGATCTTTTATACAAACATAAATAACATGACTAACCTTGTCTATAATCCCAACTAAAGGTTACTTAGCCCATGAAGGGTCTATTGTACATATAACAAGCTTTGGTGGTCATTATTAGTTGAATCAAGAGAAAGAATTGATCCTAACTCCCTTAGTAAATAAAGGATATAGAATCAATAAACTCTCTGAACAACATATGCTATTCCACACTTACAAAAATCACTCAAGAACACAAGTGTGTTCTTCACACAAAAAGAAAAGTTACAAAAAAATGGAAAATTATAAGATGAATGGTGAATGATGAAGGATCTAAGGGGTCTATTTATACACCTAAAGTCATCTAATAGCTCCAAAACTCCAGCATTATTACAATAGATCGGATCAATGTCAGCCATCCCCTCAATAATACACAAAAAGTATAAAAAATTAGACAAATCATAAAAATCTGTCAAGAGTTACGGCCGTAACATTAAGGAGTTACGGCCGTAACTTGGATGACTTACGGACGTAACATTCTATAGTTACGTCCGTAACTTGGCTTCGTAAATTTGTTCACTGGTTGCTTTGAAAGTTATGTTTTCAACCCAGAATTTCTCAGACTTTGCGTTTTTGCCCCAAATCTTCTTCGGATGATAACTTTTGATATATAACTCTGATTTTGAATCCGGAAAGACTGCCAAATTCGTCTCGGAAAGCCCTACAACATGAATATATCAAAATTCAACAAAGAGAATATTTAATAAACATGTTATTTCTTGAGTAAATTAGTTATTTAATTCGATCATCATCCGATAAAAATAAAATTATTAAAACTAATTAATTAAAAGCAAAAAACGAGTAGACTAGCTCAATTATGGGTGAATTTTATCGATACAAACCATGGATAAGTGTACAAAACTGACACTTATCACACCCCCAAACTTGAATTCTTGCTAGTCCCGAGCAATACTCTTTATTATTCATGCTCCAAAAATAAAAATAAGAAAAATTAATACACACACAAATTAAAATATAAAAAGAGAAAAGGAGATCAAAATGCCATTAATACACAACAACCAGCTTTATACAGTAGATAGAAATGAATCAAGATTCAAAATAAATCTACTAATGTTTTTGAAGTTAAAACACGGTTTTTATTTTGTAATTCCAAATTCAAGGTTTCCCCCCCAAAAGGTTGATTATTTCTCTCCCACTCGTGATACACACGAGTCCCTTTAATGGTTGCTCTCGATCACTCGTTTATTTTTCGACTCAATATGAAGAAGAATTTCATTGGCGTCATCAAATATTGTGATTTTTTACGAAATTGAGTGTATTGAAATTCAGCCGCTAATTAATTCAAATCTGCTCATAAACTACATCCCTTAGTGGTAGCTTTCACACCGTTATTTGCTAACGTGTAGCTCTTTTCACTAACACAATTTCTATCTCATTTTTTTTAAAAGGTGTTAGCTTTCACACCGTTATTTGCTAACGTGTAGCTCTTTTCATCAATTTTCTGTGAGACGGCAGCTACGCACCAACAATGGTTAGTCCTTTATTTTTTGCAAAACTTAAGACCTCCAAAATTAGGCAGCTGTTGCTGCTCAACACTTCTCCTTTTCGTCATTTTTTTAGGTGATAGCTTTCACACCGTTATTTGCTAACGTGTAGCTCTTTTCACCAATGACTCCTTTTTTTTAAAGTTTTTTAAGTTTTTTAATATGGTTTTATTTTTTAAAATTATAATTATTATATATGTGAGAATAATGAAAGAAAGACTCCCAGGATGATATGATCCTTGCTCTTATTGTTGAATCTTTCCGTGTTACCCCCAAACTTATTTTGCGAAATAATAGAGATTGGGTTGCCTACCAATAAGCGCTTTGTTTAACGTCCTTAGCTTGACTTCTCATCAGATTAATTAGGTATTTCCAGCATTATGATTGACTTTGCTGTCGAGAATTCTCCACCCAGATATGGCTTTAACCGTTGGCCGTTTACTTTGAAACTCCCGTCAGTTGTATTATAAATCTCCACAGCTCCATGAGAAAACACCTCTTTGATCGTGTAAGGGCCCGTCCATCGTGATCGCAGCTTACCCGGAAACAGACGCAGTCGTGCATTAAAAAGGAGAACTTGGTCTCCTGCTTTAAAATCTCTTCTTTGAATTCTGCTGTCATGCCATCTTTTTTGTTTTTTCTTTGTAGATTTTGGCATTTTCATATGAGTCGAGTCTGATTTCATCCAACTCATTTAACTGCAGCAACCTTTTCTTTCCAGCCAATTGTTCGTCAAAGTTTAATTTTTTTATAGCCCAAAAGGCTCGATGTTCAAGTTCTACTGGCAGGTGATAGGCTTTTCCAAAACTGCATTTAAATAGAGACATGCCTATCGGTGTCTTATAAGCTGTTCTGTAAGCCCAGAGCGCATCATCCAGCTTTTTCGACCAATCTTTCCGAGATGAGTCGACTGTCATCTCAAGTATACATTTTAGTTCACGATTGGAAACCTCGACTTGTCTACTGGTTTGTGGGTGATAAGAGGTAGAGACACGGTGTTTTACTCCGAATTTGGTCAATAGAGCCTTAACCTGGTGATTGCAGAAATGAGATCCGCCAACACTGATAATAACTCTCGGAGTTCCGAAGCGAGTGAATATATTTTTCTTTAGAAAATTTACCACGACCTTAGCTTCGCTTTGTCAGTAATGCAATGACCTCCACCCATTTAGATACGTAGTCTACAGCTACAAGGATGTATTCATTAGAGAACGATGATGGAAAGGGTCCCATGAAATCAATTCCCCAAACGTCGAAGATTTCAACTTCAAGGATGAAATTCATTGGCATTTCATTTCTTTTTGACATGTTTCCATGTCTTTGGCACCAGTCACACTTCGAGACAAGTGTATGTGCATCTTTGAACATAGTGGGCCAATAGAATCCTGCTTCAAGAATTTTTGTCATTGCTTTTAACCCCCAAAATGTCCTCCATAGTGAGAGGAATGACATCTTTCTAATACCTTCTCCATTTCTTCTTCCGTATGCATCTCCTGATGATTTGATCAGTCCTCGTCTCAACAATAGAGGATCTTCCCAAGAATAGTATTTCAAGTGAGAAGAATTTTTCTTTTGATGATGGGAAAAATTTGGGTGAATTATTCCACTAACAAGGAAATTAACAATGTCGATACCATGGTGCATTTTGTTTTTCCCGGATATTAGAGATTTGGAATGCTTGTTCATCCTAAATACGTCATTTATTTCCTTCTCTTGAGCATTGTTTTGGTCTAGTCTAGAGAGATGATCCGCCACTTGGTTTTCTGTTCCCTTTCTGTCTCTGATTTCTATGTCGAATTCTTGCATAAGTAGAACCCATCGGATTTGTAGGTCACAAGTCGTCCAGGTACAAGTCTAGAGGGGGGGGGGGGGGGAATAGACTTGTAGAAACTCTTAAACTCTTTTTCACGAAGAGTGAGTTTCTTCAGCTGATAGGTAAACAAATGACTTGGAGTCGTTTGTTCTTTATTATATGCGGAAGTCAGCTGATGACGAATAGAAAACAACTAATGAAACACTTAACAATGAATGCAGCAGTTAAAGTATGATGCAATAAAACAGTAAAGAACACAGGCGATTATAGTGGTCTCAGAGGTGGGGTAATCCTCTACTAATCCACTTTTCTCCAAACCAGTTGGAGACGAATTCACTATAATTCTCAACCAGTGATAAATATTGCAGTGATTCAAACAAGACTACAACAGCTTCCAACCAGTGGAAATCCGTGTCGTTGTACCACACTTGACTGCCTTGCACCTCTTGATCCTCGATCCTCGGATGCCTTTATAGTCTCTAACTTCAACCAGTGAAGTACCCCGTACTCAGGATTATAGACAAGAGTTTTTGTCTTCTCCAGCTAAGAGCTTCTTTAAGTATGAACTTTTAGAACCGCTCTTTTCACGATGCTATAGATTGATTTTTGATTGCTTGAATGCTTTGATTGCTTGAAAGTATGTTCGCACCGGTGATTGCTCAGTTTCAAATCTTCGGATATATATAGGTCACGATCTCTGAGCTTTTTCCTTGTAGCCATTGCAAATCTTTTGAACAAATCCGTCCGTTGGAGGGAGACTTCTTTGTTTAATCTTTCTGAACGTTGCAAGGCTGGATTCCCATTATTTTATTCTATCTTCCGACCGTTGTGAAGACTCCTCATGTGATGCGCCGAATATTTTGATTATAAAACGTTTAAAGTCTTCAAGGTGGGTCTGGATAGTTTTTTTAATTCATATCTCTTGCGGGAATCACTCCAATTTGTCTCTTCACGTTGCATGTGACTTTCCGTAATACTTGACTTTTCAACGCATGTTGACGTGAACTTGGAGTACTTGGCTGATTTCGACTAGGCTGATGAGCAGCTAACATCTCTGCAGTCTGGAGCTCTCTGATGTTCACTATTTGTGACTTATCTGATCAGGTGACTTGTCTAAGGTACCTTGGCTGCAGTCTGGTCAAACTTCTCTGATAAATTGTGTTGACCGGAACTACTCTGATTCGACTCGACTGATCCTCTCTTATTGACTTAGCTGTACTCAGTACTTAGCCGATTTTAGCCTAACTAATTTTGGCCTACAGAAGATACTCATTTGGTTCTTCTTTACATTTTGCCAACATATTTGGCCTATGGAAGATACTCATTTGGTTCTTCCTTACATTTTTGCCAAGTAATAAACATTTGATTTTATATTAATGACATCATCAAAATCTAACAAGTATTCCTAACAAATTCCCCCTATTTTGATGATGGCAAAACTTTAAACAAGTAATCAAATGATCAAGTCTGCACTTAAGTGCAAGACACAAACTAAAGTCAGTCTAGTTTTTGAGACAACTGAGAATTGTCATTCAAAAAGACTGTTATAAAATTAATTTTACAAGTACATGTCTGAATTTTACAAGAAAATTTTAAGTACATAAATCATTACAAGTAAAAATAGATAAGAGTCATGTGCCTCTTCCTGTGCCTCTTCGAATAGGCTGTTTGGCAGGTCTGAAGGGTTTAGCTCCAATTGGTCTTGTTTTGACTGGGGCAAGACCATACTTCCTTCTTATGACTAGAGCAGCAAAGTCTTGGTCTTCTTTTGAAGAGAACTTGTGCTCTTCACATAGCTTCCTGATTTCTCTTTGAAGCTCTAGCTCATTAAGCTCATTTTCCAAACGGGTCGGCGCTTCCTCTGCTCTGAATGTGGGAATCATAGGGTAAGCTTCCCATTTGGCTGCATACTTAAGCATTAACTTCCACAGAGTAGGCCATATGGTATCAATGTAGTTGATGAATGACTGTTGGGGCGAGCATTTTTTATCATCATGTATCTCCCAGAGATAGAACTGCTCTATGAATTGTTTCTTGGCATCCGCCCAACGAGTCATGAATTCTGTTGGCAAGAATTCTTCAACAAACCACAACTGTTTGCCTTCCCATTCGAATCTTTGTAGCTCTTCTTGCTTTCTTCTCTTCTTCTCCATGGGATGCTCTTCAGGTAGACTTGAGGCAGATATCTCCTTTCTTTTTAGGCTTGATGGTCCTTCAATTTGAAGAATATCTTGCCTCTTTTTTGTTCTTAGCTCTGCCCTTATCTCACCTTGATTACTTCCTTCCCCCTGCATTCTCTCTTCCCCCTTTTTGCCAGCATCAATTAGGGTAGTTAATTGCTGCTCCATTCTGCTCATCCAATCAGACATGCCAAATGGCATTCTGTTGTTGGTAGGTGGAGGGGGCTGAGGAACTTCTCTCTGCAACAGAGTGTCGATATTTGCATTAATTGTTTGAAGGTCAGGAGTGACCTGAGTTGCCAGCAGCTCTCCAATTGTATCTTTCACTATCTGCCTGATCAGCTCAGTCATGGCAGGTGATATCTGAGCTGGTGGAGAGTGCTCTCCTGAGCCTTCTGCAATCGAACCACTGGACTGCAAGCTTCTATCTGCAGCTGGTACTCCAGAGGGGGTCTTCTCTGGGGTCCCTGATCTGGAGTCTTCAGCTAACTCCGCGTCTAGGCTGGTGTACCGGGCAGGTACCACAGTCCTATCTGCAGCTTCTTGTGTTGGCTCTGGCTCCGGCTCCTTTTCTTCTTCTGCCTTCTCTTCCTCTTTCTCCAGTTCCTCCTCCTTTTCTTCTTCTTCTTTCTCCTTTTCTTCTTCAATATTTTCCTTTTCTTTTTCCTCGTCCCTTTCTTTTTCATTTTCTTTTTCAGCTCCTTTATCTCCTCCATCATCATCATCATTATCATCATCATCATAGTCATCATCCTTCCCATCCTTTTCTCCTTCATCATCATGCTGCTTTTCATCATCATCATCCTCCTTCTCTCCTTCATCTTGATCTACTTCTTCTCCTTCTTCTTCTTCTTCTTCATTCAACTCTTCTGTATTTTCTACCTCATCAGGTTGATTTTCAACTAAAATCTTTTCTTCTTCTCTGCTCTCCTCCTGCTCTTCTTCTTCTTCATCGTCCAAAACAACAACTTCTTTATTTTCTTCTCCATATACCTCCTCAATCCTGATTTCCTTTTCAACTACCTCCTCAACAACTTTCTCATAAGATCCGTCAAAAATACTAAGCATAATGCAGTGGATGAACTGGTCCATGTTGGTTTTAAAATTGGACATGAACCAGTCCTCCTGAAGGATCAAAATTGTGTCTGATGTTTTACAGAAGTCTATCAGCACATCCTCCGTGGCTTGGGGATAGTCCCAACTACAAGTGTGAATAAAAGATTGAAGTTTGACAAAAGATAGGGATTTCAAAAATTTCCATTCTTCAAAAATTTCAAAGAACGATTGTTTTAAAGCTAGAGTTTTAACAAGTTGTAGTTGTTCGATGGATAGATTGAAGGTATTATTTTCTAAGAGGTTAAAGATATAGTTGGCTTCAGGGATAGAAATTATTAGACCTGCTTCTTCTTCCTCAGAAATGTAGGCTGGGGGTGTGAGTACAGCCACAATCCGAGTCTCGTGGGTGCCTGGGGCAGGCTGATCTTCCAGATGAGTTGGTGATCTGGCTGAGGGGCTGGCAAGATGACCAGACTGCTCTTCCTCACTAAACTGCAGTTTCCTTGGCCTCTTGGGAGAGGGTTCTGGTGATGACTGCATGATAGAAGGTCCTTCAGGGGCTGGTCCCCTTCTCTTAAATCTGACTGCTATGGGAGTGTCGTCGGACTCGGTGTCTGACTCATTGCATTGGAATGTCGGCCGCAGTCGGTCCGACTCTCCGACGAATAATATCTCGGATATGGCCTTGTGTCGTAGGTCCTTCAAAGATCTGGGCCGCTCTCCTTGTGCCTCCCAATTTTTCACTTCTCTTGGTCCAGATGACCAAGTCTTTTGTTGGGATGAAAGGGGTCAAGCTTCCTTCACATGGTCTTCTCCAAAGATCCAACTGGCCATGCTCCAAACGCCAGCTTTGTTTTAAATCTCTTCTCATCAACAAGCCATTCGGCTTTGTTGACCTCTCGCACGAGTTGCCTGAATATGTAATCTGCCCAGTCAATTTCTTCTTCCTGAATTAGTGCTCCCAGCACCATAAATTTTGCCGACGACAGTTGATCATAACTGTCGGCCATCCCCATGATTATTTTGTTGGTTATGTCCAACGCAAAACGATAAACTTTCTTAAGCTCACTCCTCTTGGCAGTTAATTTCAGCTTTTCGGGCATATTCTTGTCCTTAATCGTCTTCCAGATATCGGCAGAAGACTATTTGAGCGCTTCGACGGCTATGCCGCGGTGTTTCATATCGAAAACAGTACGGATCGACTCTCGAGATATGTCGACCTGATTTCCTCCGACTGTGCTCCGAATTCCATCTTGAATTATACAGGCTTCGCGATAGAACGCGATAACATCCTCCTTGTACAGATGTTGAGAGTTGATGTCTAGGAATGGGTAAATCCCATTGAGCTTCATCGCGCGGATTAGGTTATACACATCGTAATCCTCCAGATTAGCTTCCAATAAACTTTCAAAATCGATGACCAGCAAGAAAATAATCTGGTCCTTGACCGCCTTCAGGTTGACGCCTTCGAAGTAGGATGCCATTTCTGCAAACAAAAGATTTTAGTGTATTTGGTGTTCAAGGAATTTTTGCCCTGAAAAATCTAGGGTTTCTGGTAAGCGTAAAAGGTAAAGTAATGGGTTTTCTTTCCTTATAAAGAAGATGAAAAGACGTATGGATTAATTTATTATATATTTGAAACAGTGGTACGCCTTTTGATATTCTTTTGAATTTCAAATTTGAATCGGTGGTCCATTTTAAAATTTGACGGTTGATTTTGATTGGCCACCGTGGAGGTCGATTTAATAAGCGATTGACGCGTGTATTAAAAATGCCACTTGTGAAATGAAAATATATATTTAAATGCCATTTGTTAACCAAAATTAATATAATAATAATATAAATATGGCAGATAATAATTAAATATTCATAGGTCAGTTTAGAAAAACTTAGCTGGTCTGATTTGTTGACTGTTGACCGCTCTGCATCAGGTGAGTTGACTTCTCGCCTGATATTCTGATCAGCTAGGTTGCTTTGTCCGTCCTTCGTCTTCTTGCCTGCATCAGCTAGGATCTGATTCTCCAGCTGGGTCTGTCCTTCCTATGAAATATTTCAGCTTGCTTCAGTACTAGATTCCCAATCTAGTAATCTAAGATCTATGCTCAGCTCCAAAAATCTTTCTTCTGGCAAGGGTTTGGTAAAGATGTCAGCTATCTGGTAGTCTGTGCTGACTCTTTCAACTCTAACCCTTTTGTTAAGCACATGGTCTCTGATGAAATGGTGCTTAACATCAATGTCCTTCGTCCTTGAGTGTAAAACCGGATTGTTGGTTATTGCAATAGCACTATTGTTGTCACACCAGATAGGAACTTCATTGGCAATAATATTATAATCCCTTAGCTGTTGTCTAATCCATAAAATCATGCACAATGACTACCGTAGCTAGGTATTCTCGACTCAGAGTGGAGATAGAGTTAGAAACTCGCTTCTTGCTAAACCAGATATCACCGTTCCTAGGAATTGACACGTTCCACTAGTGCTCTTCCTGTTGATTTTGCATCCTGCGAAATCCGCATCTGAGTATCCTGACAGCTCGAAATTATCATCCTTGGGATACCATAGTCCAACATTGATTGTAGACTTAAGGTATTTTATGATCCTCTTGGCTGCATCTAGGTGTGATTGCTTCGGCTTGGACTGGAATCGCGCACAAACTCCAACAGCATAGGATATGTATGGCCTGCTTGCAGTGAGGTACAAAAGAGATCCAATGAGTCCTCTGTAGTAGGTTGAGTCCACTGATATGCCTGCCTCGTCTGCATCCAGATGAGTACTTGTGCTCATAGGAATTCTTGCTGGCTTGGCTGATTCCATTCCATATCTCTTGATCAGATCTTTGGTATACTTAGCTTGGTTGATGAAAATTCCTTTTTCCATCTGCTTAACTTGTAGTCCAAGAAAGAAGTTAAGCTTTCCCATCATACTCATCTCAAATTCTCCTTGCATGAGATTTGAGAATTTCTCGCATAGCTCTGGATTGGTTGATCCGAATATGATGTCATCCACATATATGGACTATTAATATGTGGCCTTCGTGCTCCACTCTCAATAGGGTTTTGTCCACTTTTCCTTTGCAAAAACCATTTTTCTCAAGAATCACAAACAATGTTTCATACCACGCTCTAGGTGCTTGCTTAAGTCCATAGAGAGCCTTTAACAGCTTATAGACTTTGTCTCCTTTGACAAAACCTGGGGGTTGCTCTACATAGACTTCTTCTTCTAGGATTCCATTTAGAAAAGCACTCTTTACATCCATCTGATATACTTCAAAATCCTTGAATGCAGCATATGCGAGGAATAATCTGATGGCCTAGAATCTTGCAACAGGTGCATAGGTTTCATCAAAATCTATTCCTTCACACTGTGCATAACCTTTTGCTACAAGTCTGGCCTTATTCCTAATAACAGCTCTGTCTTCATCACTCTTATTTTTGTACACCCATTTGGTGCCAATAACCTTCTTGTGATCAGGTCTGTCTATTAGTTCCCAAACTTTGTTTCTCTCCATCTGCTCCAATTCCTCTTGCATGGCATTTATCCAAGAGTAATCTTCTAGGGCTTGTTCTGTAGTTTTAGGTTCTATTTGTGACATAAAGCATGAGAACATAGCCATTCCTGATGGTAGGGTTGACTGTCTTGTCTTAACTCCACCAGTCAGCTTTCCGATGATTTGCTGGATTGGGTGATCTTTGAGCCACTTGGGGATGTCGTCCTCTTCTGGGTTTGTTCCCGCTGTTGGATTGCCTTGGTGGATTTCTGCATCAGCTGGGTTCTGGTCTGCAACTGGATCAGCTACCGTCTTGTCATCTGCAGGTTGGATCTGATGTGCAGGTGAGTCTTTATCAGCTACAGCTGGGTCTTCATCAGCGGCAACTGGATCAGATAGGTTCAGTGATCCTGTCTGATCTGCAGTTGGGTCTTCAGCAGCTACAGTTGGGTCATCAGGCTGGTCTGCAGGTGAGTCCACCATTCCAGTGTCATGTACAATGACTTCTTCAAGGGTCGCTGATTTGAGCTTGTTCTCAATTAGCTCAACTTGCTTCCTGTACTCAACGGTAGATTCATCAAAAACAACATGGGGTGTTTCCTCCACAACTAAGGTTCTTTTATTAAAAACTCTATATGCCTTGCTTCTTTGTGAATATCCCATAAAGAGACCGTCATCGGTTTTAGCATCAAAGGCATTTAGTTGTGTTTTACCGTTGTTGTGGATGAAACACTTACAACCAAAAAAATGAAAGTAAGCAACAGTAGGAGTTCTATTATTCCAAACCTCATAGGGAGTTTTGCCATGTCTCCCTACTATCATACTCCTGTTCTGGGTGTGACAGTCGTGTTGACGGCTTGACCCTGTAACCTTTTTGGGCAGGTCCGCTTCTGCAATCATGGACCTTGCTGCTTCCTTCAGGGTTCTGTTTCTTCTTTCAGCAACACCATTCTGCTGGGGCGTCCTGGCTGCAGAGAGCTCATGCTGGATCCCATTCTAATCGTTGTAATCAGTTATTGCTTTGTTGAGAAACTCTCCTCCTCTATCTGATCTGATCTTGATGATAGATAGGGATTTCTCATTCTGGATCCTTCTCAGCAGCTCAGGTAGCTTGGTCAAGGTTTCACTTTTATTATATAGGAAGATGATCCAAGTGTACCTTGAATAATCATCTACTATTACAAGTGCATACTTTCGGCCGCTCAGTGTCCTTGGCTTGATAGGACTAAATAGATCCATATGGAGTAGATCTAAGATCCTTGTTGTGAAAGTTGTGGGCTGGACTGGCTTGAATGATGCTCTGGTCTGCTTTCCTTTCTGACATGCATCACAAAGCGCTTCCTTCTTGAATGCTTCATTTGGAAGTCCTCTGACCAGCTTCTGAGAACTAATCCTGTTGATGGCTTTGAAGTTCAGGTGACATAGTCTTTTGTGCCACAGCCATCCATTCTCAGCTACTGTCTTGAATAGAAATTAGGAGTTAGGTGTTCCTGTGTTCCAATCAATCATATATACATATCTCCTTTTGAAACCTTGTAGCTTTACTTCTCCAGATAAGATGTCTATCACCATACATTTCCAGATGGTGAAGACTACTAGGTTCTTCTCATCACAGAACTGGCTTATGCTCAGGAGGTTGTACTTGAGCCCTTTGACATAATGAACTTTGGATATCACAATATTTCCTCGGTGCAGCTCTCCAAAGCCTTTTGTTTGTCCTCTAGAGCTATCTCCAAAGGTTACATCGGGACCTCTTTCTTTGGTGTATTCGACAAAGATCTTCTTATTCCCGGTCATATGCCTCGAGCATCCGTAATCTACGAACCATTCTTCACCTCCAAAATTTGAGCTTGTGGAGATGTGGTTGTAGTCCTTCCACCTTTCTCGTAATCGCAAGCAGAGATTTAGGTACCCAAATCTATGTGGGTCCTTTGGGGTTAAGTGGTTTCTGGAGAATTGATTTCTCCTTGGATTGTGAAAGTAGTTATTATTGTTATAACCCTCATAAGGTGTGTAAGGTCGAGGTCCGAATCTCTGTTGGGATTGTATCTTGGATATTCCTCAAAATTTTGATAGTGTGGGCCATGTCTAAATCTTGGCTGAGACCATTTATTGAATCTTTGAGGTCTCCACACTTGTTCATTTTGTAAATTGGAATAACCTTGTGGTTTCCATCTGCCCCTCCCATTTTGAAATCTATTTTTAGGGAGTTGTTGGTAATAGTGGGCATGTTGTCTGGGCTGCTGCTTTTGCCTGGGCCATTGCCTAGTCGCCTGTCTAGGTGGCTGCCTTGTGTAACCTGACTGCAGCCTAGACATGTGATTTGGCTGTTGCCTGTTTTTAAATATCGGTTTATATGTAGGCTCAACGGTCGAGACAATTGTTTCTCCCTTGATAAACTTTCTTTTAGAACTAGAGGGAGTGTGAGGATCATATCAAAGGCCTGATTTGGAATATAGTGGCCTTTTATTAGTACACAATTCTTCCAGGGTTGAAGACGCCTTCAGGGAGGTTATTTCCTGCGCCTGAGTCTTATTTACCTGTGACAGCTTAGTAAACTCAGCTTTGGCATGAGCAAGTGCAGCTGATTTTTCTTTAAGTAAAATGGTTAGTCTGTTTATTTCAGTTGTATTAACATCAGCCTGGTTTTTAAAGTCAGCTGCAGTTATCTCAACCTTATTCAGATCTAAGTGAGTTTTTCGAAATCATTTTTCACCGTTTATTCTCATCTTGCACTGAGTCTTCTCTCGTCTGATTTGGTGTGCGATTTGAGTGTTTCAAAATCTTTAAGTAATCGATTTACCGATTCGTGCAGATCCATATCTTGTGACATGGCCGAGCTATTATTTGAACCTGGGTTTAGAAGTTACCTCTTCATCGGCTAGGTTTGCCATCAGCGATCATACTCTTCATCTTCATCAGAAAAGAATCCGCTGCTTGATTCGACATGCTCCTGGTCTTCTCCGATGAGGGCCTTTCTTCTATCTTCTTTTCTGCCCACCTCCTTCTTGGTTTCGTCCTTCTTGAGCTCGGGACAGTCCATTTGAATGTGTCTGGTCTTGTGACAGTTGTAGCACTCTACTTTCCAGCTTCCAGCTTTCTGGTTCCTTCTTGGATTCTCCTTATAATTTTTCTTGTATTTGGAGTAGTTCTTTCTAAAGTTGCTGAACCATTGCATTATAAACGCCATTTCTTCCTCAAAATATAGAGGATTTGGAGGTTTTACATCGGATAGGCTCTTGGCAGAGGATTCGGCTGCAAATGTTATTCCCTTCTCTACAGGCTCAGTTGAGGATGAACTTGGAAGCTCGAACTCGTAAGCCTTCAGATCAGAGAACAGCTCTTGAATTTTTATTTTATTCAGGTCCTTGGACTCTCTCATGGCCACGACCTTCATGCTCCATTCAGGGTTGAGAGATCTGAGAACCTTCAGTGCCATTTCCCTGTTGTCATAGGTTTTGCCCAGGGAGTTGATCTCATTAATAATCTCAGTGAACCTTGTGTCCACTTGATCTATGGATTCGCCGTTCTTCATTTTGAAATTGTCAAACTTTTGAATGGCGATTGACAATTTCCCTCAACCATCTTGCAAGCATACAAGGCTTGAAAGGTCTCATACCTCTCTTGCCTAGCATGCTTCGAGAAAGTTTCCTTGAGGTGAGCATTTAGCTCATAAGCTTCCATTTCCTCCAGATTCTTCTGAAGTTCTGGACAAATGGTGGCCAACATAAGACAACCGACATCAATGGAATCATCACAATGTTTCTTCCATTTGTCTTTTGTTGCTTTGTTTGCATTGTCAGCTGTCTCATCGGGAATTTCTTCCTCAAGAACATACAGCTTTCTTTCTTGCTTGAGAACTATTCTCAGGCTCCGGATCCAATCCAGATAGTTGCTGCCATTTTCTTTCAGCTTGTCCTTCTCAAGGACGGATCGCAGTGAAATGGTGGATGTGTTGTTTGATGCCATTCTACAAAATTGAATATGCAAAATATTTAGTCACATTATTTTATTTCTCGAAAAATACTCCGACTAAAACAAAGTACCCTCAATTTACAACATTTGTAATTTTAGTGGGCTAAGATCCCATTTCGCACAATCCTAAACTCAGCTTTGGCATGACGCCTAGAATTGAGCTACTTTAGGTGGATAGCTCTTTATCGATTACATCATATGTAACTCTTAGATTATATCATGGGATTTGGCATCGTATGCCCAAGCATGTTATAATCCCATCTTATGCTTTAAGGTTCAAAACTATTTTGATTTCCAAATTCATTAAACGTATATGTATCACCATTACCTATCCTACCTTACTAAGATAATCCGAGTGCCCAGCTTTGGCATGACCCACTCATGATGATCGAAGTCTTGATAGGTGTTTTTCAAATGAACGGCATTAAAATTTTAACGAGGGATTTTTATCCTATCTTAATGTCTATGTTTGCTAACATACATCTAAACATACATAGCATCACATACATGCATAAATTTAAACATACATCGCATCACATGACAATTAAGCATAGGACCGTGTATAGCATGACCATAATCCTAACGTGATTTTCATGAGCCAACATGAAAATCACAAAGGTCATCTAAAGGGTTAAATATGGTCTTCATTGATCTTCCCAACTCCTTGGAACGCCATACGCGATCAATTTGCTCCTCGAGTCCATCTTTCTTGTCCTTTTTGTCTTCAGTACATTAATGAAATTTAATACTACACTAATAAATTAAATTACAAGAAGTGCAAACGACACGCAGGCCGTAAAATAATAAATAATTTAAATAGACGACTCGCAGGCCGTAAAACCAATTATAATTAAACGACACGCAGGCCGTAAAACCAACCCATAAGAAATTAAATTATCCAATCACATTGGTCAATTTATGGTCATGCCATACACCACACACATACCATAAATAATTATCAAATAATTAATAAAGCATGTAATATACTAAATAATCAATTTGTCTGACAATCAGACAATAAATTAAAACTGTGTCAAAAGTGAACAAATCTGGACTTGGCCGAGATGGTTGTCATTCTGCCCTGGGAACAGGTCCGCCCGGGTTCGAAACCCGGCGGTTGCAGTTGCAACATTTTGCAACAATTATTGCCAAATTTACTTTTATATTAAAAGGGCTTATAAAAAGAATTACTGAAAAGTTACCAAAAACAGGATCCAACCGAGATGGTAAGTGGTGCTGAAGTAAAGCCGAATGGCGCGGGATCGAATCCCAGTTTTTGCGGAATTATTTTTGCAATATTTCAAAACAGATTTATTTGCCTTTAATAAAACCTTCCGTGTATTATTTCCAAAACAAAATCGCAGCGCACATGGTAAGTCGGCCGAAAAATGACCAGGGTTCCAAACCCTTCAATTGCAAAAACATTTTTGCTAATAAAATTAGCCCGCGGGTCCAGCCCGACCCGACCCGGACTGACTGCACTGTCTCGAACAGATCTGTTCTGCACGCCTGAGCAGAATTCGCAAAAAATACCCAAAAATTTATTTTTGACGATCCGATTTAATCAAATTAAACCAGAAAAATTATTTTATAAAATCTATATTTTATAAACATAATCAGGAACATAATTTACACATAAATATGTTTTACACAAACAATTAAATTACATGCAAGTTGGCTCTGATACCACTGTTGGGTTTTCTATGCATCGAATACAAAATAATCGGAGTAAAAACGCAGCGGAACAATAAACGTGAAAACCCAATTTAGGATCTCATGCAGTAATTTAATTGTTTAATTAAAGAGTTAATCGAATTACCTTAATCCGATTGAACAATTCTAGATCTGGACTATAAGCAGATGAATATCTCCTTCCTCTTTTGGTGATCCACACACGAACAATTCCACAAGCCGGATTGCTAGATCCTTACGAATAATATTGATAAATAGTACAACACAAGTTCCTTACTAGAAGGATTGTACTATTGATCAAGATCAACTAAGGGAAGAGGGTTAGACGACCGACTTCGTTCTCCTACAGTTCGAGGAAGAGGTCGACTTTTTATTCTTCTTCTTGGAAGGGGGCGATTTTTTAGGAGTTCTTATGACAACTCCTTGTCATGGATCTCTTATTTATACTAAGTAATCCCTAGATTCAATAATCTAGTATTTGCTTAGTTGCCCCTCAACTTATTAAATAATACAATATATATAATATCCAATATTATATATATTACTTATTATTCAATCTCATTATAAATATGATATCCAATATTATATTTATTATTCCCAGTTGATATTTATTCCTACTTGTCTATAATTGTCGTACGTGCGACCCAAAAGGCTTATATTATGTTGGCAATTATTTAATACCTTATTAAATAATAAATCATAAGCGGCCTCTAGCAAGACATTATGATTACCCAAATAATATAAGTTAATAGTCCATTAAACCTTTTAGCGTGTCAAATCCCTTTGTCACGCGATATCATATTTGAACTAAGTCATGGAGTCTGTCATACTTATTTATGTTCAAATGCTTTCTCGATCTTAAGTAGACTGATTGAATCAAATGACTCTTCATTTGAGCATGGCCATGCATTTCCTTCAGTCCTACTTATCGAGGGGCCCAGCAGATATCTCTCTCACTTAAGAGAGGGACAAATCCCCATCTTTATTATTCATTGCCCTCTACATGACTCCCACTAATCCCGATCGCTAACCTTTATGATCACCATGTTTCAGATGACGTTGGGTTACGTCAAGGCATAGCAGTTATCATGTTGGACTCTATGATAATCTCAGGTTCAAGGATTTATTGACATACTGTTATATTGAGATTCCTTATGACATTTCCATGCAGTGATCTCAATGCGGGTCGGTCCAGTATTAGTTCTCCAACCAATACCCATAAGATTGATCCGTACCATACGCATAATCATCCAATGATTATCAATCAAACTTATACTAGTATATTAATCACTTGAGTCTCTACTCAACGCGATTTTACGAGGGACATTTGAATAATCTTATTATTCGTGAATAACTATTATTCAATTATTATAATATTAAAACATGCACACATTATAATAATCAACGAGAAATAAATGATATCAAGTAACTTTATTTAAATGTGACAATTACAAATCTAGGCACATCGAATGTCCTAGGGCACTATTCCCAACAGTCAGACCATCCCCGATTGTTTAACCCGTCGAGTAATACGAGGTTCGCACCCCATCGTACCATAGAGCCCTCGTTAGGGCAGTCAACAGCTTTACTCGACCACAAACCACAATTTCACAACATTGATATGGCTTCAAAATATCATATTCAATCATATCATTCACATTTCACAGTACGTTGTCACATAACTTTGACGACGCAAGTCTCAAATCATTATCCAAAACTTTCAGCAACTTTGCTTTTCAATCTCATTTGAAATAATTTGAGTGGCATCCTCGACAAATCATTTAAAAATGATATCATTCTATAAAACCGTAACCAAGATAAGTCATCAAGTATTTACAGAAAATCTTTCTCAAAACACTTTCAAGAAAAACATTTTCGAAATCCTTTCGAAATACGGTTTATTTCAAAATCATTTTCAAACACTAAAAGTCGTTAATTTGATTGAAAAATCATTTTCGAACCATTTCAAAATATCAACATAGAATTGCTGAATTTAGAGCATGAAGAAAACCATACTAAAATCACACTTTATATATATATATATATATATATGCAATCTATACATAAACCACGATCAAATACTTGCCTGGTCTTTCAACGAATGGAAAAGTTCGATTGATAAGAAGATGGAATGGACAATTCATCAGACTTTCGATCGGTAAGCTCTCGTGAATATTCTGAAGAGCACAGTCGACCAAAAACTCTTTGACCTTGATGGAGATGACGAACGGGAGGGTTCACCACCAACTCCTCGCAGGGAACTCGATCCTAATATCCTATCACTAGTCAAACAACAATCACACGAGGAAAAACCTCATAGAACGTCCGAATTCCTTCCACGACATTTTACCGGACACCTTGAAGGCGTTAATTAGGAACTCAATAAAACGACGAATCGCTAGCATTAAACCATTGAAAAACAATGAACTTGGTAGGATACTAGTTAGTCATTGATAATCCATCAGTAATCTAAGTTAATACGACTTAAATGGATGAAATTATTCAGAATCCCCAAATTTCCCAAAACTAGGATTTCAGGAAAACTTACCCTGATTTAGTCGATCGGAGGGGATTATGGGACGATTAAATCAATGTTATGAACTCAAAACTTCATGGATTGATAGTTTTACACCATGCCTTCGTGTGCTCCAAGTACCAACCGCGGAAAGGAAAGAGAGAAATGACAAAATGAGTGAAAACTCGACTGCTTAGTCATATTTATACCCATGGGACGCACGAGGAGTCACGCACGAGAAATCAGTCGTGCGTGACTTGTGCGCCAAGAACATGCCTGACCCTTTCGGAGACTTGCCCGAGAACCTTTCGGAGACACACGAGCATGATGCTCGGCGTCCGGTCGTGTGCCGGGTCGTGCGCGCACACTGTCTGGCCTCTGCCTCACCACACGAGCATGTCTCTGCGCGCCTACGCCTGGATGCCCAGTGCCGCACGAGTGTTGGCCTGTGCGCCTTGCTCGTGCGCCCTGATCGTGCGTCGCCGGCAGGCACTGCCCCACACTCTGCCTGCTCCGCACGAGCTCTGCGCGAGCAACTGCCTGTGTGGCCTGCTCGTGCGTGCCTTTCCAGTCCTTGCTGGCCCGAGCCCAGCCGCTATAACTCGACGACTCGATCCTACAGAATCGCACGAAAACGAACATGACGAAAGATAATAACGGAATAAAGGAACATAAAGGGATATAATAATACCCGAATTCCAATTTCATCAATCACCGAGAGAATGATAGAGGATTAAAGGAACATAACGGAAGATAATAATACTATAAATGATACATCAGCACAACTGAATCACGAAAATCGAGATATATGAAAACGAAAAAAAAAATAGTATTATTACATTCTATCCCCCTTAAAATAAATTTCGTCCCAAAACTTAAGACAAAGAGCGGAAGAACAAACAAGGAAAAATAACTATTTTGCTCAGCTCCAAAACATCATGAACAATATGTGAACGCAAAAATCCACGAAATGCGATGAACTTTCTAAGCAAACATCTGGTACACGAGTTGACGCGATTAACACAAATATGATCACGAGGAATCGAAGTAGAGGAGTATGTGATTAAAAATAAATGCTCCAACAGTTGAGAAAATTTTAAAATGGCTCAACATCTTGGAATCACGTCTGGAGCTCGAGCAACAATATCCAAGCTCCTAACACGTCTGAAATTGTTAATTGCACAAGTGGAAACCATTAAATGATAGTTTTGAATGAAATTTGCAAGGATCAAACTCAAATGAGTAAAGGTCACAATAATACACGAGTTCCAATAAAACCTCTCTGAAATTTACAAAGAACGATCTCGAATCTTAAGGCAGTCATTGCATAATGTACGTTATGCATGAAGGTTAACGTACATTATGGGGGTTCGAGATTGGAAGAGGAACACCTCGAAATATTAAGTTGGTTGAACCATAACGTACATTATGCATAGCTGATAACATACGTTATCCTTGGCCACGTCTTGCCCACAGTCCAACCAATGGTCATAATTCAGTTGTCGGATTGAAGATGGATTTCAGAACGATGAAAGACGACGAAAGGACCCTCAAACGTTAAAGTAAATTCATAAGTTTGAGTGACCCACCCTTAAGCACTCTAACGAACGTGATATGATTACAACCATCGTGATAATACTCAACATTAACACAGGTTGGTTTTTATGACGCAAGTTGTGTAACACCGCCAAATCCCATTGGGTTATTATAGTGCGGTGGACCCCATGCCAGGAGATCCACCAGGCGAACATGACCAAAATACAACAAACTGACCAAAGGGAAATCTCAGTCCCTACTATGACATCCAACATAATATTCCGATATGGAATTTCAACGACAAAAGTAGGCCTACATGGCCAAAATAAAGTACAACACATCTACGAGCCTTACTCGGATAATACAAAATGACAAAGACTGAACAAAACTGGAGTACTCCAACTGTCTGACTGACACGAACATCAAAACATCTCGGATTAGTATCGCTCGAATGCCTCGTCGCCAATATCATGCCCCTGTATCTCAACTCTCTCCTCGCAAACACCTAAAACATGAAAACATGTTCCGCCCCCACAGGGTCAGTCATCCAGATAATGAATATCAAATACATGTACAACATGATATGCATCCAAAGGGCAGAATGAACAGTATAGTAATGGTAATACGAGATGCTCACAAACCAAAGTAAGAATGGAGCATTCGGGAAATACTATGCCCACGGCATACGATCAATATCTGCTCAATAGGTTAGAACACAAGTGCCCAACCGTGAATCATTAATACAGAACACAACAATACATCACCCGGGGATAAACCAAGCCAAAACTGAAATAGATACGAATCACAATGCCTGAAGGCTCCAATAGAAATACCGATACATCACAGTGGCCTGAAAGCCCCTCAGCCGAAGCTGTATATCACAATGGCCTGAAAGCCGAACAGCCCGAAGCTGTATATTATCACAATACCCTGAATGTCACTCAGCCGAAGTTGTTAATCACCACAGTGGCCCGAAGCCAAGATAGCCCGAAGTTGTATCAATGAGGTCCGAAGCCATGGCATAAAGCCGTATCACAATATGGTCATCCAATGACCGTGACCTGCTGAATTGCAGGTGCTGGGAAACCAACCGTGAAGGTTCAAGCCCCAGACTTACCTATAATGAGATCACCCATTGATCGTGACCTACTGAACTGTAGGTGTTTGGAAACCAACCGCGAAGGTTCAACCCCCAAGCTTACCCAACGAGCAGTAGCCGAACTAGATTCCAGAACACAATTAGTCAAAAACAGCAACGATTCCCAGATTATCGAATTCACAAGAATAATAGTGTGCTGCCTTGAATCGATCAACAAGATAAAATACTCACGGATGGGCACCATCCTCAGCAGTCCCAATTCAAATACCTTGACTGCCTTGGAATGGCCAATCGATCACAACAATTTAACAGATGGAAACTATCCTTGACAGTCCCAATTCAATACATCGATTACCTTAAAACGGTCAATCGATAACGATGACACAACGGATGGGAATTATCTTCGATAATCCCAATTCAATACCTCGATTACCTTAGAACGGTCAATCGATAAACAATGCTACAATGGATGGGAATTATCTTCGATAATCCCAATTCAATATGTCGATTGCCTTAGAATGGTCAATCGATAAATGATGCTACAACGGATGGGAATTATCTTCGATAATCCCAATTCAATACGTCGATTGCCTTAGAACGGTCAACCGATAACAATGACTCAATTAGAATAGATGTGCCGGTGCCTTAAACCGACCACCGAAAACAGAGATGATAATCGGATACGTCAAATGCCTTCAACCGGTCAATACAATAGCAACAATACCAATTTGATAACAACAAACCCAACGATGCCTTAGACTGACATCAACGTCAACAATAATAATCGATACATCGATACCGTGGACCGGCTATCGATAATGATGATGACATCAAGAGTCTCGATGCCTTAAGCAGGCCGTTAACGAATAACAATAACAATGATGGCAACAAAATCTCAAACCGACATCAATATCAAAAACAACAATTGATACATCGATACCGCGAACCCGCTATCAATAATAACATCAACAACGAGTATCTCAAAGCCCCGAACAGCTTTTATCGGACAATAACAACATTTGGCATAAATTTGCCGAAGGGTATCGTATCAAACATTCCCCTAATATCAATAAAATCATAGAGAGACCAAGTCTCGAAATGATACAATACATTCATACACATACATGATAACATTAATCTCATTGACCAGTACAAGTATAAAACTTGCCTCAAACCGAAGGCGAGAAAGTCCTTCCACGATCAACGTCCTGGCACGAAACGACGAACAGCGCCTACCGACGATCACAAACACTTGAACAACCTTGAATGAAAAACGATTCATTCAATAACACAAAATCAATAGAAAGCAACACCATGGACAAACCCGATTCAACCCCGAATCGGTGAAACTCTACCAACGAACATCATAGTTCTCAACTATGAATTCTAACATCCTACAACACCTCAAAATCGACATGATCACATGTTCTTAACACTTGTGAAAACAATTCAACAAGGATCACTTAAGAACAACATCAAAACAACCATCTCCAAAATGATAATACTACCAATGCCATCCTCAAAACTTCAAGAACAACATCATCTCAACAAACATGATGTCTCTACTAACATCAATCACTAATTCTTCAAGAATTCGGATTAATCAACAAGATTAATTTAACCATTTCGAAATTATGATAATCACCTCCTAAATCATCATAAATCCTTACTAAAATGATTATAATCTTTCAAGAACACCACCACCAACAATAATCATCTCAAAACTATGTTAATCATATAACAAGCTTAACATAATCCTTCCTAGACATGATTATAACCTCCCAAACAATATAAAACATCAAGATTATAATCATCTCAAAACTATGTTAATCATATAACAAGCTTAACATAATCCTTCCTAGACATGATTATAACCTCCCAAACAATCTAAAACATCAAGAACATAATCATACACAAGCTATACCATCATGTTCTTCATCAAAAGTTTATCAAAACTATGAAGAATCATGATATACTCCATCAATCAAACAATACCCAAAGAAAACAACAACAATAACATTATCAAACTCGAAAATCACTTGAAGAACAAGAGATTGAGGGAACTTACCAAAGAAGAACAAGAAAAACCCTCCAAACACCAAAGGACACCAACAAGCTTTCAACTTCAAGCTTCAATCCAAGATAGGATGATCAAGATCGAATTGGAAGAGGCTAAACATCAATAACAAGTCCAAACGGACGATCCTAGGGAGAGAAAATGTGTTTTGGTTTGTGAGGAAATGAAATACGAAGCCAACATAAATAGAATGACAAACTCATTACGTACGTTATACTCTAAGGTTAACGTACGTAAAAGGCATTACGTACGCTATGCCATGACATTAACGTACGTAATGTAAAATCCAGAACTAACTGGACTAAAATACGAAGGCCTTAACGTACGTAAACAAAAATCTATTACGTACGTTAACAAACCTGCATTACATACGTAGAGCTCACCTATTAACGTACGTAAGGGTCCGTTGACTACAATAGTGAGATCCGATCGGAAGATGCTCCGGACTCACCGGCCGAAAGTGACCACCTACCAAGCATTACGTACGTAACCATAAAGGCATAACATACGTAATGGCAACACGCAAGCGTACGTAATGCTATATCCATAGCGTACGTTATGGCTAATATACTTAGCCAAAAAATCCAAACTCTCCAACCAACATTCAAACGACGAAACCAACCCGACGACAAGTATAAATATTTCGATCCCGAAATATTCCAATACAATATACATTGTATCAGTCCAAAACAACAATACTTGTACAATTCCAAATGAATACGTACAACTCAACAGTATTAAAAAAATTACCCCCGGATATTACAAGTTGAAACCAAAATAAAGCACAACACATGAATGGAAATGGGTTGTTCAAGTGAAATCACGAGTTACCATGGGGAATAGGGTTCAATATACATTAATAAGAGGATTATACAATGCGATCTTGAAATCAATACATGGTGAAAACCATAATTACGATAAGTTCAGACAACAGGCCAATAATCGCAGCACCACAGAACTCGCAAGTTCTACAGTACGACAATAGAATCCACACATAAATGTTCAAAACCTTAAATTGTACAAGTGTAAAAATCCCGATTATTACACCCTCTCCCCCTAAAAGGAAGTTTCATCCTCGAAACATAGAACTGGAAAGGGGGTGTTGAAACATATTTAGATTATAGGTCACATCCACGAATAATTTTCTTCTGAAATAGTAAATATTACTTCGGGTGTTGAAACATAGAACTAGAGCCACTGGGAGGATCGCAAGAATCTCTTCCGCGCAGGCTCGTATAATCGCTCTCTCTTGATGGATCGGATCTTGAAGAGCCTCTCTTGCCTGATTGTACTGGGCCTCCCTCTCTTGAAGATTGCACCGTACTGTAGTCAGTTGAGCTTCTAGATGCATAACACGCTCGTGTTCTCGTGCAGCTGCCTCTTGCGCAGTCTGACTTATGTCGTGGTGAAATTGTTCTAATGCCTCTAAATAGCTCATATGTTCGAGGCAACAAGTACGTTTGGAAGGATCCATCCCTATAGGGTCACTCAATTATTTTCTTTTGTCTGAAGTCTTAATTTCGCTGGAGAAGTACCTTCTAGGGGCCTTATATACACATTAAACCGACTTTAAGTCGGTGGTCCTAGCGGGTGCTACAAAAGTTCCTTAGCGGTTGTTATTTTGGTCATAAAAGGTAATGTATAGACTGAAATATGGCTTCGGGATTATTCCGACAACCGAATCACTTGCTTCTCAAGAAACGTAAAGGAGAAAAATGTTTTAAGCACCAAAAAGAAAATCATTCGCAACAGATTGGAATGTTAATATGTCGCATCTTGAATGGAGCGATGAAATCACAAAGCTCCAATTTTTAACTCATTGTTCTAGCCGTTAAATATTAACAATGTCACACGTAAATAATTCATGCTCAACCATTCACGTGACCCTCTTGCACGTTATAGCTATGATGCATCTCTTACTCCTGGTACATGGGCTCGTATATTTGTTTTTAAGAAAGAAACTTTTTACATTCCCATGTTATGTTTGTTATTATATACTTTGAGGAGTTCTTAGTGCATAAATCAATTCTCTATTTTAACTCTGAAAACACTGGGTTTGAAAAGTACAAAAAACTCACCGTCTATCATCGAGAAATACCGACATTTTTTCCAAAATGATGCCATTTCTTAATTATCCTTATTTCTGAAAGAACTCTAAAGATACGTCTCATCAAATCATGTTACAAGATAACTTAATCTGCATGTCAAATCTGCACGTCTTACATCCGAATCCAAAATCCAAAATTTGATCTACAGGCTTTTATAAGAATATCTAGATCCAAAATTTTGAAATTAATTTTTCTTAAAGTGGCATATTTTAGGAAGGTTTTTGAAAGCTTTTGCTGTTATCTTAAAAGAGAATGGTAATAACATGGGTTGTAAAAAAAATCTTACTCATCTTCAAATAAATAAACGAGCCTAAGTACCGCTGAACATTTCAACCCGATAGTGACTTCGCTATCTCGAAGGATTTTGTTCTATCTCATTAATATATGGAATCTCCAGTACAACGAGTAGAATCTCACAGGTATTGAATTCGAATAAAAGATCGACACGATTTATTCATGTTCTCAAGGAATTTTATTCTTGGTAACCATACGCCAGTATACCCAAACTCCACAAACATATAGGGAAAGAAAAAGTAGTGAACATAGTTCGGACGAGATCATAGTACCCACATGTTACCCTAGTTCCTCATGGAAATCAGATAGGATCAGAAAAAAATCAATGGGCATGACTCCAATAGAGCTCACAAAAGGACCTCCTATCTCAATACAAAGTCAAGACAGGCTCAGAAAGGAGACTAAAACAGGTTTAGAAAAGAAATTAAGGATCAGAGAGACTTACATAGGTCGCACGAGACAATGGCAGCGAGTGATATTTCTCAATACAAACAACAACCTATAACATGACATCAAAACACAGACCCCATAACCGACGGCCTAGGTATTCCGAAACCTAGGCTCGGATACCAATTTCTGTAACAACCCTGTACCGGGTCGGAACTGTTACAGTGCTGTGGTCCATTTCAGGAATCCATAAGGCAAGACCTGACTAACACACATAAACACACACACACACACACACCGACCAATTAGGTCAAACATAAAACTAAGACAACACATGTCAACCACCAAGGTCGACAATACAACACGTCCACAACATCTTGACCGAAAATGTCGAACATGACAATAGCCACAACCTGTTCAACATATAGATAACAAACTCCAAGATAGTTCCCAAGCCCACACACGAGCGTAACATTAATAAAAATAGTATTTGCGAGTACTTACACAACTCAAGACCAAAACAACTAAAACGACATCGACGACCCAAGAGAATATCACTGCTGCTCGTCATCCTCGTGCCCTTCCTGCGACGACTCGCCATTAAGACTTGTACCTGAATACACAAAAAGGTATCTACCCCCGAAGGGGTCAGCAAACGGCATGTGCAAGTACTTGATAAGAGAATTATATATAACGTGCAATAAATAAAATGTTACGATGACTGATTATATTAGTACATCAAGAAGAAGGATATTCTCGCCAAGTACCAACGCCTCTACAGTATTGTGGCAACCACATCGTTGTGAAAAAATGCATCAACATTATGCATGATCATTCAATAACAGTCACATATGAAAATATCAGTCAATATATTATCCTTATCATACAGCAAGGAAAAGCCTCATCTTACCACAGGTCCAGCTGCGTATTGAAGTGAAAAGATCAGCTTCTTGTGCTAGATAGACGTGCTAAAGGCCTGGTTTATATTCATTAAATACAAATGTCCTCTTAATTAATGCAACACAATATAGACCAGATTCATTTATAATTTAACTCTTAATTTATAATTAATACTATACAATAATTAAGCATGTCATAGATAAGTCTAATTTTAAATTCTTAGACCCTTGGTGAAGAAATCCTATTTCCATAAAGTGGACATGTAGAATGATTTATGTAAACTATGAATGGTTTTGTCCATCTTAAGAAAAACAGAATAATCATCATCGTGAAGAACAATCCACTAGTCAAGGTCAGCATCGGGAGGCGAAGGCGGAATCCCAAAATGAGTGCAGATGCCCTTAACCATGAGCTTAATTTATCTCATCTTCTTTTCTAGTATGTCCATACGCATATCCATCTATGATGAGGAGCTCGCCCGGTCGCGAAGGACCGGGGTGGGAAGATTGAGTGCGAAAATGAGGCCTCTCTGATTGAGTACCTCTAGATGAGACTCTGTCCTCCAGACGAGGCAACACTCCACCATCAACTAAAACATCATCGTCCTTCAGGTGGCAAAGTATATCCATCCTCGGTTATGGGTCTGAAGATACTTCATGGTCCGGATGGTTCCATCAAGAACCAAGCTATCTTTTGGAATCGGCACTCCATGTAGTCTTGATAAGTCGACTCCAGATTTCTCAAATACTTCAGTCATAATCGAACCAAAAGGCATCCCAGATTTTCTTTGTCAATCTTTTCTCATGTAACCTTTCTTGTGAAAAATGGATCCTTTCTCAACGAACCATTTCATAATAACTCGAGCAAAGTTAACTTGATTATCGTTTAATATATGATAAATAATCTCCATGTCAATGTTAACTAAGCGTTGTTGAGCATTGACCTTCGGCATTAAAGAGGGAGTGATAGCATCATGTAATAAATGAATATTTAACCCGAAGTCATTGTTCTCAAACTTGTCCGAGTTAACTTCGACCATAGCCTGAGACTTAAGAAAGTCTCTAACAGTAAATTCGTTTATTCTTTCATGGTCATCATCAAACCAAACATTATTGGCAACTTCATTATCCAGAACAAGATTTTCGGCACAAATAAGTCATTCATTCGGTAAACCAAACAATTCCGATAATTTCTTAGCGTCAAGCAATATAGATTTTCCTTGAACCATGGATTGAATAACAACTAATACGTCTGAATCATAACTTGTTAAAAAATTTGCATAAAATTCTCTAACACAATCTTCGAAAATCGGACGGACAAAACTTACGAACTTATTAATCCCAACCATATAAAAAAAACTCTTCTATGTTTACTCCAATTGAATTCAGAGAATCAAAATCAAAATGATGACTAGGAGTTACCTCTTCGTCAACGAGGATTTCTTTGAAGATCTTTTCGGCCTGAAGATTTCAGAACTGAGGGCCATCGATTGTATTGCTCGGATTGGATGAGGATTGGGATGTTTCTCCTCTTATTTTCTTCCTGGTTCTAGTAGCCATGATGTGGAGGTCGATGTAATGGATGAAATAAGTGGAATCGATTGGTTTTTGTGGGAATTTGCAGAGACGGCGCTCGAAAATAGGTTTTATGAATTGGGGGAAGTGAGGAATAATGACAGGTCGGGAATTAAAGTAGCAGATTTAAAGCACGTTACGTACGTTATAACCTATTACGTCCATAAATAAAAGCCATTAACGTACATTATAAGATAATATAACATACGCAATGATATACCCAAACAATCTGCCCAAAACCGTGTGATGCATAGCGTACGTAACCGAACTCTGCATTACGTATGTAATATCCTTAACGTCCGTAATCAACTGCCTATAGCGGCCGAAACTCTGACCAAATGAATAGTGATATTCTTTTGATGATATCCGTTCATTTCTCATGACCATTTGTTGTATATGATGATTATGCAAAATTTAAAAATGATCAAAATGTCCCATTCCTAAATTTATTCGAATAAAGTTGAAAGTATCTTCGGGTAAAGGTTTTGTAAAAAGTTCCGCCAATTGTTCATTAGTACCAACAAATTTGAGATGCACATTCCCATTTTAGACATGGTCACGGATTAAATGAGTGGCGAATTTTAATGTGTTTAGTCCTACTATGCAAAATGGGATTTTTACTCAAATTTATGGCACTTATACTGTCACAAAAAATTGGAGTATTTTTAAGCTCAATGCCATAATCTAGTAATTGACTTTTAATCCACAAAACCTGTGCATATGCACTCCCCACAGCTACAGATTCAGCTTCAGCCGTGGAAGTAGCTACACTGGTTTATTTCTTACTGCCCCATGAAATTAGACACAAACTCATGAAATGACAAGTACCGTTAGTACTCTTTCTATTAATTTTGCAACCACCAAAATCTGCATCACTATATGAAAAAAGTTCAAAATCGATGCTCGATGGATACCATAGACCTAAACAAGCAGTTCCTTTTAAATATCGAAAAATGCATTTGCAGGCAATAAGATGAGATTCTTTCGGATTAGCTTGAACTCTACCACAAAGACAAGTAGCGAACATAATATCTGGCCTAGAAGCAGTTAAATAAAGTAAAGACCCAATCATACCTCGATACTTTTCTGGTCAACAGACTTACCTTTCTCGTCTGTGTCGAGTTTAAGAGTGGAGGACATAGGAGTAGAAATTTCTTTGAATCCTTCCATCTCAAATTTCTTTAGGAGCTCATTGATGCACTTGGATTGGTGAATGAATACTACGTCTTTGAGTTGCTTAATTTGGAGTCCGAGAAAGTATTTTAACTCTCCCATTACACTCATTTCGAACTCTCCCGTCATAAGATTTGAAAATTCTAGGGACAGAGATTCGTTAGTTGCACCAAAAATAATATCATCGACATAAATTTGACATATAAGCATATTATCACCATAGTTTTTGATAAAAAGGGTATTGTCAACATTACCTCTTTTACACCCATTAGAAATAGAAAGGAACTCAGACGTTCATACCGTGCTCTCGGAGCTTGTTTTAATCTATAGAGAGCTTTATGGAGCTTGTATACATGATCTGGATGATCATAGTCTTCAAATCCTGGAAGTTTCTTGACATAGACTTCCTCCTACATGACACCATTTAAAAACACGCTTTTAACATCCATTTGATGGAGTTTAATCTTCTTGTAGGAGGCAAAGGCACACAGAAGGCGAAGGTTTCTTCATAATCCAACCATTCCTCTTGATTATATCCTTGAATAACCAATCTTGATTTATTCTTCATTGGGAGACCATTATTGTCGGTTTTTACTTTATGTGCCCATTTTGTACCGATGATTGTTTTGTCTTCCGGTGCCGGAACCAATTCCCATACTTTGTTTCTTTCAAACTGATTGAGCTCTTCTTGCATAGCAATAGCCCAATTTTCGTCATTTATAGCTTCGTCTATGTTCTTTGGTTTTGTAAGAGAAATGAATGCAATATTGTTTAGACAATCATTTACATTTCTCCTTGTTCGCACACCATCATCGATTTTCCCAAGAATTTTCTCCATAGGATGATCTTTCACATTAGCCCATTCTTTTGGAAGGTTGAAAGAATTATCATCCTGTTTGTCCGATCTTAAGTCAAGCTTTTCTAACTCCTTCGTTGCTTCTGACACTTCATTAGCTAGAACCATACCTGCATCATCTTCAAAAACAACCTTTCTCGGGGTTAAAACTGTATCATTGAATTTGATATGAATCGACTCTTCTACAATTAAAAACATGATAAGCTTTACTATTAGTAGAATATCCAAGAAATATACCAATATCCGATTTAGAATCAAAATTTCCCAAATTATCTTTACCATTATTATGAATAAAGACTTTACAACCAAATGGATGAAAGTAAGATAAATTGGGCTTTTTACCTTTGAATATCTCATATGGAGTCATCATCTTGTTTCTCCGAATATGGACTCGATTAGTAACATAACATGCGGTATTAACGGCTTCGACCCAGAAATATTTTGGTAGCCCATATTCATTGAGCATTGTTCAGATCATTTCTTCTAAAGGACGATTCTTCCTCTCGACAACTCCATTTTGTTGAGGTGTCTGAGGTGCCGAAAAGTTGTGCCCAAT
Source organism: Orobanche coerulescens (assembly GCA_033398695.1). Lineage (NCBI taxonomy): Eukaryota > Viridiplantae > Streptophyta > Magnoliopsida > Lamiales > Orobanchaceae > Orobanche > Orobanche coerulescens. Next base: position 137,345,406 of record CM065806.1, on the reverse strand, counting down.
ACCATATTTATCGCACCAATCTTCAAAATCATTAGACTCGAATTCTCTACCGTGATCGGATCTGATGACAAAATTGGTAATTCTTTTTATTTCTTGGTAACCTTACATCACTTAACAAATTCACTAAAAGCATCACTTTTATTTGCTAAGAATTTTACCCAAGTAAATCTAGAAAAATCATCAAGAAGAACTAATGTGTAAAGTTTACCATTCAAGCTAGCATGCCGAGATAGTCCAATCAAATCCATATGAATTAATTTAAGAATATGACTAGTGGAAACCACCATCTTCATGTTTTGTCACATATAAACGGCCACCATGATCGAAATCCATTCAACTATATTGTCATATCTCCTTTATCAGTTTCACACTTACATCTCTCTCTACTCTACCAATCAAACATAACCCTAATCTATGACAGCCGCCACCATCATATATCCTCCTTCTTTGGTCTTTTGTATTTTACCAGCTGTCAGTAGAGGCTTCATCACCATCTCTCTCGTCCCCCTGGTCCGATCAATATAATTTTTTTAATATTCTTTTTTCAATGGTTCAAGTTGGTTCGTGGTGATGACAATTGATTTTTAAGGAACGTGGTCGTGGTGTCATTTTGGTTAAGATATAAAAGGTTGATGTCGTGATCGATTTTTTTTTCTGGAAATCAAGTTATTGCGGTTTGGGAAAATTTCTAGCAGGTTACCAACAAAAAGTTAAGGTGAAAAGCATGCACATATGTTCTAATAAATTTGACGAGAAAGCGCAACGTGGATTCCGAAAACATACATGTTCGTGGAAGAGTGCACACATATTTTTGGAAGAGTACACACATGTTCTTAGAAGTGTGCACACATGTTTTGGTTGATGTGTACCTATATACTTAACAAGATAAATTTATATTTAAATTGTATTTCATTTGATATCAATTTTTGTGTATACTATTTATATTTTTGGTTTTTTATAAATTTAGAGGTTACATGTATATATCTATGTTTATGTTTTTTATTATAAATTTCGAAGATTAAAAAATATACAATAGAAATATATGTACAATTACCATTTTAAGAAAAGCAAGTTTGATGTACAAACAATTGTATACAAGAAACATATGTAAATTTACAATATTTAAAAAAAAACACATATGCACTTCATTTTCCTGAAACAATGTATATTGAAAAAAAATTAAAAATAAATAATTCCTAATATTAAGGGAATTTAAAAACGTTTTTAATTAAAAAAAATTCAAAAAGAAACTAAAAATATGTTTGACTATTATGCCCTTTTCAATTAAATAAAAATGTTTATTAATACTAAATTCATATGGTCTAAATTGGTACTGTAAAGTACTGCATCTAATATTGGTACTGCATAGAACGCGCCCATATATATATGCACCTATATGGCGCACCAAAAACTTGCTGAAACTTGAAATAAATATTAGACGCATGTTCTTTGTAACAATAGCTTCACAACAATATAAAGTTTGTAAAATTCCGATAGCCGAAGAACTGGTACGGGCGACCCAAAGGCGAATGATGTTTTTGCCCCGTTTCAACGGTTCCGTTATCGGGTTCGAAAGACTAAACATAGATTCATGTTTCTACACATCGAGACGTATAAATAGATATATAGATTGGTAAATTTTACCTCGATTCCTCTTAGTTTTTCTTCTCCTTCCTCTCCGTCTCTTTCTTCTTCTTTTTTCTTTTTATTCTAGGCTGTTCGCAGCCTTTAGGATATGTGTGTGTGTGTGTTTGTGTGTATTGTGGTATGTGTGTGTATATATATATATAGGAAATAGATCATATGAAAACTAATTACCTTGTGAAATCTAGAAACTTTTCTAGGTTATTGATCTTAGTGATCTAACGGTTGTAGATGAGTAGAATTATATGCATTTATGTATTTTTTTGATTGCATTATTTATTGCATATACTAGCGACCAACTTGATGCAACAAATAATAACAAAAATGCAATGAAATTACTTAATAATGCAATTGGTTTATATATATATATATATATATATATAGATATAGATATATAGGGGTGGGTTATGGAGTGAAATGATATAAGTGTAAGAAATAGGAATGATTGTAAGCCATTGATCCTTGGAGATTAATGGCCCAGATTTCGTTCTGGTGTGCTAACACGGGAAACTAGGAGTGCTAACGAATTTAATTATTGGGGTATCAATGTAATTTGACTAATTTCACTTATGGGAAGTTCCTACAATCATGGGAAGTTCCTGTATTCATGGGATTTTTCATATTTTAAGTTAATATATATTTTTTTATGGGATTTCATATCTTTTAGTCGTTCAAATATTTTATATTTTTGGTGTATTTATTTCTATTTTTTTAAAAATTAACATTATTTTTTTCTATTTGATTTGTATTTTTAAAAATCGGAACTGTTGTGCTAACCATTTATTTTGTGTGTGTTGCAAATTGAAAAACAGAGTGCGGTTCTGGTTATGTTCCAATTATGTGATTTTTTGTTATGCTTTATTTTGTACAATGCAGTCAATTTTGATACAAAATATATTACCTAGCACACTAAGATATACGTTCCAATATATATATACATGGTATAATATCTATCACGTGTTGCGATAAGCACCACAAATTATATTACATCGCACGTTATTCATATCAACGTTGCACACATCTGTTGAATAGTAATTTACCACAAGTTATATAAACTAGTACGATAAGCACCACATGATATATTACCTAGCACACTATTCATATCAACGTTGCACACAAGGTATAATACCTATCATGTGTCACAATATAAGCAGAAACTTGTACAACATTAATTTACCTAAATTCAAAGTATACCAATTCAAATTATTTATCTTCCAAAAAAATACAGCAGAACAAATTGTATTAAAATTGACTGCATTGTACACAATAAAACATAACAAAAAAAATCACATAATTGGAACATAACCAGAACTGCACTCTGTTTTCTAATTTGCAGCACACACAAAACAAATGATTAGCACAACAGTTTCGATTTTTAAAAGTACAAATCAAATAGAAAAAAGATAATGTTAGTTTTTAAAAAAATAAAATAAATACACAAAAAATATAAAATATTTGAACGACTAAAAAAAATAAAATCTCATAAAAATATATATTAACCTAAAATATCAAATCCCATGAACATAGGAACTTCCCATGATTGTAGGAACTTTCCATAAGTGAAATTAGTCAAATTACATTGGTACCCCCAATAATTAAATTCGTTAGCACTCCTAGTTTTCCGTGTTAGCACACCAGAACGAAATCTGGGTCATTAATCTCCAAGGATCAATGGCTTACAATCATTCCTATTTCCTACAAAAAAAAGCTTTCCTACCTGAACTTATCCCTAGATATATATATATATATATATATTGGTTAGTTAGGTGTGTGTATATATATATATATATATATATATACATATACATGTGTGTATATTGTTAATTATATGTATATATATATACTGTTAATCTTATGCATACACATATATACATAGATATAGATATATATTATATTATACGTGTGCGTATACATGTATATGTTATATTATATTTTATCACGATAGCTCGATCATACATACATGTACCGATCATTATAATTATTGTTATTATTGTTATTATTATTTCTATTTTTCATCCCGAAAATTTCTCAATAAAGTAGCAATGTACAAAATATTATATATAAAATATATAGTAACATTTTGACATTACAGAAATTTATGTTCGTTACTCTAAACAACGCGGGGTGATATAGTTTCCAACTCCGACATAATAACCAAATTATTCGACAGTCCACAAAATATAAAATCACCCGGTTGATTTACTACAGGGTATCACAGCTGAGTGGTTGGACAGTGTTTTTTCTGGTTCCCCTCTTCTTTACAGGAGGGTCCTGATCCTCAACTGAGTTTTTCCTTTTCAATTTTTGAGAGCTTATTCCTGCTTCTGTATATTAAATGACTAAAGGAGGGGCACTTGTGGGAATAACAGCTAAGGATTCTTTCGATTTGCTCCTCATTTCTTCCCCCCTTTTACCATCATCAATCAAACAAGTCAATTACACAAGTATAACTGTCTCGGTCCTCAATTTATTGTATTCATACTGTATAGACACCAAGCTATACAATATATCTCAGATAAAATAATGCGAAAAATTTATACTGAAAATCCGAGTATTACATACTACCCCCCTTAAAATAAATTTCTTCCTCGAAACTTGCAACCTTGCCACAAACAACAGATCAACCAAAATTTCCAACTCATCACAAAAACAATCAAGCGTCGCCACAAGCGAATAACCAAACCAATATACTTACAGGTGCATGAAATCGATGATCTCCCGTGATACTAGCACATGACTCCCACACGAAGTCTCAATACAATACCAACACACACCAATATCACAAATAGCAATTTGAAAAGAATCTCAAAAATTTTGGGAACTCCAAAAATAGATTTGACACAAAAGTCAGAAAAACTCATTGTTGGGAAAACAAGAACCCTGTATCGAAACAGCCGGGATAATCAATCCCTGTATCGAATAGTATTGATAAGAGGTTTTGACATATATGCCAATCCGCATACAGTAAAGGAAACTGTATCGAAGTGTTGAGGCATCAACCTGTATCGAAAGACCTGTCTCGAATCCAGCATATAGTGGAACCTTTCACTACAGCAAAGAAGTCTTATAAAGACCAAGTATAGAAACTGTCTCGAATCACCAATACAGTTATCTTCCATACAGCTCTCAACAGGACAAAGAAGGAATCTTCATAAGTCAAGTCCCGTTGAATAAAGAAGTATTTAAATACTCAAGGATAAAGTATTTAAATACTGTCAGTCAACAGATCTTCAAATCCCGCTAAATCCAAATCGTGCTTTTAATCCCGTTGGAACGGAATCTTGCTCAACAGATACATCTCAACGGATATATATTTCAGAGACTATATATATCTCATGAAGGCATTGAAGATCAGTTACCAAAAACCGAAATCATTCAAAGCTATCAAAGTTATCATCAGAGCAAAATATATCTCCAAGCTTACCACAACTCAGATAAAAGAGATATACAGTGCTCATCATCTTGAACAACACTTCATCAGCTAGAAGCTCATAAAGTCAAAGTTGTTGTTCATACTCTGTTCTATACTTTGAACAAACCCAGATCAGCCCTGTGTGGACTGAGGAAGACGAAGCTTCAGAACTCTGTGTGAAGAAGTCAGTCAAGCTTTAGCTCAAACCAATCTGTGTGAACGGTTGAAGCTAAGATCTTTATATCAATCTGTGTGAACGATATATTAATTGTATAACTGTTATAATTACGTAGTTGTGTACGTAGTAATTATAATAAACATTTTACTTCTGTGTGGAGGACTAGTGGACGTAGAGGGGTTTACCTCGAACCACTTTAAATACTGTGTTATTTACCTTCAGTTTTTACTGTTTTATTTACTGTGATTATTTAAGTATACACTGTACACCTAGTTGCTGTATCCACAGCAACTTACTATATCTAAGACTTCCGCTACGCACTCAAATTTAAAATCAGCACAGCTTGTTGTTTAAACTACTTCCCAAGCTGTATCCAGTATACTTTGTGGCCAACAAGTGGTATCGGAGCGGTTGATTCTAAAAAGAATCAGTCGTGTTTTTAACCGAATCAGATCCAAAATCACTTACTCTTTAAAACAGTCTCTTTCATTTCCTTACTTTCACATGGATACTTCTATGATCAACAAAGTGCCTATGTTCTCTATTAACGAATTTGATGATTGGAGAATTAGAATGGAGTCTCATCTTGCAGCAATGCACGAAGAGATGATTTTTGTGATACAGGATGGCCCTATCAAGATCATGAAGGTAAACACGGCCGCAAGGATTGAAGGCCAAGCCCATGCTGAGATGCTCGAGAAGGATCGCGAGCAATGGACCACAAATGAAAAAAAGCTAGCAAATCTCGACAATGTGGCTAAGAACGCGTTATTTGTCACTCTTGACAAAGGCACGTTCTCGAAGGTAAAGAGCTGCAAAACAGCTAAGGAAATCTGGGACAAACTCAAGTTGATTTGTGAGGGGACTGAGCTCTCAAAAGAAAACAAAATTTCTAAACTTACTCAGCAATTTCAATCTTTCGAAATGAAACCAACTGAGACACTTGAGGAACTTGACCACAGATTCACTGGTATTGTTGGTGAACTTGAAGCGTTGGGCAAAATTTATACCCAAAAGGAGAAGAATTTAAAAATTTTCAGATCTCTCCCAGCCCGATGGGACATTAAGACCATAGCTATGCGTGTGTCTTGCAATCTTAATGAAATAACTACTTTTGATCTCTTCTCTGACCTCAAAGCTTTTGAGTATGATATTGACAGAAGAGAGAAAGCTGAAGAATCTCCTTCAAAGGTATGACACTAGCCGCCAGACGAGTCGTCGACACAGCATGCCCAGCTCGTCGAAGCCTAGTCACAAGAATGCTGACAGTGACGACGACATCTTGTCTCAAGATGAAATGGCACTTCTCATGCACAAATTCAAAAAGTTCATCAAGCAGACTACCTACAGGCCCAAACCTGTCCAAAAGGTAAGTACCGAAACTTCATCCGGTAATTCTAACCTGTGCTATAATTGCAGGAAACCAGGGCATTATGCAAATAAATGTCCTCATCCCAAAGTTCAAAAGTTGCCGGAGGCCGAGCAACAAGAGAGAGATGAAAGAAGACGTGCTTGGAAAAACAAGCTCAAGGCCCTGATTGGAGAATCAGAAGCCTCCCCCACACCATCCAAATCTGAAGAATGTCTTCAGGTGGTCACCGAAAGTGATTCATCTGATGATGAGTTCGATGATAAAGCATATATGTGCTTTATGGCCAAAGACATTCCGGAAGGTGAAGATAGCGATGATGAGGTAAGTTCAACCTCAGCTATTCCATCAAATGCATCTCATACTTTTGAAAACATGATGAATGAATTTAAAAACATTCAAAAGGCCCATGAGACATTGAAAAACAAGAATGTACAGCTCCAACTTTCTAACCTAGAACTGAAGGATGAAAATTACTTGTTGAAGATAATGAAAATATGTCTCTTGACTTTGAAACCAGCAAAGTCGATTTTGAAAAACTCATGGAGAGCAATCATCAACTTGCTCATGAACTAAGTGAGGTTAAAACTCACAACAAGAGTAAGACAAATGATTTGGTTCTACTTCAAGCCAAAGTCACAACTCTCGAAAAACGAGAAATTGAACTTGAGACCACTCTGAAATCGTTCGAGAAATCGTCCAAAAGAATGGAAGAAATTCTGAGCACTGGGCAACATGCTCATGATAAAAGTGGCTTAGGATACAGCTCATGTTCAAACAAATGGAAAACTAGTACAGTGTTTGTCAAGAGTGTGGAACACATTCTAGTATCGAAAGATACCCCTAGTCCCGTGAAGGAACCTGCTGCACCGCGAAAACCAAAGGCTGCCATTCTGCCCCCGCAATCCTATTCCAGACAGCAGAATCATAAGCCATTCAAACCTGTGAGGCGCACTCAACAGCATGCTCCCCGAGCATATCAACAGCACCAAAAGCCGTTCAGAAGGAAGGCTGTATCCAACTACCAAAGGCCCGCACTGTAACACCCCCAATCCACTCAGGGATATTACACGCCGTAGACCCTCTCCTCGAGGATCTACCAGGCTGATAACTAAAATCAAACATCTAAACATCGCCTTTAAGGCTAAAATGACTCAGTAGACCGGCTTGGTCTTTCAATAATAACATACAACTCAATTCCAAACACATACCCACGCAGGGGTCAAAATACAATAAACTCCCGTACAACGGGGAAAAGATACCGCAGCGGAAAAGAAAATACAATTGGACCAATACGACATCAACGGAACCTCGTGTGATTAGTATCGTTCATCTTTCATCATCCTTCGTGCCGACCCTGTGCCATGCTCCAAAACCTGAATGCAAAAATAGACATCCACCCCCCGAATACTCGGGGGTTAGCAAAACTCCACTGTTTTGCTAGTGCAAGTATAAATACGAAAACAAGCCATACATATCATACTCCACAAAACCAGAATAATCGCGAATATACTTCCCGAGAAAATTCACTTGATCAAACCATTCAAAACGTGAAAGGTAGGAAATAACCCAATGTCCATATTACAAAACATTTGACGATCTCGGGAGTTTAGAAAACATTTGGGATATAATAATTCTAAAACCTTTCGAAAACATTTAGGGACACAAATTCAAAAGTCATTTCCAAAAATTCAAGTTCAGTACCAATACGCATGGTCCACAACCCATTTCACAAAACACGGGGTCCGTGACCCAAATCACAAATCACATGTTCCTAAGGATTATTCGTGTCCCGTGCTAACAAGCCACGAACCTCAGATGCTCCCGAAGAACAAACCCGAGTGAATAACCCAATAGGAAAAACATATCAAATCACATGTCTCCACGACACGAATATCACAACCAAACCACAACCATAAGTTATCCCGGCATCGCGCTAACAAGCCACGAACCTCGGAGTCCCCGCAAGACATACCCGATGATAACCCCACAAGTTATCCCGGCATCGGGCTAGCAAGCCCCGAACCTCGGAGTCCCCGCAAGACATACCCGTATTGGATAACCCTACGGTTTCGCCCGACCCATACTAGCAAGTATGGATCCCGGAGATTCAACAATCCTACCCGGAGGCACATCACATACAACAAGCACACAACAATAGTCGATTGTCAAGACAAGCAACATTAAGCATCACAACCTCCTTTCAAAGGAGTAACGACTAACATCACATCATGTCGAATACCCACCGAACAAACATACAATTCAATACACAATCCTCGACAAACAATTATGGTCTATTATATTCACTCAATGCGATTATAACGTCTCTCAACGTACGAAACTAACACACATATTCCGAGAACATATCCATTCATGAAGTATTCGAATTATCGTTGAAAGACAATATTTATCGAGGACATACCGATCCTTTTTAACGTTCATTAAACATTGGATTTCGCATAAAATAATTTATCAATAATTATGCCGATGAAATATGAAATGTATGGGCAAGATACTTGCCTCGATATCACGAGCAATGGAAAAATGAACGGATACGGCCGGGTAGCCCTCAAATTCCCGAACACTATCTAACGCGATAAGCACGAAATTACTACGGGAAAACACCACATGAATCATCAATCACCAATGGAATTCAACATCGGAATCATCGAGCACCTATAATCCTCCGTAAGGAATAATAAAACACGATTACGACGAGAATCAATCCCAAAAACAACGGAAATCCCAACAAACTATCAAAGGGAACTCATTCGAACATTTAATCGAACATTAAATGTTCAAGACCCTTCAAGAACAAAGAAATCACCCCTCGGGTCGAATGAACCAAAGATACGAGTATCCAATCCGTAGAACAAGTTCAAAACAACGTTTATACAACAATTAATTGATTAAAAACGGATTGGAATCGAAATCAAAAAGGAAAATCCCCAAATCTACAAAAACAAGGGTTCAAGCCAAAATACCTTGATTTGGATGAAGGATTCAAGTAGAGGTCGAAAATCTACAACAAGACTTGAGGTGGATGATCTCTACAAGTTTGGGAGCACTCAAATCGCCCAAAAATCGCCCACAAATCGCCCTAGATGGAAGGAGGAAGAAGAGAGGAGAAGAATGAATTTTTCTCCTCGAAAATCTGCTAAAAAACGCAGAAAAAGCCCGTGTGCCGCGGCACAGGATGAGTGTGCCGCGGCCCAGGGCCACAAAAACGCCCAGGAATCAGCTTAGTGCCGCGGAACAGCTGAAGTGTGCCGCGGCACACGGTACAGCCCACTCCAACACGAAAAAGGCACATCGTGTAGTCTTAGCTATTTCGACCATAACTCTTTCGTCTGGACTCCGATTGACTCACCGTTTGAACCATTGGAAAGCTAACTTGATGCTATATAATAGTGCAAAGATTCAGAATTTTTGGAGTTTCCAAGAATTAATGGTGACTTTACAAAGTCTAACTCCCACGTGAAAAAGTCGATTAAGGACACGGAACTCAACAAAACGACACCGAAACGAACCCGGATGACAAAAAGTGCAGAATTAATCATTCTCGGAATGACGAAACGGTCATGATAGAGTTGTCAAAACGAACTTCCTCCGAAAAATGAAAATTACCGAAATTCAAAATTGCGGATATTACATTCTACCCTCCTTAAAAGAAGTTTCGTCCCGAAACTTAAAACAAGTAGGGGGGAGCAATATACCCGCCAGGAAAACTCGACGAGATACACAAAAATAGAAAACTCGCGCCCAACGGCGAAACGCTGCAAGAAACGCAAAGAGACATACGGCATGAAAACACGCTCCACGACGACCAACACAACGTCGCCGTTAGGGATACAATAAAACCAACAAATGACAAGCGTCATCAAACGGATAATATAGCCAAGTCAATTATCCGACAATCACAAAACACAACGAATGAAAGTCAGTATAATTGACCAACCCAATGGTACATCAATCGAAACGCGAGCCAATCGCTGAACTAATACGGAATTCCACCGCCCAATGGTTAGAAGATCGAAAACGAGACTAATTTCCCGAACTTAAGGGAATTAGGAAGGAGTCTGAACGCTCAACAATCGCGAAACGAGATCAACAAAAACCGAACAATCAAACGATCGAACCACAAAGATTGAGACAACAAAAATCGAACGATCATGTTCGAATCACGAAGAACAATAAAAATTCAAACAACAACTCCAAGATTCACATCTCGACTCGAGACAATATATGATCCAGTGAAAACAACAACATATGCATTCACATAAGATCCACATGAGCGGGAATAGAAATTGAAAAGTCACAACGACAAACGAGTTATTCCGAAACAATACCACGCTCGTTCGATCAACAAAAGCAAGGGGCAGGACAAGCTCAGAAAATGTCAACGAACATAAACGAGTCGACAGAGTGGAAAATACAGAAGTTCTAAATCCGATCCACTTCGATTAAAAGAACTAGTAGAACCAAAAGATGTTACTTCCGAACAAGGTTCACAAGAATCGAACCGAACTCGGAAAAGTCACAGCGATAACCAGAGCGACCCAAAACAAGATCACAACTCGTTCGAACGATGAAACCGAAATACAGACAAGCTCAGACAATATCAACGAACACGGGCGAATCGATAGACTGGAGAAAGAGAAAATATAGAAGCCACAAATAATACGGGTATTATATTCGACCTCTTCTTAAAGAAAGTCGTCCCCGCAACTCACGATAACGGAAACAAGGTAACAACACAAAAAGCAACCGACAGAAAATCTCCTATGGGCCTCTCAGAGCCGATCCTGATAACTGTGCTGAAGCGCAAACTCTGAAAGTCTCGGTAGCCAATTCGCAAAACTGAATTCGGTGACCCTCGAGTCCACACTCGAAATGTGTTACTAACGAGAAGGACAAATTGCACGCACATTCCCCCGGCACATCACGGTTGAAACACCTCAGCTCGGCATACCGAAAATACAAATGCTAGATACAATGGGGCATAACGTCGCAAAACAACATAGCAGAGATGCCAAATCAGCACAACAAAGAATCATAACACATATCATATACAACGATTACCATCGTAAAGTAATATATACACATACACCACAGCAACGACGGTATCGTTCGGCGACCTCAACGGCCCGAACGATAACCAGCACGTAATTACAAACATCATGAAACAATCACACATGTACACCAACGTACAAACCCAAGCTTCAACATCTCACACTCGTGTGGCACAAGCAATCCACCACGAGACGACAACATTTAACACCAACATCCCGCCTCTCACAGGGGGCTAACACAACAAATGTGTGGAAAACGACTCAATGCTCACACCACCAATTCGATCATACTCGGGCAAACATCAAAATGACAATGCAAACATCACACATACATATCCAGCCCTCAAACGGGAATGGATAGGTTTTTAAAATGAAAACATCCTTTTGAAAATAATTTAGAAAAATGCCGGTTGATCTTGAGTATCACCTTTCAAGAAAAAGTACAAACGTGAAGCATCGTTATCGAGACTTTGGAGAACCACCTCGCATTTGATAAAAATGAGGACACTTTCTTTTCGTGAAAAACTTTCGGAAATATTCGACCCTCGGGTCTAAGTAAAAGTGTTTATAAAACATTGAAAATATCTCAAAACATTTTGGGTCCTCGCGGAAGAAGAATTTTGAAACATATTGTGGCATCTTGGATGTACCACGAGAAAATAATTCATTTTGAAAGTACGTCTCGAAATTTATTTTCTAAGATACTCAAGTTTTTTCAAAGATAATTCAATGGGCTAGAATGCCCAAAAATTTCAGGTAATTACACAAAATATTATAGCGCCGTGGGTCCCGCGCCGGAACCCACCAGGTTAAAACCATTTACAAAAACGCCAAAAAGGCTGATGACGGTAATATTTCAAAAACCTACAAAAGCCATTTATAAAATACTAAATACCGTCATAAGAATTTCGCCAAAGCGATCAAGGCCATAATGCCAAAACTCGGTTAAAGGAATCGGTTTTTGAAATAAAACTCAGTCGGTAAAATACCGAAAGTCATTACAAAAGAACTCACGCAGCGGATAAAAGAAATACGGTCCAACATACATAATCGAGCAACACTACTCCTCATATGAACGAAATATGAGAGTCAAATAACCACATATCACGAAATCAAAATCCATAAGAGGATTCCGTCACTTAACAAATAATCATAAAATAGGTCGTGTCACACGAGGCACAACACAAAGAAGGGAGACTTACTTCCACAGGTCGCACGAAGATGATGATCGCCCCACGATACTAATCACGACCAACAAACTCAAACGACGCGTCGCGACACGACTCAGTCAGACAAAATCTGACAATACAAGACTCAACAACACATAACTCGACCCGACAGCCTAGGTTTCCTCAACCTAAGCTCCGATACCATTTATGTAACTCCCCCAATCCACTCAGGGATATTACACGCCGTAGATCCTCTCCTCGAGGATCTACCAGGCTGATAACTAAAATCAAACATCTAAACATCGCCTTTAAGGCTAAAATGACTCAGTAGACCGGCTTGGTCTTTCAATAATAACATACAACTCAATTCCAAACACATACCCACGCAGCGGTCAAAATACAATAAACTCCCGTACAACGGGGAAAAGATACCGCATCGGAAAAGAAAATACAACTGGACCAATACGACATCAACGGAACCTCGTGTGATTAGTATCGTTCATCTTTCATCATCCTTCGTGCCGACCCTGTGCTATGCTCCAAAACCTGAATGCAAAAATAGACATCCACCCCCCGAATACTCGGGGGTTAGCAAAACTCCACTGTTTTGCTAGTGCAAGTATAAATACGAAAACAAGCCATACATATCATACTCCACAAAAACAGAATAATCACGAATATACTTCCCAAGAAAATTCACTTGATCAAACCATTCAAAACGTGAAAGGTAGGAAATAACCCAATGTCCATATTACAAAACATTTGACGATCTCGGGAGTTTAGAAAACATTTGGGATATAATAATTCTAAAACCTTTCGAAAACATTTAGGGACACAGCCCAAAAGTCATTTCCCAAAATTCAAGTTCCGGTAACAATACGCAGGGTCCACAACCCATTTCACAAAACACGGGGTCCGTGACCCAAATCACAAATCACATGTTCCTAAGGATTATTCGTGTCCCGTGCTAACAAGCCACGAACCTCAGATGCTCCCGAAGAACAAACCCGAGTGAATAACCCAATAGGAAAAACATATCAAATCACATGTCTCCACGACACGAATATCACAACCAAACCACAACCATAAGTTATCCCGGCATCGCGCTAACAAGCCACGAACCTCGGAGTCCCCGCAAGACATACCCGATGATAACCCCACAAGTTATCCCAGCATCGGGCTAGCAAGCCCCGAACCTCGGAGTCCCCGCAAGACATACCCGTATTGGATAACCCTACGGTTTCGCCCGACCCATACTAGCAGGTATGGATCCCGGAGATTCAACAATCCTACCCGGAGGCACATCACATACAACAAGCACACAACAATAGTCGATTGTCAAGACAAGCAACATTAAGCATCACAACCTCCTTTCAAAGGAGTAACGACTAACATCACATCATGTCGAATACCCACCGAACAAACATACAATTCAATACACAATCCTCGGCAAACAATTATGGTCTATTATATTCACTCAATGCGATTATAACGTCTCTCAACGTACGAAACTAACACACATATTCCGAGAACATATCCATTCATGAAGTATTCGAATTATCATTGAAAGACAATATTTATCGAGGACATACCGATCCTTTTTAACATTCATTAAACATTGGATTTCGCATAAAATAATTTATCAATAATTATGCCGATGAAATATGAAATGTATGGGCAAGATACTTGCCTCGATATCACGAGCAATGGAAAAATGAAAGGATACGGCCGGGTAGCCCTCAAATTCCCGAACACTATCTAGAACGCGATAGCACCGAAATTACTACGGGAAAACACCACATGAATCATCAATCACCAATGGAATTCAACATCGGAATCATCGAGCACCTATAATCCTCCGTAAGGAATAATAAAACACGATTACGACGAGAATCAAGGCCAAAAACAACGGAAATCCCAACAAACTATCAAAGGGAACTCATTCGAACATTTAATCGAACATTAAATGTTCAAGACCCTTCAAGAACAAAGAAATCACCCCTCGGGTCGAATGAACCAAAGATACGAGTATCCAATCCGTAGAACAAGTTCAAAACAACGTTTATACAACAATTAATTGATTAAAAACGGATTGGAATCGAAATCAAAAAGGAAAATCCCCAAATCTACAAAAACAAGGGTTCAAGCCAAAATACCTTGATTTGGATGAAGGATTCAAGTAGAGGTCGAAAATCTACAACAAGACTTGAGGTGGATGATCTCTACAAGTTTGGGAGCACTCAAATCGCCCAAAAATCGCCCACAAATCGCCCTAGATGGAAGGAGGAAGAAGAGAGGAGAAAAATGAAGTTTTCTCCTCGAAAATCTGCTAAAAAACGCAGAAAAAGCCCGTGTGCCGCGGCACAGGATGAGTGTGCCGCGGCCCAGGGCCACAAAAACGCCCAGGAATCATCTTAGTGCCGCGGCACAGCTGAAGTGTGCCGCGGCACACGGTACAGCCCACTCCAACACGAAAAAGGCACATCGTGTAGTCTTAGCTATTTCGACCATAACTCCTTCGTCTGGACTCCGATTGACTCACCGTTTGAACCATTGGAAATCTAACTTGATGCTCTATAATATTGCAAAGATTCAGAATTTTTGTAGTTTCCAAGAATTAATGGTGACTTTACAAAGTCTAACTCCCACGTGTAAAAGTCGATTAAGGACACGGAACTCAACAAAACGACACCGAAACGAACTCGGATGACAAAAACTGCAGAATTAATCATTCTCGGAATGACGAAACGGTCATGATAGAGTTGTCAAAACGAACTTCCTCCGAAAAAAGAAAATTACCGAAATTCGAAATTGCGGATATTACACGCACGACAGTACTATCAGTACAACACGCCTAGGTATTGGATACAGGAGCCCGGTTATCCCTCGAGACAGTATATGCCTGCTCAGTATCAACAACAGCGTTGGGAATCCAACTGGAGACCCAGAAGGCAAGCTGTTAGGCCAAAGAAAATGGCTCCACCTCCAAGACAGCACTCGTACTGGATTAATAATAATAACCCTGAATTTTTCATGCATAATAATTATCATGGTTATCGCGGCTACGTATATGCCCCTCGTAGATATCACAACACTGTACCGAGTATGACCTACAGTAAACCAATTGCTGCTAGGAAAACTTGGGTACCTAGAGGAACTAACACACATGGACCCAAAAATCAAAGGGGACCTAAATCTACTTAATTTCTTTGTTACAGGACATTCTAGAGGAGGATACCTGGTACTTTGATAGTGGATGCTCTCGGCACATGACCGGAGATAGAAGCAAGCTATCAGATTTTGTGGAAGGTCGCGGTCCAAAAGTTCGTTTCGGTGATAAATCGAAAGGAAGAACAAGAGGGAAAGGAAACCTACTTGTCGGAAAATTCAAAGTCACCGATGCTTCATATGTTGAAGGCTTACAGTACAATCTACTTAGTATTATCCAGTTCTGTGATAAACAGTTCTCGGTGAAATTCTATATAGATCATTGTAGAGTCAAGAACATCCACACTAAGGAAGTTGTGCTTATAGGAAGCAGATCAGGTAATATGTATATTGCTGACGGGAAGCCTATGAACTCATCAATTCCATGCTTTGTTGCCAAAGGCACTGCAGATCTTAGATGGTTATGGCACAAGAGGATGTCTCACGTCAACTTCAAGACGATCAACAAGCTCTCAAGACAGGGAATGGTTAGAGGTTTTCCAAATGTGTCATTTAAGAAGGACAGCGTCTGCGGATCGTGTCAGAAAGGCAAGCAAATCAAGTCAACCCTGAAGAGCAAATCCTACCTTTCAACCCAAAGAGTGTTGGAAATGCTACATATGGATCTCTACAGTCCTGTAGACCCAGTAAGTTTGGGAGGTAAGAAATACTGCATGGTTGTTGTTGATGATTGTTCCAGGTATGCTTGGACAATTTTCCTTAGCAAGAAGAAGGAAACAACATCAAAGCTGCCCGAGCTCTTGAAAAAGTTGAAAAATTAAAAGGCATTGAGTATCATGTCCATTCATTCCGACAGAGGTACAGAATTTACTAACCGATTTATAGAGCAATATTGTTCGGAAAATGGGATACAACACGAATACTCAGCTGCCCGTACACCTCAACAAAATGGTGTTGCCGAGCGAAAGAATCGGACGTTGAAAGAAGCAACAAGGACAATGATCGCCGCAAGCAAGTTGCCACACCGTTTCTGGGGTGAAGCAACCAATACATCATGCTACACTCAAAACCGCTGTATCGTCAAGAAGCACCACAACAAAACAGCGTATGAGGTATGGAACAACAAAACTCCATTAGTTTCATATTTTCACATTTTTGGATGCAGGTGTTATGTGTTGAATAATGGGAAGGACCAATTTAGAACCTTTGATGAGAAATCAGATGAAGGAATATTTGTAGGATACTCCTCTGTCAGCAAAGCTTACAGAATCTTTAATAAAAGGAAGCTGACGATCGAGAAATCAGTTCATGTAGTGTTCGACGAACCTCACCATGACCCTACAGGAGTAGAAGATGTTACCCAAAACATCCAACAACTCTCTATCTTGGATCCTCCAACTCCCATATAACCTGTCGTTGATTTAGAAATCAACCCCGCAGCTGTAAGAATCGACCTGGATGAAGCCGACGCTGTACAAGATGAAGCTGTATCCACAAAAACTCTCGATACAGTACGGGACCCTGAATTAGAACCCGACCAAAGATGGTTGAGAGATAACCCGCAAGAGCTCATCATTAGAAACATAAATGCTGGTGTTTCTACTCGTAGGAGAATACAGAGTACACAAGGAAATGTACTTTGTGCACAAGAAGAACTTGATACTGAGATATCACAGTTTCCTGAATGGAAATCTCAATCTGAGCTTAGAAGACTCAATATGTGCACCATTTCCTTATTCTTAGCCCAGTCTGAACCGGTTTCGACCATAGACGCTCTTAATAATTCTCATTGGATAACATCTATGGAAGAAGAGCTTAACAGTTTCGAAACAAACAATGTATGGTATCTTGTACCCAGACCTACACATCATTCGGTTATAGGAACCAAATGGGTATTTCGAAACAAAAATGATCGAAATGGACTTATTATAAGGAATAAATCCGAACTAGTCGCACAAGGCTATAGTCAGGAAGAAGGCATAGACTATGATGAAACCTTCGCCCCTGTAGCCAGAATAGAAGCCATTAGGATATTTTTAGCCTTTGCCACCCATAAGAGCTTTATTGTATACCAAATGGACGTCAAGAGTGCATTCCTGAATGGAGACGTTGCCGAAGAAGTTTACGTTGAACAACCACCAGGTTTTGCCAACACAGACGGTATCGACTTAGTATACAGGCTAAGGAAAGCGCTGTATTGACTTAAACAAGCCCCTAGAGCCTGGTATGAGACCTTGTCCCAGTATCTAACTGTCAATGGATTTGAGAAAGGTGCCGTGGACAAGACCTTGTTCAAAATACAGGAAGGTGATGACCTTCTTATGGTACAAATCTATGTGGATGATATAATTTTTGGTTCAACTAACCTTCGTTTATGTCAAAAGTTCTCTCATCTCATGCAAAGTAAATTTTAAATGAGTTTGATGGGGGAACTTAGTTATTTTCTAGGTTTGCAGGTAAAGCAGTTGCCTACAGGTATTTTCATCAACTAGGAAAAATACAGCAAGGAGCTTCTCAACAAATTTGGAATGAACACTTCCAAATCATCGTCAACCCCCATGAGAACTTCCGTGCAAATTAGTACTGATGAAGCCGGAAAGCCGTTTGACCAATCACTCTACAGGAAGCTCATTGGTTCGCTCCTGTACCTAATGGCTAGCAGGCCTGATATCCAGTTTGCTGTTGGAGTGTGTGCGACGTATCAAGTAGCACCTAAGGAATCACACTTCAATACAACTAAACGAATCCTGAAATATATTAAAGGAACAGTCGATGTAGGACTATAGTATCCTAAAGAAGGCGGATTCGATTTAGTTGGATACAGCGACTCGGATCTCAGAGGTTGCAAGCTAGATAAGAAGAGTACAAGTGGAACTTGTCACTTTCTTGGACCTAGACTAGTTTCTTGGTTCAGTGAGAAACAATTGGCTAACTCTCTTTCCACGGCTGAATCAGAATACTATGCTGCTGGTAGTTGCTGTATGCAGATACTTTGGATGCAGCAATAGTTGTCAGATTATGGAATTGAAGTCAGAGAGACTCCAATCATGTGTGATAGCACGAGTGCAATTGCTATAACGCACAATCCTGTCCTGCACTCGCGCACTAAGCATATCAACATGAAGCATCATTTTATAAGGAATCACATCGAGAACAAGGATGTTCGCCTTGAAAAAGTTCATACAGACATTCAGTTGGCCGACATCTTCACCAAGCCGCTCGACACAACCAGATTTAACATGCTTAGACAAGAATTGGGAATGCTACAACCCGACTCCCTGTAAGTAATTTACTGTTTTTACTCAACAATTGAGGGGGAATGCTATAAGACCCAAGAATACAGTATCCAACGTTAATTATCTGTACACTCAGAACCGCCAATACAGCATTGTAGTGAGCAAAGACATATGAATCCTACAGCTGACATGTGCAATAATTAAGGGGGAATACTGTAGGACCCATGAATACAGCATTAATCCAAAAGTTGTTGTATGGAATTTAAAACCTATATGTACCTTTTTAAGGGGAACGATGTATCGACGCGGATACAGCACATACTATAGGATTTCGATTCAGTATATATATATATATATATATATATATAATATTATATCATTTCATTTTAAAATGATTTCTGTCCATGTGCCCTTTTTTATGTCAAACGTCATGTACATTAAATGCCTTACACGACATCTGGACAACTGAATCTCAAAAGCCGCGTGGGGATAACATTCTGAGATTCAGGATGATGGTGGCAATTCTGACCTGTGAAAAGGTCAACTGGTGCCAGATAATCCTGAAGCGCTTGCAAGAGGAAGTATGCAAGCCTGCCACTTAGAAGAAGTAATTTGGTTTAATGTTAAACCATATTTTGACAAAATGCAGACTGGCCCAATCTGTTGATGCAAAGAAGAATAGCTCCAGGATATACCTAGGAGGCGTCAAGCCTACTGCGTATAACCAGAGCACTATGGTCTGCAACCACCCGAAAACCAAATATATGCCAGTTTCTGCAGACCCAAGATATGTGTCTTTGAAGTCCCAGGACGTGGAGTCTTCAAAGAAGAGGAAAAGATCTCACAGCAAGAAACCCATTGCTGGTGAGAAGCCAAAGAAGAAACTAAGGAGGCTTTCTAAAGCTAAATCTACCAAGCCCTCCGAAGAAGTTTCTACCGTGGCTTAACCCACTGAAGAACAACCCCAGGGCCCAACCCCTGTGGAAGAGGTGTTCACTACTGTATCGACAGTAGATCCTGAGCCTTTGGCGGCTAGGACGGATGATGGGACATCTGCCAACGAAAAAGACTCTAGCAAGTCGGCTGCCCCTTCGGAGCCAAACGCTACCTCTCCTATGCGGGATTCCACACCCGTACAGGATCAATCTTCCTTCGGGGCACCATCCCCTGTAAGGAATCCCACTTACCTACAGTATCCCACACTTGTAGAGGAACCCCTCGCTACAGCGTACCCAGACGTTGTACGCAGTCCCTCCCCTGACACCATTATCCACAAAACCCTTCTCTCTATTCAGATCGACCATGCTTACGAAAGATTTCTGAAATGGAAAGGCTACAGGCTAGCTCCGTATGAAACATTATACAACTGGAGCGAATGGATCCAAGAAGAAAGATTTGTATCAGAAGTGACGGACTCAATAGAAATTGAGGCCCTGATTCGATGGGACAATCCCTTCTGCAAAGAACTGATTGAAAGCCATCTTCTGCAGAAATCTGACGTAAGGAGGAAAGGTAAAGATAAGTTAGAGGACTCTCCCCCAAATCCAAAAGACGACGATGACAACGACTCAGAAGACGATGATGATGCTTTACAAGCTGGTCTGAGAATGAGTCGTGAAGAGGTTCAAGATAGAAACGCCTCTCCACCAAAGGATGACGAAGGGCCGTCAACTCGAAGCGAGCTCCTTTCGCCACAGAAAGAAAACATTCCCGACGACGAGGAATCAGTCCCTCCAGTCGAGAGAGAAGGAACAGTTTTGGAACAGGCACCCGAGCCTGCCGCCACTCAAGAAGAAGAAGTTGCCACTGAGAGACAACAGGAGGAATCAGTCCCTCCTGTATCCATGTCTACCGACGAAACTTCGCAATAGGAGGACACAGCACCCCCTGCCGCCGAACCAGAACATACTGCTCCCGCTCCTTCAACCGTGGAATCCGAGGATGGTAATATACCTGAGGATGTACAACTCACTTCACGACCAACCGTGAATCTGAGGAGGTTTAACGGATCCGAATATTTTGACCAATCGGATTCTCCAAGCACAGCCGCTAGAAAAGAGCGCCTGCGTGCTCTTGGTCTTCAAACTGTATTCATCCAGGATGCAGTGAATGCTCTGTCTTCAGTTGAAAAAGCCTTGAATTGGATGCATACTTCTGCCGTGGAAGAGATGACCACCTTACAACATGAATTTTCTCGAGTAGTCGAGGCCTTCATTATTTTGCCAGAAGTATTTAAACAAGCATTGAAAATCATGGAAGACAAGCAAGAGCAACTCCTGAAAGAGGAGGCAACCAAAACGCGCATCGCTGAAGCCAAGACCGCATGTGCTATGATCGAAAACAGTTCTCAATTGCGAGCGCACGACAAATGTATCAAGGACATGTCGCAGGCACTTTCCTCCCTTGTAGAAAGAATGACTAACATCGAGACGAAATAGGATGCTACATTAGAGATCCTAGGACGTCTTGATGACGCCAAAAAGGGGGAAGAAGCAAGAGAAGCTGCAAGGAGAATCAGGTTACAGCATGAAAGGGAATTTGAGGCTGCTCAAGACAGCATCACTGCTGAATTAAACAAGCTACCCCCTCCCTCTCAGAGTTTTAAGATTTCAGGCTCCCGACCTTAATTTCATGATCCAAATGTCCCGTGGCAAAGCTTAATTCAGAGACCTTCTGAAATTCGTTTGCGGACCAACCGCCATCCTACTGCCGATGAGGTGAAGCAATGGAGGAAGAACAAACTGATGAGATACTTTGTTAAACTCATCAGGGAATCCGCCATCTTCAAAAGCTATAAGACTATAGCGGAGGCCGCAGATAAATTTACGAAGATGCTAGAAGAAGGAAAACTCCCTCTCCAGCTAGATATGAAAAGCAAGCACAGAAGAGGATATCGGATCACCCATCCAGAAGACTGGATTCTTGCCTTTGATAGATCCTATGAAGGAAGAGCTATATACCAGGATCGAGGCAACGATTCCCTACAGAACTGGTGGCGTGGTAACGAGAATGATCCAGGGAGAAAGCCATGGAGACATGCGGACTACAGATAGGAGCTGAAATCCTTATATATTATTTTTGTTTTGTAATTTTTTTTCTTCGAAACAGCAAACCATGTACTCAATTTGTGTTGAATATCAATAAAAGTGTTTGTTTGTCTTGAAAGATTACAACTCGTAATCTACTGTGTTGATGTATGATTACTTAAATTGTTTGGTAACAATCTCAAGTATAGAAACTTGATTGAAAATTAAGCTGTACGAACTTGTCTACGAACAGTTCATAATTTCAATTGTATGCTTAGAATACATTGTAAGATTGTGCCTGCGCGCCAATCATAAGCTTAAGTTATAAAAATTCTTAGCTGTATCGAACTCGCCTGCGAGCAGTTCATTAAATAGACTAAGTTGCTGAAAGACAGACCTTTTGACAAAAGACCAAGAAATCTGCCAGAAGTCATCAAAGAAGATTATTTCATGAAGAAGGTTTTGGCATCATCAAGAAGACTTGAATGTTAGAAAGTTAAAGTCTTGGCAAATTGTCAAAAAGGGGGAAATTGTTGGGAAAACAAGAATCCTGTATCGAAACAGCCGGGATAATCAATCCCTATATTGAATAGTATTGATAAGAGGTTTTGACATATATGCCAATCCGCATACAGTAAAGGAAACTGTATCGAAGTGTTGAGGCATCAACCTGTATCGAAAGACCTGTCTCGAATTCAGCATATAGTGGAACCTTTCACTACAGCAAAGAAGTCTTTTAAAGACCAAGTATGGAAACTGTCTCGAATGACCAATAAAGTTATCTTCCATACAGCTCTCAACAGGACAAAGAAGGAATCTTCAGCAGTCAAGTCCCGTTGAATAAAGAAGTATTTAAATACTCAAGGATAAAGTATTTAAATACTGTCAGTCAACAGATATTCAAATCCCGCTAAATCCGGATCGTGCTTTTAATCACGTTGGAATGGAATCTTGCTCAACGGATACATCTCAACGGATATATATTTCAGAGACTATATATATCTCATGAAGGCATTGAAGATCAGATACCAAAAACCGAAATCATTCAAAGCTATCAAAGTTATCACCAGAGCAAAATATATCTCCAAGCTTACTGCAACTCAGATAAAAGAGATATACAGTGCTCATCATCTTGAACAACACTTCATCAGCTAGAAGCTCATAAAGTCAAATTTGTTGTTCATACTCTGTTCTATACTTTGAACAAACCCAGATCAGCCCTGTGTGGACTGAGGAAGACGAAGCTTCAGAACTCTGTGTGAAGAAGTCAGTCAAGCTTTAGCTCAAACCAATCTCTGTGAACGGTTGAAGCTAAGATCTTTATATCAATCTGTGTGAACGATATATTGATTGTATAACTATTATAATTATGTAGTTGTGTACGTAGTAATTATAATAAACATTTTACTCCTGTGTGGAGGACCGGTCGACGTAGAGGGGTTTACCTCGAACCACTTTAAATACTGTGTTATTTACCTTCAGTTTTTACTATTTTATTTACTGTGATTATTTAAGTATACACTGTACACCTAGTTGTTGTATCCACAACAACTTACTATATCTAAGATTTCTGCTACGCACTCAGATTTAAAATCAGCACAGCTTGTTGTTTAAACTACTTCCCAAGCTGTATCTAGTATACTTTGTGGCCAACACTCATTTTCAAAAATGACGCTACTACCGTACCGGTAGAGCCACATAACACACACGCCTGGGTTCACAAAACCCAAGCTCCGATACCATCTTCTGTAACACCCCCAAAACCATCCGGGATATTGCAGCGCCGTGGGTCCCGTGCCGGAACCCACCAGGCTAAAAACCATCTCAAAAACATTTAAAAACGCCAAAAGGCCGATGAAGGTAATATTTTAGATACTCAAATATTTTCAAAAGCATAGTGCTCAAATACCGTCATAAAATAAAATTTGAAAATACAAGGCGAAATGCCAAATCTCGACAGTTCAAAGTGTACGTTAAGCCACCCCTTAAATGTACCGATAAAATAGTTAGGAAAAAGGGTTTGACAAAATAACCCAAGTTCGCAAAATGCCAGAAGGCCATTTGAATGTACACACGAGTCGGTAAAATACCGGAAAGCCATTTTAAAATACAGTTCAAAATACACATTTGCAGCGGAATAAACAACCAGAAAAGAATACTCAATTACAAGCCACAACTAGTATCACCCTGGAAGCTCACCCCTTCACGACCGCTACTAGCTCGATCTCCGAGTACCTAAAAATAAATCCCATGACAGGGTCAGCCACAATACTCAATAATAATAATGATCACATTATCATGAATAATTACATACCAATGTAATAATATAGTAAGAATACTACCAACGTAATCTTACCGCCATAACCTTACAATCCATGGCAATTCATAACAAATTAATCCTTACCATATTCCATATTTCGCATTCTCAAATGACGAAATGAACTCAACAACAATTATCTGTACTGTATTCCAAAAATATCAACAATCCTCGAAACATCATCATAACTCATAAGTGTGGAAATAATCCAATCTGTGCCAACCCCTGTCCGTCGGATTACACAATAAAATCTCAACCTGGATAATACAATAACATACAACATATCTGTAGATCAACTACCACAAAACAATGAATACAAATCCCGAAACAACGACGTACATCTCGAATGCTCATACGATCAATAACACTGATCAACCAATACATCAACTGAGAATATCATCGACATGATAACTCCAATACGACCAATAAAGGATCACGATAACCGAGAATACCATGAACAAGGTAAATCCCGAACACAAACAACGATGGGTCAGCAATAACCGAGAATACCATCAACAAGGTAAACTCCAAATGATCAACAAAGGACCAACAATAACCGAGAATACCATCAACAAGGTAAACTCCAAATGATCAACAAAGGACCAACAATAACCGAGAATACCATCAACAAGGTAAACTCCAAACGATCAACAATAAAGGATCTCAAAGAAATGACACCAACTATCGAACATACCCCTCGGGCGTATGAAAAACCAGTCGTAAACCGTCGAACATACCCAACCATAAATGGAGGATGAATGACCAAACAATATGGCTCAAAGATGGAAGTCATAGTACGTCCGATCCGAAAATGTGTCCGTGCACAAGCCACCCCGGGTATAGATCAAATACACGTGTGGTCTTGTGCCTAATTAGCCTCACGAACTACGTCTCGTGTGCACGGTTCAATGTAGAAATATCAACACATAACCATAGTGTGCCCAGCTAAAAATCCTACACAATAACCAATCGGCACGCAGATATGACTCCAGATATGTCATGATGCAACATCACAATGAAACTCAAAGAAACACATATCCAATAAGGATCAAAGACTCACCGAAGTGAACAACAATAGACTGACAATGAAAAGTCGACACGACCAATCAATATTCAAAACAACAATCCTGGGATTACAAACCCCAAAGGATAATCCATGCGATCAACAATCTCAAATAAGGTACCATCCATTCAATACCAATAAACCTTTATCCCGATACTTATGTTATCACGATAACTATCCTCGATATCCGATATTCTATATCCTTGACCAAAGATAACTCACGTCTTCCTTGAACATAATTAAATCATATACCTTATGATTTAATACAACCAAAGCACAATATACAAACCATTATCCCGACAACTTACATTTCTAACAACATTGCTATATGAATTATAAATGAAATGAAAATGAAACCACTCATCAAATATTATAAACTGAACAAGTATAAACTTGCCTCGGTACCGATACCATGAAGCCGTTACCAATATCCATTGCCTTTGTCTACGAGCTCCTCAGCCCCGACCAAAAGCAATCTACGAACTCTTCGACCTCAACCGCAACACAACGGTCATAATCCGCGATCAAACACCTCAACCCATTGAAATTATCAATTAACAACAATCCGATAACAATCAATAACCGACATAGCCAACCAAGCAACTCAACGGCTCAACAATACCCCGATCATAAACAAAACCGAACAATACAACTCAAACAAATACGAACTCATATCCACGATACAAGTCGCAACTCGATAATCAATATAACCGATCAATAAACCCAACGGTTCCATAATATCCCGATTAAACACAAATCCGAACAACCAAATCAATCAATCATGAATTCAAAACCATAACACAATTCATAATCCGATAATCATATCAATAATCAATTTAACCAAGTGTCTAAGCATTACCGATTCCATATTCAATCTTAAATACGATTACAAGTTTCCTCCTTGTATAATCATAATTAAACCAATTACCGATTATCATCATCAATCCGGACGATCCGATTAATTCAACATTATAGATAACCATATTCCAAAGGTGCCAAATAATCCCATTATCCGAATTGAACACTTGTTCAACACGTATGAATTTCCAAATTCAGACGTGAATAATAATTCTCATCAAACTCGAAATCATATTCGTATTCCTATACGAATATTGTACCAAAATACATAACTTAGTTCTAAATGTGAATATTCCATATTCATATCCAAAACACCAACACTTTAAAACGTATTCATCAAATCAATGATCAATTCATCTTGACATTAAGGATTTTATAACATATTCGATTCCAACTTCAACTCCAAATATGAAGACAAAACTCCTTCTTGTTCATACTTGTAAATTCGTATAAAACAATTTACCTATTATTATCGTGAATAATCGCATTCCAAAATTATCCGAAATCTTTCCAAAATCATAACATGTAACTCAAGGGTTCTTCAAGAACACAAATTATCAAAATTCATGTTCATAATCCATAAAACAACATAACCCGGTGTTTTCTAACATCTAAACAATCCTTATTCACAATTCAAGGTGTATATAACCATGTTCTTCAACATATACTTCTCATAACCTCATGAATCGCAATAAACCACCAAGAACATCGAGAATACTACGATTCCATAATCATAACAACATAATCAAGGCATTTGATCATTAATTCATTATCTTACCTTAACAAAATTCCCGTAAATACCAAGAATCATTACAACAATATCAATTCAATCACCATTTATACGAAAACGTGTAGAATTTCCCAAGTTCTACTCACTGAGGCATTTCATCGAACACTTTGAAGGCATAGTCCAATTCAATCATTTTAACGAAGAAATACATGAATTTATTCCATAAAACCTTAAGAGTATTAAATGATTACGAGTATACAATCAAGTTCTATCAATGATCTGAATCAAAACGAATCAAATCGGCCAAAACACCAAGAAACCTCAAGAACATCCAAAAACCAAAAGTTCATGTGTTCTTACCTTCGATCCGGGTGGAAGATGATGTTAATCCATGAATCAAACTTCCAAAACATTTTGTTCTAAGTTGCTCTTACTCAAATCCATCGTCTTTGCTGAAGAAATCGCGAAAGGAATAAATAAAAACGAAAAATGCTCAAGGTGACTCGGTCCAGGCCTTATATAGGCCGAGACCTGTCGGTACCTTACGGCCGTAACCATCCGTGGCTTACGTGCGTAACCGGCCGTCGCCTACCCTCCTGTCTATTTTGGCCGACACCCTTATGTACGTAACCGGCAGCAACTTACGTACATAACGGGCCCTTACGGCCGTAACCGACCACAGCCTTACGTATGTTATCGGCCAGTCCTTGCCCCCAGCGAGTCACTGCCGACCGTGATCAGCCATCCCTGCGAGTCACTGCCGATCATGCTCGGCCACTGTAGGTCCTCTCGGCCATGACTCGGCCAGCCGCCCCGTAACGTACGTAACACTTATTCTGTTGCGTACGTAATACGTACGTTGACTTGCTACAGTATTATACTATTATTACATACGTAATACACCCTGTATAGCGTACGTAAATCCATCCAATGACTCACCTGTCCACATCCACACCGAAAGCCACCGACACCGGGCCCAACTGTCTGATTCCTCTTGTTACGTACGTAATACCTTACGCATAACGTACGTAAAACGTACCAACTTAGCATACGTTAGCCCATAACTTAACGTACGTAATGGCCTTTTGTACTTAGACAATTCCAACTGTTCCTGTCCGTCTCGACATGCCGGATACGAATTCACGCATACTGAATACACATATACTCAACCCAAAAATATTCTCATACGATATACCTGATATCCAAATCAGTTCAACCTGATACAACAAATTCTCAATATAACTGTCAATCAAACACGTCAATTACACAAGTATAACTGTCTCGGTCGTCAATTTATTTTATCCATACTGTATAGACACCAAGCTATACAATATATCTCAGATAAAATAACGCGAAAAATTTATACTGAAAATCCGGGTATTACATACTACCCCCTTAAAATAAGTTTCGTCCATGAAATGCAACCTTGCCACAAACAACATATCAACCAAAATTTCCAACTCATCACAAAAACAAACAAGCGTCGCCACAAGCGAATAACCAAACCAATATACTTACAGGTGCGTGAAACCGATGATCTCCCATGATACTAGCACACGAATCCCACACGAAGTCTCAATACAATACCAACACACACCAATATCACAAATAGCAATTTGAAAAGAATCTCAAAAATTTTGGAAACTCCAAAAATCGATTTGACTCAAAAGTCAGAAAAACTCACTTTCAAAAATCACGCTACTACCGTACCAGTAGAGCCACATAACAAACACGCCTGGGTTCACAAAACCCAAGCTCCGATACCATCTTCTGTAACACCCCCAAAACCATCCGGGATATTACAGCGTCGTGGGTCCCGCGCCGGAACCCACCAGGCTAAAAACCATCTCAAAAAATTTTAAAAAACGCCAATAGGCCGATGACGGTAATATTTTAGGTACTCAAATATTTTCAAAAGCATAGTGCTCAAATACCGTCATAAAATACCATTTGAAAATACAAGGCGAAATGCCAAATCTTGATAGTTCAAAGTGTACGTTACGCCACCCCTTAAACGTTCCGATAAAATAGTTATGAAAAAGGGTTTGACGAAATAACCCAAGTTCGCAAAATGCCAAAAGGCCATTTGAAAGTAAACACGAGTTGGTAAAAATACCGAAAAGCCATTTTAAAATACACACGCAGCGGATAAAAATACAGTTCAAAATACACATTTGCAGCGGAATAAACAACCAGAAAAAAATACTCAATTACAAGCCACAACCAGTATCACCCGGGAAGCTCACCACTTCACGACCGCTACCAGCTCAATCTCCGAGTACCTAAAAATAAAGCCCAGGACGGGGTCAGCCACAATACTCAATAATAATAATGATCACATCATCATGAATAATTACATACCAATGTAATAATATAGTAAGAATACTACCAACGTAATCTTACCGCCATAACCTTACCAATCCATGGCAATTCATGACAAATCAATCCTTACCATAATCCATATTTCGCATTCTCAAATGACGAAATGAACTCAACAACAATTATCTATACTGTATTCCAAAAATACCAACAATCCTCAAAACATCATCATAACTCATAAGTGTGGAAATAATCCAACCTGTGCCAACTTCTGTCCGTCGGATTACACAATCAAATCTCAACCTGGATAAACCAATAACATACAACATATCTGTAGATCAACTACCACAAAATAATGAATACAAATCCCAAAACAACGACGTACATCCCGAATGCTCATACGATCAATAACACTGATCAACCAGTACATCAACTGAGAATATCATCGACATGATAACTCCAATACGACCAATAATGGATCATGATAACCGAGAATACCACGAACAAGGTAAATCCCGAACACAAACAATGAAGGATCAAAAATAACCGAGAATACCATCGACAAGGTAAACTCCAAATGATCAACAAAGGACCAACAATAACCGAGAATACCATCAACAAGGTAAACTCCAAATGATCAACGAAGGACCAACAATAATCGAGAATACCATCAACAAGGTGAACTCCAAACGATCAACAATAAAGGATCTCAAATAAATGACACCAACTATCGAACATACCCCTCGGGCGCATGAACAACTAGTCGTAAACCGTCGAACATACCCAACCATAAATGGAGGATGAACGACCAAACAATATAGCTCAAAGATGGAAGTCATAGTACGTCCGATCCGGAATTGTGTCCGTGCACAAGCCACCCCGGGTATCGATCAAATACACGTGTGGTCTTGTACCTAATTAGCCTCACGAACTACGTCTCGTGTGCACGGTTCAATGTGGAAATATCAACACATAACCATAGTGTGCCCAGCTAAAAATCCTACACAATAACCAATCGGCACGCAGATATGACTCCAGATATGTCACGATGCAACATGACAACGAAACTCAAAGAAACGTATATCCAATAAGGATCAAAGACTCACCGAAGTGAACAACAACAAACTGACAATGAAAAGTCGACACGACCAATCAATATTCAAAACAACAATCCTGGGATCACAAACACCAAAGGATAATCCATACGATCAACAATCTCAAATAAGGTACCATCCATTCAATACCAATAAACCTTTATGCCGATACTTATGTCATCACGATAACTATCCTCGATATCCGATATTCTATATCCTTAACCAAAGATAACTCACGTCTTCCTTGAACACAATTAAATCATATACCTTATGATTTAAT
The DNA here is from genome assembly GCA_033398695.1 of Orobanche coerulescens. Classification (NCBI taxonomy): domain Eukaryota; kingdom Viridiplantae; phylum Streptophyta; class Magnoliopsida; order Lamiales; family Orobanchaceae; genus Orobanche; species Orobanche coerulescens. The sequence goes on along the minus strand of CM065806.1, from coordinate 137,314,471 downwards.
ACAACCATAGCACAATATACAAACCATTATCCCAACAACTTACATTTCTAACAACATTGCTATACGAATTATAAATGAAATAAAAACGAAACCATTCATCAAATATTACAAACTGAACAAGTATAAACTTGCCTCGGTACCGATACCACGATGCCGTTACCAATATCCATTGCCTTTGTCTACGAGCTCATCAGCCCCGACCAAAAGCAATCTACGAACTCTTCGAACTCAACCGCAACACAACGGTCATAATCTGCGATCAAACACCTCAACCTATTGAAATAATCAATTAACAACAATCCGATAACAATCAATAACCGACATAGCCAACCAAGCGACTCAACGGCTCAACAATACCCCAATCATAAACAATACCAAGCAATACAAGTCAAACAAATACAAACTCATATCCACGATACAAGTCGCAACTCGATAATCAATATAACCGATCAATAAACCCAACGGTTCCACAATATCCCGATTAAACACAAATCCGAACAACCAAATCAATCGATCTTGAATTCAAAACCATAACACAATTCATAATTCGATAATCATATCAATAATCAATTTAACCAAGTGTCTAAGCATTACCGATTCTATATTCAATCTTAAATACGATTACAAGTTTCCTCCTTGTATAATCATAATTAAACCAATTACCGATTATCATCATCAATCCGAACGATCCGATTAATTTAACATTATAGATAACCATATTCCAAAGGTGCCAAATAATTCCACTATCCGAATTGAACACTTGTTCAACACGTATGAATTTCCAAATTCAGACGTGAATAATAATTCTCATCAAACTCGAAATCATATTCGTATTCCTACACGAATATTATACCAAAATACATAACTTAGTTCTAAATGTGAATATTCCATATTCATATTCAAAACACCAACTCTTTAAAATGTATTCATCAAATCAATGATCAATTCATCTGACATTAAGGATTTTATAACATATTCGATTCCAACTTCAATTCCAAATACGAAGACAAAACTCCTTCTTGTTCATACTTGTAAATTCGTAGAAAACAATTTACCGATTATTATCGTGAATAATCACATTCCAAAATTATCCGAAATCTTTCTAAAATCATAACATGTAACTCAAGGGTTCTTCAAGAACACGAATTATCCAAATTCACGTTCATAATCCATAAAACAACATAAACCAATGTTTTCTAACATCTAAACAATCCTTATTCACAATTCAAGGTGAATATAATCATGTTCTTCAACATATACTTCTCATAACCTCATGAATCGCAACAAACCACCAAGAACATCGATAATACTACGATTCCATAATCATAACAACATAATCAAGGCATTTGATCATCCATTCATTATCTTCACTTAACAAAATTCCCGTAAATACCAAGAATCATTACAACAATATCAATTCAATCACCATTCATACAAAAACGTGTAGAATTTCCCAAGTTCTACTCACTGAGGCATTTCATCGAACACTTTGAAGGCATAGTAGAATTCAATCATTTTAACGAAGAAATACTCGAATTTATTCCATAAAACTTCATGAGTATTGGATGATTACGAGTATACAATCAAGTTCTATCAATAATCTGAATCAAAACAAATCAAATCGGCTAAAACACCAAGAAACCTCAAGAACATCCAAAAACCAAAAGTTCATGTGTTCTTACCTTCGATCCGGATGGAATATGATGTTAATCCATGAATCAAACTTCCAAAACATGTTGTTCTAAGTTGCTCTTACTCAAATCCATCGTATTTGCTGAAGAAATCGCGAAAGGAATGAAGAAAAACGAAAAATGCTCAAGGTGACTCGGTCCAGGCCTTATATAGGCCGAGACCTGTCGGTACCTTACGGCCGTAACCGACCGTGGCTTACATACGTAACCGGCCGTGGCCTACCCTCCTGTCCATTTTGGCCGACACCCTTACGTCCGTAACCAGCAGTTGCTTACATACGTAACGGGCCCTTACGGCCGTAACCAGCCACAGCCTTACGTATGTTATTAGCCAGTCATTGCCCCCAGCGAGTCACTGCCGACCGTGATCGGCCATCCCTGCGAGTCACTGCCGATCATGCTCGGCCACTGCAGGTCCTCTCGGCCACGACTTGGCCAGCCGCCCCGTAACGTACGTAACACTTATTCCATTGCGTACGTAATACGTACATTGACTTGCTACAGTATTATACTCGTATTACGTACGTAATACACCCTGTATAGCGTACTTAAATCCATCCGTTGCCTCACCTGTCCACATCCACGCCGAAACTGCCGACACCAGGCCCAACTGTCCGATTCCTCTTGTTACGTACGTAATACCTTACGCATAACGTACGTAAAACGTACCAACTTAGTGTACGTTAGACCATAACTTAACATACGTAATGGCCTTCTGTACTTAGCCAATTCCAACTGTTCCTGTCCGTCTCGACATACCGGATACGAATTCACGCATACTGAATACATATATACTCAACCCAAAAATATTCTCATACAATATACCTGATATCCAAATCAGTTCAACCTGATACAACAAATCCTCAATATAACTGTCAATCAAACACTTCAATTACACAAGTATAACTGTCTCGGTCCTCAATTTATTTTATCCATACTGTATAGAGACCAAGCTATACAATATATCTCAGATAAAATAACGCGAAAAATTTATACTGAAAATCCAGGTATTGTAACACCCCGATATATTCGGAATAATTACAGCGCGTAAATCCTTTGTATAAGAATTTACAAGGCTAAATTGAGAAATACGGAAATAAAACTAAAGTGTCATCAATGTAAAAGAAGTTCAAAACCCATTTGAAAATTTAAATGAGTCCAACATTACAAAACATCCCCAAAGCATCAACAACATATGCGTACTCGAGTACTGGAAAATAACCATAAAACCAAAATAACATAATCCACATCACTGAGCCACTTCATCGTCATGTCGGTACTGTGGCTGCTTCCCCGCTCCTCGGCTACCTGAACATCCAAAACAAATGTCCACCCCCGAAGGGGTTAGAAAAACAATGTTATTACAAGTATCATAATACATAAATCAATAATGCATCATAAAGCATACAAAACGGACTTCCGTCACTGGAATCCAACGATGTGAATCTTCATGATTCCATCAACATAATACAGGGTCATCCAACGATCCAGCGCCCTCAGTATAGATCCCCATGATGATCCCGTCGGACCAACGCATGGTGGAAAACCCGTCCAACGATCCAGCGCCGTCAGCATAGATCCCCATAATGATCCCGTCGGACCAACGCATGGTGGACATCCGATCCAGCGCCCTCAGCATAGATCCTCATGATCCCCTCGGATCATTTACAACATAAACAGTACAATTATGCATACACATATGCAAATCAACATGTTCATCGTCGTGAAAATTCAAGGAATCAATAACAAATACCATGACAACTCACAGAAATTAATCTCATGTTCAACAACATGAATAAAGCATACACATGATCAACAATCCAATATTAACAAGTTTAAAATACGATACTTGCCTCAAGATGGCAAGAATTTAAATACTCCCACGAATGTCACTCGCCCGAAGGTCGCCGCCCCTCGATCGATCACCTTGTACAAGGGAATAACAAGAAATTCAACAATCTTTCCGAAACTAATGCACGAGTCCTGAATGTCTAAAGTTATAAACGAATTATCGATAACGGACAATCAATTCTCGGTCCTATTTTCCGATGAGTACTACGCTTGGAAAAAGACTTGCGAATTCAAGAGATTGTAGTGGAACACAAGGTTGGTATCTACAATTCAAAGAACATTCATCATATCATTATATTCCATGATCCAAACTCAAATTCCGATTCTTAACTTCGAATGCTTGTTTCGGTGGCTATATCGAAATATTATGAGATAATCACGTTCATTCTAGTTCTAGGTTAATTCATCTCTACGATTCTTGTTCTTCCACGGGTGATTCCTCTTATCAAATTCTTCATTCAAAATGATTGTTCCAATTATCCTTTCAAGGTTCTACTCATCTGAGAAGATTTACAACAAGTTCATCAAAGGCAAGGATTATGATCGAACACACTCTACTTTCAACTTCACGAATTTGTCTTACATAGGGGTAATCCTCAACATTAAGTTCATCAAAATAGTGTTACCGAAGCAATGACAAGGTGTGTTCATCTCAGAAGGTTCCACTTTTAAGTTCGGTAAAGATTATGGCTCAACTATAATCAAAGGAAACCTTAGTTAAACCAAATACAATCCTTCCTAATCATGGGGTTGGATTCATCATGACAAAACAAGCTCCATACCCTCTGTGAAAAGCTCATAATCTAACAAAGAACAAAATCCTTATCTTGGTGTAGAGTTTACATACCTTAAAAATGGAAGAACAATGAAAGTCTTGAAGAAACTCTTCACCGGAAGTTTGATCACCAATACACACGGTCTAGGCTCCCCAAAATCGGATGTAGATGATGATATGAGGGATATGAGGTGAGGGATAATCTCAAGAATACAAAAATCGGCCAAGGTAAGAGTTGGAAATGAAATGAGGGTCGGATCCTATAAATAGATTTTAAACCATTACGTACGTTAACTAAAGTCCATTACGTACGTTACATGGTTAGTGTACGCTATACTCGAACATTAGCGTGTGTTAATGCTCGGCCAGAGCTCACTGGACTGTTTCTGGCGTATGCTTACGTACGTTAGGCTATAGGTGTTACGTACGTAACATATAGGACCTTAGCGTACGTTGAAAATCTCTCCTAGCGTACGCTATGCCGTTGACTTGCATGTGCTGGAAAACCATCCAGGTTCATGCTGGCAATCTCCATGAATCTTCATCCGGTCCCCACACGCCGACCCTTGTCGGATCTGGAATTGACTGATCTTACGTACGTTAAGCTCAACATTTAATGTGCGTTACACAGCAGACTTAGCGTATGTTAAGCGCAAGTCCGTAGCGTATGTAAGCACGTCCAGAACCATGCATGCAAAATGTTGAAGATATAAAAATGTAAGGGTATGAATACGGGAAACCAATCTACGATTAATAACATCACGAAGTTGAATAATACAAGGTAAATACACCATTTTATCCGGGCATTACATACTACCCCTCTAAAAAGAAGTTTCGGCCGGAAACTTAAAACGAAAACAATTCCGGGTATCTCGACTTTATACTGTCCTCCATCTCCCAAGTTGCTTCTTCGACTCCATGTCGAGACCACTGAACTTTTACGAAGGAGATCAGTTTATTCCTCAACTGTTTGACTTGACTCTCGATTATCTTGATTGGCTTTTCTTCGAACAGCCATCATTAGCCATTTCGATCTCGCCAAAATCAATGATATGGCTGGGATCCGGTACATGTAATACCCGGTTGTAATTCAGTCATTATCATTCAGTATTTATCATTAAGTAATTTTCACTCATTAATGATCATTTGTCACTCATATTCAATCATTGTATTCATCATTCAGAGTAATTGTATCGTGTATTAATCGTCATTCATCATCAATCTTGTTGGAGAATCGTGTGGTGTTTATCATCATTGTCATTTTCATAGTGCACTGTGTCAGGAGTAGCGTACGCTACATACTCTCTTTAACGTGCGTTAATTGATTACGGGTGGCGCACGCTACCTCTCAACACTAGCGCACGCTAGTATCTTTCAAGCAGGCAGTCCAGAAGGCACTGGACTGCAGTTGGGTTATAAGTAGCGCATGCTACGAATGGTAAGTAGCGCGCGCTAGTAGGTTGGAGTAGCGCACGCTATGCAGCCGGTATAGCGCGCGCTAAGGACGGATCAAGTAGAGTCCAGTGGCTACTGGACTGCTTTGGATAAATGCCTAGCATACTCTATGAGTGGTTTTAGTGTACGCAAACGCTGTAGTAGTGCACGCTAAATATTGTGTGTAGCGCGCGCTACCGAGATCAGATCAGAGAACAGGAGGTTCTGGACTCCAGTACTGGGCATCAGATAATTCGTTAACGCACGCTAACCATTGGTGTTAACGCACGCTAATACATGGTTGTAGCGCACGCTACAAAAGGTACGTAGCGCACGCTACCATTGCGATTAGAGGGTACTGGACTACCCAGTACACCCGTTAGCGCACGCTACGCACAGGAGCTAGTGCACGCTAACTGGTGCTACTATAAATAGGACACTTCAGTCCTTTCTTCATCATTTGTCTTTCCCTTTCATTTCTTCATCGGTTTTGGGCGATTTGGAGCTTCTTGAGGAGTGTTCTTCGAGGTGGAATCAGCTATCAACATTTCCAAGCATATAAATTGGAATAATCTTCATTTCATCACCTTCAAACATCATAATCAAGGTAATCACCTCTTGAATCTAGAAATTCGGAGTTTAAGTGTTTTATTTCAGATCTTTTCATGTAGGCTCGATATTATGTTGGAATGCCTTAGATATGGTTTATCTACCTTGTATACATGTATTCCTATGGGTTATTCGGTTTATATCTCGGATTTAATGGCTATTTGGGGAATTATTTCAAGAACCCTTGGGGTTGACTTCGGTTAATTTGGGGATTTTCCGATTGATGTTGTTGTAATCTTGAATTGTGGATTCCTATTGGATTATTGATGCCATTGATATTGTTTTGCTGGTTTGAATCAATCTTTTGGAAGTTGGTTTCGATAATTTGGGATTGGTTGTAACCTACGGGAAGGATGTTTACTACGTAATTGTTAGAGTGTATCTTTGAGTTTGGATATTGTTGTATCGACGTTTGAGTTGGTTATAATCGTGGTTGATACGTATATTGAGCGTTTGTTGGTAATTGTCATTCAAGGTTGTTCGAGCGACCGAGATCTCATTTAGGACGTTGTTCGTGGACGGACATTCTTCATCGGTGTTGTGTAAGTTAATTCTTACTTAGTTAAAAGGATATTCACTCATTTTGTTGTTGTTCATTCATAATCATAATTCATTCATAAAGTACTAACCGTATTGAGACTTGTAATTGTCACTTAATCACTTCATTCACGAGGAATGACGGTTCCAACCATTTCATTGAGCTGTCATTCATTTCACTATCATTTCATCTTGGTGAGTCATTATTGATTTTTGATGTCACTTTTGTTATATCGTGGCATTCCGGGTCATATTGGCGTGCCGGTTGGTATGTGTAGGATTTTCATGTCGGGCACATATAAAGTCGTGTGTTGGTTGTTGGCCTCACATTGGACTGTGCACACAAGACGATCACTTCGTGAGACTGATTAGGTACAAGACCACACGTGTATTCGATCGATACTCGTTGGTGGCTTGTGCACAGACACATTTCCATCCCGGGCATAGTGTGGTGCCATCCTTTGATCCGTATTGTTAGTTGTTTCATACAACATGTTTGATTGCATATGTTTTCAACAGGATTGTGATTATTCAACTCTTGAGGATTGGTGTTCTGTGTAACTGACCCCGTTGTGGGATATTGTTTTTCAGGTCATGGCAAGGCAAAAGCACGGGAAGAGCACGTTGACGGCGAGGAGTCCCAGTGATACTAGTAGGGGGCCCAGTCTCTTCAGTTATTCTTGTTTTCCTTCATTTGTATTTCCGCTGCAGAATTCCGTTTGGGATGTTTATTTATTCAGGGTGGTGTATTTTATCTTCATATAAAATATACTAGTATTCGGTATTGTCCTGGTGTATTGTACTTAAGCTCCTCATCGGAGTATTTGGTAATATAATGTGGTTCGGTACTACGATTATATTATTTAATTCATTAGTTTTCATTCGCCTGGTGGGTCCCAGTCGCGGGTCCACGGCACTGTAATATCCGCCTAGGTTGGGGTGTTACAGAGTTGGTATCAGAGCGTAGTTTTGAATACTACCTTCCGAGTCATGTCTCATTTGAAATCATCGTTCATCAGACTAGTATCATTGGACTTTCGCATCACGTGTGACCTATGCAAGAGCCGAGCCCTTCAGACCAAAGAACAGTAAGATTTCATCATTTATCATTTTCATTTGTAATCAAGTCGATCATGAGAATTCATTAATCACTCAGTTCATTTCATTATTCAGTTGTTGATCTTGAGGATCATAGCATTAATCTTGTTAACTTGTTCAAGATATTCATTTCAAGAATTTCATCAGATAATCACGTTATTTCAGTTGATCATTCATGTAATCATTGTATTTGAGCGCATATGCTCATTTTCATCATTTCATAATATAATCATAATGTGATATTCATGCGAGATATATAATTATCATATGACTTTCCACTTCAGTATGGAAAGAGCTGGCAGAGGACGCGGGGGAAGAGGCCGTGGTGCAGGCCGAAACCCGAGAGCTCGTGTGAATACACGCGCGAATGCTAGGAATAATGCTAACTCATCGAGCACTCATTCACCTGGACGTAATCATTCACTATCAGAGAGTCGTACCTGGGACACAGCTCAGTCAGAAGGTGTTCGGGTTGACCCACTCGCTTTTATGCAGGGCATGATGGCCCAAATGACTCAGATGGCACAACTGATGGAGACGATGCATAACTCGACTACTCAAAATCAACAGGCTCCCCCGCCACCACCTCAGAGGCAAGAGAGGGGTGTAAGCAGTATCATTGGTGATATCTCTCGTCAGCGACGACCTACCTTCGAGGGCTCATCTCAGCCGGCGGATATTGTTCATTGGCTGGAGCATTTCGAGAAGTTATTTGCTATGGTGGATTACCCTGAAGGGCATAAAGTTTCAGTTGCGGCCTACTATCTTGGTAAGGGCGCTCATTCATGGTGGTTATCGTTGAAGCCCACCGACGGATCATGTACTTGGGATCAATTCAAAACTCTCATGATGGAGAAGTATTATCCAGCCCCACTCAGGGAGGCTAAGTTGTCGGAATTACTCACTCCCGACCTCTCAGCGAACGATGATGTTCTCGCCATCGCCGAAAAATTTCAGGAACTTCTTCCGTTCGCCTCATCTATCATTCACTCCGAGGCGGATAAGATTAAGTATTTCAGCAAGAGGCTGAAACCCCGTGTGCGGATGCAGTTTCTTAATCACAATTGCACCACTCTGGCCGAATTCATTGAGAAAGCTCTCACTTATGAGCTTACTGCTAAGCAAATTGCCAAGCAACAACCTTCATCTGCTGGCAAGAAGTCTAAGAATCGCAATCAGTCTGACGGTAGTCAAGCCACTTTCAAGAAACCACGTGCGGGCTCTATTTTTTCTGAGCGACCTCCTATGGCGCCTAAACCCGCAGAATCTCAGTCATGAGCGGACAGTTCGGCCATCACCTGTTTCAACTGTGAAGAACAGGGTCATTTCAGCACCAAGTGTCCGAGGCAGACCGTCACGTGCCACAACTTTGGGATTTCTGGGCATAGGGCCCGTTTTTGCCGAAGGGACTCTAAACCAACTCCGGCGTCATCTCAGGCCCCAGGACATTCAATGGTGCAGAATCAGGCCAATCAGTTAGCGTCGTTCAAGACGACAGGAGCTAATAAAGGCTGAGCTAAGAGCTATCAGACGGAAGCATCCGGTTCAGGGGCCGGCAAGCCCCAAATTTATGAGATGAAAAATACCGACGATCCAGAGGACCGGATGATCTCAGGTACACTCGATATTCTATCTCAACTTGTGTGTACCCTTTTTGATACTGGTGCATCGCATTCATTCATTTCCGAGTCATGCTTGAGTAGACTACGTTTGGGTAGTGCTACTAGTTGTGAGCCTTATGTCATTGGTCTACCTGATGGTAGAAGAATTATCGGTAATCATGAGATTAAGGATTGTCCGATTTAGCTTCATGGCCGTGATTGGTTAGCAGACTTAATCGTGGTGGATTTACCGAGAGACGACGTCATCTTGGGTATTGATTGGATGGATCGTCACGATGCCGTCATTAGTGTCCGTAAGCGTATGGTCACTATCATTTCAGACGATGGGGTCGAATGTGTATTTCAGGGAGGTAATCCCAGCTGTTCTGGGAGAGTCATTAACCTGATGAAAGCAGTGAGATTACTCAATCAGGGGTGTGTCGGTTATTGGTGCTATATGACCAAAACCGAGAAATTATCAGTAATGTTAACGGATATTCCGGTAGTGAGGGTATATGCCGATGTTTTTCCAGACCAGTTACCTGGTTTGCCTCCACATAGAGATGTGGAATTCACGATTGAGTTGGATCCCGGTACATCCCCGATATCGAAGGCACCGTACCAGATGGCCCCAACCGAAATTCAGGAATTAAAGAACCAACTTGAGGAGTTTTTCGAGAAAGGTTATATCCGACCGAGTGCGTCCCCGTGGGGAGCACCAATGTTGTTTGTCAAGAAGAATGATGGTTTGTTTTGCTTGTGTATTGATTATCGGGAGTTGAACAGGGTGACGATCAAGAATAAGTATCCTCTACCCCGTATCGATGATCTTTTGGATAAACTTCAGGGAGCTTCAGTATTTTCCAAGATCGACTTAAGATCTGGATATCATCAGTTGCGAATCCGAGGGTCGGATATTGCTAGGACGGCGTTCCGAACACGCTATGGTAATTATGAGTTTGTGGTAATGCCGTTTGGGTTAACTAATGCACCTGCGGTATTCATGGAGTTAATGAATCGGGTTTTCATCGACTATTTGAATCAATTCGTGGTTGTCTTTATTGATGACATTCTAATTTATTCTCGTGACCGGGGGGAGCACGAGTTTCATCTTTATCAGGTGCTCGACGTGTTGAGACGAGAACAACTTTATGGGAAGTTTTCCAAATGTGAGTTCTGGATGTCCGAAGTGACGTTTCTCGGACATGTAATTTCATCCGACGGAGTTCGTGTCGACCCTCAGAAGACGGAGGCTATCCGAGATTGGCTACCTCCGAAGAATGTTAAGGAGATCCGAGGCTTTCTCGGATTAGCCGGTTATTATCGGCGGTTTGTTGAAGGATTTTCTAAAATCGCTCAACCCATGCCGAATCTTTTACGGAAAGATAAGAAATACACGTGGTCCGACGCATGTCAACAGAGTTTTTAGGAACTCAAGAGCCGGTTAATTTCAGCACCTATCCTTTCTTTACCGCAAGGGATGGAAGGATTTGTGGTTTATAGCGATGCGTCCGGACAGGGTCTCGTATGTGTACTAATGCAGAACGGGAAAGTTATTGCTTATGATTCATGGAAATTGAGACCTTACGAGGTTAATTATCCGACCCACAACCTGGAGTTAGCAGCCGTGGTATTTGCATTGGAGATTTGGCGTCATTATCTTTATGGCGTTACCTGTCAGATATTCACCGATCATAAGAGTTTAAAGTATATATTTACTCAGAAGGAGTTAAATATGCGACAGAGACGGTGGTTGAAACTAATCAAAGATTATGATATCGAGATCCTTTACCACCCGGGCAAGGCGAACGTTGTCGCCGATGCCTTGAGTCGTGAGTCCGTTCAGGAGCAGATGCTTGCTCGATTAACAGTTCAGAAGAAACTTTAGCAGGAATTTCTGAGACCCGAGATCGAGGTCTGGTTACAGCGAGTACAAGGGCAACTTTGTACGTTGGAAATTTCATCGCCACTTGAGGAGGCGATCAGGGAGAATCAGGGTTCGGACCCATTTCTGTTATGCATTCGATAGGATGTGACTCAGGGGAAAGCCCCCGGGTTTGTGGTCCACGAGGATGGACTTTTGCGTTTTAAGAATCCGTTGTGCGTACTGGCGAATGACGAGTTGAAAAACTCGATTTTGAGAGAAACTCATGCTACCCCTTATTCCGTTCATCTGGGGTCTAGCAAGATGTATAAAGACTTGAAGCAAAATTACTGGTGGAGTAATATAAAGCGAGAAGTCGCGGAATATGTTTCGAGATGTTTGACCTGTCAGCAAGTCAAGATAGAACATCAGCGGCCGGCGGGTATGCTGAAACCTCTCCCAATTCCAGAGTGGAAGTGGGAAGATATTTCAATGGACTTCATCACGAGTTTGCCGACGAGTCATCGTGGCATGAATACAATCTGGGTAATTGTGGACCGCTTAACCAAATCAGCTCATTTCCTTGAGATTAAGGATACGTGGAGTCCCGAGAGACTTGCCCAGTTATTTATCAAAGAGATAGTGAGACTTCACGGTACTCCTAAAAGTATCATTTCCGATCGTGACGGAGGATTCGTGTCTCATTTTTGGAAATCAGTTCATCGTACTATGGGAACTCAGCTTAATCTCAGTACAGCTTTTCATCCTCAGTCCGACGGACAATCAGAGAGGACTATTCAGACTCTGGAGGACATGTTGAGGGCATGTGTCCTCGATTGGAAAGATGATTGGGAAGCTTAAATACCGTTGATCGAGTTCACGTACAATAATAGTTGGCATTCGTTGACCATTCACCTTAAAAATATTACCACTTTTTGGATTTTCAATTTCTACAGCTCCGTGAGGATAGACGTATGAATAATAAATGGACCACACTATCATGAACGCAACTTGCCTGGAAATAATAACAAACGAGAGTTAAAAAGGACTTTTTAACCAAGAGAATTTTTTTTCTCAAGATGTGTTTATCATGAAAAATTTTATTTTATCCTTATATTTCCTTGCACAATCTTAAGCATCATCTCTGATTTCTTCCAATTCATTTAGGTGAAGTTTTTATGAGTTCCAGCTAAGTCTAATGAAAAATTTAATCATTTTATGGCCCGATATGCTCTATGTTCTAATTCAACAGGCAAATAAATGGTTATCCAAAGACAAGCCTAAATGGAGACATTCCGATGGGAGTTTTAAAAGCAGTACGGTAAGCCCACAACGCGTCATTCAATCGCAAAGACCAATCCGTCCTTGTAGGATTAACAGTTTTTTCAAGAATATATTTGATTTCTCTGTTTGAAATTTCAACTTGTCCACTTGTTTGAGGGTGATAAGGAGTAACAACTTTATGTGTAACACCATATTTCTTAAATAAATGATTTAAAAATTAGTTACAAAAATGTTTCCCCCATCACTTATAATTGCTGGTGGTGTTTCAAATCCGGAAAAAATATTTTCTTTCAAAAATTTTACCACGACATTGTGTTTATTTGTTTTGCAAGCAATGCTTCTACCCATCTTGAAACATAATTAACGACCACAAGGATGTAAAGATTGCCCAAAGAAATTGGAAAAGGTCCCATAATCTATGCCCCAAACCTCAAATATTTCAATAATTAAAATTGGGTTTAAAGGCATCATATTTCTTTTAGAAATTCGGCCTAATCTTTGACATTTATCACATGTGGTGCAATATGAATGTGTATCTTTGAAAAGTATTGGCCAATAAATACCACATTGCAGAATTTTAGCAGTTGTTTTCTTTGAACTAAAATGACCTCCACATGCATGATCATGACAAAAGGCAATGATATTTTGTTGTTCATATTCAGGCACACAACTCCTAATGATTTGATCAGGACTATATTTGAACAAATAAGGATCATCCCAGAAGAGTTTTTTTACTTCGTTTAAAAATTTTGTTTAATCTTGATTATTCCAATGAGATGGCATGTTACTAGTGACAAGATAATTGACAATGTCTGCATACCAAGGTATGTGAGAAACAGACATGAGTTGTTCATCAGGGAAAGTTTCATTAATGGGAGGTTCTTTATCAGTAAAATTCACGATTAGCCTAGACAAATGATCAGCAACAACATTTTCAGATCCTTTTTTATCTCTAATTTTTAAGTCAAACTCTTGTAACAATAGAATCCAGCGGATCCAGTGAGGTTTAGCATCTTTCTCGGAAAGAAGATATTTTAGTGCAGCATGATCGGAGTAAATTATGACTTTCGAACCAATCAAGTAAGGTCAGAATTTGTTTAAGGCAAAAACAACTGCAAGCAATTCTTTTTCAGTTGTAGAGTAATTTAATTAGGCATCATTTAGAGTTCTACTTACATAATATATTACAGTTAGCAATTTGTTTTCTCTTTGACCCAATACTACACCGACGACATAGTAGGATGCATCACACATTATTACAAAAGGAAGATTCCAGTTTGGAGATTTGATGATAGGTGCAGAGCTCAACAAAGATTTGAGTGTCTTAAAAGCTTTTAGATAATGATCATCAAAGCTAGACCCAAATACAAAAAAATCATCCATAAAAATTTCTAAAAACCGCTCAACCATGTTAGAGAAAATGCTCATCATACACCACTGAAAAGTAGCAGGTGCATTGCACAAACCAAATGGCATTCATCGGTAAGCAAAAGTGCTGAAAGTACAGGTAAAAGTTGTTTTTGCATGATCTTCATGAGCAATGGGAATTTGGTTACAGCCGGAATATCCATTAAGAAAATAACAATAAGCATGACTGGCCAACCTTTCTAGCATTTGATCAATATAAGGAAGTGGAAAGTGATATTTTCTTGTAACAGAGTTCAATTTTCTGTAATCAATACAGACTCTCCATCCAGTTTGAATTCTGGTTGGAACAAGTTCATTTTCTTCATTCGTAGTTACAGTTATGCTAGATTTCTTTGGTACTATATGAATAGGACTGACCCAAGAGCTATCAGAAATGGGGTAGATGATTCCTACATCTCAAAGAGTTTGATCATTTCAGCTCTTACAACTTCTTTCAAATTAGGATTTAGTCTTCTTTGAAATTCTCGAGATGTTTTCACAATTTCTTCAAGATGAATTCTATGCATACATATAGAAGGATTAATACCTTTAATATTGGAGATGCTCCAGCCGATTGCTTCTTTATTTTCTTTAAGGACATTGATTAACTTATATGTAACACCCACAATCCGCTCGGGCTATTATACACCATAGACCCTTTCCTCAAGGATCTACCAGGCTGATAACTAAAATCAAACATCTCAACATTGTCTTTAAGGCTAAAGTGACCCAGTAGACCGATTTGGTCTTTCAATTAATACATACAACTCAATCAATACATACCCACACAGGGGTCAAAAAACAACACGCTCCCGTACAATGGGGAAAAATGCTGCAGCAGAAATAACTACAACTAAACTAATACAACATCGTATGGGTCCTCATTGTAACACCCCCGATATATTCAGGAATATTACAGCGCCGTAAATCCTTTACGTAAGAATCTACAAGGCTGATGAAGGAAAAGACAATAACAAATACCCACCAAATGAAAGTAACTGAAATAAAATACAATGGTTCTGAAACAGTACTGAAAAATACAAACGTCCAACGAAGAACATTAATACATAGCCAAATCCAACATCATAAAAGACCTCAAGTACTTATTAAAAACGACAGAAGCATCTGACAAATAAATCCGAACGGAACATCACTCTGCACCCTCGTCGTAATGCAGCTCCAGTGGTTGTTTTCCTGCTCTCCTGGATTCTGAACATAAACAAATGTTCACCCCCGAAGTGGTTAGCACAACGATGCTAGTATAAGTACGATAATTATACAACAAGGATTTAATCATTAAATCCTTAAATAAGAACGTCAATATTATCAATCATAATCACGACAAATTTCTCCAACGAGAAATAATAGCTACACAGAGCACATCATAACAATCTCAATATACTCGTGGTATTCCAGCGATCCAACGCACACAACTATAGATTCCCATGATGATCCCATCGGACCAACGCATGGTGGCAATACCTGTCCAGCGATCCAGCGCACATAGCTATAGATTCCCATGATGATCCCATCGGACCAACGCATGGTGGACAATTAACGAGAACGCAACAATACAACCATAACATAGTCGACATTAATACGCACAAATAAAATTAAAGTACTTGCCTCGATTCGATGACAAGAATAATACTCCGACAGGTATCAATACACTCGAAGGTCACCCCCCTCGATCTATCACGTTGCAAAGCTCGAACCTTAAACAGAAGAAATAATATTGAGTTCATCTCACATCGAATAACTAACATATGAACATCTAACATCCTAAGTTACGGCCGAAAGTTCAACAAAACATAACCTGTCTGATCTGCATAACGTACGTTCGGTACCAACCATAGCGTACGTTAAGTATGCTCATTAGCATACGTAAGCTACGAAGCCTAGCATACGCTAATCATGCATTAGACAGTTCCTCTCTGATCAGACGACTGACTCGTCTGATGATATAACGTACGCCACGTACCCAACGTAGCGTACGTTAAGTCTGCCCGTTAGTGTACGTAAGATACAGAGCTGAGCGCACGCTAAACATGCATCTGACAGTATCCTCCCTGATCAGACGACTGAGTCGTCGCATGAGATTCTCAGTGTTTAACGTACGTTGTCTTCATACATGTTACCTCATGCAAACTTGAATGATCTAATGATGTTCAGTGTTTTCCACTTTCAAGGATAAGCATATCATCATGATGTCATACTCCAATCTTGATTACAAATTCTCTTACATAGATCGGGTAATCTAAGGTTGATACACTTGTTACCAATATCATCAATACATTCAAACTTCATCATGAAGATTAATTAACCAATCTAACTTACAAGAAATGATACAACCTTCGATGATCCTTTTCTTAAGTCTGTTTATCAAAAGTGATATTCATACCCAGCCTACGATTATTATTGCAACACCATTCGATACAGATTATCAATCTCAGAACACTACTCTTATTGTTTGCCGTAACAAGACTCCAACTATAATGTTCTTAATAAAGATAACTCAAGCATAATCATCCCATCCTCTAAACATGATGTTTGGTTGAATAAGTCATCTATGGTACCTAACATTCTTGGTAGCAAGATCATAACATCTTTAAGAACACGAATCCAAGGTTGGAGATAGCATAACATACTTTATAATATGAAGAAAAACACCGTGACAATAGATAGAGTCTAACTCCGGTTGCTTGTGTGCCAATCCAAGATGTTTCTCAACTTCAATGATCAAGTATAAGTGATATCCAATCTTCAATATCATGTATAGGTGGTCTAAGGGTGTTTATGTATAATGGGGAGGCTATCTGGACTTCAAGAAGTGGAGGACAAGTGAAGAAAACGTAGACAAATGAAATGGGGTGCTGTCCCATTTATAATGTTTCTGGCTTTACGTACGTTATCTTTCATGCATAACGTACGTAATACACTTAGCGCATGCTATATGTTATCCTTAGCGTATGCTAACGTTCAATAATAGCTTACTGTCTCGTTCTGTACTCGCTTACGTACGCTACACCATCAAGTTACGTACGTAAGCAACACCTATTAGCGTACGCTAGTTACATACCTTAGCGTACGTTAACACCCGTTGACTTAAAAACTATCGAGGTTCATGCCATGAGAATCTAATGAGGATCTAGCCGAGCCCACCACTAGCTGGCTCATGTGCTAGCCTCCCTGCTCAATTATTGGCTGTCTTACGTATGCTACGCTTCACTCGTAGCGTACGATAATCTTCGCGGATAACGTACGTTAAGCTCTCTTCATGATTTTCTCCTTTAAGACATCGACATCGGGAACACAAAGTCGGCTCTGGAATCTCAAAACTCCATCATCATGAATTACGAATCCTATGGCCTTTCCTTTGCTCACTTCATCGCGTTACCGAATCATCAGAGGATCATCTAATTGCTTAGATTTAATTTTTTCGGTTAATGATGAAGTTAATTCTATGACACACAGTTCTCCCTGGACTCTTTGCAACCATACTTAAATTCCTTCACGAATTAATTTCCGTTGAATGCTGGTCTGGGAGGTGAGAGTCTCCAGCATTCGAATAGAAACAGGCTTTCATCTTAGTGCATCGGCCACCACATTTGCTTTACTTGGATGGTAAAGAATCTCCAAGTCGTAGTCCTTAATCAATTCCAGCCATCTCCTCTTCCACATGTTCAACTCTTTCTAACTGAAGATGTATTTGAGACTCTTATTATCCGTGAAGATCTGACAGTGAGTCCCGTACAAATAATGTCTCCAAATTTTCAAGGCGAAAACCACAGCTGCCAGCTCCAAACCGTGCGTTGGATAATTTACTTCATAGGGCTTCAACTTTCATGATGCGTATGCAATCACCTTCTCATTTTGCATCAGTACACAACCGATACCTTGGTTTGAAGCATCACTGTAAACTATGAATCCTCCAGTTCCCTGTGGGAGTGCTAAAATCGGTGCTGTCGTCAATCTCTTCTTCAATTCATAAAAGATGGACTGGAACATCTCGTTCCACTCAAACTTTTAGGTTTTCTGCAGTAATCGAGTAAGTGGGCGGGTAATTTTGGAAAACCCTTCCACGAACCGACGATAATACCCAACAAGAAGAAACTTCTGACTTCCTTTACGTTCTTAGGAGACTTTCAATCCATATCTGCTTCGATTTTCTGGGGATCTACTCGGACTCCTTATGCTGATACCACGTGACCGAGGAACATCACTTCCTTTATCCAGAATTTGCAGTTAGAAAGTTTGGCATACAATTGCTCGCTTCTCAAAAGGTCTAAAACGATCCGCAAATGCGGTGCATGTTCTTCCGAGCTCTTGGAATAAACCAGAATGTCATCAATAAACACAACCATGAACTTGTCCAAATATTCTATGAACACTAGATTCATCAATTGCATAAACACGGCAGGTGCATTAGTGAGACCAAATGGCATCACTAAAAACTCATAATATCCGTAGCGAGTTCTAAATGCTGACTTCGGAACATCAGATTCCCTAATCCTCAACTGATGATATTTCGATCTCAGATCGACCTTATAAAATACTGTTGCTCCTTGCAACTGGTCAAACAAATCATCAATCTGTGGTAACAGATACTTGTTTTTGATCGTCATCTTGTTCAGTTCTCGATAGTCAATACACAATCGAAGCGATCCATCTTTCTTCTAGACAAAAAGAACTAGTGCACCCCAGGGCGAAACACTTGGATGGATATAGCCTTTGTCCAGTAACTCTCCCAGTTGCTTTTTTAATTCATACATCTCAGTAGGTGCCATACGATACGGTGCCTTAGAAATTGGTGTAGCTCCTGGTTCCAGCTAGATGGTGAATTCTGCATCTTGTCGTGGAGGTAGTCCAGGTAATTCGTCAGGAAAGACATCCGGAAATTCGTTCACAACAGGAATGGATGAAAGTTCTACTTTTCCATCTTCCTTCTTCATTGCATAACACCAGTATCCATTACAACCCTGTTTTAGCAGTTTGACAACTTTCATCGCTTTGATCATCTTTCCTGAGCTTCCTGGTCTCCATCCCTCGAACAATATTTTGGAACCATCTTCATCTATCATCGAGATATTCCTCTTCCGGTAGCTTACAATAGCTCCATATCGATTAAGCCAATCATCTCCGAGTGTCAGGTCATCTCCTTGCGTTTCTATCATAATCAGATTTGAGGGCCAATCTCTACCTCCAATTGCTATAGGAAAATCTCTAGTTTCTAAGTTTCCCATAATTCTCTCTCCACTCGGTAAACCCACAACATAAGGCTCACAATTATGAAAACCAAAAATGTTCAAACGATTTACACAAGACAGAGATATAAAAGAATGTGTAGCCCCTATATCGAATAAAATGCTAACTGGTTGTGAAAGAATCTGAACGGTACCTGATGCGACAGCAGCATCCTGATCGCCTGCCCTCCTCACTTCATACAGGCGTGGGGGAATGGATCCGGCACTTGATGTCCCCTTTCGGTTAAACTGTCCTCTGCCTCGTCCTCGACCGAAATTTTGGGGCAGCTGACGTAACAGCCCCGAGATATTCAAGGTATATTACAGTGCCGTGGAGACCTACATGGGACCCACTAGGCTAGACACGAATTACCACAGTAAAAACACACATCATCCAGATGAAAATCAAATAACAAGCCCGGTAACACCGACGGAATAATCAACACCGACAAACATAAATAACTTCAACGAATACAAATCACAATCCGAAGAGAAAAGCCCAAGTACTCGCGAGTACAATCTATAAGTTTATAAAGCAGACAACAACCATATTGAATGGAACAATGGAAATAAAATGACTCAAATACACATGTCAACGACCCTGGCCAGCATCCTCGTACTGTCCCAGCGCCAGCTCGTCCGACTGATTAGAACCTGAAATTCATAACAAGAATTTCCCCAAAATGGGTCCCCAGAGGGGTTAGCAATTACTCTAGTAGAAGTAATTGAGGCTAACCATTCGCTTACACATTTGATAGTACAATGCACCAAAATCATTTGAAAACCAAAACTAGATATGTCTTTTCCGGAAACAAACAGTCAATCAATTTGC
Source organism: Orobanche coerulescens (assembly GCA_033398695.1). Lineage (NCBI taxonomy): Eukaryota > Viridiplantae > Streptophyta > Magnoliopsida > Lamiales > Orobanchaceae > Orobanche > Orobanche coerulescens. The sequence goes on along the minus strand of CM065806.1, from coordinate 137,294,245 downwards.
CTAGGACCGGGGTGAAGCCACTGGTCCCACTCGAGGCCTCTAAGGACCGTCCCGAGCTGGCTATATCATAAAACAAATCACGCACAGGGATCACCTAGGACCGGGGTGAAGCCACTGATCCCACTCGAGGCCTCTAAGGACCCTACGGAGCTGGCTAGTGAAACAAACTCGTTAATCCAGAGTGAAGTCATAGATTCCCTCGAGGGCCCGTCGGACCCTCCCGAGGTGAGCAAAGAACACACAATATACATTACCATTTCATGTTAAGCATAAAGGTTTCCAAAAATACTTGCCTTGAATAATTGACGACGCAACGAACGGAAAGGAAAAACACCGACGAACACTAGGAGCAAATGAAACCGAACCTAATGATTCGAAGAATACAATCACAACCATGTCCAAATGAGTATGGAAAAGGAATACACCTGAAAATCCGCCTACGATTCATGTATATTCGTACGAGAACAACAACGAGGGCGGACCACAACCAAACTCTCTCGATTTCGAAAATACCACGAAGTATACCATGAATCCCTAGGAAAACCAAGAATACCAACATGATTAATCATATTCATCATGAGTTAATCAACAACACGGGACGAATCGAACAATAAAATCGAAAACCCCCAATTTACCCAAAAGTAGGGTTCTTAGAAGATTTACCTTGATTCAAGAGGTAGAAGGTGATTAAATGATGATAATATGGTGTTAGATACTCAAGATCTTGAATAGATGATGAAAATCTCCCCACTTCCAAGTTTCCAATCGCCCAAATCGCCCAACTCTCGGTGGAGAAAAGAAAAGGAGAAGAATGAACTATTCCAGGTCAACTCTCTGGTTTTTATAACCAGGTGGTTATTAGCGTGCGCTAATGTAGAGTTAGTGTGCGCTATCGAATAATAACCCAATCCAGAATGCTAACACTCCAGTCCAGAATTTAAAGTCCTCGGCCGTTAGCGTGCGCTAACCGGAAATTAGCGTGCAGTAACAGCCTCTCAGTAGCGCGCGCTATCGGGCCATAGCGTGCGCTACCTGGACACCAGCCGAGTCCAGAAGTAAACTGCACAGTGCTCACCTGACCGCATTAGCATGCGCTACCTGCCACTCTGCGTGCGCTAACAGCGTCTCGGTAGCGCGTGCTATCGGCTATAGCGTGCGCTACCTGGGAACCTGACCGAGTCCAGAAGTAAACTGTCCAGTACTGGACTATCGCGTTAGCGCATGCTACCGGACACCTAGCGCGCACTAGACCTCAACAATAACATGTGCTAGACAAACATAGCATGCGCTAAATTGTTAGTCCAGAGGACTGAGATCAGAAACAGGCTCACTACCACTCCGAGGGCTCAACTCGCTAGCGCGCGCTACCAACAAGCGTAGCGTGCGCTACTTAAGGATGCTTAGCGTGCGTTATACAATAATATTAGCACGCGTTAGGCACAGAATAACAATGGTGCTAAACACCCCAAAACGACCGAAGCATCAAACGCAACAACACAATATGCATGATAACATACAATGGATTTACGGCAACCCCGAAACGGTGGTTCCGAACAACAATTACGAGAATCAGATCAATAAGCGGCGGAGAAGCCAACAATTGCGGAATTGAGTAAAATAAATCCGAAAATAAGTATTCCGGAAATACACATACGGTTACACACGAGACACCAAGACAAGAAAAACACCAAATTGAGAAAGTACCAGGAAAAGAAAAATGCGGATATTGCATTCTACCCCTCTAAAAATAAGTTTCGTCCCGAAACATAAGAAACAAACAACTCGGGGTACTTAGCACGCATGCTATCCTCGGTTTCCAAAGTTTCCTCCTCGACACCATGCCTCGACCACTGCACCTTGACAATGATAATGGTCTTATGCCTCAGTCGCTTCTCACGTGCTCCAAAATCTTCAAGTGGCGCTCCTCAAAAGTAATATCCTCAGCGATATCAATCTCACTATAATCGATGACGTGATTAGGATCTGGAACATATTTCCTCAACTAGGAAACATGGAAAATTCTATGAACGTGACTCAAGGCCAGAGGTAACGCCAAACGGTATGCCAAATCACCGAATCTCTCGAGAATCTCAAAGGGCCCAATAAATCTCGGACTCCACTTTCCCTTCTTCTCGAAGCGGAAAACTCCCCTCATTGGCGACAGATTTAGCAAAACGTGGTCTCCCACCTCGAACTCCAAAGGTCGACGACGGACATCGGCATACGACTTTTGTCGACTCTGAGCAGTCAACATCCGTTCCCGAATCAGTTCCACCTTCCGCCTCGTCTCTAAAGCGATATCCGGTTTGGTCCCAAGAAAATCGGATGCCTCATTCCAACAAATCGACGATCGACAACGCCGCCCATAAAGCACCTCATACGGTGCCATTCGAATCGATGCATGCCGACTATTGTTGTATGTGAATTCGATCAATGGCAAATGCTCCTCCCAGTCACTGCTCCAGTCGAGAGCACAAGCATGCAACATATCTTCTAACGTCTGGATAGTACGTTCCGATTGTCCATCTGACTGATGATGAAAATAGGTACTCAAATGCAAACGAGAACCCAACGCCTTATGCACCGCCTGCCAAAAATGCGATACAAAATGGCCATCCCGATCCGAAACAATAGACTTTGGAGTACCGTAAAGACACACAATCTGCGCAATAAACACACGAGCCAACTTCTCCGGGCCCCAAGTATCTTTGATGCCCAGAAAATGTGCCGACTTGGTCAGACGATCAACAATCACCCAAACCATATTCATGCCCGACCTCGACCTCGGAAAACTTGTGATGAAGTACATCGAAATATCTTCCCATTTCCATTCCGGAATGGGAAGCGACTGTAATAACCTGACCGGTCGCTGATGCTCAATTTTGACCTGCTGACAAGTCAAACATCTCGCTACAAACCGTGCGACCTCCTCCTTCATATCATTCCACCAAAAGTTCCTCCTCAGGTCCTTGTACATCTTACTTGAACCAGGATGAACGGAGTAAGACGTAGCATGGGCCTCACGCAAAATACTATGTCTCAATTCCGAGTCTTTTGGTACGCACAAATGACTCTGGAATCTCAATACCCTATCTTCATGAATCACAAACCTAGGAGACTTTCCCTTAAGAACATTCTCTCGGATTTGAATAATCATCGAATCCTCCAACTGCTTCAGTTTAATTTCATCGATTAGAGATGATGAAATCTCTAAAGCACAAAGTTGCCCTACGGCTCCAGACAACAAAATCTCAACACTCAACTCAATCAAATCCTGCTGAAGCTTAGACTGAGATGTATGGATCTCAAGCGTCCGCAACGCAACCAGTTTCCAACTCAAGGCATCGGCCACGACGTTCGCCTTGCCCGGGTGATAAAGGATTTCGAGATCATAATCCTTAATCAACTCTAACCACCTCATCTGCCTCATATTCAACTCCTGCTGAGTAAATATGTACTTCAAACTTTTATGGTTGGTAAAAATCTGACATGCATAGCCAGAAAGATAGTGACGCCAAATCTTGAGCGCAAAAACAACTGCCACTAACTCTAAATCGTGAGTAGGGTAGTTAAACTCACACGGCCTCAACTGTCTCGACGCAAACGCAATAGTCTTGCCGCGCTGTATCAACACGCACCCAAGACCCTGACCCGAAGCATCGCTATAAATGGCAAAACGCTCGTTGTCACATGGCAATGCCAAAATTGGGGCTGAAGTCAAGCGCCTCTTCAGCTCCTCAAAACTCGACTGCCTCTCGTCATTACAGACTAAATTCTCGGACTTCTGGAGCAACTGTGTAAGTGGCCAAGCTAGTTTCGAGAAACCCTCGACGAACCTATGGTAGTAGCCAGCCAAGCCCAAGAAACTACGGACCTCCTTCACATTCTTGGGCGGTGCCCAATCCAACACTGCCTCAACTTTCTGCGGGTCCACATGGACTCCCTCGGCTGAAATCACGTGACCCAGAAACATCACTTCCTTCAGCCAGAACTCACATTTCGAGAACTTCGCATAGAGTCGTTCGGTCCTCAAAATGCCTAACACCACACGCAGATGATGGGCATGCTCTTCCTCATTCCTCGAATAAATAAGAATATCGTCAATGAAGACAACGACATAATTATCTAAATACTCGATAAATACTTTATTCATCAACTGCATGAACACCGCCGGCGCATTAGTTAACCCAAAGGGCATAACTACAAACTCGTAATGTCCGTATCTCGTCCGAAAAGTTGTTTTTGGGACATCAGACTCCTTCACCCGAAGCTGATAGTACCCCGATCTCAAGTCGATCTTTCAGAATACCGCAGCTCCCTGCAACTGATCGAAAAAGTCATCAATCCTCGGCAAGGGATACTTTTTCTTGATGGTCACCTTGGTTAGCTCGTAATAGTCGATACACAAATGCAGTGAACCATCCTTCTTCCGAACAAACAAAACCAGTGCGCCCTAGAGCGAAGCGCTCGGCCAAATATATCCCGACTCAAGAAGCTCACTCAACTGCTTCTTCAACTCGGCCATCTCTGAAGGTGCCATGCGATACGGCGCCTTCGAAATCGGATCCGCACCCGGCCCTAACTCTATAGCGAACTCGACCTCACGGTCCGGTGGCAACCCCAGTAACTCATCAGGAAAAACATCAGGAAACTCACTAACAACTGGAATCGATGAAAGCTCGACTCCACCATCCTCCGCCTTCAAGGCATAGCACCAATAACCAGTAAACCCCTTTCGCAGGAGCGTCATCGCTTTCAAGGCATTAATTACGAACTTCTAGTTTCTCTTTCGCCCCGTGAAAGAGTGCTCGGTGCCGTCCTCTACTAGCATGGTGATGATCCTCATGCGGTAGTTCACGATTGCACCATGCCTCTCAAGCCAATCATCCCCGAGAATCAAATCCTCACCCTAAATACCCACAACATTAAGATTAGAGAGCCAAGTCATCTCACAAATAAACACAGAACAGTCTCGGACCGCTCGATCGCCAACGATTCTATCACCGCTACGAAGTTTAACGATGACAGGCTCGCAGGGCTATAAACAGTCAAGACTTAAACAGCGTACACACTCCAGAGAGATGAATGAATGCGTAGCACCCGAATCAAAAAGTACCCTGACATGATGGGAATGGATGTGAATGGTACTTGTTGCCACAGTGGCCGCAGGATCATCGGCCCTCCTTATCTCATAGATACGCGAAGGGACGGAGCGGACACTGGAAGCTCCCTCTCTAGCGGGCTGACCCCGACCTCTCCCTTGGCTGGCACTCGGTGGAGGCTGCGGAGCAAACGAGCCCTGGTTCACACTCGGCTCCCTAGGTGCTGGAAAAGAAGCGTGAGCACCAAGAAGCTGTCTTACCCGCTCCCAAAAGAAAGCCTTGTGGTCCAACTAACCACAATTATGACAAGTCAAAGGCGGACGAGGACACTCCCAGTTCCGATGGCCCGACTTGCCATAGTTAAAGCATTTGACATCCCGAACGGAGGCACTGACAGTACGTCGATAGCCCCCGGAGAAATGAGCCGAACCACCACCAGGAATATTTGCAGACTGAGATTTCTGTTGACCTCCACCCTTGTGACCCAAGAAATTTCCGGTGGATTTCTATTTCTTACTCTCCCGAACCGCCGCACTGGCCATCATAGACATATCATAGGCAAGAGCTCGACTCTGATAATCCTTCAAGGTAGTACAGACGAGCACAGACATGTAGTCCCGAATCGACAGCTTCATCCGCCTCGAAAAGTGGAAGGTTTTGTCGTTCTCCTCGATAACTTGGGTCTTCACGTAGCCCAAGTCCCAGTTGAAATCGGCAATAGCTTGGGAGACAAGAATATCCTGCAGTTGAGAATCATAGAAGGCATGGACTCGAGCCTGTCTAACCAGCCACGGGTAATACTCAGTCTCTATCAGGTCCATGAATTCCGCCCACGAAGCCACGTGATCCTTAAGCCCAACGACCTCCCACCAATCAGTAGCATCCCCAGTGAGAAAATACTGGGCAATAGGGACCTTACGGTCCTCGGGACAGTTGGTGGCAATAAAAACCTTGGATATCTCCTTGATCCACCCCTCCCAGCCAATCGGGTCTGAGGCTCCCGTAAACTGAGGAGGATGCATCTTGGTGACATCCTTAAGCCAACGGTCACCTCTATCCCGAGCAGCATGGGCTGGATTCGGGTTCTGGACCGCCTGAGCTATCGCCGCCATTTGGTTTACCATTTGTTGCATAACAGCTGCAACACCAAGGTCGGTGCCATCTTGAGAAGTAGCATGGCTATGACGGTCACCGGTGCTGCCGGCACCCAAAGAATGCGACATGGCCGCCTCACCGGCTGCGCCACGTCCCCGGCCGCGACCACGACCACGACCACGGCCTCTTCCAGCATCCATACTGGTGTTAAAAGGTAGAAAAAGAAACTCGATGATAAGTAAGCGAGGAAAAACATCCAAAATTCAAGAAACGGAAATACGATACGAGAAAACAAGGAATCGAGTAAGGAAACTTACAAGCACTGGAAGTACCGAGATGCTGGCAGCGGTGTGACAATGTGCAAAACAAATCACAACTAGACCCAAAATAACCGACAAGCCTATGTATCCATAAACCTAGCTCTCTGATACCATTTTCTGTAACAACCCCGAGATATTCAAGGTATATTACAGTGCCGTGGACCCCTACATGGGATCCACCAGGCTAGACACGAATTACCACAGTAAAGACACACATCATCGAGATGAAAATCAAATAACACGCCTGGTACCACCGGCGGAATAATCAACACCGACAAACATAAATAACTTCAACGAACACAAATCACAATCCGAAGAGAAAAGCCTAAGTACTCGCGAGTACAATCTATAAGTTTATAAAGTAGAGAACAACCATATCGAATGGAACAACGGAAATAAAAGGACTCAAATGCACATGTCAACGACCCTGGCCAGCATCCTCATACTGTCCCAGCGCCCGCTCATCCGGCTGATCATAACTTGAAATCCATAACAAGAATTTCCCCAAAATGGGTCCCCAGAGGGGTAAGCAATTACGCTAGTATAAGTAATTGAGGCAAACCATTTGCTTACACATTTCATAGTACAATGCACCAAAATCATTTCAGAACCAAAACTAGATATGTCTTTTCCGGAAACAAACAGTCAATCAATTTTCCTAGGACCGGGTTGAAGCCACTGGTCCCACTCGAGACCTCTAAGGACCCTCCCGAGCTGGCTATATCATAAAACAAATCACGCACAGGCATCTCCTAGGACCGGGGTGAATCCACTGATCCTACTCGAGGCCTCTAAGGACCCTCCCGAGCTGGCTAGCGAAATAAACTTGTGAATCCAGAGTGAAGTCATAGATTCCCTCGAGGCCCCGTCGGACCCTCCCAAGGTGAGCACTGCACACACACAATATACATTAACATTTCATGTTAAGCATAAAGGTTTCCAAAAATACTTGCCTTGAATAATTGACGACGCAATGAATGGAAAGGAAAATCACCGACGAACGCTAGGATCCAACGAAACCAAACCTAACGATTCAAAGAATACAATAACAACCATTTCCAAACGAATACAAAAAAGGAATACACCCGAAAACCCACCTACAATTCATGTATATTCGTACGAGAACAACAACAAGGGCGGACCACAACCAAACCCTCTTGATTTCGAAAATACCATGAAGTATACCATGAATCCCTAGAAAAACCAAGAATACCAACATGATTAATCATATTCATCATGAGTTAATCAACAACATGTGACGAATCGAATAATAAGATCGAAAACCCCCAATTTACCCAAAAGTAGGGTTCTTAGAAGATTTACCTTGATTCAAGAGGTAGAAGATGATTAAATGATGATAATCTGGTGTTAGAGACTTAAGATCTTGAATAGATGATGAAAATTGCCCCACTTCCAAGTTTCCAATCGCCCAAATCACCCATATCTCGGCAGAGAAAAGAAGAGGAGAAGAATGAACTATTCTGGGTCAACTCTCTGGTTTTTATAACCAGAGGGTTATTGGCGTGCGCTAACATGTAGAGTTAGCGTGCGCTATCGAATAATAACACATTCCAGAACGCTAACACTCCAGTCCAGAATTTAAAGTCCTGGACCGTTAGCGTGCGCTAACAGGAAATTAGCGTGCGCTAGAAGCCTCTCGGTAGCGCGCGCTATCGGGCCATAGCGTGCGCTACCTCGACATCAGCCGAGTCCAAAAGTAAACTGCCCAGTACTCACCTGACCGCGTTAGCATGCGCTACCTGCCACTCTGCATGCGCTAAAAGCGTCTCGGTAGTGCGCGCTATCGGCTATAGCGTGCGCTACCTCGGCACCTGACCGAATCCAGGAGTAAACTATCCAGTACTGGACTATCGCGTTAGCACATGCTACCGGACACCTAGAATGCGCTAGACCTCAACAATAATGTGCGCTAGACCAACATAGTGTGCGCTAACCCATTAGTCCAGAGGACTGAGATTCGAAACAGGCTCACTGCCACTCCTAGGGCTCAACTCGCTAGCGCGCGCTACCAACAAGCGTAGCATGCGCTACTTCAGGATGCTTAGCGTGCGCTATACAATAATATTAGCGCGCGTTAGGCATAGGATAACAACGATGCTAAGACCGAAACATGACCGAAGCATCAAATGGAACAACACAATATGCATGAGAACATACAAAGGATTTATGGCAATCCCGAAATGGCGGTTCTGAATAACAATTATGAGAATCGGATCAATAAGCGACGGAGAAGCCAACAATTGTGGAATTGAGTAAAATAAAACCGAAAATAAGTATTCCCGAAATACAGATACGGTTACACATGAGCCACTAAGAAAAGAAAAAAAACAAATCGAGAAAGTACCGGGAAAAGAAAAATGAGGATATTACAGCTGAACACTCTGCTGCATCTGCTGAATACTTGCTTCTTTCTGAGCTGCTTGTGATGTGCGAGTTCCATTAAACTTAGTGGCATCTTTGTAGAACACCGCACGATGCCCCTCCTGTCCGCAATCATAATATGTCACTGTAGTACTGAAACAATCACGCCAAAGGTGGCCTGGCTGACCATAATTAAAATAGTTTTTGACCACATTTGTCGGTGTTGATACTGATCTGAAGTTCTTTCCGCTCTTGGATGGATGCGGAGGTTTCTTGAATGAATGATAGGATGACTGGGCCTTGCGGGGCCCACTGCTCTTGTGCTCTATGAAAGTACTAGAGATTTTCTGCTTCTTGGATTCTGCAAACTTTTCCATCGATGCTTCTTTGATTTCATACGCCAATGCTTTATCCTGATATTGACGGAGAGTGGTACATTCGAAACTAGACATGTACCTTTGAATCTCTGGTTTCATTCTCATATCAAAATGGATCATCATTTCCATATCTGTTCTGATCAGATGTCGAACAAACGCCAGCTTCTGGTTAAACGTCTTAATTGCCTGAGATACTGGCACATCTGAAGGTTGCGCAGAGAAAAATTCCCGAACTTTGGCATCCCTCACAGGACGGGGACAGGACTGAGCTTCCATCATGAATTTAAATTCCTCCCAATCAGCATCATGATCTATAGGGCGGATGGCATCCCACCACTCCGACGCTTCCCCTATCAGAAAGTACTAAGCAATAGAGGCTCTCCAGTCGTTTGGGCAATTAATCCCAGCAAAAAATTTCTCCAGTTACTTTAACCAATGATCCCACGTTGGTGTCTCAGAAAAGCCGTCGAATTTGGGTGATTGCATCTTCGCCACCTCCTGCAGCCATCGGTCGCCTCGATTTCCCAAGTCTGGGATGCCTTGTTGTTTATCTCCCTGTTGCAACCCGACTGCCACCTGCATTTGGTCCACAACTTGAGCAAATTGCGTCATCTGGTTGACCACATGACGAAGGATGTCTATAACACCACGTTCTGGTTCATTGTTAATAGATTCTTGTGGCTGGCCTGATTATAAGGTGAAGCTTCTCTTTCAGCATTCGTGTAACACCCCTAGAGCCATCCAGGAATATTACAGCGCCATGGGACCCGAGATGGAACCCACAAGGCTAAAGGAATTTTTTGCAAACATTTACAAACGCCCAAGAGGCTAACGACGGTATTATCTATTTAAAACATTCGAAGACTTGAAACTCGTTTAACAAAAACCGTCGTAAAATCTCATTTGAAACCACAAGGCCCGAAATGCCAAAGCTCAATAGTTTAAAAAACATACGTTAAGATATCGCTTACACGTACCTACAGAATAGATTTAGAGAACGACTGCCAAAGTAACCTAAGTTACCATATACCCAAAAGGCCATTTAAAAACACTCACACATCGGATAAAGACAAACAATTAAAATACTCTACCAGCGGAATACAACAACTGATCAGAAACTCAATACACAAATACATGCCCTAGCCAGTATCCTCTGGGAAGCTCGTCTCTTCACGACCGCTACGAGCTTGATAATCCAAGAACCTAAAAAGAAAGCCCATGACAGTGTCAGCCATGATATCCAACAATGTTAACCATCAAATTACGTCAATAATTACATATCAATGGAAATACTAAGTAAGAATACGACCAATGTAGTCTTATCGTCGTACCTTTACGAAAATCCACAATTTGTATCCTTAACAACACATTGAGATAATACCAAAATCTCTGTACGGTATCTCAACAATACACAAGGTTCTCAAACATTATCATAACTCGCGATACGGAAATTATACCAATTCTGGCCAATTCAATCCATTGGATAACGTCAACAATTCTAATACGATAATAGATTGTCCATCAAAGACAAGTACCAAGGAAATACGGAACATACCTCAAGATACGAAATACCATGACAATCATGTGAGTCTAATCCGAGATCAGATCAACACAACATACGGACATGGTCCTAGCACAAGACCTACAAATGCATACTCATATGACAACGTCAATATGATCACACCAATAATGATAATGTATACTTATGGCAAACCTATAATATACATATGCACAACAACAATACATGGCAATCTCATGATCCAGCGTTCACTGCCTAGATCCCCCGATGATCCCGTCAGACCAACCCGAGGTGGAAAACCCGCCGATGATCCAGCGTACGCTAGCATAGATCCCCCGATGATCCCGTCGGACCAACACGAGGTGTGTAATACCTGGTTGTAATTCAGTCATTATCATTCAGTAATTTCATTCGGTGATTGTCACTATGTAATCTTTCACTTGTTAATAATCATTTATCCGTGTTCACCGTTCGGTATAACTTCGAGTTGTGTATCGATATTGTTCATTGTTTCAACCTTATTTGGGAATCGAGACAAGAGTATTATCTTGATTGTGGTAATTGATTCATTAGTCAGTGTTGACGTTGGTATTCATGTCATTTCAAATCTCTTCATTGTTCAAATCGTGTTTTGTTGGGCGAATCCTTGTAATCATTGCTTCGAACCACCGTTTTGGGGTTTCCGTACTTCCATTTCGTGTTATTGGTTCCCAGAGATCGATTCCTATTGCTTTATTCTCTTCCCGAGTCATTTTTCTTCATTTTGGGACCAATGGGGGGTGTGGGCCGCGGCACAAGGAGTGTGTGCCGCGGCGCACACATTTTCCAGTTTTTGGCCGAGCGGCCTGTACTGTGTGCCGCGGCACATGACGGCCGGGCCACGGCACACTGCCGAGTCACTGCCGCGGCACACCCGTCCGGGCCGCGGCACACTCGTATAGCATTTTCGGCCATTTAGCGTCTGTACTTTGTGCCGCGGCACATGTCGGCCGGGCCGCGGCACACTGCCGAGCCCTGGGAGCAGCAATTTTTTGGTTTGTGCTGCGGCACACTCGGCCTGGGCCGCAGCACACCGATCGGTCAGCCCTATAATTGAGTCCTTTGCGCGTTTCAACTGATATTTTCTCCATTTCTTCACCTTCATCCGAGAGAGGAGGCTTGAGAGAGAGGATTTTCATCATCTATCACTAGATGTTGGATTTTCATCATTTTCATTTGGTTGTGAAGCTCGGATCATCGATCTATCGTGTTTTCTTCGGATCAAAGTGCTTGAATCTTCAAAGGTAATCTTCATCAAACCTCTTGGATTTTCGATTTGTGTTGAGATATGATGTTTTGGATGTTAAGATCATGTTGTATGAAGTGATATACGCATGATTATGGATATGTTTGATTATTCATTGGATTATTGAAGGATTATTCAAGAACACTTTGAATTTTGAGTTGAATTTGGGGGTTTTCGATTAATTGTCGTTGTAATCACGATTTTGGATATTCTTAATGGATTATTGATCGTATTGAAGATGTTTTGTTGGTTTGAAATACTTCTTGGGGATTTGATGTTGGTATTATTGGGGTTTGGTTGTAATCAATCGAAGTTAGCCACAAAGTGTTCGATATAATGCCCCAATTAACTTGGTTTAATCGTATCGATGTTTTGAGTTCGTTATATTCGTGTTTGATTCGTATATTGAACGGATTGTTGGTAATTGTATTTATTCAAGGTTGTTCGAGCGACCGATATCTCAATTAGGACGTTGTTCGGGGAAGGATAATTATCACCGGTGTTGTGTAAGTTAATTCTTACTCGGTTAAAAAGGATTTCATTCCTTTTGTTGTTGATTATTCATAATTATAACTCATTCATCATTGTATTAATCATATTGAGACTTGTAAATGTCGAAGAATCACTTCATTAACGAGGAACGGCGGTTCCAATCATTTCATTGAAACTATCAATCACTTCATTATTACTTTCATTTCGGTGAGTCATTCTTGACTTTGTCGGATTATTATTATTCATTGATATTCATTGTGGTCATTCTCGTTCATATGACCTTCTGGGTTCATATTGCGTGGCCGGGTGCGGATGTGTGGAATTTTTAGTCGGGCACGTGATGGCCATGTATTGGGAGTGATACATTGGGCAATGCACACGGTAAAGATTAACTCCGTGAGACTAATTAGGTACAAGGACGGGTGTGTCCAGTCATCCATCTTGTACACTTGCACAGAACACTACGGGCGTACTATGATACTCCTCTTCAGCGTAATTCATAACTAAGGATACTTCATAACTTCAGTTAAATCATGATTATGTATTTTCAACCCTTGAGGATTGTTGTTACGTATGGCCCGGCCCGTTGGGGATTTTGTTTTCAGGTCACGGCAAGGCAAAGGCACGGGAAGAGCATGCTGACGACGAGGAGTCCCAGTGATACTAGTTGGGGCCCCCAGTCTTTCCGGTTATTTCAGTCATTTCAGTCATTTCCGTCATTTGTATTTTCCGCTGCAAAATTCCGTTTGAGATGTTTATTTATTCAGAGTGTTGTATTTTATCTTCATATAAAATATACTAGTATTCTGTATTGTCCTGGTGTATTGTACTTAAGCTCCTCATCGGAGTGTTTGGTAATATAATGTGGTTCGGTACTACAATTATATTATTTAATACATCAGTTTTCATTCGCCTAGTGGGTCCCAGTCGGGGGTCCACGGCACTGTAATATCCGCCTAGTTGGGGTGTTACAGAGTTGGTATCGGAGTGTGGTTTGAATACTACCTTCCGAGTCATGTCTCATTTGAAATCATCGTCATCGGACTAGTATCATTGGACCTTCGCATCACGTGTGACCTGTGCAAATGCCGAGCCAATCAGACCAAGAACTGTAAGATTTCTAACGCCATGGTATAATTTCTGGCAATAATCATTCATTCATAATTCATCAGTTAACAATCCTCAATCACCATTGTCATTTTGACCAGGACGATCAGGTTAACTCATTAATCGCTCAATTCATTTCATTACTCAGTGGTTGATCTGGAAGATCATATCATTAATCTTGTTAACTTGTTCAAGATAATCATTTCAATAATTTCATCAGATAATCATGTCACCTCAGTTAGTCATTCATGTAGTCACTGTGGTAGAGCGTGTATGCTCATTTTCATCATCTCATGTCATAATCATAACCTGATATTCATACGGAAAATATAATCATCATGTGACTTTCCTACTTCAGTATGGAGAGAGCAAGAATAGGACGAGGAGGACGAGGCCGTGGTGCGGGCCAAATCCCGAGAGCTCTTATGAATACACGTGCGAACGCAAGGGATAATGCTAATTCATAGAGCAGCGACGCTGCCACTCATTCACCTGGATGTGATCATTCTCTATCGGGGAGTCGTACCCGGGACACCACTCAGTTAGAAGGTGTTCGGGTTGACCCACTCGCTTTTATGTAGGGCATGATGGCCCAAATGACGCAGATGGCACAACTTATGGAGACGATGCACAACTCAGTTAATCAAAATCAACAGGCTTCTCCGCCGCCACCTCAGAGGCAAGAGAGGAATGTGAGCAGTATCATCGGCGACATTTCTCGCCAAAGGCCACCTACTTTTGAAGGCTCATCTGAGCCGGAGGATATTGTTCATTGGCTCGAACACTTCGAGAAGTTATTTGCAATGGTAGAGTGTCCCGAAGGACACAAAGTTTCAATTGCGGCTTACTATCTGGGTAAGAGCGCTCATTCTTGGTGGTTGTCGTTGAAGCCCACCGAAGGATCATGTACTTGGGATCAATTTAAGACTCTCATGGTGGAGAGGTATTATCCGGCCCCACTCAGAGAGGCCAAGCTGTCAGAATTACTCACACCCGACCCCTCAGCAGACGAGGATGTTCTCGCCATTACCGAGAAATTTCAGGAACTTCTCCCTTTCACCTCATCCATCATTCATTCAGAGGCGGATAAAATCAAGTATTTCAGCAAGAGGCTGAAACCCCGTATGAGATTACATTTGCTTAATCATAATTGCACCACATTGGTCGAATTCATTGAGAAAGCTCTTACCTATGAGCTTACAGCTAAGGAGATTGCTAAGCAGCAACCTTCATCTGTGAGCAAGAAGTCCAAGAACCGTAATCAGTCTGACGGCAGTCAGGCCACTTTCAAGAAGCCTCGTGCGGGCTCTGCTTTTTCTGAGCAACCTCCTGTGACGTCTAAACCCGCAGAATCTCAGTCACAAGCGGCCAGTTCGGCCATCACCTGTTATAACTGTGGGGATCTTGGTCATGTCAGAACCAAGTGTCCGTGACAGTCTGTCACGTGTCATATCTGTGGAATTGTTGGGCATAAGGCCCATTTTTGCCGTAGGGACTCCAAACCTACTCAGACGTCATCTCAGGCCCCTAAGCAGTCAGCTGTTCAGAATCAGGCCACTCAATCAGCGTCGTTTAAAACGACAGGAGCGACTAAAGGTGGAGCCTATAGCCAGCAGACGGGAGCGTCCGGTGCCGGGACTAGCAAGCCCCGGATTTATGAGATGAAGAAGACCGATGATCCAGAGGCCCGAATGATCTCAGGTACACTCGTTATTCTATCACAACCTGTGTGTACCCTTTCTGATACTGGTGCATCGCATTCATTCATTTCCGAGTCATGTCTGAGTAGACTCGTCTGGGTAGTGCTACTAGTTGTAAGCCTTATATCATTAGTCTACCCGATGGTAGACGAATTATTGGTAATCATGAGATTCAGAATTGTCCGATTCAGCTTCATGGTCGTGTATGGCCAGCGGACCTAATCGTAGTAGATTTGCCAAGAGACGACGTCATATTGGGTATTGATTGGATGGATCATCACGATGCCATCATTAGTGTCCATAAGCGTATGGTCACAATCATTTCAGACGATGGGGTCGAATGTGTGTTTCAGGGAGGTAATCTTGGCTATTCTGGTAAGGTCATTAATTTGATGAAAGCAGTGAGATTACTCAATCAGGGGTGTGTTGGTTATTGGTGCTATATGACCAAAATCGAGAAATCATCAGTAATGTTGACGGATATTCCGGTAGTGAGGGAATATGACGATGTTTTTTCCAGACGAGTTACCTGGTTTGCCTCCACAGAGAGATGTGGAATTCACGATTGAGTTGGAGCCCGGTACGTCCCCGATATCGAAGGCACCGTACCAGATGGCCCCGACCGAAATGCGGGAGTTGAAGAATCAACTTGAGGAATTGTTCGAGAAAGGTTATATCCGACCGAGTGCATCCCCGTGGGGAGCACCGGTGTTGTTTGTCAAGAAGAAGGATGGTTCTTTTCGCTTGTGTATTGATTATCGGGAGTTGAACAGGGTGACAATCAAGAATAAGTATCCCTTACCCCGTATTCATGATCTTTTGGATCAACTTCAGGGAGCTTCAGTATTTTCCAAGATCGACTTGAGATCTGTATATCATCAGTTGCGGATTCGAGAGTCGGATATCGTGAGGACGGCGTTTCGAACACGCTATGGTCATTATGAGTTTGTGGTTATGCCGTTTGGATTGACTAATGCACCTGCGGTATTCATGGAGTTAATGAATCGAGTTTTCATCGACTTTTTGGATCAGTTTGTTGTTGTCTTCATCGATGACATTTTGATTTATTCTCGTAACCGAGAGGAATACGGGGTTCACCTTCATCAGGTTCTCGACGTGTTGAGATGGAAGAAACTTTATGGAAAGTTTTCCAAATGCGAGTTCTGGATGTCCGAAGTGACTTTTCTCGGGCATGTAATTTCATCAGATGGAGTGCGTGTTGATCCTCAGAAGACGGAGGCTATCCAAGATTGCTTACCTCTGAAGAATGTTAAGGAAATCCGAAGCTTTCTCGGATTAGCCGGTTATTATCGGCAGTTTGTGGAAGGATTTTATAAAATCGCTCAACCCATGACGAACCTTTTGCGAAAGGATAAGAAATACACGTGGTCCGACACGTGTCAGCGAAGTTTTGAGGAACTCAAGAGCCGGTTAATCTCAACACCTGTACTTTCCTTGCCGCAAGGGACGGAAGGATTTGTGGTTTATAGTGATGCATCCGGACAGGGTCTCGGATATGTACTCATGCAGAATGGGAAGGTTATTGCCTATGCTTCACGGCAATTGAGACCTTACGAGGTTAATTATCCGACCCACGACCTGGAGCTAGCAGCAGTGGTGTTCGCTTTGAAAATCTGGCGTCATTACCTTTATGGCGTCACCTGTCAGATTTTCACCGATCACAAGAGTTTAAAGTAATAATTACTCAGAAGAGGTTAAATATGCGACAGATACGGTGGTTGGAATTAATCAAAGATTATGATATCGAGATCCTTTATCACCCGGGCAAGGCGAACGTTGTCGCCGACGCCTTGAGTCGTAAGTCCGTTCAGGAACAGATGCTTGCTCGTTTAACAGTTCAGAAGGAACTTCAACTGGAATTCCTTAAACCCGAGATCGAGGTCTGGCTTCAGCGAGTGCAAGGGCAACTTTGCATGTTAGAGATTTCATCGCCACTTGAGGAGGCAATCGGAGAGAATCAGGGATCGGACCCAGCATTGTTACGCATCCGTGAGGATGTGGCTCAGGGGAAAGCCCCTGGATTCGCGGTCCACGAGGATGGACTTTTGAGATTTAAGAGTCGATTGTGCGTGCCGGCGAATGACGAGTTGAAAAACTCGATTTTGAGAGAAGCTCATGCTACCCCTTATTCTGTTCATCCGGGGTCTAGCAAGATGTACTAGGACTTGAAACAAAATTACTGGTGGAGTAATATGAAGCGAGAAGTCGCGGAATTTGTTTCGAGATGCTTAACCTGTCAGCAAGTCAAGATTGAACATCAGCGACCGGCCGGTATGCTGAAACCTCTCCCTATTCCAGAATAGAAGTGGGAAGATATTTCTATGGATTTTATCACGAGTTTGCCGACGAGTCGTCGTGGCATGAATACGATCTGGGTGATCGTGGACCGCTTAACTAAGTCAGCCCACTTTCTCGAGATTAAGGATACTTGGGGTCCCGAGAGACTTGCCCAGTTATTCATCAAAGAGATAGTGAGACTGCACGGTACTCCTAAAAGTATCGTTTCCGATCGTGATGGACGGTTTGTGTCTCATTTTTGGAAATCAGTTCATCGTGCTATGGGAACTCAGCTTAATCTCAATACCGCTTTTCATCCACAGTCCGACGAACAATCAGAGAGGACCATTCAGACATTAGAGGACATGTTGAGGGCATGCGTCCTCGATTGGAAAGACGATTGGGAAGCCCAACTACCATTGATCGAGTTCACGTATAATAATAGGTGGCATGCTTCGATCAAGATGGCGCCTTAAGAGGCCTTGTACGGTTGTCGTTGTCGATCTCCTTTGTGTTGGGACGACTTATCAGAATCAATCGGCACCGAGCCTGATATGCTTATAGCCCCTTGAGAAGGTAGCTTTGATCAGGAGTCGTTTGTTGACCGCTCAGAGTCGACAGAAATCTTATGCAGACAATCGTCGTTGACCACTAGAGTTCGAGACGGGTGACCACGTTTTGGTCAAGGTTTCCCCGAGTCGGGGTATTTTCCGTTTTGGAAAACGGGGGAAGTTGAGTCCGAGATTTATTGGACCATTTTAGATTTTGGAACGAGTAGGCGAGCTAGCTTATCGTTTGGCCTTACCTCCGGCATTAAGCCTAATTCATAATGTGTTTCACGTCTCTCAGCTAGGGAAGTATGCTGCCGACCCGAGTCACATACTTCAGTTCGACGAAATCGAGATCGCGGATGATCATTCGTATGAGGATCGTCCTATACGAGTTTTAGAGCGGCGAATCAAAAAGTTGAGGAATAAGGCGATTCCTTTGGTTAAAATCCAGTGGTCTAGACATGGAGCCGAAGAAGCTACTTGGGAAACCGAGGATAGCATGCGGGAGAGTTATCCCGAGTTGTTTGACCCTTAGTTTCGAGGACGAAACTCTTTTAAGGGGGGTGTATGTAATACCCGGTTGTAATTCAGTCATTATCATTCAGTAATTTCATTCGGTGATTGTCACTATGTAATCTTTCACTTGTTAATAATCATTCATCCGTGTTCACCATTCAGTATAACTTCGAGTTGTGTATCGATACTGTTCATTGTTTCAACCTTATTCGGGAATCGAGACAAGAGTATTATCTTGATTGTGGTAATTGATTCATTAGTCAGTGTTGACGTTGGTATTCATGTCATTTCAAATCTCTTCATTGTTCAACTCGTGTTTTGTTGGGCGAATCCTTGTAATCATTGC
Source organism: Orobanche coerulescens (assembly GCA_033398695.1). Taxonomy (NCBI): domain Eukaryota; kingdom Viridiplantae; phylum Streptophyta; class Magnoliopsida; order Lamiales; family Orobanchaceae; genus Orobanche; species Orobanche coerulescens. Next base: position 137,275,155 of record CM065806.1, on the reverse strand, counting down.
TTGGAACCACCGTTTTGGGGTTTCCGTACTTCCATTTCGTGTTATTGGTTCCCAGAGATCGATTCCTATTGCTTTATTCTCTTCCCGGGTTATTTTACTTCATTTTGGGACCAATGGGGGGTGTGGGCTGCGGCACAAGGAGTGTGCGCCGCGGCACACAAATTTTCCAGTTTTTGGCCGAGCGGCCTGTACTGTGTGCCGCGGCACATGTCGGCCGGTCCATGGCACACCGCCGAGTCACTGCCGCGGCACACCCGTCCGGGCCGCGGCACACTGGTATAGCATTTTCGGCCATTCAGTGTCTGTACTTTGTGCCGCGGCACATGTCGGCCGGGCCGCGGCACACTGCCGAGCCCTGGGAGCAATTTTTTGGTTTGTGCCGCGGCACACTCGGCCTGGGCCGTGGCACACCGATCGGTCAGCCCTATAATTGAGTCCTTTGCGCATTTCAACCGATATTTTCTCCATTTCTTCACCTTCATCCGAGAGAGGAGGCTTGAGAGAGAGGATTTTCATCATCTATCACTAGAGTGTTGGATTTTCATCATTTTCATTTGGTTGTGAAGCTCGGATCATTGATCTATCGCGTTTTCTTCGGATCAAAGTGCTTGAATCTTCAAAGGTAATTTTCATCAAACCTCTTGGATTTTCGATTTGTGTTGAGATATGATGTTTTGGATGTTAAGATCATGTTGTATGAAGTGATATACGCATGATTATGGAAATGTTTGATTATTGATTGGATTATTGAAGGATTATTCAAGAACACTTTGAATTTTGAGTTGAATTTGGGGGTTTTCGATTAATTGTCGTTGTAATCACGATTTTGGATATTCATAACGGATTATTGATCGTATTGAAGATGTTTTGTTGGTTTGAAACACTTCTTGGGGATTTGATGTTGGTATTATTGGGGTTTGGTTGTTATCAATCGAAGTTGGCCACGAAGTGTTCGATATAATGCCCCAATGAACTTCGTTTAATCGTATCGACGTTTTGAGTTTGTTATATTCGTGTTTGATTCGTATATTGAATGGATTGTTGGTAATTGTATCTATTCAAGGTTGTTCGAGCGACCGATCTCTCAATTAGGACGTTGTTCGGGGAAGGATAATTGTCACCGGTGTTGTGTAAGTTAATTCTTACTCAGTTAAAAAGGATTTCATTCCTTTTGTTGTTGATTATTCATAATTATAACTCATTCATCATTGTATTAATCATATTGAGACTTGTAAATGTCGAAGACTCACTTCATTAACGAGGAACGGCGGTTCCAATCATTTCATTGAAACTATCAATCACTTCATTATTACATTCATTTCGGTGAGTCATTCTTGACTTTGTCGGATTATTATTATTCATTGATATTCATTGTGGTCATTATCGTTCATATGACCTTCTGGGTTCATATTGCGTGGCCGGGTGCAGATGTGTGGAATTTTTAGTCGGGCACGTGATGGCCATGTATTGGGAGTGATACATTGGGCAGTGCACACGGTAAAGATTAACTCCGTGAGACTAATTAGGTACAAGGACGGGTGTGTCCGGTCATCCGTCTTGTACACTTGCACAGAACACTACGGGCGTACTATGATACTCCTCTTCAGCGTAATTCATAACTAAGGATACTTCATAACTTCAGTTAAATCATGATTGTGTATTTTCAACCCTTGAGGATTGTTGTTCTGTGTAACTGACCCCGTTGGGGGATTTTGTTTTCAGGTCACGGCAAGGCAAAGGCACGGGAAGAGCATGCTGACGGCGTGGACTCCCAGTGATACTAGTTGGGGGCCCCAGTCTTTTCGGTTATTTCAGTCATTTCAGTCATTTCAGTCATTTCCGTCATTTGTATTTTCCGCTGCAAAATTCCGTTTGAGATGTTTATTTATTCAGAGTGGTGTATTTTATCTTCATATAAAATATACTAGTATTCTGTATTGTCCTGGTGTATTGTACTTAAGCTCCTCATCGGAGTGTTTGGTAATATAATGTCGTTCGGTACTACAATTATATTATTTAATTCATCAGTTTTCATTCGCGTGGTGGATCCTAGTTGGGGTGTTACAATGTGGACATATGACGACAATGCACAACTGTACAAAACAGCAGTACACAATACACGACAACAATAATGCCCAAATGCATGACAACAACGATACACGAATGTATCACGACATGATTGACACAAGTGATAAAAATGATTAGAGTACTTGCCCCGAGTCCTTCGAGAGCGATATCAATGTCTAAACCATCACGAACCATTATTCTCAGTACTCGACGGTCCAAAGTATCACAGATTGTAGATAATTCATATCTTCGCCTTTATCACAATATATCCTCGATATACAAGTATGCCAATAACAAAAGTAAATCATATACACTATGATTTAGATCCCTAAAACTCGAATACGATTTATAATCCCAAATCTTTTGTGATTACGATTATAAACATTGCTATACGAATTATAAATGAATGAAACGGAAACCATTTATTAAATATTATAAACTGAGCAAGTAATAACTTGCCTCGATACCGATGAAGCCGATATCAACTCCTTGCCATCGTCTACAAACTCCTCAGCCCCGACCAAAGCAATCTACGAACATTCTCGAGCTCGACTACAACACACGGTTATAATCACCGATCAATATTCTCAACCTATTACAGTAATTCGATAAACAAAAAGTTCAATAACAATCAATAACCGACATAACCAACCAATCGATCTCAACGGTTCAACGACACTTCGATCACATGTAAAACCAAATAGTATAACTCAAACCATTACGAATTCATATCGATATCCGATAATTACTAATCAATATAACCGATCGGCAACTCAACGATTTCATAATATCTCGAAACACAAATCCGAACAATCCAACTCAAACAATTACGAATTCATAACCAAAATACGATTACGGATACGAATGTAAAGGAAATCATATTCGGTGACCAATCACAATCTTTCTGGATTCCAAATTGATATGATGATTCGTATTTCATCAAGAACATACGAATTATACTAGTACAATCAACGAATATTCGATCTTCATATCTAAAGATACTGATAATTCAACCTATGATCGTCTTGCTATGTTAAATTCATCAAGAAGTTTCTCAAGAACACTAAGTGATTCGAAATCATGTTCATAGCCATCAAAACACGTAATTCTACATCCTCTAACATCTCAACAATCCTCATTCATAATTCAAGGTGTATATTTGTTGGGATTCCACAGAAAATAAACGCAGCGGAAGAATAAACGAAATCCCTAAGAGGATCGATCAAGTAACATATATACGAAAAGAAAAATACGAAGATCAAGGAATCAAAGTCCCATACCTTTGATGTCTCTGAAAAACCTTCGTATGATGATGATGATGATGAAGAGCCCTTCGTTCCAAGCACCTAAAGCAAGATGCCTCTACTTCACATGCCGGAACTTGATGGAAAAATCGACAAGCTTCCTTTCTTCAAGAATGCGGCTAGGGAAGCTTGTAGGAATTTTCTCTCTCAATGTATTCTTATTATATATTGTCTCTAAGATCAAGATGAAGTTTTCAACCTTACACTCTCTCTCAAATTCGTGATTTTGAGTTCTTACAAGAAGAAGTTGTCCTCTCTCCTTTTTAAAGACTTTTATTTATAAAAAAATGAAAGTCTACCTTTAACACATGATTGAGGGTATCAAATACACATCACATATGTCACCTAGTGACATAAAATAAGTATAAAAGAGACAAGAGAGGGAGGGAGGCGGCCTTAAGGGAAATTTCCAAGAAGACGGGTCGAATTTACTCGGCTCGTGTACTGGATGTTCGTCAAAACGAATCCCTCGTGTACCGGATGTTTGTCAAACGAATCCGTTTTATTTCCAATGTGTTTGGACTAATTAATTAATTTAATTAATTAATTATATCAAACAAAAATATATATTTCTCTAAGAAATATACTTTATGAATTAAAGTAATCACCAGTAACCTACTTACAATTCATAAGACCGCTATTTGATTTTTCCGATAAATCAAAATTAGATATCTAATATCTAATATTATAAGAGACATTATTAATTCATATTTATCCATCAATGATCCTATTGCGCGACTCGTAGGTCTGCCTCACTGGCATTGGGAGGAACCAATGAGTGCGGGCAGCACTTAGCTAGCCTAGCGGGCCGCACTGTAAACCCCGACTGAGAATGAATGAATGAATCATTCCAGAACCATTATGTCGTGAATACTATATACGTATAGACCCTTCATCAGATGTCCCGGTCAAGTATTCGGGTCACGGTAAAGTCAAACCCTACTGTTGACTAAACTCTATACATGTGTTAATGCAAATCAAGACCGACTGATTAATAGTGTATCTAATACGACTATATCAGAATGCTTTGGCCAAAGACTTATGATCTTATTTGCCATTAACCGTATAGGACATTCGCCTGCTCACTAACATGAGATAGAATCCTTTCTTAGCGTACAACAAAGACTGCTACTTGCCCATATAGTCCGCACTTCGAGGTCGACTCAGCAATTAAGCAAATGAGTCTAACTACTCTAATGACAAACTAAACGTCACAGGCACATCTTCTACTGAACCCTCAAGTCAAAGGTCCACGTATACTATCACAACCTTTCGATTCATCATCGACTCTCCGAGAGTGAATACCGTGTGACTGAATCGAGTATGAGTCATGTTCGAGTATACTGGTCCCACCAATATACTTATAACTATGCTATCAAGACGTGCACACATCCTAGCATCAGTTATACAAGTCTTATTAAAACTTAATGTCCTGTTAAGTTTTATCGACTTGCGAACTAGTTAAGCATTCAAGCTCTAAAAACTTCTAGTGCCTATCTCCGTATCTCCATAAGGAGTAGAATGTTCACTCTCAAATGCAAGGACTATTATTCTATATACCAAATCACAATGCGAGTGATATACAATAATATAGAAATAATAATTGCCTTATTAAATATAATATTCATAATTACAATACAATTGCTCTCACTCTCTCATCCTCTGAGTGGCATTCGAGGGCATATTCCTAATAATATTATCATATTTTCCAATATATGATCCTCCTAACATCAAGAATCGAAACAATTCTACCAAGAACACCAAGAACACAATGATTCTATAATCATAACCAACATAATCAAGACATAAACCATCATATCCTTCATCATATAGTTCATATAACCTCAAGAACCATAACAACGACATCATAATCATCTTCATACGAATTATTCATCAACAATAACATCTAAAATACGAATTCAAGGTGTAGAGTTCATCAACATACCTCAAGAAAATGGATGACACAATCAAACCCTTCAAGAATCATTGATATCTTCACATCCAAGACTCTAATCCATGCTTTCAAGCTTATAATCAAGTTGGAAGAGGTTTATTCTCACTAACACACTCATAGGGATGAATTTCGGAGGAAGAAATGGTTTTTCTCTCGTGAAGAAATGAAAGAACGAACTTCATTTTATAAACTGCATTCCTCATTACATACGTTATCCAGCAGCATTAACGTACGTAATGCTGCCTAACGTACGCTAAATGTCCTTCGTAGCGTACGTAATACCAGTCCAGAGCTCACTTACTTGATTCGTTCACTCGCTTATGTACGTAATGTTTACCCCATAACGTATGTAATACGTACGTTGACTTGCGATAGTAAATGTCCAGTTAGCGTATGTTATATACTCATCGTAGCGTACGCTAACTCGGCGTTAACTCACCCGTGCACGTTCTCCACCGAAAGTTACCGACACAGGGCCCCATCTGCCGACCATGACTCGGTCTTATCTGATTCCTCTTGTTACGTACGTAATGCGTTGGCCTTAACGTATGTAACACTAGCAACTTAGCGTACGTAAGTCCTTAGGCTTAGCGTATGTTAAGGGCTATATACTTAGCCACTTCCAACCATTCTTGCCTGTCTCAACATACCGAAAGCACATACACACATACTGAATACATATCCTGAATCCAATAATATTCTCATACGATACTTCTGATACACGATATCGAAAATTATATAAATACAGATGTCTCAGTCCTTCGTTTATTTTATCCATAATGTACAGATTCCACGTTGTACAACATAACTCTGATAAAATAACTTTAGACAACACTAGTAGAAATTCCGTATATTACATACTACACCACTTAAAATAAGTTTCGTCCTCGAAACTTGCAATCCGTCATAGAAAATAAACAAACCGTTCAACCAACATATTCCGAAACCATCACGACAACGATCAATCATTATCATTACCGAATAGCATACTTACAAATGCACAAATTCGACGATCTCCTGAGATACTAGCAAGTGACTATACTGTAAAGCCTCAGTACGCTTACAGTCAAAATTCCATGAGTCTCAACAAAATATATCATCTTCGGATGAAATAATCTATCCGTGTCAGATCTTGTCTGCCTGATTACACAATCAAGGCCAAATCCTGCTAAAAACAATAATGCACGATACATCTGTGAAACGACTGGCCAAATCAACGACACAAATCCTGAAACGTCGGCACAAAATTCAAACGCTCATACGATCATTAACAATGATCAACCAACAAATTAACCGAGTATATCATCGACATGATAAACTTCAATACGACCAATCCAAATGTTAAAATGCAGCCGAGGATATCATCAACATGATAAAATCCAATATGACCAACCAGAGGTCAAAACACAATCGAGAATATCATCAACATGATAAAATCCAATACGACCAACCAGAGGTCAAAACATAATCGAGAATATCATCATCATGATAAACTCCAATATGACCAACCAGAGGTCAAAACACAATCGAGAATATCATCATTATGATAAACTCCAATATTACCAGCGAACGATCAACGAAAATCAAGAATACCCTCACACGGTAAACTCCAATACGATCAACACAGAACCACAGAAACCGTTATACGAACTAATAAAGTTCTCAAAACGGCACACCAATCACATACAGTGGATCTCATCGAAACACAACCGACTGGTGAACATAGCTCTCGGCATACGAATAATCATCGCAAACCGGCGAACATACCCAATCATACATGGAATGGGAACGACCACTCAATATCCGAAACAACTATCCTGGGGTCACCATCCCCAAATCCACACTTACAAAGGAATCATTCAAAAATCACTATGGTAAAATCGCCCTACTACCATACCAATGGAATCACATAGCACATATGTCCCGGTTTCACAAAATCCAAAGTTCCAAAAATTACATCCTGTGCATAAATCTACATCACGCAGCATATTTCTCTTATCCGATAATTCAACCGATCATCCCTGGATAACCAAACTATCATACTGAAGTTCGAATCTCTTTTCCTCGTACCATCAATATGATATGCGCTATGCACTAAATGTGTATGTATATCAATCATATTTTCAAAACCAGTTTGAAATCATATAGTCTCGTCAAGAAGACAAATTTTCGAAAGTACTTTCAAAAATTTCAAAAATCCAAACAAAAATTTTGGTAAGATCACAAAACAAATTTTTGAAAATTAAATTGGTTCGCTGGTGCCAAGTATTCGATAACAGTTTCCTTCGAATCCACACGATTTCGAAGTTTTAAAATGAAAACTATGCAAATGATTGCCCACATTCATACTCCTGTATACCAATTCGGTTCATCACCAATATCCATTGATATTCCATCGGAAAACCATACGATAGAGTTCCAAAATCTCAATATATAAACTCCAACCAAAAACTCCTTTCTCCACATATGGCTCACAACGTCGACCATTAACCCATCCAATCACTTCAAATTTGCTATGACAAAACATTGAAACAAATCAACAAAATGAAAGACTTTAGGAGAAGCTTCATTTGAATAGGTAAACCAAAACCCCGAAAGGCAATAATAAAATAGATAAACGATTGGTAAAGTGTTTTACAAATCTCGGGAGTTTTAGAAAACAGAAAAGATTTCTTTTGAAACATTAGGGTCTCAGCTCGTATCTCGTTCCACATTACAAGAAGTTTATAAAGTAGAAAACCCTTCTGGATCTCAAGTCCTGAGTTATAAAACTATTTCAAAATCGATTGGGTCTCGCCCAAAAATCATTTTCCGTAAAACATATGTGAAACATTCATTTTGAAATGTATCATTTTCAAATGCTCAAAAACGGTTCATATATCTCAAAATGAATTAACATGACTACATGTTCTCCTCAACCATCCACAACATTTGTTTCAAATGCACAACTCTGTTTCCAAAACTTAACCGACATATTGATTTCCAAAACCATAACTTCTCAAGATCGTCAATCCTATCCCAACTCTGTCACCTTATACTGTAACACATAATATTCTGCTGAATCTCAAAGCATATTAACTTAGAACGGCAATATATCTCAATACAATTCAAAAAATCCAAATACTTACAGATCGTGAAGCCGACGATTCCCCATGATACTGGCACATGTCCCAACTCTAGAAAATACTAGACATAGACATTTTCAAAACATACGTTTTGTAAAATTAGTTCAACTCGAGGACACAACACAGCTCTATCCGAAGAAACATGTTAACACCATTTGGAAAAGTTTGCAACAATCCCAGTACTACACTGGTAAATCACCTAACGCACAAGCCCGAATGAACAACAAAAACTCAAGGCACTAATATTTGTCAATCGACAACTCAAATGACGTGACAAAACACGACCAAACTCGACCCGACTGCCTCAGTTTTCTCAACCTAATCTCTGATACCATATTATGTAACACCCCAGAGCCATCCAGGAATATTACAGCGTCGTGGGCCCCGAGATGGAACCCATAAGGCTGAAAGAAATTTTCGCAAACATTTACAAACACCCAAGAGGATGACGGCGGTATTATCTATTTAAAACATTCGAAGACTTAAAACTCGTTTAACAAAAACCGTCGTAAAATCTCATTTGAAACCACAAGGCCCGAAATGCCAAAGCACAACAGTTTAAAAAACATACGTTAAGCTATCGCTTACACGTATCGACAGAATAGATTTAGAGAACGATTGCCAAAGTAACCTAAGTTACCAGATACGCAAAAGGCCATTTAAAAATACTCACACAGCGGATGAAGACAAACAATTAAAATACTTTAGCAGCGGAATACAACAACTGATCAGAAACTCAATACACAAATACATGCCCTAGCCAGTATCCTCCGGGAAGCTCATCTCTTCACGACTGCTACAAGCTTGATAATCTAAGAACCTAAAAAGAAAGCGCACGACGGGGTCAGCCATGATGTCCAACAATGATAACCATCACATCACGTCAATAATTACATAACAATGTGATCGGGAAGTCTTCGTTCTTTTGTTACCGATATTGGTAATGCATTTGATCAAAGCATTGAAAAGAGAAGGAGACGACTAGAAAATACTAAGTAAGAATATGACCAATGTAATCTTACCATCGTAGCTTTACGAAAATCCACGATTCGTATCCTTAACAACACATTAAGATAATACCGAAATATCTGTACGGTATCTTAACAATACCCAAGGTTCTCAAACATTATCATAACTCGCGATACGGAAATTATACCAATTCTGGCCAATTCAATCAATCGGATAACGTCGACAATTCTAATACGATAATCGATTGTCCATCAAAGACAAGTACCAAGGAAATACGGAACATACCTCAAGATACGAAATACCATGACAATCACGTCAGTCTAATCCAAGATCAGATCAACACAACATACGGACATGGTCCTAGCACAAGACCTACAAATGCATACTCATATGACAACGTCAATATGATCACAACAATAACGATAATGTATACTTATGGCAAACCTATAATATACATATGCACAACAACAATACATGGCAATCGGATGATCCAGCGTTCACTGCCTAGATCCCCCGATGATCCCGTCAGACCAACCCGAGGTGGAAAACCCGCCGATGATCCAGCGTACGCTAGCATAGATCCCCCGATGATCCCGTTGGACCAACACGAGGTGGACATATGACAAAGATGCACAACTGCACAAAACAACAATACGCAATACACGACAACAATAATGCACAAATGCATGACAACAACAATACACGAATGTATCACGACATGATCGACACAAATAATAAAAATGATTAGAGTACTTGCCCCAAGTCCTTCGATAGCGATCTCAATGTCTAAACCATCACCAACTATTATCCTCAATACTCGATAGTCCAAAGTATCACGGATTGCAGATAATTCATATCTTCGCCTTTATCACAATATATCCTCGATATACAAGTATACCAATAACAAAAGTAAATCATATACATTATGATTTATATCCCCAAAACTCGAATACGATTTATAATCCCAAATCTCCTGTGATTACGATTATAAACATTGCTATACGAATTATAAACGAATGAAACGAAAGCCATTTATTAAATATTATAAACTGAGCAAGTAATAACTTGCCTCGATACCAATGAAGCCGATATCAACTCCTTGCCATTGTCTACAAACTCCACAGCCCCGACCAAAGCAATCTACGAACATTCTCGAGCTCGACCGCAACACACGGTTATAATTGCCGATCAATATTCTCAACCTATTACAGTAATTCGATAAACGACAAGTTCGATAACAATCAATAACCGACATAACCAACCAAATAGTATAACTCAAACCATTATGAATTCATAATGATATCCGATAATTACTAATCAATATAACCGATCGACAACTCAACGATTTCATAGTATCTCGAAATATAAATCCGAACAATCCAACTCAAATAATTACGATTTCATAACCAAAATATGATTACGGATACGAATGTAAAGGAAATCATATTCGGTGATCAATGACAATCTTTCTGGATTCCAAATTGATATCATGATTCGTATTTCATCAAGAACATACGAATTCTACTACTACAATCAACGAACATTCGATCTTCATATCTAAAGATACCGATAATGCAATCTACATTCGTCTTGCTATGTTAAATTCATCAAGAAGTTCCTCAAGAACACTAAGTGATTCGAAATCATGTTCATAGCCATGGAAACACGTAATTCGACATCCTCTAACATCTAAACAATCCTTATTCATAATTCAAGGTGTATATTATCATATTTTCCAATATATGATCCTCCTAACATCAAGAATCGAAACAATTCTACCAAGAACACCAAGAACACTATGATTCTATAATCATAACCAACATAATCAAGACATAAACCATCATATCCTTCAACATATAGTTCATATAACCTCAAGAACCGTAACAACGACATCATAATCATCTTCATACCAATTATTCATCAACAATAACATCAAAAATCCGAATTCAAGGTGTAGAGTTCATCAACATACCTCAAGAACATGGATGACACAATCAAACCCTTCGAGAATCATTGATATTTTCACATGCAAGCCTATAATCCATGCTTTCAAGCTTATAATCAAGTTGGCATAGGTTTATTCTCACTAACACACTCATAGGGACGAATTTCGGAGGAAGAAATGTTTTTTCTCTCGTGAAGAAATGAAAGAACAAACTTCATTTTATAAACTGCATTTCTCATTACGTATGTTATCCAGCAGCATTAACATATGTAATGCTGTCTAACGTACGCTAAGTGTCCTTCGTAGCATATGTAATATCAGTCCAGAGCACACTAACCTGATTCGTTCACTCGCTTACGTACGTAATGTTTCCCCCATAACGTACGTAATACGTACCTTGACTTGCTACAGTAAATGTCTAGTTAGCGAACGTTATACACTCATCGTAGCATACACTCACTCGGCGTTGACTCACCCGTGCACGTTCTCCGCCGAAAGCTACCGACACACGTGTAACACCCCAAGTTATTCAGGGTATATTACAGCACCGTGAGTCCCGACGTGGGACCCACAAGGCTATTCATGCGCGGAACTGTAAAACTTGACCGAGAAGGTCTAGATACAATGAAAAGAAGGACAGTACAAATGGTATTCAAAACCATAAACAATGAAACCAAATACATCACCACACAAATCAATGCCTCGGCAACACAGGCCGGAACATCAAGAAAACTTAAAAACAATACTCGAGTATTCAATAACCATTCCAGTACAACAACACTGAATGGAGAAACACGAAACACAACCAGAGGAAAGACACAGTATCACACTTGCCCATCATCTTCATGCCGATCCGATACCTGCCTGTCCGCTCTCCTGGAACCTGAAATACATAAAAAGTATTTCCCCCATAAAGGGGTTAGCCGTCGAATAGCTAGTGCAAGTATATCAGTATGAAATACAATACTCCTCAACAATAAAGTAAATGTAACCGTCAATTCATCAATTCAAGACTAGTATTCCGGAATAACTAAATCTCATACCATCACATCAAGACGTATATGAATACCGTGGAAACGGTTCGTTCATATCATCCGTCATCAATACATATATGAATACCATGGACACGGTTCGTTCATATCATCTGTCATCAATACATATATGAATACGGTGGAAATGGTTTGTTCATATCATGCCATCAATACATATATGAATACCGTGGAAACGGTTCGTTCATATCATGCCATCAATATATCTTACTTTCAAAGTCGAGAACGCACATTAATAAATATATACTTGCCTTTGAGACATCGAGTAATCGAACGGAAAAAGGGTATGAGTTCGGTAGGTCCAAGAACGCGGTTCCGGCACCTAAACGATTCGCAAGGAATATGATAATCAATTATCCATACTCAAATTACACGAAGAAAATTCCGAAACCCGTCTACGATTCATGAAAATACACGGATAAACAACTAGCGGTTGGAAAATCGCCCAAACTCCCACAAGTCCGAAAACGGCACAATTAAATCCGTAAAATCGTAGGAAAAGCATGCATACGGTATAGATACATCATAATCTCAAGGTTATCAAGCTTCAAATCGGATAAATCGGATAAATCGGACGAATCAACGAAAAACCTCAAAATCCAACACAATATTCAAAGTGTTCTTGAATAATCCTTCAATAATCCAATGAATAATCGAACATGCCCATAATCATGCGTATATCACTAAATACACCATGATCTTAACATCCAAAACATCATTACTCAACACAAAATCAAAATCCAAGATGTTGAGGAAATTACCTCTTGAAGTTCCAAGCACTATGATCCGAAGAATACGCGATAGATCGATGATCCGAGCTTCACAATCGAAAAGAGATGAAGAAAATCACACACTCAAGTGATGGGTGATGCAAAGCTTCTCTCCTCAAGCTCTCTCTCTCGTATGTGTTGAAGAAAATGGAGGAAATGAGCTGATCTCGCCCAAAAAACGTAATTATACAGTTGACTGCATTGTGTGCCGCGGCTCAGCCGAAGTGTGCCGCGGCACAGGCCCAAAAACTGCAGATAAAGTACTGACTGTCGAGTGTGCCGCGGCCCAGGCTGAGTGTGCCGTGGCACAGTCCCAAAAACTGCTCCCAGGGCTCGGCAGTGTGCCGCGGCCCGGCCGGCATGTGCCGCGGCACAAGGTACAGACGGGTCGGCCAACAATTGAACATGAGTGTGCCGCGGCAGTGACTCGGTAGCGTGCGTGCTCGGCCAGTGCCCGCCATCGCTCGGCCAGTGCCCTCCACTGCTCGGCCAGAAACCACAACCGTCCGGCCAGTCCCGCAACCGTCCGGCCAGTCCCGCAACCGTCTGGCCAGTGCCCGACCACCAGGGCTCAACGACTCGATTTCCGAAAAACGTACGGAACGAACACGACGAAAAGTTCGCGGACAACATCAACGACCCTAAATGAAAGGATAATGCAATAATTAAACATACGAGACCAAGAAAAGGGTCGAGACAACAGATACAGATACAGAAACACATAACTTTGGGTAAATTACAAAATAGCCCAAAACGCCCGAAAATCATGATACGTGATCGAATAACCAAACCAAAGTTCAAAACACGTCTAACAAAGTTAAACGGACTTACGAGAAACTCGAAACAGCAGTTTAGATCGAGATTCGCAAGAATCAAACTCAAGTGCGGAAAAGTCGCTAAAAAGCACGGAACTCAACAAAACGGCACCGAAACGAACTCGGATGTCAAAAAGTGTAGAATTAATCATTCTCAGGATGATGAAACGGTCCCAAGCGAGTCATCAAAACGGACTTCCGCCAAAACTAAAAAATTACCGGAAATCAAAATTACGGGTATTACATTCTACCCTCCTTAAAAGAAGTTTCGTCCCAAAACTTAAAATAATTAGGGATAAAAATATCCCGCTAGGAAAGACTCAACGAGATACACAAGAACCGAAAACTTACGCCCAAACGGCGAATCATCAATATAGAACACAACAATACAATATCGGAAGGTAAACCAAACCAATGCCGAAATAGATACGAATCACAATGTCTGGAGGCTCCAACAGAAATACCAATACATCGCAATGGCCTGTAAATCATCACAATACAGATCTCAAGGAAACAAACCTGACTATCGGACATACCCCTCGGCGTATGAACAACCAGTCGCGAATCGTCGGACATATCCAACACAACATGGACTACGAACGACCAAACTCTACGGCTCAAGAGGGACATCACAGTACGCCCGATCCGGAAATGTGTCCGTGCACATGTCCACTCCGTATACGGAATCCAGAATATACATGTGACACTGTACCTAATTAGCCTCACGAACTACGTCTCGTGTGCACGGTCCAATGCGGAAACATCCACGCATGACCATCGTGTGCGTGGCAAAAAATCCTACACATAACCAATCGGCACGCAGATATGATTCCGGATATGCCACGATACGACATGACAACGAAACTCAAAGGATAATATATACAATATGAATCATACGACTCACCAAGCGAACGATGCCACACGAATAATGAAAGATCGACACGACCAACAATATTCAAAGCAACCATCCTGGGATCAAAATCCCTAAGGACCGATCGACACGAACAACAATCACAACACAACCATCCGGGAAATCCTTAACCTTCAACGATCACAAGTTACCGAGTTCACAAGAATAATAGTGTGCTGCCTTGAGTCGGCCAACACAACAATAATAACTCACGGATGGGCACTATCCTCGGCGATTCCAATTCAATACCTCGATTGTCTTAGAACGACCAATCGATAACGACTCAACGGATGGGAACTATCTTCGACTGTCCCAATTCAAGACTTCGATTACCTTAGCACAGCAAATCGATAACAACGATACAACGGATGTCTAGGCATGTTTAAATCAGTTACCGATAATGAAGATGATAATCGAATACATCAATGCCTTCAATCGGCCAATACAATATCAATAGAAAACACTGATATCAATAACGACGATCACCACAATATCTCAATAGAACATCCATCACAATCGCAATCGATACGTCTATACCGCGAACCGGCTATCGACAGCAACATTACCAACAAGTATCGCAATGCCTTGAACCGGCCATTTACAAACAACAGTAACATTTGGCATAATTTGCCGACGGGTGTCGAATCAAATAATTCCCGAATATCAACAAATCACGAAGAGTCTAAGTCTCGAAATGATACAATACATTCATACATCTATATGATAACATTATTCTCATTGACCCGTACAAGTATAAAACTTGTCTCGATATCAATGCCACGAACTGTTACCAATTCAGTTGCTTTCGTCTATGAGTTCCTCAGTTCCGACCAAGCTAATTACGAACTCTTCAACCTCAACCGCAACAAAGCAGTCATAATTCATGATTAAACATCATATCTTATTGTAAAACGAAGGATTAATAATCAACAGGTTCGATGACGATCAATATCAATACAACAAGGCCACAACTTATCGGTTCCACAATATCTCGATTAAACACAGCCTGAACTATCCAACTCAGACACTCATGAATCCATGTCCACAATACGAGCTGAAATCCGATAATCATATTAGCAACCAATTCGGACCAATAATAAGGGTCTAAATGTTATCGATTCCAAACTTAATTCTTAAATACGAATTGACAAGGTTCCCTTCTCGTAAATCCATCGTTAAAATTTACCTATGACTATCATTAATTCGAACCATCCGACTGGTTCAAAACAATAGATAATCATATTAAAAAGGTTATCAAACAATCCAATCATTCGACTTGAATATTTGCTCCAGACGTATGGGCTTCCAAATTCAGAGATGAATAATAGTCTCATCAAACTCATAATCGCATTCGTATTCCTATACGAATATTATTTCAAACACATAATTTAACTCTAGATATGAATATTCCCTATTCATTTTCAAAACATCAACACTTCTTATAAATTTTCATCACCTCGTATAATTCAAAAGTTCTTCAAGAACATGAAATATCCGAAATCACGTTCAGAACAACCTATCTGAGGTATATATCTCCATGTTACCATTTTCTTCATTATACGAAGAAGATGTCAATAATCATATCAACATTCGAAATCTCTTATTACAATTCCAATAAATCTCATATAACATTATCACATGATGATCCCAACATGCTCCCTCCCAAGCAGTAATCCTTTAAAAACGATCCGCTATCAAAGGGATACGAGGATTACCTTGTATGGACGAACCACGAAGAAGAATAATTGAACTCCATTCCCAGAATCATTAAAAACTTCAAGAACAATACTTAAATCCAAGCTCTCCATCTTAATCTTATTTAAGAGGATCATCTCTCAATGTTTAGGAACTTCAAGTACTTCCCAAGGCTCTCTCTATTTACTGAAGGAAGGAGAATGGACAAAATGCCTCTCAGCACTCGTCTATCCTCTTTACAAAACACATCACTAGCGTGCGCTAGACCTTCCTTGGTAGCGTGCGCTATCGAGCAGTCCAGAAGCTACTGCATTGCTTCTAAATTCATCTAACGTACATAATGCCCATGCATTAGCGTACGCAAACACGCGTTGACTTGCTAAAGTGAAATTCTCAGTAGCGTGCGCTATTCCTCGACCTTAGCATGCGCTAATCGTCGTTGACCCGACAACCTGTACCATCCCAGAAGATGCCCGGGTCCTACACGCCGAAAGCAACCAATAAATCCAAGATTCCCAGTTGACGATCTGAAATTAGCGTGCGCTAACAACATGCATTAGCGTGTGCTAGTCGCCAATTATAAACAATCTGGGCCTACCTGTCGGCCACTTTCCGGACCTTATCCAGAATACCTTACATACGTTAGGGGTCCTTCTTAGCGTACGTAACTCAAACCTCTTAGCGTGCGCAAAGTATGCACCGTGGCGTACGCTAACGTAGCTGTACTTAGCCATTTCCCGCTATTCTTACCCATCGTATTGATATACTAGATGTATATACACGACATATTGAATACATATATATACAACCTGATAATATTCTCATATGATATACCCAATATCAAAAGTACGATAACATGATACACGACATCTCCAAATATAATTGTCGACCAACTACGACAATTATACTAATACAACTATTTCAGTCTTCCAATTATTTTATCCATACGGTATAGACACCAATCTATCCAGTATATCTTAGATAAAATAGCGCGAAGACATTATACTGAAATTCCAGATATTAAATAGTAGAAATTGGGATATTACCTTAAAATAAGTTTCGTCCTTGAAACTTGCAATCTTGTCACAAACAACATATCAATCCAAAATTTCCAAAACTCATCACGAGAGTAATCAAACACCGCCACAAGCGAAAAACCAACACAGTATACTTACAGGTACGTGAAGCTGATGATCTCCCGTGATACTAGAATGCGACTCCCAAACAAAGCCTCAACTCAATACCGATACACACTAATATCGCAATTAGCAATTTGACAAAATCTCAAGGATGAGTTCACGTCCGTGACCATGGCCACGACTCCTCCTCCTTACATCCAACATTCTGAAGGGCACACATGTGCGTAAGTATAATCCAAATCGCACATTCTCGAAGTGACCAATTCCCAAGGAAACCAAGCTAAAAACAAAACGATTAAGAAAAAATACAAGAAGAGTGAGAGGACTTACAAGTACCGGTCGCACTGTGATGATGGCAGAGTAGTGATACTGTGGGCAAATGACGACTCAATCGACCCAAAAGACCGACAGCCTAGGTATCCATAAACCTAAGCTCTGATACCATATTCTGTAACACCCCAAGTTATTCAGGGTATATTACAGCGCCGTGTGTCCCGCCGTGGGACCCACAAGGCTATTCATGTGCGGAACTGTAAAACATGACCGAGAAGTTCTAGATACAATGAAAAGAAGGACAGTACAAATGGTATTCAAAACCATAACCAATGAAACCAAATACTTCACCACACAAATCAATACCTCGGCAACACAGGCCGGAACATCAAGAAAACTGAAAAACAATACTCGAGTATTCAATAACCATTCCAGTACAACAACACTGAATGGAGAAACACGAAACACAACCAGAGGAAAGACACAATATCACACTTGCCCATCATCTTCATGCCGATCCGATACCTGCCTGTCCGCTCTCCTGGAACCTGAAATACATGAAAAGTATTTCCCCCATAAAGGGGTTAGCCGTCGAATAGCTAGTGCAAGTATATCAGTATGAAATACAATACTCCTCGACAATAAAGTAAATGTAACCGTCAATTCATCAATTCAAGACTAGTATTCCGGAATAACTAAATCTCATACCATCACATCAAGACGTATATGAATACCGTGGAAACGGTTCGTTCATATCATCCGTCATCAATACATATATGAATACCGTGGACATGGTTCGTTCATATCATCTGTCATCAATACATATATGAATACCGTGGAAGCGGTTCGTTCATATCATGCCATCAATACATATATAAATACCGTGGAAACGGTTCGTTCATATCATGCCATCAATATATCTTACTTTCAAAGTCGAGAATGCATATTCATAAATATATACTTGCCTTTGAGACATCGACGAATCGAACAGAAAAAGGGTATGAGTTCGGTAGGTCCAAGAACGCGCTTCCGGCACCAAGGAATATGATAATAAATTATCTATACTCAAATTACACGAAGAAAATTCCGAAACCCGTCTACGATTCATGAAAATACACGGATAAACAACTAGAGGTTGGAAAATCGCCCAAACTCCCACAAGTACGAAAACGGCACAATTAAATCCGTAAAATCGTAGGAAAAGCATGCATACGGTATAGATACATCATAATCTCAAGGTTCTCAAGCTTCAAATCGGATAAATCGGACGAATCAACAAAAAACCCCAAAATCCAACACAATATTCAAAGTGTTCTTGAATAATCCTTCAATAATCCAATGAATAATCGAACATGCTCATAATTATGCGTATATCACTTCATACACCATGATCTTAACATCTAAAACATCATTACTCAGCACAAAATCGAAATCCAAGATGTTGAAGAAATTACCTCTTGAAGTTCCAAGCACTATGATCCGAAGAATACGCGATAGATCGATGATCCGAGCTTCACAATCGAAAAGAGATGAAGAAAATCACACACTCAAGTGATGGGTGATACAAAGCTTCTCTCCTCAAGCTCTCTCTCTCTCGTATGTGTTGAAGAAAATGGAGGAAATGAGCTGATCTCGCCCAAAAAACGTAATTATACAATTGGCCGCATTGTGTGCCGCGGCTCAGCCGAAGTGTGCCGCGGCACAGGCCCAAAAACTGCAGATAAAGTGCTGACTATCGAGTGTGCCGCGGCCCAGGCTGAGTGTGCCGCGGCACAGTCCCAAAAACTGCTCCCAGGGCTCGGCAGTGTGCCGCGGCACAAGGTACAGACGGATCGGCCGACAATTGAACACGAGTGTGCCGCGGCCCGGACGAGTGTGTCGCGGCAGCGTGCCTGCTCGGCTAGTGCTCTGCATCGCTCGGCCAGTGCCCGCCACTGCTCGGCCAGAACCCGCAACCGTCCGGCCAGTCCCGCAACCGTCCGGCCAGTGCCGACCACCAGGGCTCGACGACTCGATTTCCGAAAAACGTACGGAACGAACACAACGAAAAGTTCGCGGACAACATCAACGACCCGAAATGAAAGGATAATGCAATAATTAATCATACGCGACCAAGAAAAGGGTCGAGACAACAGATACAGATACAGATACCCATAACTTTGGTTAAATTACAAAATGGCCCAAAACGCCCGAAAATCACGATACGTGATCGAATAACCAAACCGAAGTTCACAACACGTCTAACAAAGTTAAATGGACTTACGGGAAACTTGAAATAGCAGTTTAGATCGAGAATCGCAAGAATCAAACTCAAGTGCGGAAAAGTCGCTAAAAAGCACGGAACTCAACAAAACGGCACCGAAACAATCTCGGATGTCAAAAAGTGTAGAATTAATCATTCTCAGGATGATGAAATGGTCCCAAGCGAGTCATCAAAACGGACTTCCGCCAAAAATAGAAAATTACCAGAAATCAAAATTACGGGTATTACATTCTACCCTCCTTAAAAGAAGTTTCGTCCCGAAACTTAAAACAAGTAAGGAGAAAAATATCCCGCTAGGAAAGACTCAACGAGATACATAAGAACCGAAAACTTATGCGCAAACGGTGAATCATCAATATAGAACACAACAATACAATACCCGAAGGTAAACCAAACCAATGCCGAAATAGATACGAATCACAATGTCTGGAGGCTCCAACAGAAATACCAATACATCGCAATGGCCTGAAATCCGAACAGCCCGAATCTGTAAATCATCACAATGCGGATCTCAAGGAAACAAACTTGACTGTCGGACATACCCCTCAGTGTATGAACAACCAATCGCGAATCGTCGGACATATCCAACACAACATGGACTATGAACGACCAAACAATAAGGCTCAAGAGGGACATCACAGTACGCCCAATCCGAAAATGTGTTCGTGCACATGTCCACTCCGTATACGGAATCCAGAATATACGTGTGACACTGTACCTAATTAGTCTCACGAACTACGTCTCGTGTGCACAGTCCAATGCGGAGACATCCACGTATGACCATCGTGTGCCTCGCTAAAAATCCTACACATAACCAATCGGAACGCAGATATGATTCCGGATATGCCACGATACGACATGACAACGAAACTCAAAGGATAATATATCCAATATGAATCATACGACTCACCAAGCGAACGATGCCACACGAATAATGAAAGATCAACACGACCAACAATATTCAAAGCAACAATCCTGGGATCAAAATCCCTAAGGACCGATCGACACGAACAACAATCACAACACAACCATCTGGGAAATCCTCAACCTTCAACGATCACAAGTTATCGAGTTCACAAGAATAATAGTGTGCTGCCTTGAGTCGGCCAACACGACAATAATAACTCACGGATGGGCACTATCCTCGGCGATTCCAATTCAATAGATCGATTGTCTTAGAACGACCAATCGATAACGACTCAACGAATGGGAACTATCTTCGACAGTCCCAATTCAAAACTTCTATTACCTTAGCACGGCAAATCAATAACGACGATACAATGGATGTCTCGGCACGTTTAAATCAGTTTCCGATAATGAAGA
Source organism: Orobanche coerulescens (assembly GCA_033398695.1). NCBI lineage: Eukaryota > Viridiplantae > Streptophyta > Magnoliopsida > Lamiales > Orobanchaceae > Orobanche > Orobanche coerulescens. The sequence goes on along the minus strand of CM065806.1, from coordinate 137,253,554 downwards.
TGATAATCGAATACATCGATGCCTTCAATCGGCCAATACAATATCAATAGAAAACACCGATATCAATAACGACGATCACCACAATATCTCAATGGAACATCCATCACAATCACAATCGATACGTCGATACCGCGAACCTGCTATCAACAGCAACATTAACAACAAGTATCGCAATGCCTTGAACCGGCCATTTACAAACAACAGTAACATTTGGCATAATTTGCCGACGGGTGTTGAATCAAATAATTCCCGAATATCAACAAATCACGCAGAGACTAAGTCTCGAAATGATACAATACATTCATACATCTATATGATAACATTAATCTCATTGACCCGTACAAGTATAAAACTTGTCTCGATGTCAATGCCACGAATTGTTATCAATTCAGTTGCTTTCGTCTATGAGTTCCTCAGTTCCGACCAAGCTAATTACGAACTCTTCAACCTCAACCGCAACAAAGCAGTCATAATTCATGATTAAACATCATATCTTATTGTAAAACGAAGGATTAATAATCAACAGGTTCGATGACGATCAATATCAATACAACAAGGCCACAACTCATCGGTTCCACAATATCTCGATTAAGCACAGCCTGAACTATCCAACTCAGACACTCACGAATCCATGTCCACAATACGATCTGAAATCCGATAATCATATTAGCAACCAATTCGGACCAATAATAAGGGTCTAAATGTTATCGATTCCAAACTTAATTCTTAAATACGAATTGACAAGGTTCCCTTCTCGTAAATCCATCGTTAAAATTTACCTATGACTATCATTAATTCGAACCATCCGACTGGTTCAAAACAATAGATAATCATATTAAAAAGGTTATCAAACAATCCAATCATTCGACTTGAATATTTGCTCCAGACGTATGGGCTTCCAAATTCAGAGATGAATAATAGTCTCATAAAACTCATAATCGCATTCGTATTCCTATACGAATATTATTTCAAACACATAATTTAACTCTAGATATGAATATTCTATATTCATTTTCAAAACATCAACACTTCTTATAAATTTTCATCACCTCGTATAATTCAAGAGTTCTTCAAGAATATGAAATATCCGAAATCACGTTCAGAACAACATATCTGAGGTATATATCTCCATGTTACCATTTTCTTCATCATATGAAGAAGATGTCAATAATCATATCAACATTCGAAATATCTTATTACAATTCCAATAAATCTCATATAACATTATCACATGATGATCCCAACATGCTCCCTCCCAAGCAGTAATCCTTTAAAAATGAACCGCTATCAAAGGGATACGAGGATTACCTTGTATGGACGAACCACGAAGAAGAATAATTGAACTCCATTCCCAGAATCATTAAAAACTTCAAGAACAATACTTAAATACGAGCTCTCCATCTTAATCTTATTTAAGAGGATCATCTCTCAATGTTTAGGAACTTCAAGTACTTCCCAAGGCTCTCTCTATTGACTGAAGGAAGGAGAATGGACAAAATGCCTCTCAGCACTCGTCTATCCTCTTTCCAAAACACATCACTAGCGTGCGCTAGACCTTCCTTGGTAGCGTGCGCTATCGAGCAGTCCAGAAGCTACTGCATTGCTTCTAAATTCATCTAACGTACGTAATGCCCATGCATTAGCGTACGCAAACAGGCATTGACTTGCTAAAGTGAAATTCTCAGTAGCGTGCGCTATTCCTCGACCTTAGAGCGCGCTAATCGTCGTTGACCCGACAACCTGTACCATCCCAGAAGATGCCCGGGTCCTACACGCCGAAAGCAACCAATAAATCCAAGATTCCCTGTTGACGATCTGAAATTAGCGTGCGCTAACAACATGCATTAGCGTGCGCTAGTCGCCGATTATAAACAATCTGGGCGTACCTGTCGGCCACTTTCCGGACCTTATCCAGAATACCTTACGTACGTTAGGGGTCCTTCTTAGCGTACGTAACTCAAACCTTTTAGCGTGCGCTAAGTATGAACCGTGGCGTATGCTAACGTAGCTGTACTTAGCCATTTCCCGCTATTCTTACCCATCGTCTTGATATACTAGATGTATATACACGACATATTGAATACATATATATACAACCTGATAATATTCTCATATGATATACCCAATATCAAAAGTACGATAACATGATACACGACATCTCCAAATGTAATTGTCGACCAACTACGACAATTATACTAATACAACTATATCAGTCTTCTAATTATTTTATCCATACGGTATAGACACCAATCTATCCAGTATTTCTTAGATAAAATAGCGCGAAGACTTTATACTGAAATTCCATATATTACATAGTAGAAATTGGGATATTGCCTTAAAATAAGTTTCGTCCTCGAAACTTGCAATCTTGTCACAAACAACATATCAATCCAAAATTTCCAAAACTCATCACGAGAGTAATCAAACACCGCCACAAGTGAAAAACCAACACAGTATACTTACAGGTACGTGAAGATGATCATCTCCCGTGATACTAGCATGTGACTCCCAAACAAAGCCTCAACTCAATACCGATACACACTAATATCGCAATTAGCAATTTGACAAAATCTCAAGGATGAGTTCACGTCCGTGACCACGGCCACGACTCCTCCTCCTTACATCCAACATTCTGAAGGGCACACACGTGCGTAAGTATAATCCAAATCGCACATTCTCGAAGTGACCAATTCCCAAGGATACCAATCTAAAAACGAAACGATTAACAAACAATACAAGAAGAGTGAGAGGACTTACAAGTACCGGTCGCACTGTGATGATGGCAGAGTAGTGATACTGTGGGCAAATGATGACTCAATCGACCCAAAAGACCGACAGCCTAGGTATCCACAAACCTAAGCTCTGATACCATATTCTGTAACACCCCAAGTTATTCAGGGTATATTACAGCGCCGTGAGTCCCGCCGTGGGACCCACAAGGCTATTCATGCGCGAAACTGTAAAACTTGATCGAGAAGGTCTAGATACAATGAAAAGAAGGACAGTACAAATGGTATTCAAAACCATAACCATTGAAACCAAATACATCACCACACAAATCAATACCTCGGCAACACAGGCCGGAACATCAAGAAAACTGAAAAACAATACTCGAGTATTCAATAACCATTCCAATACAACAACACTGAATGGAGAAACACGAAACCCAACCAGAGGAAAGACACAATATCACACTTGCCCATCATCTTCATGCCGATCCGATACCTGCCTGTCCGCTCTCCTGGAACCTGAAATACATGAAAACTATTTCCCCCATAAAGGGGTTAGCCGTCGAATAGCTAGTGCAAGTATATCAGTATGAAATACAATACTCCTCGACAATAAAGTAAATGTAACCGTCAATTCATTAATTCAAGACTAGTATTCCGGAATAACTAAATCTCATACCATCACATCAAGACGTATATGAATACCGTGGAAACGGTTCGTTCATATCATCCGTCATCAATACATATATGAATACCGTGGACACGGTTCGTTCATATCATTCGTCATCAATACATATATGAATACCGTGGAAGCGGTTCGTTCATATCATGCCATCAATACATATATGAATACCGTGGAAACGGTTCGTTCATATCATGCCATCAATATATCTTACATTCAAAGTCGAGAACGCACATTCATAAATATATACTTGCCTTTGAGACATCGAAGAATCGATCGGAAAAAGGGTATGAGTTCGGTAGGTCCAAGAACGCGCTTCCGGCACCAAGGAATATGATAATCAATTACTATACTCAAATTACACGAAGAAAATTTCGAAACCCGTCTACAATTCATGAAAATACATGGATAAACAACTAGAGGTTGGAAAATCGCCCAAACTCCCACAAGTCCGAAAACGGCACAATTAAATCTGTAAAATCATAGGAAAAGCATGCATACGGTATAGATACATCATAATATCAAGGTTCTCAAGCTTCAAATCGGATAAATCGGATAAATCGGACGAATCAACGAAAAACCCCAAAATCCAACACAATATTCAAAGTGTTCTTGAATAATCCTTCAATAATCCAATGAATAATCGAACATGCCCATAATCATGCGTATATCACTTCATACACCATGATTTTAACATCCAACACATCATTACTCAACACAAAATAGAAATCCAAGATGTTGAAGAAATTACCTCTTGAAGTTCCAAGCACTATGATCCGAAGAATACGCGATAGATCGATGATCCGAGCTTCACAATCGAAAAGAGATGAAGAAAATCACACACTCAAGTGATGGGTGATGCAAAGCTTCTCTCCTCAAGCACTCTCTCTCGTATGTGTTGAAGAAAATGGAGGAAATGAGCTGATCTCGCCCAAAAAACGTAATTATACAGTTCACTGCATTGTGTGCCGCGGCTCAGCCGAAGTGTGCCGCGGCACAGGCCGAAAAACTACAGATAAAGTGCTGACTGTCGAGTGTGCCGCGGCCCAGGCTGAGTGTTCCGCGGCACAGTCCCAAAAACTGCTCCCAGGGCTCGGCAGTGTGCCGCGGCCCGGTCGGCATGTGACGCGGCACAAGGTACAGACGGGTCGGCCAACAATTGAACACGAGTGTGCCGCGGCCCGGACGAGTGTGCCGCGGCAGTGACTCACCAGCGTGCCTGCTCGGCCAGAACCCGCAACCGTCTGGCCAGTCCCGCAACCGTCCGGCCAGTCCCGTAACCGTCCGGCCAGTGCCCGACCACCAAGGCTCGATGACTCGATTTCCAAAAAACGTACGGAACAAACACGACGAAAAGTTTGCGGACAACATCAACGACCCGAAATTAAAGGATAATTCAATAATTAATCATACGCGACCAAGAAAAGGGTCGAGACAACAGATACAGATACAGATACCCATAACTTTGGGTAAATTACAAAATGGCCCAAAACGCCCGAAAATCACGATACGTGATCGAATAACCAAACCGAAGTTCACAACACGTCTAACAAAGTTAAACGGACTTACGGGAAACTCGAAACTGCAGTTTAGATCGAGATTCGCAAGAATCAAACTCAAGTGCGGAAAAGTCGCTAAAAAGCACGGAACTCAACAAAACAGCACTGAAACGAACTCGGATGTCAAAAAGTGTAGAATTAATCATTCTCAGGATGACGAAATGGTCCCAAGCGAGTCATCAAAATGGACTTCCTCCAAAAATAGAAAATTACCGGAAATCAAAATTACGGGTATTACAACAGGGCCCCATCTGCCGACCATGACTCGGTCTTGTCTGATTCCTCTTGTTACGTACGTAATGCGTTGACATTAACGTACATAACACTAGAAATTTAGCGTACGTAAGTCCTTAAGCTTAGCGTACGTTAATGGCTCTATACTTAGCCATTTCCAACCATTCCTGCCTGTCTCAACATACCAAAAGCACATACACACATACTGAATACATATACTGAATCCAATAATATTATCATACGATACTTCTGATACACGATATCGATAATTATATAAATACAGATGTCTCAGTCCTTCGTTTATTTTATCCATACTGTACAGATTCCACACTATATAATATAACTCGGATAAAATAACTTTAGACAACAGTAGTAGAAATTTCGGATATTACAATTCCTACGTCCGCGTCCGCGTCCACATCCACGTCCTTCTCTCAACATACTGTAAGCATAAATACTCAATATACAGGAAACAATATCGTTCTAATGTTCAAGTATAAAGAGGTATAACATGTAAATGACGAGATAGAGTTTAGGAACTTACAACCACCACTCACACAAAGACGTAGGCAGTACAGTGATGTTATCCATGGCCGGTTATCTCAAAAGACATATACGACCCATATTCTTACCCAATGACCAAGATATCCATAATCATATATATGATACCATATTTTGTAACACCCCCGATATATTCAGGAATATTACAGCACCGTAAATCCTTTACGTAAAAATTTACAAGGCTAATGAATGAAAAGACAATAACAAATACCCACCAAATGAAAGTAACTGAAATAAAATATAGTGGTTATGAAACAGTACTGAAAAATACAAACGTCCAACGAAGAACATTAATACATATCCAAATCCAACATCATAAAAGACAATGTACTTGAGTACTTATTAAAAACAACACAAGCATCTGACAAATAAATCCGGCTGGAACATCACTCTGCACCCTCGTCGTCATGCAGCTCCAGTGGTTGTTTTCCTGCTCTCCTGGATTCTGAACATAAACAAATATTCACCCCCGAAGGGGTTAGCACAACGATGCTAGTACAAGTACGATAATTATACAACAAGGATTTAATCATCAAATCCTTAAATAAGAATGTCAATATTATCAATCATAATCACGACAAATTTCTCCAACGAGAAATAATAGCAACACATAGCACATCATAACAATCTCAATATACCCGTGGTATTCCAGCGATCCAGCGCACACAGCTATAGATTCCCATGATGATCCCATCGGACCAATGCATGGTGGCAATACCTGTCTAGCGATCCAGCGCACACAGCTATAGATTCCCATGTTGATCCCATCGGACCAACGCATGGTGGACAATTAACGAGTATGCAACAAGACAACCATAACATAGTCGACATGAATACACACAAATAAAATTAAAGTACTTGGATCGATTCGATGACAAGAATTATACTCCGACAGGTATCAATACACTCGAAGGTCACCCCCCTCTATCTATCACGTTGCAAAGCTAGAACCTTAAACAGAAGAAATAATATAGAGTTCATCTCACATCGAATAACTAACGTATGGACATCTAACATCCTAAGTTAGGGCCGAAAGTTCAACAAAACGTAACCTGTCTAATCTGCATAACGTACGTTACATACCAATAGCGTACGTTAAGTATGCTCGTTAGCATACGTAAGATATCCTAGCATACGCTAATCATACATTAGACAGTTCCTCTCTGATTAGACGACTGACTCGTCTGATGATATAACGTACGTTACGTACCCAACGTAGCGTACGTTAAGTCTGCCCGTTAGGATACGTAAGATACAGAGCCTAGCGCATGCTAAACATGCATCTGACAGTATCCTCCCTGATCAGACAACTGACTCTTCGCACGAGATTCTCAGTGTTTAACGTACGTTGTCTTCATACATGTTACACTCATGCAAACCTGAATGATCTAATGATGTTCAGTGTTTTCCACTTTCAAAGATAAGCATATCATCATGATGTCATACTCCAATCTTGATTACAAATTCACTTACATAGTTCAGGTAATCTAAGGTTGATACACTTGTTACCAATATCATAAATACATTCAAACTTCATCATGAAGATTAATTAACCAATCTAACTTATAAAAAATGATACAACCTTCGATGATCCTTTTCTTAAGTCTATTTAGCAAAAGTGATATTCATACCAAGCCTACGATTATTATTGCAACACCATTCGATACGGATTACCAATCTCAGAGCACTACTCTTATTGTTTGCCGTAACAAGACTTCAACTATAATGTTCTTAACAAAGATAACTCAAGCATAATCATCCCATCCTCTAAACATGATGTTTGGTTGAATAAGTCATCTATGGTACCTAATATTCTTGGTAGCATGATCATAACATCTTTAAGAACATGAATCCAAGGTTGGAGATAGCATAACATACCTTAAGATGAAGAAAAACGCCGAGATAATAGGTAGAATCCAACTCCGGTTGCTTGTGTGCCAATCTAAGATGCTTCTCAACTTCAATGATCAAGTATAAGTGATATCCAATCTTCAATGATCAAGTATAGGTGGTCTAATGGTGTTTATGTAGAAGGGGGAGGCTCTCTGGACTTCAAGAAGTGGAGGACAAGTGAAGAAAACGTAGACAAATGAAGTGGGGTGCTGTCCCATTTATAATTTTTCTGGCTTTACGTACGTTAGCCTTCATGCATAACGTACGTAATACATTTAGCGCACATTATCTGTTATCCTTAGCGTATGCTAACATTCAATAATAGCTTATTGTCTCATTTTGCACTCGCTTAAGTACGCTACGCCATCAAGTTACGTATGTAAGGAACACCCATTAGCATACGCTAGTTACATACCTTAGCGTACGTTAACACCCGTTGACTTAAAAACTGTCCAGGTTCATGACGTGAGAATCTAATGAGGATCTGGCCGAGCCCACCACCAGATGGCTCATGTGCTAGCCGCCCTGCTCAATTATTGGCTGTCTTACGTACATTACGCTTCACTCGGAGCGTATGCTAATCTTCGCGGATAACATACGTTAAGCTCTCTTCTTAGCGTACGTTATCACGTAATTGCATGTAAAAATTTACATGTTGATATTATCATGCACATGGATACGAATACGAGAAAGGTCATACTTTGATTTTTGATATCACAAATTCGAATAATACAAGGTTCAATACAGATGAAATACTCAACAATTAATCTGGATATTACACTCATGTGATTAGTATCGATCATCATTCATCATCCTTCGTACCAACCCTGTGTTATGCTTGTTGGAATATAAAATGCAGCGGAAGCAATATTGGATTGTATGAATTGATATTTGGTTTTATAAACTCACCAACATAAATAGCGGATCTATTTTTAGGTTTATTAATTAATTAATTAAATAGATTAATTAACAATTTAAATACATATATTTAGTATAATTGATAATTCATACCTTTGAAGCGAAGTGGTAGAAAATCCCTTCGGGTCGATCGAACTTCTCCTCGTACTCCTCCTTCATATTCTTGTATTTCTACTTCAAGATCTTCTAGAGTATATCCCGCCTTTATCCGGATATCGTGTGGGCAACAATCTACTGGACTGCTTGGACTGCAATATGGATCGTCCGAACTACTATTGTTCCGCAGAATACCTCAATTTTTCTCTGTATTTTTCTTGATGATATTTTAGAAAAATCTTGTGTTTACCAAATTATGGAATCAAAGACACAAGTCAAGATCCACAATTAGAACACAAAAAATCAAAATTCTTGTTCAATAATGAGTAGTAAAATCGGCCACCCCATAGTCCTATATATAGGTGTTTTTGGCTACTCTGGGGACCGTAAGGAAGATAAGGTAAGGACTCCCAATAAATTTCATCTTACTATATTAGGACTCTTCCTAATATAATGAATCTATTAATATCAACTTAATCCACTAAAAAGTTGATATTGCACTTCCTAACAAAATTCCAAATTATGAAATTGGGCTCCTTTTTGGATTAAATATTTCTTATGTTTAAGATATCCATGTCCATTAATTAATATAAGCTACTGACGGCTTTTAATTAAATAATATATTATACACGAGTAAACCACTTGACCATTATTATTATATCGGAAAATTAATTCCACCTGCAGGGTTTAATATAATAATCCTTTCGAGACTCAAGGGACATGATCAGCCCGACTGGTCAGGACACAATTTCTAGCTATAATATTAATTATCATATAAATAATAATATTGCCCAAAATATCGAGCATATCGAGTCAATCATATGGCTCTCACCCATGATAAATCAAAGCAATAAATATTAAATATTAATCACTAGAATTAAGAAATAATAATTGTCCGAGATGTACGTTATTCTTATAGTTAGTACAGAAGAATCTATCTCACCTCGATCCTATTCAACATATACCGAATACGCTAATATATGCTACTGGTCAATACCAACCAATTTAAAGCATCTACTACAACCTCTCACACAACAGTCTAATGTTATATAGGTTGTGAACTAATTATTACTATATAAGGGACCGATAATGTGATCTTCTGTGTGACTCGACACACCACATTATCTACAATATAAAGTATTTAGACAACATTTGCATAACCATAGCGTGAATAAATATGAAAAACATGTGATGAAATAAATTAAATATTCTCATAGATAAAGATCGGGAAAGTAGATAATACAAGCATAAAGTATGCTTTGATGTATACAACCCTAATAATCTCCCACTTATACTCAAAGCATGATTTTTAAGTATACAATCTAGACTATGTCTATATATCTCCCATTTATACTCAAAGCAATTGCTGCCATACATCTCAACCCCATTCTTTCCACATGCCCTTCAAATGACTTTGAGGGCAACCCTTTCGTGAAAGGATCACCTAAGTTGTCTTCAGATGCTATCTTGGAGACAATAATCTTTCCTCTCTTCACAAAATCTCGAATGAGATGATATTTGCGCTTGATATGTTTGCTTGCTTTGTGGGCCCATGGTTCCTTCGAATTTGCAACAGCAGCGGTATTATCACAATAAAGTGTAATACTCCTAGGCAAATTAGGAATCACGCCCAAATCCTTTAGGAAGTACTTGAGCCATACTGCCTCTTTAGCTGCCTCTGAGGCTGCTACATACTCGACTTCCATGGAGTCTGCTATGCATTTCTATTTCACACTCCTCCAACTGATGGCTCCATCTCCCAAAGTGAAAACATATCCGGAAGTTGATTTCGACTTTTCTTTGCCCGAACTGAAATCTGAGTTAGTGTAACCCAAAGGACAAAGTGTATCGTATTGATATACAAGCATATGCTCCCTAGTCCTTCTCAGGTACTTGAGTATATGCTTGACAGTAATCCAATGTCCCGGTCCTGGGTTTGACTGATATCTCGCCACCATGCCTACAACATGACAGATATCAAGTCTAGTGCAAAGCATAGCATACATGAGGCTTTCCACTGCTGAAGCATAAGGGACCAGCTTCATGTCATCTATCTCCTTACGTGCCCTAGGACACATAGCCTTAGATAGCTGAATTCCATGTCTGTAAGGTAAGAACCTTTCTTGGAATTCTCCATACTAAATCGCTTTAGCACCGTATCTATATAGGATGCCTGAGATAAGCACAACATCCTTTTCTTGGGATCTCGAAAGATCCTAATACCAAGGATGTGCCCAGCTTCTCCCAAATCCTTCATATCGAATTGATCAGACAATCATACCCTTACGTCTGATAATACCTTGACATTGTTTCCAATTATAAGTATATCATCTACATATAGTACAAGAAATACTAACACGTTTCCATCACATTTTTGTATACACAAACCTCACTTGGACATTGTTCAAAACCATACGATTGAATGACCTCATCAAATCGCATGTTCTAAGACCTTGATGCTTGCTTAAGACCATAAATGGCTCTCTTAAGCTTGCACACTAAGTGCTCCTCTCCTTCAGCAATGAATCCCTCAGGTTAGCGCATATAGATTTACTTATCAAGACTCTCATTCAAGAATGCGGTCTTGATATCCATATGCCAAATCTCCATATCCAAATGCGCAGCTATACCTAAGAGAATCCGGATCGATTTAAGCATGGCTACCGGCGAAAAGGTCTCATCGTAGTCGATGCCCTCCATCTGAATGTAACTTTTCACAACAAGCCTTGCTTTGAAGGTTTTAACCTTCCCTTTCGATCCTCTCTTGCGCTTGTAGACCCACTTACTTCCAATGGGTTTTACCCCATTGGGTAGCTCTACTAGCTCCCACACTTGATTAGAATACATAGATCCCATTTCGAATTCCATTGCTGTTTGCCAGGATTCAGCATCCTTGTCTTGAACCGCCTGCCTGTTATGTAATTCGGTGAACGTAAGTGCACGTTGTCTTAAAGAAGTAATAAAGTGATAAGTAAGATATCGTTCCCACGAGGATTGACTTACTAACTACTAATTTATGTGTATTCTAATTTTATCTGAACGATCGAATTTGGTGGTGCAAGGAATATTAAAGAAAATTATTAAAATGATAAACTAAGAACAATTAATAAAATCGACTACTAGAAGTAAAGAGATCAAATAGGAGAATAATCTAGGATTGAGAATCCGCCTCGATTTATCTGAATTACTCTTGATTTATATAAATTAAGTGATTTCCCAATTTACTGAAGGCGAAGATTTCTAAGACACTCTAATGCCTCTCCCGAGGTCAGTAGAATTTTCTAAGGCGATTAAATCACTCTATTCCTAGGTGAATTAATTCGACAATAGGCAAAAAGTATAAAATCATCAGACAGGCCACGTAATTCCTATGAGTATATTCCTATCTCACAAGATAAAACGTTTCTCACCAATTTTTCCTACTAACTCTCCTCTCCCGATTCGAGTTGCATAATCAAAACAATTCAATCATAGGCCACATAATTGAACGCATTAAAAACAATTAGGGAAAACTTAATAAAGAAGGGAGATATATATTAATAATGCAAAATCAAAGTTAATTCGTCAAAACCTCGGTTTCATCACAATCCTAGAATAGGATTCTAGCCCGACATGCTAGAAAATAATATGCAAAGAATTATAGAAAGCATAAAAATCAAACACAGTTGAAGAACTTGAATCCCTCCGTTCTCCGGCTTCTGCTCTCTGCTCCTCGGTATTCTCTCCTTTTGTTTTATGATGTTATCTTATGACCTTCAATGCCTATTTATAATTTTTCATCAACCACAAAAACGTGTCCGGAAATTAGGTCAGAAACGGGCTTCCAAACCGCCAAAATCGCAAGCTGTGAATAGGGGACCTGCGCGGCGGCCCGTGGCCCGGCATTAGTGTGCCGCGGCCCCTGTCTTCATAAGGCTAGGCCTCGCGAAATTTTTCCTTACGGGCCGTGTGTCACGGGCTTAGAGTTTGCTATGCTCCTAAGCATCGTGCGGCCTAGCAACCCTCTTGCTAGTCAGCCTTAAACACTCCGAATTTGGCTAAGTATGAAAGTAGGCACAACGAAAGAGAGGCAATGGGTTGAGGGAAAATTTTCTTCCACTAAGTAACAAAGAGTTTACAAAGTCTCTTACAAATGAATTCCCAAGGATGGCTGCAAATGAGCCCCAAGTGCCCTATTTATACTACTCCCTATGTCTAGAAACTTCCCCCACCTCCTCATTTGGAGGCTTCTAGATCCTCCTACACTATTACAATTTCTAGAGTATTCCAAGTACAAAAGCCTTTACAAATGTCTAGAATCATCTACTAGATTACAAGTCTTGACTCATCCAAGAGTCTCTAGCGCCTTCCACATGTTTCTGGATCTTCCTGGCTCGTTCGGCCCGTACCGGCCCGCTCGGCCCGACTCGGTCCGACTCCATGTAATCCGACCCGATCCGGCCCGGCCTTCCACACATGCCTCCGGATTAATCTTTGATGTTCTGGACCATCCCGGTCCGTTTCTGGAATGTTCCGAGTATAATTTCCGTACAGTGGATTCCTCAGCTTTCCAATGTCCACTGCCATCACAAGGCATTATCCCGCTAAGCCTATTATAGGGGGAGGGTGCTCCGTGCATCCCTCGCGCGCCGCGCCAGCCTTGGCCCGCGCGCACCCTCGCGCGGGTGTCGTCGCCGTGTCCGAGTCTCGGCCCTCGGATGTGCCTCGTCTCGTCATCTTGTCCCGCATTGTCCCGAAGCAGTGCGCCTGTCCGCTGCACTCGTCCGTTCGGTTCCCGGCGTGCCTTGTCCAGCCGCCCAGGTAGTCCCGCATCAGGCCTGATGGCCTTGTCCCTCGGTCGGGCACTTTGTGTAACACCCCCAAGTTATTCAGGGTATATTACAGCGCTGTGAGCCCCGCCGTGGGACCCACAAGGCTAAACATACGCGGAACTATAAACTTGACCGATAAGGTCTACATACAATAGAATGAAAGACGATACAAATGGTATTCAAAACCATAACCAATGAAACCATATACATCACTACACAAATCAATACCTCGGCAACACAGGCCGGAACATCAAGGGAACTGAAATACAATACTCGAGTATTAAAAATCCATTCCAGTACAACAACACTGAATGGAGGAATCCAAGAAAATAACCGGAGACAAGACACAGTATCACACTTGCCCATCATCTTCATGCCGACCCGATACCCGTCTGTCCGCTCTCCTGGAACCTGAAATACATGAAACGTATTTCCCCCATAAAGGGGTTAGCCGTCGAATAGCTAGTGCAAGTATAACAATATGAAACATGATACTCCTCGACAATAAAGTAAATGTAATCCGTCAATTCATCAATATCCGTCAATTCATCAATACAAGACTAGTATTCCGGAATAACTAAAATCTCAAGACGTATGTGAATGCCGTAAAAACGGTTCGTTCATATCATACGCCGTTACATGTAGGAATGCCGTCAAAACGGTTCGTTCATTACATGCCAACATTATTTCATATGAATGCCGTAGAAACGGTTCGTTCATATCAACCATGGAATCGCACCAGAGGCTACGAAACCCTCAGAGGACCATAGGCCCGTCCCGGAGTGGCTAGAAATAATCATACCATCAATATTTCATACTTTCAAAGTCGAGAACGTACAATCATAAAGGTATACTTGCCTTAATAAACGTTACCGAAGATCCCGAAGAACACGGTTCGACGGGGAAGCTTGAACCACGACGAAGACAATGAACGGAAGGGTTCCGACTTGAGTTCTTCACAAGGATTTCGTCCCTAAGTCATATCAATGATAAATCAACAATCGTACGATGAATAATAATCGTACAACGCACAAAACCCCCCTCTTAGACATTTTGTCGGACACCTTCAAGGCGTCGACTAATAACTCAACCGAAACGACGAATCAATACACTCCAACCGTGGAATAACGATGGAAATGATAGAATGCACCTAAATCATCATCAATCCATCACTAATCTAAATTACTACGGATTAAAAGGATGAAGTCAAACAAAATCCCCAATTTCCAACACAAAATTCGAAGTGTTCTTGAAAAATCTTTCAATAATCCGATGAATACTCCAACAAGTCCATAATCATGCGTATATCACTTCATACCCCATGATTTTAACATCCAAAACATCATTACCCAATACAAAATCGAAATCCAAGATGTTGAAGAAATTACCTCTTGAAGATCCAAGCACTATGATTCGAAGAATACTCGATAGATCGATGATCCGAGCTTAAAAATCGAAAATAGATGAAGGAAGTCACACACTCAAGTGATAGATGGAGAAACCTTCCTCTCTCAAGCCTTTCCTCTCGTGTGATGGTGAAGAAATGAGAAATATCGGTTGAAACGCGCAATACGCAGATATAGGGTGGTCGACGTGTGTGCCGCGGCTCAGTATAGGTGTGCCGCGGCACGCACCCAAAATTCGCTCCCGGGGCTCGCGGTGTCCGCGGCTCAGCCAGTGTGCCGCGGCACCGGTGCAGCGATTTTGGACGAATCTGGGAAATGAGAGTGACTTAGCTATTTCGACCATAACTCCCTCGTACGGACTCCGATTGACTCACCGTTTGAACCAATGGAAAGCTAACTCGATGCTTTATAATATTGCCAAGATTCAGAATTTTTGGAGTTCCAAGAATTTATGGTGATTTAACAAAGTCGAACTCTTACGTGGAAAAGTCGCTAGAGAGCACGGAATTCAACAAAACGATACCGAAACGAACTCGGATGACAAAAAGTGTAGAATTAATCATTCTCAGGATGACGAAACGGTCCCAAGCAAGTCGCCAAAATAGACTTCCGCCAAAAAATAGAAAATTTCCGGGGAACAAAATTACGGGTATTACATTCTACCCTCCTTAAAAGAAGTTTCGTCCCGAAACTTAAAACAGGTAGGGAGAAGAAATATTTCGCCAGGAAAAGCTCAACGAGATGCACAAGAACTGAAACTTACGCCCAAACGGCGAATCATCAATATAGAACACAACAATACATTACCCGAAGGTAAACCAAACCAATGCCGAAAAAGATACGAATTCACAATGCACGAAGGCTCCAACAGAAATACCGATACATCACAATGGCCTGAAAGCCGAACAGCCCAAAGTTGTAAATCATCACAATACAGATCTCAAAGAAGCAAACGTGACTGTCGGGCATACCCCTCGGCGTATGAACAACCAGTCGCAAATCGTCGGACATATCCAATACAACATGGACTACGAACGATCAATCAATAAAGCTCAAGAGGGACATCACGACGCCCGATCCGAAATGTGTCCGTGCACATGTCCACCCGTATACGGAATCCGAATATACGTGTGACAATGTGCCTAATTAGCCTCAAGAACTACGTCTCGTGTGCACGGTCCAATGCGGAAATATCCACGCATGACCATCGAGTGCCCGGCTAAAAATCCCGCACATAACCAATCGGCACGCGGACATGATTCCGTATATGCCACAATACAACATGACAACGAAACTCAAGGGATAAAACATCCAATACGGATCATACGACTCACCAAGTGAACGATGACACACGAATAATGAAAGATCGACACGACCAACGATATTCAAAACAACCATCCTGGGATCAGAATTCCCTAAGGACCGATTAATACGAGCAACGATCACAACACAACAGTTCGGAAAATCCTCAACCTTCAACGATCACAAAATTACCGAGTTTACAAGAATAATAGTGTCCGCCTTGAATCGGCCAACACGACAATAATAATTCAACGGATGGGAACTATCCTCGACAATCCCAATTCAATACTTCGATTACCGTAGAATGGCCAATCGATAACAATGATACAACGGATGAGAATATTTTTGACAACGGATGGGAATTATCTTTGATAATCCCAATTCAATATATCGATTACCTTAGAACGGTCAATCGATAATCAATGATACGATAGAATAGATGTCCCGGTGTCTTAAACCGACCACCGAAACGGAGATGACAAAAGGATATATCAAACGTCCCCAATCGGTTAACGTAACATCATAGCTACAGTTCCAATTCGACGACAAAGATTCAACGATGTCTCAGAACGACATTAATCGCGAACAATAATAATCGATACATCGATACCGCGAACCGGCTATCGACAGCAACTTTACCAACAAGTATCATAATGCCTTGAACCGGCCATTTACAACCAACAGTAACATTTGGCATAATTTTCCGACGGGCGTCGTATCAATGATCCCCTGATATCAATACAATCATAAAGAGGCCAAGTCCCGAAATGATACACACATTCGTACGCCTACATAATAACATTAGTCTCATTGATTAGTACGAGTATAAAACTTGCCTCGATATCAATACAACAAACTGTTACCAATTCAGTCGATTTCGTCTTACGAGTCTCGACCAAGTTAATCTACGAACCCTTCAACCTTAACCGCAACACAAAAGTAATAATCTATGATCAAACATCATATCTTACTGTAAAACAAAGGATTGATAATCAACCGGTTCGATGACGACCAATATCAATACCACCAAACCACGAACTCAATCGTTTCACCATATCTCGACCAATCATAGTCTGAACTGTCCAACTCAGACCCTCACGAATCCATGTCCACAATACGAGCCGAAATCCGATGATCATATCAGCAATCAATTCGGACCAATAATAAGGGTCTAAATATTATCGGTTCCAAACTCAATTCTTAAACACGAATTGACAAGGTTCCCTTCTCGTAAATCCGTAGTTAACATTTTCCGATGATCATCGTTAATTCTAACCATCCAATTAGTTCAGCATTATAGATAATCATATTTTAAGGTTATCAAACACTCCAATCATTCGATTTGAATATTTGCTCCGTACGTATGGGCTTCCAAATTCAGAGATGAATAATAGTCTCATCAAGCTCATAATCACATTCGTATTTCCTATGCGAATATTATTTCCAACACATAGTTTAGCTCTAGATATGAATATTCCATATTTATATTCAAAACATCAACACTTCTTAAAAATTTTCATCACCTCGTATAATTCAAGAGTTCTTCAAGAACATGAAATATCCGAAATCACGTTCAGAACAACATATCCGAGGTATATATCTCCATGTTACCATTTTCTTCATCATGTCATTCATACAACCTCAAGAATCACAACAGAACCCTTATCGTCATATGAAGAAGATCTCAGTAATCATATCAACATCCGAAATCTCTTATTACGATTCCAATAAATCTCGTATAGCATTATCACATGATACCATATAATACCTCAATACCGAATACCTTCCCGTACACAATCTTCTATGTACGATTACCACAAAACATACCTCTATCCAGACTTCCTTCCGAAATGTATACCATAGACCAAGAATATCCAAAATGACATCAACAATATCCGAATACTACAATCTTCACCCCAAACCTTACGGGAGTATTACACGCCGTAAACCCTTCTCACAAGGATTTACCAGGCTAAGCACAATTTTCCACGTCATTTCAAAAATGTCAAAAAGACTGATGACGGTAATATTTTTCAAATACTAAAAAAATCATTTTCCAAATATCGTCAAAACGATCAAGGTTAAAATGCCAAAAACTCAGTTTAGGGAATCGGTTTTACAAAATAAAATTTCAGTTGGCAAAATACCAAAATCCATTTCAAAAATACTCACGCAGCGGATAAAAGTACAGTCCAATTTATGCATTTTCATTGAAATAAGACGAACATCAAAATACACGATTCCCAACATACTCCCTCCCAAGTAGTAATCCAAAAAAAAAAAATGAGCCACTATCAAAGGGATACGAGGATTACCTTGTATGGACGAACCACGAAGAAAGAATAATTGAACTCCATTCCAAGAATCATTAAATCATCATAGTCATCATATGGCCTCGAGAACATCAAGATCTCTATGATTTCATAATCATAATCAACATATTCAAAGCATATCATTATCTTCCTTCAACATAAACCTCATAGAATATGGATAACACAAGAAATCACTTCAAGAATCAACAATAGTTCCATAACCAAGCTCTAATTCCATAATTCCAAGCTCACAATCATGTTAAAAGCGTTTAGAACACTCTTAAAAGTAAAGAGGGACGAGTTTTGGAGAGAAATATCTCAAAGGATCGTGAGAGAAATGAAAGGCAACACTTCAATATATAAATTGCACTCTCATTACGTACGTAAGTGTCCTTTCTTAACGTACGTAACAACTTTAACGTACGTAATCCAATATCCATAACCTACGTAACCAACTCACTGTCTCATTCCGTGCAGTCCATTACGTACGTAACCCATACCATAAAACGTACGTAATATACCAGTTGACTTGCTACGGTACAATGGTTGTGTTACGTACGTAACACGTCCTGTATAACGTACGTAACACGTCCGTATAACGTCGTAAAGCGTCGTTGACTCACTGTCAACATCCTCCGCCGAAAGTGCGAAACAGGTCCCACTGCCGACCAGGACTCGGTTCTGTCCGATGCCTTCGTTACGTACGTAATACCTTAGCCTTAACGTACGTAACCATGCCAATCTTACGTACGTAATCTCACCTTATTAACGTACGTAATAATTCCATTCTTAGCCAATTTCAACAATTCCTGTCCAAAGTCATGACATACCAAATACGAGCATACGGCAAAATCAATACATATACTCAATTCAATAACATTGTCATACGTTCACAACGTCCTCGAGCATAATTAACCATCCACGATATCCAATATATAAACGAAAAAAAAAATATCCGAAAAATCGGGGTATTACACTCTACCCCCCTTAAAAATAAGTTTCGTCCTCGAAACTTACAATCACTCGTACAAACAACATTTCAACGGGAATTCAATTTCACCAAGAATTATCGAATAATTCGAACAATATACTTACAAATCTGCGAAGTCGAAGATCTCCCGTGATACTAGCATGCGACTCCTAAACAACGTCTCAACATAATACCGATACACACCATTATCGCAATTAGCAACTTAACAAAATCTCAAGGAAGAGTTCACGTCCGTGACCACGGCCACGATTCTTCCTACTTTCAGCCAACATTCTGAAGGGCACATACATGCGTAAGTATAATCCGAATCGCACATTCTCGAAGTGACCAATTTCCAAGAATACCAAGCTATAAACGAAACGATTACGAAGAATACAAGAAGAGTGAGAGGACTTACAAGTACCGGTCGCACTGTGATGATGGCAGAGTAGTGATACTGTGGGCAAATGCCGACTCAATCGACCCAAAAGACCGACAGCCTAGGTATCCATAAACCTAAGCTCTAATACCATATTCTGTAACACCCCCAAGTTATTCAGGGTATATTACAGCGCCGTGATCCCCGCCGTGGGACCCACAAGGCTAAACATACGCGGAACTATAAACTTGACCGATAAGGTCTACATACAATAGAATGAAAGACGATACAAATGGTATTCAAAACCATAACCAATGAAACCATATACATCACTGCACAAATCAAAACCTCGGCTACACAGGCCGGAACATCAAGGGAATCAAATACAATACTCTAGTATTAAAAATCCATTCCAAGATAACAACAACCGAATGGAGGAATCGAAAATAACCGGAGACAAGACACAGTATCACACTTGCCCATCATCTTCATGCCGACCCGATACCCGTCTGTCCGCTCTCCTGGAACCTGAAATACATTAAACGTATTTCCCCCATAAAGGGGTTAGCCGTCGAATAGCTAGTGCAAGTATAACAATATGAAACATGATACTCCTCGACAATAAAGTAAATGTAATCCGTCAATTCATCAATATCCGTCAATTCATCAATACAAGACTAGTATTCCGGAATAACTAAAATCTCAAGACGTATGTGAATGCCGTAAAAACGGTTCGTTCATATCATACGCCGTTACATGTAGGAATGCCGTCAAAACGGTTCGTTCATTACATGCCAACATTATTTCATATGAATGCCGTAGAAACGGTTCGTTCATATCAACCATGTAATCGCACCAGAGGCTACGAAACCCTCAGAGGACCATAGGCCCGTCCCGGAGTGGCTAGAAATAATCATACCATCAATATTTCATACTTTCAAAGTCGAGAACGTACAATCATAAAGGTATACTTGCCTTAATAAACGTTACCGAATATCCCGAAGAACACGGTTCGACCGGGAAGCTTGAACCACGACGAAGACAACGAACGGAAGGGTTCCGACTTGAGTTCTTCACAAGGATTTCGTCCCTAAGTCATATCAATGATAAATCAACAATCGTACGATGAATAATAATCGTACAACGCACAAAACCCCCCTCTTAGACATTTTGTCGGACACCTTCAAGGCGTCGACTAATAACTCAACGACGAATCAATACACTCCAACCATGGAATAACGATGGAAATGATAGAATGCACCTAAATCATCATCAATCCATCACTAATCTAAATTACTACGGATTAAAAGGATGAAGTCAAACAAAATCCCCAATTTCCAACACAAAATTCGAAGTGTTCTTGAAAAATCTTTCAATAATCCGATGAATACTCCAACAAGTCCATAATCATGCGTATATCACTTCATACCCCATGATTTTAACATCCAAAACATCATTACCCAATACAAAATCGAAATCCAAGATGTTGAAGAAATTACCTCTTGAAGATCCAAGCACTATGATTCGAAGAATACTCGATAGATCGATGATCCGAGCTTAAAAATCGAAAATAGATGAAGGAAGTCACACACTCAAGTGATAGATGGAGAAACCTTCCTCTCTCAAGCCTTTCCTCTCGTGTGATGGTGAAGAAATGAGAAATATCGGTTGAAACCGCATGAAAAGCATATATAGGGTAGACGTGTGTGCCGCGGCTCAGTATAGGTGTGCCGCGGCACAGACCCAAAATTCGCTCCCAGGGCTCGGCAGTGTGCCGCGGCTCAGCCCAGGTGTGCCGCGGCACCGGGTACAGGCAGTTTTGGACGAATCTGGGAAATGAGAGTGACTTAGCTATTTCGACCATAACTCCCTCGTACGGACTCCGATTGACTCACCGTTTGAACCAATGGAAAGCTAACTCGATGCTTTATAATATTGCCAAGATTCAGAATTTTTGGAGTTTCCAAGAATTTATGGTGATTTAACAAAGTCGAACTCTTACGTGGAAAAGTCGCTAGAGAGCACGGAATTCAACAAAACGATACCGAAACGAACTCGGATGACAAAAAGTGTAGAATTAATCATTCTCAGGATGACGAAACGGTCCCAAGCAAGTCGCCAAAATAGACTTCCGCCAAAAAATAGAAAATTTCCGGGGAACAAAATTACGGGTATTACACTTTGTTGCCCGGTTGGCCTGCTTGCTCGGCCATACATCCACGCATGCCGCGCCATACGGCTAAGTCCCTAAGTCGGTTGTGCCGCTCCACACGGCCTAGCTGTCCCGAACGTGCCCCGTGCACGTTGATCTGCTGAACCTCGCACCCCTCTGTGCGGGTCTGTCCGAGCATCCTGTCGGTCATTTCTCTCGGGGCGTGACACGCGGCTAAGATCTTACGTGCCGCGGCCCCCGGTACAGTTTGTATCGGGTCCTTCTGAGCGCTTCCTGTGCCGCGGCCCAACGTCCGTGTGCCGCGGTCCCTAACCAAAAAATGTCGTTTTGGCCCGTTTTTCTTCGTTTAAGCTCCGGGACTCGAATTTCCTTTAAAACATATAAAGATAATGTATTAAAAGCTCATTTACGCAGATTTAAACTAAAAATGTGTATAAAATAATGATAATTAAGCGTATAAAAATACATCTAACAAATACCCCCAAACTTAAGCCTTTGCTTGTCCTCAAGCAAAAATTAATTTCAAATGAGATGACAAGTATCGTGGGTAAACGTGTAAATCTATAATGTTTACCTGATTAATACTACTCTGAAAATCTCAAAGAAAAATACAAGTATCGTTTTAGTGAGTCACATCACGGATAAGGATTCCACAAAGCAATCATTTTTAGTGCTGATCTATCGGTCATGAAGATAATCAAAGCTCAAAGATTAACAAGCGTGAATTTAGCCGACCGCCAATATGAAGGGTTAGATTAAACAAGCTAACTCGCCCAGTCCCACAGTCTCGTGGCAAAAATGCAAGAGTTTCATCATAAATAATAACCTCGGACAGCATTCCCTTATATATAATCATTATAATGATTTGAGTTAACCACTAGGTTCCGACTCTCGATATGTTCTATGAAATGACCCTAGGGTGGAAATCCATTCTCATGTATTGGGGAACCGTTTGACGTAAAAGACACTCATGGGGCTCATGAGTGCTTCTAGTTACTAAGTCTCCCTCTACAGCGGAGAAAAAACTCGAATGGCTATTCCTCCATGTCCGATTCAAAGTTGCTGTTTTACGCAAATGTAAACGACGGGTCACGTGAATACATCCGGTTACTTGGCTTCTTTTCATCGTCATGCGATTTTTCTGAACCATTAGTTTATTCAGGGTTGTTGTTTTACGCGAGAGTAAACAACGGGTCGCGTGAATACCCCCAGTTACTAGACTTCCCATCATAGAACATGTATAATTTCTCGAATTTTTGGGAAAGACTGTCCGACTCTAAACTCAAATTGAATGCCAAGAAGACTCATCTTACTGGACGACTAGCTACGTGAAAATTGTAACCAAACGTATAGGCGGCATTTCGTAAACACGTATGTCTCATTTCTTATATGCTAGGATTTCTACAATAACGAAAAAAATTTCAGACCTAAATGAATTCTCAAAGTAAACTAATATCGCAGACTGCAAACTCGACCAAAACTCAACCGTTTCTTCAAAAAGAAATCAGTATCATATCATCAGTTTTACACAAGGCTGCACGAAAAATCCACGAATGCAAATAAAGTCCAGAGTATTGTAGAATACAAGAAAGTCTAGAATCAAAAACAACGAAAATAGCAACGAAAAAGTAAATAACAACTAATAGTGACCCCCCCAGACTTAAGATGTACATTGACCTCAATGGACACAGATAGTAACATGCGATATGAGAAAAGGTCAAGTACTCCCCTAATATCAGCTCAGGAACTGGTGTTGGCCTCGTCCGGTGAGGAGGGTGGTGTAGATGTCCTGACTGGTGGAATCAAGGGTCCGTCCGGATGGAGTATATGGCTCGTCCACGCAGCTAGATAGTCCTGATGATAAGCATCCCTCGCCGCCAAGCGCCTATCCTCACGTCGATTAGCCCAGCGGGCCTGCTCGCGCATCTCCTCCCGAATAGCTACTAGGAGGATCTCTCTCTCTCCGCATCTCCTCCCGAACAACTGCGAGATGGCTGTCTCTCTCAACCCGCATATCCTCCCTCAGGCTGTCAAACATCGCCTGAAGGTGCTCTCTCGTTGGCGGTGGAGTGGACTCAGTCCGATCCCCAGCATCCGCCGTCGGCTCATGTGTTAGGAGTAGTGGCTCAGGAGAGTGCTCGTGTGGCTCATCGATAAGAAATCCTCGCCCCCGCTCGTGTGCCCTCGCGCAACCCTACTGGTCAAAATAGGAGATAATACGATGGTCGATCGGACCCTGGGTTGCAATAGACAGCTCGTCGTCGGACCACGTCACGCCCGACTGCCGTCATAGAGCACAAATCAGCGAGGGATGTTTTAATCTCGTCTTCGCCCCTCCCTGGATGCACTGAAATATAAAACGAGACAATCGTGGGGCCGCATCAAACCGGAGTCCCGTCGTGATAGCATACAATAATCGGGCACGAGGGAGTAAGTGTAACACCCCCAAGTTATTCAGGGTATATTACAGCGCCGTGAGCCCCGCCGTGGGACCCACAAGGCTAAACATACGCGGAACTATAAACTTGACCGATAAGGTCTACATACAAAAGAAAGGAAGACGATACAAATGGTATTCAAAACCATAACCAACGAAAACATATACATCACTTCACAAATCAATACCTCGGCAACACAGGCCGGAACATCAAGGAAACTGAAATACAATACTCGAGTATTTAAAAATCCATTCCAGCACAACAACACTGAATGGAGGAATCCAAGAAAATAACCGGAGTCAAGACACAGTATCACACTTGCCCATCATCTTCACGCCGACCCGGTACCCGTCTGTCCGCTCTCCTGGAACCTGAAATACATGAAACGTATTTCCCTCATAAAGGGGTTAGCCGTCGAATAGCTAGTGCAAGTATAACAATATGAAACATAATACTCCTCGACAATAAAGTAAATGTAATCCGTCAATTCATCAATATCCGTCAATTCTTCAATATAAGACTAGTATTCCGGAATAACTAAATCTCATAGCATCACATCAAGACGTATATGAATACCGTGGAACCGCACCAGAGGCTACGGAACCCTTAGGGGACCTGTCGGCCCACCCCAAAGTGGTTCGTTCATATCATCCGTCATCAATACATATATGAATACCGTGGAACCGCACCAGAGGCTACGGAACCCTCAGAGGACCCGTCGGCCCGTCCCGGAGTGGTTAATTCATATTATCCATGGAATCGCACCAGAGGCTACGAAACCCTCAGAGGACCCGTCGGTCCGTCCCGGAGTGGATATAAATAAGCATGCCATCAATATTTCATACTTTCAAAGTCGAGGACGTACAATCATAAATGTATACTTGCCTTAATAAACGTTACCGAAGATCCCGAAGAACACGGTTCGACCGGGAAGCTTGAACCACGAAGAAGACAACGAACCGAAGGGTTTCGACTCGAGTTCTTCGCAAGAATTCGACCCTAACAACATAAATTCAATAAATCATCGATCATACGAGGAAGAATAATCGTAGAACGCCCGAAAACCCCTCTATGACATTTTACCGGACACCTTCAAGGCGTCGGTCAAGAACTCGACCAAAACAACGAATCGATACGATCCAACCATGGGATAACAAGGGAAATGATACAATACATCTAAATAATCATCAATCCATCACAATCCTAAGTTAAATCGGATTAAACGGACGAAATCGAACAAAATACCCAAAATCCCCAAAATTAGATTTCTAGAAAATCTGACCTGATTCGCTCGATCAAAGGATGTTATAGGATGGATGATTGATGATATGAACTCCAAGACTTCATGGATTTATTGACCAACAACATCTCTCCATGATAGGAACAACCCCAGCCGCGGAAGAGAAGTAGAAGAAGGAGAAAAATGGCGAAAAAAACGACTGCTGGGCCTCAAATAGGCTGACAGACTCGACCGTGTCCACCTGACACGGTCGTGGCGCGCAGCTGGCCGGCATGGACTCGACCGTGTCGTTCTAGACATGGTCGCGCCGCGGAGGGGCCTTCCGATAGTGACCCGTCCGACAGCGACTCGGCATGACTCGACCGTGTCCTGGAACACGGTCGGGCGTCTGGGCAGTCGGTTCTGGCCTATCCGGAAGAGTTCGGCTCGGCCGTGCCAGGCGACACGGTCGGGTCCTGAGGCAGAGACTTCTGGATTATCCGGACGAGTATGGCACGGGCCTTGTCGGAGGACACGGCCGAGTTCGGCCGGCAGTGATCGGCCAATAACGAGCGGGTGAGCTAAAACGACCATAACTCTCTCGTCCGGACTCCGATTGACTAACCGTTTGAACCATTGGAAAGCTAACTCGATGCTTTATAATATTGCTAAGATTCAGAATTTTTGGAGCTTCCAAGAATTAATGGTGATTTAACAAAGTCGAACTCATACGTGGAAAAGTCCCTAAAGAACACGGAATTCAACAGAACGATACCGAAACGAACTCGGATGACAAAAAGTGTAGAATTAATCATTCTCAGGATGACAAAACGGTCCCAAGCAAGTCGTCAAAATAGACTTCCGCCAAAAATAGAAAATTTCCGGGGAACAAAAATTACGGGTATTACATTCTACCCTCCTTAAAAGAAGTTTCGTCCCGAAACTTAAAACAGGTAGGGGGAAGAAATATTTCGCCAGGAAAACTCAACGAGATGCACAAGAACCAAAACACACGCCCAAACGGCGAATCATCAATATAGAACACAACAATACATTACCCGAAGGTAAACCAAACCAATGCCGAAAAAGATACGAATTCACAATGCCCGAAGGCTCCAACGGAAATACCGATACATCACAATGGCCTGAAAGCCGAACAGCCCCAAAGTCAGAATCATCACAATAGATCTCAAGAAACTGATATCGGACATACCCCTCGGCGTATGAACAACCAGTCGCAAATCGTCGGACATATCCAATACAACATGGACTACGAACGATCAATCAATAAAGCTCAAGAGGGACATCACAGTACGCCCGATCCGGAAATGTGTCCGTGCACATGTCCACCCCGTATACGGAATCCAGAATATACGTGTGACAATGTACCTAATTAGCCTCAAGAACTATGTCTCGTGTGCACGGTCCAATGCGGAAATATCCACGCATGACCATCGGGTGCCTGGCTAAAAATCCTACACATAACCAATCGGCACGCAGACATGATTCCGGATATGCCACGATACAACATGACAACGAAACTCAATGGATAAAACATCCAATATGGGTCATACGACTCACCAAGTGAACGATGACACACGAATAATGAAATATCGACACGACCAACGATATTCAAAACAACCGTCTTGGGATCAGAATTCCCTAAGGACCGATTAACACGGCAATAATCACAACACCACAATTCGGGAAATCCTCGGCTCTCAACGATCACAAAATTGCCGAGTTCACAAGAATAATAGTGTCCTGCCTTGAGTCGGCCAACACGACAATAATAATTCAACGGATGGGAACTATCCTCGACAGTCCCAATTCAATACTTCGATTACCGTAGAATGGCTAATCGATAACAACGATACAACGGATGAGAATATTTTTGACAACGGATGGGAATTATCTTCGATAATCCCAATTCAATACCTCGATTACCTTAGAACGGTCAATCGATAAACAATGATACGATAGAATAGATGTCCCGGTGTCTTAAACCGACCACCGAAACGGAGATGATAAAAAGATATATCAAACGTCTCTCATCGGTTAATATAATATTAATAGAAAAACACCGATGTCAATGACGACGATCACCACAATATCTCAATGGAACATCCATCACAATCACAATCGATACGTCGATACCGCGAACCGGCAATCGACAGCGACTTAACCAACAAGTATCGCAATGCCTCGAACCGGCCTTTTACAAACAACAGTAACATTTGGCATAATTTGCCGACGGGCGTCGTGTCAACCAATCCCCTTATATCAATACAATCATAAAGAGGCCATGTCCCGAAATGATACACACAATCGTACACCTACACGATAACATTAGTCTCATTGATTAGTACGAGTATAAAACTTGCCTCGATATCAATACAACGAACTGTTACCAATTCAGTTGATTTCGTCTTACGAATTCCTCAGTTTCGACCAAGTTAATCTACGAACCCTTCAACCTTAACCGCAACACAACAGTCATAATTCACGATCAAACATCATACCTTATTGTAAAACGAAGGATTGATAATCAACCGGTTCGATGACGACCAATATCAATACCACCAAACCACGAACTCAATCGTTTCACCATATCTCGACTAATCACAGTCTGAACAATCCAACTCAGACATTTACACATCCTGTCCACAATACGAGTCGAAATATGATGATCATATCAGCAACAATTGAGGAGCAATAATAAGGGTCTAAATATTCCAAACTCAATTCTTAAGTTCGGATTTATAAGGTTCCCTTCTCGTAAATCCATTGTTAAAATTTACTCATGACCGTCATCATATCGAATCATCCGACTGGTTCAAAACAATAGATAATCCTACTAAAAAGGTTATCAAATAGTCCAATCGTTCGACTTGAACATTTGCTCCAATACGTATGGGCTTCCAAATTCGGAGATGAATAATAGTCTCGTCAAACTGATAATCACATTCGTATTCCTATACGAATATTATATCAAACACATAGTTTAGCTCTAGATATGAATATTCCATATTCATTTTCAAAACATCAACACTTCTTAAACAACATTTCATCAGCTCTTCAAGAACACGAAATGTCCGAAATCTCGTTCAAAACAACATATCCGAGGTATATATCTCCATGTTACCACTTTCTTCATCATGCCATTCATACAACCTTAAGAGTCGCAACAATGCTGTCATCACCATATGAAGAAGGTCTCAATATTCATATCAACATCCGAAATCTCTTATTACAATTCCAATAAATCTCGTATAACATTATCACATGATACCACAATTGTAACACCCCAGATCCTCCTGGGAATATTACACGCCGTAAACCCTTCTCACAAGGATTTACCAGGCTAAGCAAAATTTCCACGTCATTCCAAAAATGTCAAAAAGACCGATGACGGTAATATTTTTCAAATACTAAAAAAAAAATCATTTTCCAAATACCGTCAAAACGATCAAGGTTAAAATGCCAAAAACTCAGTTTAGGGAATCGGTTTTACAAAATAAAATTTAAGTTGGCAAAATACCAAAATCCATTTCAAAAATACTCACGCAGCGGATAAAAGTACAGTCCAATTTATGCATTTTCATTGAAATAAGACGAACATCAAAATATACGATTCCCAACATACTCCCTCCCAAGTAGTAATCCAAAAAAAAAAAATGAGCCACTATCAAAGGGATACGAGGATTACCTTGTATGGACGAACCACGAAGAAAGAATAATTGAACTCCATTCCAAGAATCATTAAATCATCATAGTCATCATATGGCCTCAAGAACATCAAGATCTCTATGATTCCATAATCATAATCAACATATTCAAAGCATATCATTATCTTCCTTCGACATAAACCTCATAGAATATGGATAACACAAGAAATCACTTCAAGAATCAACAATAGTTCCATAACCAAGCTCTAATTCCATGATTCCAAGCTCACAATCATGTTAAAAGTGTTTAGAACACTCTTAAAAGTGAAGAGGGACGACTTTTGGAGAGAAATATCT
This sequence comes from Orobanche coerulescens, assembly GCA_033398695.1. Lineage (NCBI taxonomy): Eukaryota > Viridiplantae > Streptophyta > Magnoliopsida > Lamiales > Orobanchaceae > Orobanche > Orobanche coerulescens. The sequence continues at coordinate 137,223,847 of CM065806.1, read as the reverse complement.
CAAAGGATCGTGAGAGAAATGAAAGGCAACACTTCGATATATAAATTGCACTCTCATTACGTACGTAAGTGTCCTTTCTTAACGTACGTAACAACTTTAACGTACGTAATCCAAAATCCATAACGTACGTAACCAACTCACTGTCTCATTCCGTGCAGTCCATTACGTACGTAACCCATACCATACAACGTACGTAATACACCCGTTGACTTGCTACAGTACAATGGTTGTGTTGCGTATGTAACACGTCTTGTATAACGTACGTAACACGTACGTTGACTCAACTGTCAACATTCTCCGCCGAAAGTTGCCGAAACAGGGTCCCACCTGCCTCACAGGACTCGATTCTGTCCGATGCCTTCGTTACGTACGTAATACCTTAGCCTTGACGTACGTAACCATGCCAATCTTACGTACGGAATCTCACCTTATTAACGTACATAATAATTCCATACTTAGCCAATTTCAACAATTCCTGTCCAAAGTCATTACATACCAAATACGAGCATACGGCAAAATCAATACATATACTCAATTCAATAACATTATCAAACGTTCACAATGTCCTCGAGCATAATTAACCATCCACGATATCCAATATATAAACGAAAGAAAAAAAAAATATATCCGAAAAATCGGGGTATTACACTCTACCCCCCTTAAAAATAAGTTTCGTCCTCGAAACTTGCAATCACTCGCACAAACAACATTTCAACGGAAAATCCAAAATCACCAAGATAACCAAGAATTTTCGAATAATACGAACAACATACTTACAGGTCTGTGAAGACGAAGATCTCCCGTGATACTAGCATGCGACTCCTAAACAAAGTCTCAACATAATACCGTTACACACCAATATCGCAATTAGCAATTTAACAAAATCTCAAGGAAGGGTTCACGTCCGTGATCACAACCACGATTCTTCCTACTTTGAACATTACGAAGGGCACATACGTGCGTAAGTATAATCCAAATCGCACATTCTCGAAGTGACCAATTCCCAAGAATACCAAGCTATAAACGAAACGATTAAGAAAAAAATACAAGAAGAGTGAGAGGACTTACAAGTACCGGTCGCACTGTGATGATGGCAGAGTAGTGATACTGTGGGCAAATGACAACTCAATCGACCCAAAAGACCGACAGCCTAGGTATCCATAAACCTAAGCTCCGATACCATATTCTGTAACACCCCCAAGTTATTCAGGGTATATTACAGCGCCGTGAGCCCCGCCGTGGGACCCACAAGGCTAAACATACGCGGAACTATAAACTTGACCGATAAGGTCTACATACAAAAGAAAGGAAGACGATACAAATGGTATTCAAAACCATAACCAACGAAAACATATACATCACTTCACAAATCAATACCTCGGCAACACAAAGGAACATCAAGAAGCGAAATACAATACTCGAGTATTTAAAAATCCATTCCAAGACAACAACACCGAATGGAGGAATCCAAGAAAATAACCGGAGACAAGACACGGTATCACACTTGCCCATCATCTTCACGCCGACCGGTACCCGTCATCCGCTCTCCTGGAACACGAAATACATGAAACGTATTTCCCCATAAAGGGTTAGCCGTCGAATAGCTAGTGCAAGTATAACAATATGAAACATAATACTCCTCGACAATAAAGTAAATGTAATCCGTCAATTCATCAATATCCGTCAATTCTTCAATATAAGACTAGTATTCCGGAATAACTAAATCTCATAGCATCACATCAATACGTATATGAATACCGTGGAACCGCACTGAGGCTACGGAACCCTTAGGGGACTGTCGGCCCGCCCCAAAGTGGTTCGTTCATATCATCCGTCATCAATATATATGAATACCGTGGAACCGCACTGCAGGCTACGGAACCCTCGGAGGACCCGTCGGCCCGTCCCGGAGTGGTTAATTCATATTATCCATGGAATCGCACCAGAGGCTACGAAACCCTCAGAGGACCCGTCGGTCCGTCCCGGAGTGGATATAAATAAGCATGCCATCAATATTTCATACTTTCAAAGTCGAGAACGTACAATCATAAATGTATACTTGCCTTAATAAACGTTACCGAAGATCCCGAAGAACACGGTTCGACCGGGAAGCTTGAACCACGAAGAAGACAACGAACGGAAGGGTTTCGACTCGAGTTCTTCACAAGAATTCGACCCTAATAACATAAATTCAATAAATCATCGATCATACGAGGAAGAATAATCGTAGAACGCCCGAAAACCCCTCTATGACATTTTACCGGACACCTTCAAGGCGTCGGTCAAGAACTCGACCAAAACAACGAATCGATATGATCCAACCATGGGATAACAAGGGAAATGATACAATACATCTAAATAATCATCAATCCATCACAATCCTAAGTTAAATCGGATTAAACGGACGGAATCGAACAAAATACCCAAAATCCCCAAAATTAGATTTCTAGAAAATCTGACCTGATTCGCTCGATCAAAGGATGTTATAGGATGGATGATTGATGATATGAACTCCAAGACTTCATGGATTTATTGACCAACAACATCTCTCCATGATAGGAACAACCCCAGCCGCGGAAGAGAAGTAGAAGAAGGAGAAAAATGGCGAAAAAAGCGACTGCTGGGCCTTAAATAGGCTGACAGACTCGACCGTGTCCACCTGACACGGTCGTGGCGCGCAGCTGGCCGGCATGGACTCGACTGTGTCCTTCTAGACATGGTCGCGCCGCGGAGGGGCCTTCCGATAGTGACCCGTCCGACAGCGACTCGGCATGACTCGACCGTGTCCTGGAACACGATCGGGCGTCTGGGCAGTCGGTTCTGGCCTATCCGGAAGAGTTCGGCTCGGCCGTGCCAGGCGACACGGTCGGGTACTGAGCCAGAGACTTCTGGCTTATTCGGACGAGTACGGCACGGGCCGTGTCGGACGACACGGCCGAGTTCGGCCGGCAGTGATCGGCCAATAACGAGCGGGTGAGCTAAAACGACCATAACTCTCTCGTCCGGACTCTGATTGACTCACCATTTGAACCATTGGAAAGCTAACTCGATGCTTTATAATATTGCTAAGATTCAGAATTTTTAGAGCTTCCAAGAATTAATGGTGATTTAACAAAGTCGAACTCATACGTGGAAAAGTCGCTAAAGAACACGGAATTCAACAGAACGATACCGAAACGAACTCGGATGACAAAAAGTGTAGAATTAATCATTCTCAGGATGAAGAAACGGTCCCAAGCAAGTCGTCAAAATAGACTTCCGCAAAAAATAGAAAATTTCTGGGGAACAAAAATTACGGGTATTACAGTAAGACCGAGCGGATCTGTGATGTAGGGTCAACTCATGCACAGAGGAAATAAAGCCAGGCTCGCCCGAGCCGACTGAGGCGAGAACTCTTGAAATAGAAAGCTGTGGAACCCGGGACGTGCATCTCCCAGATGGAACCAGGCTGAGCAAGTGCTTCCAGCAGAGCCGCCCTCGTGAGGCTACTCATAATCCATGTGTACTCCGATTCGTCCACCTCCAGTAGCTCGTACAGCCTCTGAATCGCGGCCACCGAAAAGTCTATTGTTTGCCCTCGGACGACAACCTCAGTCCGTGTATCTGGTCACCCCATCATATGTCCCGCCTGGATTTGTCGCAATAGAGCACTGGCGTAGAACTCCTGGACAATAGAAATCACCGCCAGCTCGGGTGGCGCAGGAACTCCTGGACAATAGAAATCACCGCCAGCTCGGGTGGCGCAGTCAATTGAGTCCATCCCATCTCGTTGATCATAGCCAATAGCTCACCGTCCTGAGGGGCGGGAGTGAATCCCCGCTCCGGAATTATTGGACGAGGACGGATTCTCTCATTGAATATTCTATGGATGTCAGGATGAGAAAATTGGTGGGATTCCATATCTGTTCGTTTTTGTGACGTCTCCCCTCTTGTTGGGGATGATCGCGTCCTATCCCTTGTACTCAACTTCCTTTTCCTAGCCATGACGAAGTTCCTGAAAAATAAACGCCGGAAATTAAACAACTTTAAAGATAACTACACCACTCTCGACTTAAAACGTGTGGGAAATGAATATAGAGTCGAATGAACTTGCACGTTCGTATGAGGGGAAATGAGGTAAATATTTAAGCTCAAACTTGACGTAAGGGTTGGGGGCACAATTTAATCCAATAATTGAATTCGTTGCATATAATTTGAAGATGTTTAGCTCAAAAAAATTCATTGGGGCATTTCATCGAACACCTTGCGTGCGTTAGCTTAGATGAAGAACAAAAAATAATAACATACTCAAATCAATCCTCAAAAACAATAATTGAATCAAATATCACAACAATCCATGACATAATAACAAAACACCATCAATCAATCAAGAATCTTAGCATACTCCGTTATAAATTTGGATAGGAATTTAGGAACTAAACACAAGTTCATAAATGAATGAAGAATATTACCCCGACTCTCAATCCATGTTGCAATGAAGTTTTAGGGATAATAATTACCTTGTGTTGGATGGAAGAAGGTAAGAAGAAGAAGATACTTGAAGGATGCTTGCGCCGCGCGAAGAAGAAAAGTTTAGAGCTATACCTGGTATCTCGGCCGACTGAGTTTATAAGGCAGCCGTGGACCTTTAAAATTCGCAGCAGGGGCCGCGGCATGTATCAAGTGAGCTGCGGCCCGTAGTACAGTTTGTTCTCGGCGTTGGGTATCTCGATGTGTGCCGCGGCTCATTGAACGGGTGTCGCGGCTCCAGGGGTTTGTGTCCCGCGGCTTAGAGATTGCGTGCCGCGGCACATAGTACAGGCTCCTGGGCACATATTTTGGGTCTCGGCGTGCCGCGACTCTTGGGATAAGTGTGCCGCGGCTCAGGATCTTCGTGCCGCGGCACATAGTACATAAAGTTTTCCTCGATTTTGGACTTTTGTGTGCCGCGGCCCCTTGCCTGGAATGCTCCTGCACAAAAAATTTTTAGAGCGAAAACACATAGAACGTGAGCGAGAAACATATCAAATCAAAAATGACGAAAAATTAGATTCTAAGAATGAATGAAAACAACGAAAATTAACATCTACAACTAATATTCGGGTTGCCTCCCAAGAAGCGCTAAGTTTATAGTCTTCAGCCGGACTTTTGTAGCATTCACTCTGCGGTGGATAGGATGACGTTCGTCTTCTGCACGTCTATTGGATTGCCCATGTAGGCCTTCAACCGCTGCCCATTAACTTTAAATTTTAGGTTATCTTTTTGTACTTCCACTGCTCTGTGTGGGAATACTTGAACCACTGTAAACGTTCCCGACCATCGTGAACACAATTTCCTAGGAAACAACCTCAAGCGAGAATTAAACAATAACAGCTCTTGACCCGGAACGAACTCTCGATGTGTGATGTGCTTATCGTGCTAAATCTTTGTTTGCTCCTTATAAAGCTTCGCATTCTCGTACGCATCATGACGAATTTCCTCCAGCTCGTTCAACTGCAAACAGTGCTTTTCACCAGCAGATTTAAGATCAAAATTCAATTTCTTTATCACCCAGTATGCACGATGCTCCATCTCTACTGGCAAATGACAACTTTTCCCATAAACCAATCTGTAAGGTGACATGCCGATAGGTGTTTTGTACGCAGTACGGTACGCCCAAAATGCATCATCGAGTTTAAAGGACTAATCTTTTCGAGACGAGCTGACTGTTTTTTCTAAGATCCACTTTAGCTCTCGATTTGATATCTCGACTTGCCCGCTCATCTGGGGTTGGTAGGTTGTAGCAACACGATGAGTGACTCCGTATTTTCTTAAGACTGCATCAAGGAATTTGTTGTCGAAGTGTGAACCACCATCACTGATAATAGCACGTGGAGTCCCAAAACGCGTGAAAATATATTTTTTTTATAAATTTGATCACGACATTAGACCCATTTGTTGGTAGTGCCACCACTTCGACCCACTTTGAGACGTAGTCCACTGCTACTAGAATATAGAGGTTCTTATTTGATGGAGGAAATGGACCCATGAAGTCGATCCTCGATACGTCGAACAAATTCAACCACAAGTATTTCAACGACATTTCATGTCGTTTTGAGATGTTTCCCGTCTGTTGACACCGATCACACGTGGACACAAATGAGTGAGCATCTTTGAATAATGATGGCCAATAGAAACCCGATTGTAAGACCTTTGCCGCTGTTCTATTTCCTCTAAAATGCCCACCGTAGGGTGATGCATGGCAATGATTCAGCACACTGCGTATTTCCTCATCCGAAACACATCTGCGAATGATTCGATCAGGGCATATTTTAAACATAAGGGGATCGTCCAACAAGTAATACATAGCGTCTGAAATCAGCTTCTTCTTTTGATGACGCGAGAGATCATTCGGAATTATTTTGCTCGCCAGATAGTTCACTAGATCAGCGTACCAAGGCGCGTGTTTCGAACCCAACTTGTAGAGCTGTTCATCGGGGAAGTTTTCCACAATTTGTGGATGACTCTCCCCCTTCTCAAGGGGATTCTCTAAACGTGAAAGGTGATCAGCAATAACATTCTCAGTCCCCTTTTGTCGTGAATTTCCAAGTTGAATTCTTGGAGGAGAAGCACCCACCTAATCAACCTTGGTTTAGCATCCTTCTTCTCCAAAAGGTATTTGATCGCCGAATGGTCAGTCCACACCACTTTTTCTGTTGTGGCTTAATTTCTTTAGGCGTCGTCAAGAGTTCGGCTTGGATAATACACGACGTGGAACACTTTCCCTCGTCTCTGTCCCAAAACAGCCCCAATGGCAAAATCACTAGCATCACACATCAATTCGAATGGAAGGCTCCAGTCTGGAGCGACTATTACTGGGGCGGTGATTAGAGCTTTCTTCAATAAGTCGAAACTTTCTTTACAAGACTCATCAAAATTAAACGGAACATCCTTCATGAGCAAATTGCACAACGGCTTCGTGATCTTCGAAAAATCTTTAATAAAACGGCGGTAAAAACCGGCGTGTCCCAAAAAGCTCCTTATCCTTTTTACTGAAGTAGGCGGAGGCATCTTCTCGATTGTTTCAATTTTTGTCCGGTCGACTTTAATTCCATGGGAGGATATGCGGTGGCCTAGTACAATACCCTCCTGGACCATAAAATGGCACTTCTCCCAGTTCAAGACCAAATTTGTTTCTTCGCATCTTTTGAGGACTTTCTGCAAATTCTGCAAACATATATCAAACGATTCACCGAAAACAGAAAAATCATCCATAATAAATTTAATGCAATGCTCTACCATGTCAGAAAAAATCGCCATCATACACCGTTGAAAAGTGGCCAGCGCATTACATAAACCAAAAGGCATGCGCCTATAAGCGAAAATGCCATAAGGACATGTAAACGTCGTCTTTTCTTGGTCTTCTGGGGCTATATAAATCTGATTATACCCAGAATAACCATCAAGAAAATAATAGAAATCGTGTCCGGCTAATCTATCCAACAATTGATCAATAAATGGTAAAGGAAAGTGGTCTTTTCTAGTGGCTTTATTTAATTTCCTATAATCTATGCACATACGCCACCCCGTAACAATCCTAGTGGGAATTAATTCATTATTATCGTTTTGGATAACCGTTATCCCTCCCTTATTTGACACAACTTGAACCGGACTTACCCACTTGCTATCAGAAATAGGAAAGATCATACCTGCGTCGAGGAGTTTTAAAACCTCGACTTTTACCAACTCTTTCATATTTAGATTTAAACGGCGTTAGTGCTCCACAGATGGTTTGTAGTCTTCCTCCATCAGAATTCTGTGCATACAAATAGACGGTCTGATTCCCTTGATATCCCTAATAGACCACCCAAGGGCATATTTGTACTCCCTCAAAACCCTCAATAATTTCTCCTCTTGATCCCCCGCTAAAGTGGCCGAAAGAATGACTGGCAAGGAATCGTCGGGTCCCAAAAATGCATATTTTAAATGATTCGGTAGATGCTTGAGCTCTAGCTTTGTGGGTTTCTCGATTGATGGGACGGGTCGAGTTGGTGAACTTCCGAGCTCCTCACATGATCGACGGGTGAAAAATGGTGGGGAAGCATCCATGTGTCGTAAATAGGCTACATGCTCTGAATTCAATTCGGAAGCGGACCCAACTAAAACGGACCCCAATGGATCTGATGGATAGCTCTCCCGAAAAGCTCTACTTGCACATGAGTCAATGACGTCAATTTGAAAGCAATTCTCAGCATCACTAGGATATTGTAAGGATCGAAATATATTGAAAGTAACTTGCTCCTATTTAACTCGTAGAGTAAGCTTCCCTTTTCCACATCAATTAAAGTTCGGTCGGTTTCTAAGAATGGTCTTCCTAAGATGATTGGGATATCATGATCCTCCTCCATATCGAGTACAATAAAATCAGTTGGGAAGATGAATTTATCGACTTTGACCAAAACGTCTTCTATTACTCCCCTCGGATACTTGATCGATCTGTCAGCTAATTTCAAAGAGACCATCATCGGCTTGGCTTCCCCAATATCCAGCTTCTTAAAAATGGAAAGGGGCATAAGGTTTATGCTGGATCCTAGATCATATAAGGCTCTGTTAAAGGACGAATTTCGAATAGTGCATTGAATAGTAAAGCTTCCCGGATCCCTCAATTTAGGTGGGAGATTCTTCTGTAGAATAGCACTGCACTCTTCCGTCAATGCCACTGTCTCATACTCTTCGAGCTTCCTTTTGTTCGATAAGATCTCCTTCATGAACTTCACATAGCTCGGATTTGTTCCAAGGCGTCGGCAAATGGAATGTTGATATGTAGTTTCTTGAAGACGTCAAGAAACTTGGAGAATTGCTTGTCCAATTTTTGCTTTTGCAGATGTTGTGGGAATGGAATTGATGGAGTGGGATGAGTAGTCGACACTGCATTTGGCTTGGGCTTCTCTTCCTTTGCTTTCTCACTATGGTTACTCTTGTCCTTGCTATTCTTAGGCTGCTCTTATAGCTCCTTTCCGCTTCGTAGCTCGATTACTTGCACATTTTCCTTGGGGTTCATCTCGGTGGCGCTGGGTAATACACCCTGAGGTCGAGAGGACAATAAATTTGCGATCTTCCCCATTTGTACTTCCAAGTTTCGGATAGAAGCAAACTAATTTTGTTGAGTGGTCTCTATGCAGGTCATGAATTGGCTCGTATTAGCCGCCATTTGAGCAAGAGCATCTTCCAATGACACCTTCGGTGGTTGAGGGGGCTGCTGTGGGGGCTGCGCGAATTGAGCTTGCGGAGGTTTATTTAAAGCTTGCCTGTTCCTCCACGAAAGATTTGGGTGATTTCGCCACCCTTGATTGTAAGTATTGGAATATGGGTTGTTCTGCCAATTTATGTTCCCCACAAACTGAGCTTGTTCCATCGGAGATTGATCGAAAGGATTTCTGACTTGGCACTCAGCACTAGGATGAGACCCGTTGCACCAATTACATGTTTCCATGGTATTGGTAGAAGTGGTATGTGAAAAAGCTTGCAATTGTTGGGTCAGCGCTGCAACTTGGGCTGATAGTGTAGAGATAGGATCGTTGTCGGAAACTCCTATAACTCGCTTTGGGTTTACATGTTCGGAAGGCCAATGATAAGCATTTTCAGCCATCACTTCCAATAAAGAATGAGCTTCCGCCATCGTCTTGCCCATTAAATCTCCCCCAACGGCTGCATCAACAAGAGTGCGTGTAGAAGCACTTAGTCCGTTATAGAATGGCTGGATTTGGAGCCAATCCGGTAGGCCATGGTGTGGGCATCTCCTTAGTAAATCCTTATATCGCTCCCAAGCTTCATGAAGCGATTCCATCTCAAATTGCCCGAAGGTCGTTATTTCGTTCAAAAGTATCGCTGTCTTTGCCGGAGGAAAGAACTTAGCCAAAAAGGCTTGTGCTAACTCCGCCCAAGTCGTGATAGAGCCCGGCGGAAGTGAATTTAACCAAAACTTGGCTTTATCCCTCAAAGAAAATGGGAAAAGCCGTAGACGAGTGGCGTCATCAGAAACTCCATTGTTCTTGAACGTATTGCATATCTCGAGAAAGGACGCAATATAAGCATTAGGGTCGTCATTCGCTAATTCGCAGAATTGGCTTGCTTGTACCATCTGGATTATGGCCGGCTTTATCTCGAAATTGTTTGCTTGGACAGTTGGGTGCCGAATCCCCGAAAAATTTGTGTTGATTTGAGGTAATGCATAATCCCGGAGTGCTAATGCCGGTTGAGCTTGCTGAATAGGGTTGTCCACTCCGTAATTTCTTGCGTTATCGACCATGGTATATTTTTTTGACGGCTCACGCCTTTCCTTCTTGTTTTCCCATAGAGTGCGCTCGAGTTCAGTATCCAAAGGTAATAGGCCTTCGTTACCAAATTTTCTCATGCACTAAACGAAACTCCTGAAAGGAAAACGAAAAAAAAATTACACAAAAATAAAATAATGTTCAAATTAAGACTAGAAATACTGAATTTGATATTAGTGAAACAATCATTCCCTGGCAACGACGCCAAAAACTTGTTATATAATTCGGTGAACGCAACTGCATGTTGTCGTAAGCAAGTAATAAAGTGATAAGTAAGATATTGTTCCCACGAGGACTGACTTACTAACTACCAATTTATGTGTATTCTAATTTTATCTGAACGATAGAATTTGGTGGTGCAAGGAATATTAAAGAAAATTAATAAAATGATAAACTAAGAACAATTAATAAAATCGATTACTATCAGAAAGAAGATCAAATAGGAGAATAATCTAGGATTGAGAATCTGCCTCGATTTATCCGAATTACTCTTGATTTATATAAATTAAGTGATTTCCCAATTTACTGAAGGCGAAGATTTCTAAGATACTCTAATGCCTCTCCCGAGGTCAGTAGAATTTTCTAAGGCGATAAAATCACTCTATTCCTAGGTGAATTAATTCGACAATAGGCAAAAAGTATGAAATCTTCAGACAGGCCAAATAATTCCTATGAGTATATTCCTATCTCACAAGATAAAACGTTTCTCACCAATATTTCCTACTAACTCTCCTCTCCCGATTCGAGTTGCGTAATCAAGACAATTCAATCATAGGCCACATAATTGAACGCATTAAAAACAATTGGGGAAAACTCAATAAAGAAGGGAGATATATATTAATAATGCAAAATCAAAAGTTAATTCGTCAAAACCTCGGTTTCATCACAATCCTAGAATAGGGTTCTAGCCCGACATGCTAGAAAATAATATGCAAAGAATTAAAGAAAGCATAAAAATCAAACACAGTTGAAGAACTTGAATCCCTCCATTCTTTGGGTTCTGCTCACTGCTCCTCGGTATTCTCTCATGTTATCTTCTGACCTTCAATGCCTATTTATAATTTTTCACCCGCCTCAAAAACGCATCCGGAAATTAGGTCAGAAACGGGCTTCCAAACTGCCGAAATCGCGAGCTGTGAATAGGGGACCTGCACGGCGGGCCGTAGCCCAGCATTAGTGTGCCACGGCCCCTGTCTTCATGCGTCCAGACCTGGCGAAATTTTTCCTTACGGGCCGCGGCTCAGATCTTGCATGCCGCGGCCCCCGGTACAGTTTGTAACGGGTCCTTCTGGGTGCTTCCTGTGCCGCGGCCCAGCGTCCGTGTGCCGCGGTCCCTGACCAAAAAATGTCGTTTTCGCCCATTTTTCTTCGTTTAAACACCCGGACTCGAATTTCCTTCAAAACATATAAAGATAATGCATTAAAAGCTCATTTACGCAGATTTAAACTAAAAACGGGTATAAAATAATGATGATTAAGCGCATAAAAATACATCTAACACTGCCTATACGTACATGGATCCATTTTATCCTGGTACGGTGAGTGGTCTGAAGACACTTTCACGCCAATGAAATGATCAGGTTGACGAACAACCCTCCCACTACGACGAGGCGTGTTCTTAGTTTGCGTATCTACAATAGTGTCAATACGTGGTACACTAGGTGTTTGTACAATTGGTATTGTCGAAATCTCGCCCCTAAGTTCCTCTAGAATGACCTCACTGCTAAGCTTATGGCTTATTATAAAGTCCTCCTCTATGAACCGGGCATTGGTGCTAACAATGACCTTCTGATCTTTAGGACTATATAATAAGACACCTTTCGTTCCCTTCGAGTATCCTATAAACACTCGTACTTCTGTACGAGATGCCAACTTATCAGCTTCCTTATTCAGCACGTGTGCTGGTGAACCCCAAATCCGAACATGTCCCAGACTAGGCTTGCGCCCATTCCACAGTTCTATGGGTGTTTTTGGAACTGATTTCGATGGCACCAAGTTTAGAACGTATGCCGTTTTTTCCAAGACGTATCCCCAAAACGAAATAGACAAATTAGTGTAACTCATCATTGACCTAATCATCTCTAATAAAGTACGATTCCTTCGTTTAGCAACACCATTTTGTTGTGGTGTACCAGACGCAGTGAGTTGCGAAGTAATCCCCTCATGTACCAAGAAATCCAAAAACTCTCCACTAAAGTATTCGCCACCACGATCAGATCATAGTGACTTGATACTTTGTCCATGACACTTCTCCATTCCAGCCTTGAATTCTTTGAACTTATCAAAAGATTCATACTTACGTCACATCAAATAGATGTATCTATATCTCGAATAATCATCTATGAACGTGATGAAGTATTCGAAACCACCCTTAGCCTGGATGTTCATTGGACCACATACATCGGTATGGACCAATTCCAATACATTTTATGCACGAATTCCTTTGCTTTGGAAAGCCCTTTTAGTCATTTTCCCTTTAAGACAGGATTCGCAAATTGGAAATGACTCATTGGAGTGAATGCAATGGGCCATCGCTCACCAATCTTTGAATCCTAATAGGGTTAATATGACCCAATCGTAAATGCCACAAATATGTTTGATTTATGCTCAAAGGTTCCTTTCTTTTATTAGGATTAGTCAAAGAATTAAGTGCTTTATATATATATATATGCAAGGGAGTTGGTCCAGCATTAATGGTATAAAGTCCTTCCTTATAAGTACTTGTGCAAACATATTCATCATTTCTTCTAATAATTGCAGTATCTTCAAAAGAAACTGAATATTCGTCACAACGCAATTTAGAAACTGAAATTAAATTCATTCTTAAATCAGGTACTAATAATACATTAATTACGACTAGAATCATATCATTAACTTTTAACTGCACGACTCTCACTGCAACAGCCTTCAGCCTGGAATAGTCGCCCCAGCTTATTATAATCTCATACGCACTAAGTATTTTGGTTACTTGGAACCCCTGCGAGTCATAAAAAACATGATTAGTGGAGCCCGAATCTACAATCCACGAAGTGATAGAACATGCAGCCAAACATGTTTTGACTACTAGTGCATGAGACGTACCTTTCTTAGGACAGTCAGTCTTGAAATGCGCCTTCATACCACACTTATAGCATTTGCCCTTAGGCTTTTTGTTTGCCTCGGACTGAGGAGCCTTGCCCTTAGCTTTGAAGGTTGCCACTTGCTTCTAACCATCCTGCTTTTTCTTCTTCCCCATTTGGGCTTTGAAGAAGTAGCACCAGTTGCCGCAAGAATTTGATGATAACCTTGTTTGAAGATACCTTCAGCAGATTGAAGCTCTGTCAGAAGTTCCGCCAAATTTCATGTCCTACGGTTCATATTGTAATTAAGACGGAACTGATCAAAGCTTCTTGGCATGCTGCCTAAGATAATATCGACCTGCGACTCCGCATCGATAATAGCCCCCAGTATGGTCAGTTCGTTCAAATGAGTCATCATTTTTAGAACATGATCCCTTACTAGGGTCCCTTCAGACATTTGGGTTGTCATCAACACCCTCATTTCATTTTGTAACACCCCCAGATCCGACCGGGAATATTACAGCGCCGTGGGCCCCGAGATGGAACCCACAAGGCTGAAGGAAATTTTCGCAAACATTTACAAACGCCAAAGAGGCTAACGACGGTATTATCTATTAAAAACATTCGAAGATTTATAAAGCTCGTTTATCAAACCGTCGTAAAAACTCATTTGAAACCACAAGGCCCAAAATGCCAAAACTCAACAGTTTAAAAACATATGTTAAGCTATCGCTTACACGTACCGACAGAATAGATTTAGAAAATGATTGCCAAAGTAACCTAAGTTACCGGATACCAAAAAGGCCATTTAAAAATACTCACGCAGCGGATGAAGACAAACAATTGAAATACTTTAGCAGCGGAATACAACAACTGATCAGATACTCAAAACACAAATACATGCCCTTGCCAGTATCCTCCGGGAAGTTCATCTCTCCACGACCGCTACAAACTTGATAATCCAAGAACCTAAAAAGAAAGCCCACGACGGGGTCAACCATAATATCCAACAATGATAACCATCACATCTCGACAATAATTACATATCAATGGAAATACTAAGTAAGAATACGACCAGTGTACTCTTACCGTCGTAACTTTACGAGAATCCACGATTTGCATCCTTAACAACACATTAAAATAATACCGAAATATCTGTACGGTATCTCAACAATACTCAAGGTTCTCAAAACATTATCATAACTCGCGATACGGAAATTATACCAACTCTGGCCAATTCAATCCATCGGATAACATCGACAATTCCAATACGATAATCGATTGTCCATCAAAAACAAGTACCAAGGAAATACGGAACATACCTCAATGTAATACCCGAGATTTCTGTTATGTAATTGGAACTTGTGATATTGTAATAATTGTACTTTTGTCTGAGTATTATTCTCCGTATTTCATAATCCGATGTTGTCGAGCGTATAATTTCGTATATGTGATATAAAGATTGTAATTCTGTGCATGTAGCGCACGCTATAGGCTACGGGTAGCGTACGCTAACATGGATTCATAGCGCACGCTACAGAGTGTCATTAGCGCACGCTATGCGTGGTCAGATCGATTGAGACGTGCGGTAGGTGAGATCTGGCCGGGGGACCCTTGTCTGATTGTGTCGAATGAACCTGGATGGCTTTCGGGAAAAGCCAAGTCAACGCCTTAGCGCACGCTACAGACATGTGAATAGCGCACGCTAAGTGCTGACTCCAGTTAAGTCATACAGCCGTTAGCGCACGCTACGAGCAGGGACTAGCGCGCGCTAATAGCCATTTATTATAAATAGGACAGCATCCTATTCGTGATTTCAGTTCTTCTCCTCCCATAACCCGAACTCTTACACTTAGAACATAACTCCCTTTGTCCTAAACACTTCGTATCAACCTCCTGGTTGGAGATTGAAGATCGTATATCATTGGAGATTGGTGTTCAAGCCTTCGGTGTTGGATTGCTTCATTTTCCTCCGTGTTCTTCACTACTTTGAGGTAGGTGATTCTTCACCGATGTTAGTAGTGTTCCTAAGGAAGTTTGAATCATGTTTGGATAGCAAGTATTTCGTTATAATCGGTCATCACATGTTAGAAGGATACTTTTGACGTATCAGCACTATATATCGTATGAACCTTCGAACCATCTTATTATAAGGACTCCTAAGCATGTTCAAATCGATTTATGATCGATGTCGGATATTACCCGATTGCTACGTTGTACACGTTGGAATCTTGTGTTTTGGAACGTAAGACGATCGGAACTTAGATTATTTCTTGAAGATCGTAGATGGAATATGATATGGAGATGACTATCTGTATATTTGTATTTCATAATCATAAAACTTCCACAAACCTTATTAGCATGATATGCCCGAGGATAACTTGTATTATCACGGTAGAATTCATGAGTTCTTCATCATTCAACCCGATTTTGGTTTGCGATTCGCCATGC
Organism: Orobanche coerulescens; assembly: GCA_033398695.1. Taxonomy (NCBI): domain Eukaryota; kingdom Viridiplantae; phylum Streptophyta; class Magnoliopsida; order Lamiales; family Orobanchaceae; genus Orobanche; species Orobanche coerulescens. The sequence continues at coordinate 137,208,045 of CM065806.1, read as the reverse complement.
AAAATTAGCGCACGCTAACATGTGTGAGTTAACGTGCGCTATCGGGGTTCGATTAACGCCACGAAACTTGCGTAGCGTGCGTTATGAGACCGGTAAGGTCGGCGCGATCCGTGGCTAGCGCCACGCTAGTCTTATACGATAGCGTCGCTAACGATCCGGCTTAGCGCCGCGTTACGTGAGTACGTGGCGTCGCTAAGCAATCGACAATTGATTATTTTGAGCTTTTCGGCCGTAGGCGAATTGTTAAACCATTGTTCGACTTGAGATGATTTGTATATCATTCCTTTTGTTAAGGTTCGAGCTTGCTACGTTGATCGAAGGAGGCGACCTTCGAGTGGGTTGAGATCATTGAAGTATATCGTTTCTTGCCATCTTCGAGGCAAGTATCGTAATATGTTAATATTGGTATTTTTGGAGCATGCGTATGATTATTCATGATGTTGAACATGATATTTACTTCGTTGATTTGCCATGGTATTCGTTATATAGTGTTTATATGTTCATGTTGATGAACATAATGATTTGGCATATGTGTATGCATGAGTTGTGTTTGTATACGTTGTACGATCTATCTTTGAGGGCGTATCGGATGTCCACCTCGTGTTGGTCCGACGGGATCATCTTGGGATCTAGGCGAGGCGCTGGATCATTGGACGGGTTATTTCCACCTCGTGTTGGTCGACGGATCATCTTGGGATCTATCTTTGAGGCGCTCGATCATTGGAATACCCATGTGTGTAATGGAATCTTGTAGATTCGCATTGTCGGATTCCGTGGCGGAGTCCGTGTGGTGTATCTTGTTATGTATTGTTGATGCATATTCGAATTGTTTAATATGATACTTGTACTAGCATCGTTTTGCTAACCCCTTCGGGGTGGACATTTGTTTTGATGTTCGGGTAGCCGAGGAGCGAAAGCGACCACGATCTGACGTGGACGGCGAAGGGGTTCGGTGATGGTTAGTGTTATTGGAGTTTTGATTTCTTGGTTTGGTTTTACGTACTCGAGTACGCGTGTCTTATTGATATTAATTCGATATGGTTGTATTAATTACTCGTTGAACCGGTTATGCGTTTTCACAAACTTGAACTTCCGCAGATATTGATGTCTTAGATTTACTTTCTTTTTTAATTAGCCTTGTAAATCCTTACTTAAAGGGTTTACGGCGTAATTATTCGAATATCTCGGGGTGTTACGAATATGGTATCGGAGCTAAGATTCATGGATATCTTGGCGGTCGGGTTTTAGTTGGAGTGCATTTACGTTATTTGATTTACGGGTCGTTTGTAACATCACCTGTTCGGCAAGTCGTCATGTGGACCGTGGTTGTAAGTCTCTTAATCTCTTATACTACCGTTTTACTTAATTACTGTTTTGTGAGTATTGACGGACTTTATTTCGAAAAATTTTATTCTGGATATTGAGAAATTGCGTTTACAGTATGTTGAGAGGAGGACGTGGACGCGGACGCGGTCGTGGATGCGGACGTGGTAACATGAGACATGAGGATTCCGCAACTACCCCAGAAATATCGGCTAGTCGAACCGATTCCCATTCTTGAGGGCAGCAAGGATCAGCGAATGATGACGCAAATCCTAACATGCCGGGAGTGCTTCAACAGGTGGTGGCGCAGATAAACCAGTTCGCTCAGGTCGTTGATCGCATGCAGACGGCGATGGGACAGCAGCACCACGAGGATAACCGGGAGACAGATGGCTTTCTGAGGTGGTTTAATTGCACCCGCCAAATTTTGACGGATCTGCTGAGGCACTTACTTGGGATCACTGGCTCAAGGAGTTGGAGAAGATATTCGCGGGTCTTAAGCGTCCCGAGGACCGGAAGGTTCCCATTGCCCGGTATTTTCCTGACCGGGAGGCCTTTGATTGGTGGGAGGCTATTCGACCCGAGGATCATAATGCGGATTGGACGGAATTCAAACTAATGATGGAAGCACGATTGTCCTCGTCCCGTTAGAGAGGCAAAGATCCGAGAGTTTTTCTCACCACAGAGTTCGGAGGCATCTGTGACGGATGTAATTAAAACTTTTAATCATCGGTGACTTGTGTACGACACTTGGTCGAACGGAGGCGTAAAAGATTTTCATTTTGATATGCGGATGAAGCGGAGATTCAAAGATACATGTCCGGATTCGAGTGTACTACGTTGCGACAGTATCAAGACAAAGCGCTGGCCTACGACATGAAAGAGGCGGCGGTGGAGAAATCAGTAGAGGCAAAGAAGCAGAAGGTGACCGGCAGCTTTGCAGAAAACAAGAGTGGTGGGGCCCACAAGGGCCAGTCTTCCTTTTATTCGGCTAGGAAACCTCCACATCCTTCTAAAGGCGGAAAGAAGTTCCAGACAACATCAGCAGTTTCGGACGCATCAAGGAAATGCTACAATTGTGGTCGAGCAGGGCATATTCGACGTGATTGCCCCGCATCTTCTGTGACTTGTTACGATTGTGGGCAAGAAGGGCACCGTGCGGCCTTCTGTGGAGCCGCTACTAGATCTTTTGGTACCCGCACTCCAGCACCAGTTCCGAAGGAAACAAGTGTGAACCAGACGCAGCAGAGTGGATTTCAGCAGCAGAACGTTGGGAAGAGAGAGACATCCAGTGCTGGGTCCGTTCCTCCGCGCCTGTACGAAATGAGGAGATCTGACGATCAGAACACTGCTGTTGCATCAGGTACGATTCAGATCCTTTTGCAACCAGTTAGTGTTTTATTCGATTCCGGAGCTACACATTCTTTTGTATCATTGAACTGTGTAAATCGTTTAAAAATCTCGTGCTTATTTGATTGTGAACCGTATGTTGTGGGATTGCCGAGTGGAGAGAGAATTGTGGGAACCCTAGAGGCTAGAGATTTTCCAGTATCTATAGGAGGGAGAGATTGGCCGTCGAATCTCATTGTTGTTGACATCTACGGTGACGATTTAATTCTCGGAGACGATTGGCTCAACCGTTATGGAGCTATCCTGAATTACCGAGAGAGAGTCATTTCTATCATTGCTGATGACGGGTCGAACACTTATTCCGAGGATGGAGACCGAAGCTCGGGAAAATTGATCAAAGCAATGAAAGCCGAAAAATTATCAAACAGGGATGTCATGGACTTTGGTGTTATGCCATGAGGAAAGAAGAAGGGGTAGAGCTCTCGTCTATTTCGATTGTGAATGAATTCCCGGATGTATTTCTGACGAATCGCTGGATTACCTCCGCAAAGAGAAGTGGAATTCACCATCGAATTAGAGCCTGGAGCAGCCCCTATTTCCAGGGCACCATACCGCATGGCGCCAACCGAGATGTATGAACTCAAGAAGCAATGGAGGAATTGTTACGAAGGGCCCGTTCTTTTGTCCTAAGAAAGACGGATCCCTCCGACTGTATTGATTACAGGAGCTTAACAAAATGACGATCAAGAATAAGTATCCTATACCTCGGATCGACGACTTGTTTGATCAACGCAAGGGGAAAGGGTATTCTCGAAGATTGACTTGCGATCGGGATACCATCGATTGAGAATTAAGGAATCGGATATACCGAAATCGCTTTGGATCCCGATGCAGGCATTATGAATTTGTAGTGATGCCATTTGGACTTACCAATGCTCCTGCGGTATTCATGCAATTGATGAATCGGGTATTCTTGGAGTACTTGGATAAATTTGTGGTCGTTTTCATTGACGACATCTTGATATATTCGAGGGACGCAGAGGAACATGCTGAACATTTACGTATGGTTTTGAGCATCTTGAGAAAGGAACAGCTGTATGCTAAGCTTTCTAAATGCGAATTCTGGCTTAAGGAAGTAACCTTCCTTGGGCATGTGATATCCTCCGACGGAGTTCAGGTGGACCCGAAGAAAGTCGAAGCAATCTTGGAGTGGGAAGCTCCTAAAAACGTGAAAGAAGTCCGAAGCTTCTTAGGACTTGCTGGATATTATCGCCGCTTTGTAGAGGGATTTTCCAAAATTGCTCGTCCGCTCACCCAGCTATTGCAGAAAACTCAAAAACTCATTTGGAATGAGAAGTGCCAGGCTGGTTTTGACGAGCTTAAGAGGAGACTGACGACAGCACCTATATTAGCACTGCCAGAGGGAACTGATGGATTCATGGTATACAGTGACGCTTCAAATCAGGGTTTGGGTTGTGTGTTGATGCAGAAGGATAAAGTGATTGCTTATGCTTCTCGGCAATTGAAACCGTACGAAGTTAATTATCCGACTCATGATCTGGAGCTAGCAGCTGTGGTCTTTGCCTTGAAAATTTGGCGACATTATTTGTACGGCACTCATTGTCAGATCTTTACAGATCATAAGAGCCTCAAATACATTTTCATGTAAAGAATTAAACATGAGGCAGAGAAGGTGGCTGGAATTGATCAAGGATTACGACTTGGAGGTTCTCTATCATCCGGGGAAAGCAAATGTAGTAGCCGATGCTTTAAGCCGAAAACCCGTTTCTCTTCGAGTGTTGGAAGCATTTACATCCCAAACCAGTATTCAACGAGAACTGATCCGCGAGGGGATTGAAGTATGGGCACCAGGAATCCAAGGGCAACTTTATGTGATGGAACTGACTTCATCACTAGTCGAGGAGATCAAGTCTAAGCAGTTGGACGATTCTCTGATCCTTCGATTATGTGACGAAGTAAAGAAAGGGAAAGCCCCAGGATTCGTGTTACAATACGATGGAGTTCTTAGATTTCAGAATCGACTTTGCGTTCCTGATGATGATGATCTGAGACGGACTATTCTGAAGGAAGCTCATAGCGCGCCCTATTCTATTCACCCAGGCAGCAGTAAGATGTATAAGGATTTAAAGCAAAACTTCTGGTGGGGGAATATGAAGAAGGACGTAGCGGAGTACGTTTCGAAGTGTTTGACTTGTCAGCAGGTTAAGATTGAAAATCAGCGACTTGCCGAGATGTTAAATCCGCTTCCGATCCCTGAATGGAAGTGGGAGGACATTTCGATGGATTTCATCACCAATATGCCAAGGACTAGAACAGGAATGAACACGATTTGGGTTGTAGTTGATCGACTAACCAAGTCGGCTCATTTCCTAGGGATCAAAGATACATGGGGACCCGAGAGATTGGCGCGAGTATTTATTGCGGAGATAGTCAGATTGCATGGGACGCCGAAGACCATTATTTCGGATCGAGATGGTCGTTTCGTGTCGCACTTCTGGAAAGCAGTTCACACGGCTTTGGGGACTGAGCTCAACTTTAGCACAACCTATCATCCCCAAACAGATGGTCAGTCTGAAAGGACTATTCAAACTGTAGAAGACATGCTTAGAGCTTGTGCGTTGGATTGGTCAACTGATTGGGAAGTTCACTTGCCCTTGATCGAATTCACTTACAATAATAGTTGGCATGCTTCTATTAGAATGGCACCATTTGAAGCTTTGTACGGGAGGAGATGCCGATCACCCCTGTGTTGGGATGATTCTTCGGATTTGATCGGAACGGAACCAGAATTGATAATTCAGACTCAAGAGAAGATAGCTTTGATTCGAGAGAGACTGTTGACTGCCCAGAGTCGACAGAAGTCTTATGCCGATGTACGTCGCCGTCCTCTAGAGTTCGACGTTGGGGATCATGTGCTATTGAAGGTGTCTCCTACACGAGGGATTTTCCGTTTTGGGAGAAGAGGCAAGCTTAGTCCGAGATATATCGGACCATTTGAGATCCTAGAGAGAGTTGGGGATTTAGCATACCGGTTGGCCTTACCGCCATCGCTGAGTCATGTTCACAATGTGTTTCACGTATCCCAACTGCGGAAGTATGTACCGGACCCCAGTCACGTCATTGATTTCGACGAGATCGAGATAGCTAATGATGGCACCTTCGAAGAGAGACCAATCAAGATACTTGAGAGCCGGATCAAACAACTGAGGAATAAACCAATACATTTGGTTAAAGTACAATGGTCACGACATGGAGTCGAAGAGGCCACTTGGGAAACGGAGGACGGTATGAAGGCTAAATATCCGGAGTTGTTTTCATCCTAAGTTTCGGGACGAAACTTCTTTTTAGGGAGGAAGGATGTAATACCCGAGATTTCTGTTATGTAATTGGAACTTGTGATATTGTAATAATTGTACTTTTGTCTGAGTATTATTCTCCGTATTTCATAATCCGATGTTGTCGAGCGTATAATTTCGTATATGTGATATAAAGATTGTAATTCTGTGCATGTAGCGCACGCTATAGGCTACGGGTAGCGTACGCTAACATGGATTCATAGCGCACGCTACAGAGTGTCATTAGCGCACGCTATGCGTGGTCAGATCGATTGAGACGTGCGGTAGGTGAGATCTGGCCGGGGGACCCTTGTCGGATTGTGTCGAATGAACCTGGACGGCTTTCGGGAAAAGCCAAGTCAACGCCTTAGCGCACGCTACAGACATGTGAATAGCGCACGCTAAGTGCTGACTCCAGTTAAGTCAGACAGCCGTTAGCGCACGCTACGAGCAGGGACTAGCGCGCGCTAATAGCCATTTATTATAAATAGGACAGCATCCTATTCGTGATTTCAGTTCTTCTCCTCCCATAACCCGAACTCTTACACTTAGAACATAACTCCCTTCGTCCTAAACACTTCGTATCAACCTCCTGGTTCGAGATTGAAGATCGTATATCATTGGAGATTGGTGTTCAAGCCTTCGGTGTTGGATTGCTTCATTTTCCTCCGTGTTCTTCACTACTTTGAGGTAGGTGATTCTTCACCGATGTTAGTAATGTTCCTAAGGAAGTTTGAATCATGTTTGGATAGCAAGTATTTCGTTATAATTGGTCATCACATGTTAGAAGGATACTTTTGACGTATCGGCACTATATATCGTATGAACCTTCGAACCATCTTATTATAAGGACTCCTAAGCATGTTCAAATAGATTTATGATCAGTAATCGGATATTACCCAGTTGCTACGTTGTACACGTTGGAATCTTGTGTTTTGGAACGTAAGACGATCGGAAGTTAGATTATTTCTTGAAGATCGTAGATGGATTATGATATGGAGATGACTATCCGTATATTTGTATTTCATAATCATAAAACGTCCACAAACCTTATTAGCATGATATGCCCGAGGATAACTTGTATTATCACGGTAGAATTCATGAGTTCTTCATCATTCAACCCAGTTTTCGGTTTGCAGTATTCTGCCATGCAAAATTAGCGCACGCTAACATGTGTGAGTTAACGTGCGCTATCGGGGGTTCGATTAACGCCGCGAGGCGTGCGTAGCGTGCGTTATGAGACCGGCCGGTCGCGCGATCCGTGGCTAGCGACGCTAGTCTTATACGATAGCGTCGCTATCAGCCGGCTTAGCGCACGTTACGTAGAGTACGTAGCGCGCGCTAAGCAATCGATGCAGTTGATTATTTTGAGCTTTTCGGCCGTAGGCCGAATTGTTAGGCCATTGTTCGACTTGAGATGATTTGTATATCATTCCTTTTGTTAAGGTTCGAGCTTGCTACGTTGATCGAAGGAGGCGACCTTCGAGTGGGTTGAGATCATTGAAGTATATCGTTTCTTGCCATCTTCGAGGCAAGTATCATGATAGGTTAATATTGGTATTTTTGGAGCATGCGTATGATTATTCATGATGTTGAACATGATATTTACTTCGTTGATTTGCCATGGTATTCGTTATATAGTGTTTATATGTTCATGTTGATGAACATAATGATTTGGCATGTGTATGCATGAGTTGTGTTTGTATACATTGTACGATCTATGCTGAGGGCGCTGGATCGGATGTCCACCTCGTGTTGGTCCTACGGGATCATCTTGGGATCTAGGCTGAGGGCGCTGGATCATTGGACGGGTTATTTCCACCTCGTGTTGGTCCGACGGGATCATCTTGGGATCTATGCTGAGGGCGCTGGATCATTGGAATACCCATGCTGTGTAATGGAATCTTGTAGATTCGCATTGTCGGATTCCGGTAGCGGAAGTCCGTGTGGTGTATCTTGTTATGTATTGTTGATGCATATTCGAATTGTTTAATATGATACTTGTACTAGCATCGTTTTGCTAACCCCTTCGGGGGTGGACATTTGTTTTGATGTTCAGGTAGCCGAGGAGCAGAGAAACAGCCACAGTACCGACGTGACGACGAAGGGGTTCAGTGATGTTTAGTGTTATTGGAGTTTTGATTTCTTGGTTTGGTTTCTGTACTCGAGTACGCGTGTCTTATTGATATTAATTCGATATGGTTGTATTAATTACTTGTTGAACCAGTTGTACGTTTTCACAAACTTGAACTTCCGCAGTATTGATGTCTTAGATTTACTTTCTTTTTTTAATTAGCCTTGTAAATCCTTACTTAAAGGGTTTACGGCGCTGTAATTATTCCGAATATCTCGGGGTGTTACACTCAAGATACGAAATACCATTACCATCACGTCAGTCTAATCCGAGATCAGATCAACACAACATACGGACATGGTCCTAACACAAGACCTACAAATGCATACTCATATGACAACGTCAATATGATCACAACAATAACGACAATGTATACTTATGGCAAACCCATAATATACATATGCACAACAACAATACATGGCAATCCGATGATCCAACGTTCACTGCCTAGATCCCCCGATGATCCCGTCAGATCAACCCGAGGTGGAAAACCCGTCCGACGATCCAGCGCACGCTAGCATAGATCCCCCGATGATCCCGTCGGACCAACCCGAGGTGGACATATGACAACAATGCACAACTGCACAAAACAACAGTACACAATACACGACAACAACAATGCACAACTGCATGACAACAACAATACACGAATGTATCACAACATGATCGACTCAAATGATAAAAATGATTAGAGTACTTGCCCCGAGTCCTTCGAGAATGATCTCAATGTCTAAACCATCCCGAACCATTATCCTCAATACTCGACGGTCCAAAGTATCACGAATTGCAGATAGTTCATATCTCCGTTTTTATCACGATATATCCTCGATATACAAGTATACCAATAACAAAAGTAAATCATATACATTATGATTTAGATTCCCAAAACTCGAATATGATTTATAATCCCAAGTCTCATGTGATTACGATTATAAACATTTCTATACGAATTATAAACGAATGAAACGGAAACCATTCATTAAATACTATAAACTGAGTAAGTAATAACTTACTCGATACCGATACGACGATGATGAAGCCGCTACCAATTTCATTGTCTTCGTTTACCAGCTCCTCGGCCCTGACCAACGCCATTCACGAACATACTCGAACACGACCTCAACATACGGTTATAAACACCGATCAATAATCTCAACCTATTACAATAATCGATAAACAACAAGTTCGACAACAATCAACAATCGATAAAACCAATTCACAATCTCCACGGCTCAACAATATCTCGGTTAACCATAAGTCTGATCAAGCCAACTTAAACGATCACGAATTCATAATCGAAACAGAATATACTACCCTGCCTGTTGACTTAGTGCACGTTAATTACTTAACGTAGCGTGCGCTAAGACGTTCCCGTTAGCGTGCGCTAGACAGTAACACTAGCGTGCGCTAATGACATGCAGTTGCATGCATTTCATATACCGATCAACACATGGCGATTATCAAGAACACTAAGTGATTCTAAACCATGTTCATAGTTATCAAACAACGAAATTCGATATCCTTTAACATACAAACAATCATTCAACTTATAATCCAAGTCCTATATCCATATATCATCTTCCTCAATATCAACATCATGAAACATCAAGAACGTAACAACACTCCCTGAATCTTCCATTACAGAGAGTAATCATCGACAATAATATCAACATCCGAAACTGAGGAGAAGGATTAATCCACTTATCTCAAGAAAACGAACAACACAATTTAAACCACAAGAATCATATCAATATCTTTATATCAACAATAACATCATCATAATCCGGTAATCCATCTCATAATCATGCTTATCAACTCGTTTATGTAATAATCATCAACTCAAGAACATCAACATTCAATCCAAAATGAAATCCAAAGATGAAGAGTGATTACCTTTATGAAGGAATGGATTGATTTCCAAGGTTGAATCCATTTCCAAGAATCACCAATGATTTCAAGAACAAAACTTTAATCCATGATTTCTATCTTAATCTTGTTAAAGATCACCACCTCACCGTGTTTGGCAACCTCAAGAACCTCTCAAAACTCTCTCTATCGACTGAAGGTGAAAGAAAGGACGAAATGCTTCATAATACCCATCTGTCCCTTATATAGAATACATTACTAGCGTGCGCTAAATCTTATGTTTAGCATGCGCTACGGCCTTAGCGTGCGCTAGCTGACCTTTGTTAGCGTGCGCTATCGCAGTCCAGAGACTACTGTCTGGCTTCGTACATGAGCTTACGTATGTAATGCCCATGCATTAGCATACATAACTTAAACCATCTAGCGTACGCAAGTCCTTGCATTTTAGCGTGCGCTAACATCAGTTGACTCGTTTGTCTGTATGCTCCGAAGACTGGTCCACACGCCAAAAGTGCTGACGAGGATAAGATTCCTTTTTGTCCGATATACAGTTAGCGTGCGCTAACCATCATGCATTAGCGTGCGCTAACACTACATTACAACATCCGTTGACTTACTAGAATGTGCGCCGAAAGTGGTCTGGTCCACACGTAGATTCCTTCTGATCTGACTGCACTAGCGTGCGCTACATTCTGCCTCTAGCGTGCGCTAACCATGAACGATAGCGTGCGCTATACTTGACCAGTAGCGCGCGCTAGTCAGGCTATACTTAGCCATTTCCAACTTTTCTCGTCTGTCTCGACATACTGGATACGTACACTCACACACTGAATACATATACTTAATTCCATAATATTCTCATATGATACATAATATCCTCAATTGCAATTGTCGACCAAGTACGACAATTATACCAATACTGACATCTCAGTCCTTCATTTATTTTATCTATACTGCATGCATTCCACGCCTGTACAATATAACTGGATAAAATAATATTAAACAATGGTAGTAGAAATTTGGATATCACATACCCCACCACCTAACACAAGTTACGTCCTCACACCTTGCAATCCGTCACATAAAAACAAACCAACCGTTCGACCAAGATATTCGAAACCATCACGACGACGATCGATCGTCATCATTAACGAATAACCGAAACAAAGACACTTACAAATGCGCAAAGTCGACGATCTCCGAGATCCTAGCAAGTGACTCCACTGTAAAGCTTCAACACGCTTACGATCACAATTCCATGGATCTCAACAAAAATATAACATCTTCGGAAGAAATAATCTATCCGTTTCAAATCCTGTCTGCTTGATTACACAATCAAGTCCAATTCCTGATACAAATCAATAATACACGATACATCAGTGAAACAACTGCCCAACACAATGGCAACGAATCCCGAAATATCAACACAAAATCTGAACGCTCAAATGATCACCAGCAATGATCAACCCATAAATTAATCGAGAATATCATTGACATGATGAACTCTAATATGACCAATCCAAAGGTCGAAACGCAATCGAGAATGTCATCACCATGATAAACTCCAACACGGTCAACACAAAACCACGAAAGAATAGCATTCTCAAAACGACAAACCAATCACATACAGTGGATCTCAATAAACACACCTGATTGTCGAACATACTCCTCGGCATACGAACAACCAATCACAAACCCACGAACATATCCAATCATACATGGAGTGGGAACGACCACTCAATATCCAAAACAACCAGCATGGGGTCACCATCCCTAAATCTACACTTACAAAAGAAATCATTCAAAATCACTGGTAAAATCGCGCTACTACCATCACATAGCACATATGTCCCGGTTTCATAAAACCCATAGTTCCAAAATTACATGATGTACCCGAACCTGCAATACGCAGTATATTTCTCTTATCCGATAAATCAACCGATCATCATTGGATAATCAAACTACCATACTAAAGTTCGAATCTCTTTTCCTCATACCATACTGATGTCTTATCTAGTTCGTGAACCTCATTCACACCGTGAGGTAGTGATCTGCAATTGGCCAAGGGCCTCTATAAGGGTGTCAGCATATATAACTTCACCACGATATGCATTATGCATTAAATGCGTATGTACATCAATCACATTTTCAAAACCAATTTGAAATCATATAATCTTGTCAAGGAGACAAATTTTCGAAAGTTCTTTCAAAAATTTCAAAACTCAAAACATAAATTTTGGTAAGACCACCAAATCAATTCTCGAAAAATAAACTTGCTCGCTGGTGCCAAGTATTTGATAACAGTTTCCTTCGAATCCACATGATTTCGAAGTTTTAAAATGAAAACTATGCAAATGATTGACCACATCCGTACTCCTATATACTAATCCGGCTCATCACAAATCCCACTGATATGCCATCAGAAAACTACACGATAGAATCCAAAATCTCAATGTATGGACTCCGAAAAAAAACTCCTTTTTCCACATATGACTCACAACGTCAACCATTTTTCATCCTGGATCACCTCAATTATGCTATGGCAATGCCTTGAAACAAATCAACAGAGCGAAAGACTTCCCGAGAAGTTTCATTTGAACAAATAAATCAAAACTGCGACAGGCAGAAACGAAATAGGTAAATGATTGATAAAGTATTTTACAAGTCTCGGGAGTTTTTTTAAGAAAACAGAAAAGTCTTTTGAAATATTAGGGTCTCAGCCCGTATCTCGTTCCGCATTACAAGAGGTTTAAAAAAAATAGGAAACGCTTTTTCGGACCCCAAGCCCTGAGTTATAAAACAATTTCAAAAAAATCTATTGGGTCTCGGCCCAAAAATCATTTACGGTAAAACATCCGTAAAACATTCATTTTGAAAAGTATCATTTTCAAATGCTCAAAAACAGTTCATATATCTCAAAATGAACTAACATGACTACATGTTCTCCTGAACAATCCACAATATTTCTCCCAAATGCAAAACTCCGTTCCAAAACTTAATCGACATATTGATTTCCAAAATCATAACTTCTCAAGATCATCAATCCTGTCCCAACTCTGTCACCTTATACTGTAATGAATAATATTCTGCTGAATCTCAAAGCATATCAACTTAGAACGGCAATAAATCTCGATGAAATTTAAAAATCCAAATACTTACAGATCGTGAAGCCGACGATTCCCCGTGATACTGGCACATGTCTCGACTCAAGAAAATACTCGACACAGATATTTTCAAAACACACATTTTGCAAACTCAGTTCACTCGAGAAAACAACACAGCTCTATTTGAAGAAACACGTTAACACCATTTGAAAAAGTTACAACAATCCCAGTACCACACTGGTAAATCACATAAGCACAAGCCCGAGTGAACAATAAAAACTCACGGCTCCAATATTTTTCAATCAACAATTCAAATGACGCGACAGAAACACGACCCAACTCGACCCGACTGCCTAGGTTTTCTCAACCTAAGCTCCGATACCATATTCTGTAACACCCCCAGATCCGACCGGGAATATTACAGCGCCGTGGGCCCCGAGATGGAACCCACAAGGCTGAAGGAAATTTTCGCAAACATTTACAAACGCCCAAGAGGCTAACGACGGTATTATCTATTAAAAACATTCGAAGATTTATAAAGCTCGTTTATCAAACCGTCGTAAAAACTCATTTGAAACCACAAGGCCCAAAATGCCAAAACTCAACAGTTTAAAAACATATGTTAAGCTATCGCTTACACGTACCGACAGAATAGATTTAGAAAATGATTGTCAAAGTAACCTAAGTTACCGGATACCAAAAAGGCCATTTAAAAATACTCACGCAGCGGATGAAGACAAACAATTGAAATACTTTAGCAGCGGAATACAACAACTGATCAGAAACTTAAAACACAAATACATGCCCTTGCCGTATCCTCCGGAAGTTCATCTCTCCACGACCGCTACAAACTTGATAATCCAAGAACCTAAAAAGAAAGCCCACGACGGTCACCATAATATCCAACAATGATAACCATCACATCTCGACAATAATTACATATCAATGGAAATACTAAGTAAGAATACGACCAGTGTACTCTTACCGTCGTAACTTTACGAGAATCCACGATTCGCATCCTTAACAACACATTAAAATAATACCGAAATATCATGCGGTATCTCAACAATACTCAAGGTTCTCAAAACATTATCATAACTCGCGATACGGAAATTATACCAACTCTGGCCAATTCAATCCATCGGATAACATCGACAATTCCAATACGATAATCGATTGTCCATCAAAAACAAGTACAAGGAAATACGGAACATACCTCAAGATACGAAATACCATTACCATCACGTCAGTCTAATCCGAGATCAGATCAACACAACATACGGACATGGTCCTAACACAAGACCTACAAATGCATACTCATATGACAACGTCAATATGATCACAACAATAACGACAATGTATACTTATGGCAAACCCATAATATACATATGCACAACAACAATACATGGCAATCCGATGATCCAGCGTTCACTGCCTAGATCCCCCGATGATCCCGTCCGACCAACCCGAGGTGGAAAACCCGTCCGACGATCTAGCGCACGCTAGCATAGATCCCCCGATGATCCCGTCGGACCAACCCGAGGTGGACATATGACAACAATGCACAACTGCACAAAACAACAGTACACAATACACGACAACAACAATGCACAACTGCATGACAACAACGATACACGAATGTATCACAACATGATCGACTCAAATGATAAAAATGATTAGAGTACTTGCCCCGAGTCCTTCGAGAATGATCTCAATGTCTAAACCATCCCAAACCATTATCCTCAATACTCGACGGTCCAAAGTATCACGAATTGCAGATAGTTCATATCTCCGTTTTTATCACGATATATCCTCGATATACAAGTATACCAATAACAAAAGTAAATCATATACATTATGATTTAGATTCCCAAAACTCGAATATGATTTATAATCCCAAGTCTCATGTGATTACGATTATAAACATTGCTATACGAATTATAAACGAATGAAACGGAAACCATTCATTAAATACTATAAACTGAGTAAGTAATAACTTACTCGATACCGATACGACGATGATGAAGCCGCTACCAATTTCATTGTCTTCGTCTACCAGCTCCTCGGCCCTGACCAACGCCATTCACAAACATACTCGAACACGACCGCAACATACGGTTATAAACACCGATCAATAATCTCAACCTATTACAATAATCGATAAACAACAAGTTCGACAACAATCAACAATCGATAAAACCAATTCACAATCTCCACGGCTCAACAATATCTCGGTTAACCATAAGTCTGATCAAGCCAACTTAAACGATCACGAATTCATAATCGAAACAGAATATACTACCCTGCCTGTTGACTTAGCGCACGTTAATTACTTAACGTAGCGTGCGCTAAGACGTTCCCGTTAGCGTGCGCTAGACAGTAACACTAGCATGCGCTAATGACATGCAGTTGCATGCATTTCATATACCGATCAACACATGGCGATTATCAAGAACACTAAGTGATTCTAAACCATGTTCATAGTTATCAAACAACGAAATTCGATATCCTTTAACATACAAACAATCATTCAACTTATAATCCAAGTCTTATATCCATATATCATCTTCCTCAATATCAACATCATGAAAAATCAAGAACGTAACAACACTCCCTTAATCTTCCATTACAGAGAGTAATCATCGACAATAACATCAACATCCGAAACTGAGGAGAAGGATTAATCCACTTATCTCAAGAAAACGAACAACACAATTTAAACCACAAGAATCATATCAATATCTTCATATCAACAATAACATCATCATAATCCGGTAATCCATCTCATAATCATGCTTATCAACTCATTTATGTAATAATCATCAACTCAAGAACATCAACATTCAATCCAAAATGAAATCCAAAGATGAAGAGTGATTACCTTTATGAAGGAATGGATTGATTTCCAAGGTTGAATCCATTTCCAAGAATCACCAATGATTTCAAGAACAAAACTTTAATCCATGATTTCTATCTTAATCTTGTTAAAGATCACCACCTCACCGTGTTTGGGAACCTCAAGAACCTCTCAAAACTCTCTCTATCGACTGAAGGTGAAAGAAAGGACGAAATGCTTCATAATACCCGTCTGTCCCTTATATAGAATACATTACTAGCGTGCGCTAAATCTTATGTTTAGCGTGAGCTACGGCCTTAGCGTGCGCTAGCTGACCTTTGTTAGCGTGCGCTATCGCAGTCCATAGACTACTGTCTGGCTTCGTACATGAGCTTACGTACGTAATGCCCATGCATTAGCGTACGTAACTTAAACCATCTAGCGTACGCAAGTCCTTGCGTTTTAGCGTGCGCTAACATCAGTTGACTCGTTTGTCTATATGCTCCGAAGACTGGTCCACACGCCGAAAGTGCTGACGAGGATAAGGTTCCTTTTTGTCCGATATACAGTTAGCGTGCGCTAACCATCATGCATTAGCGTGCGCTAACACTACATTACAACATCCGTTGACTTACCAGAATGTGCGCCGAAAGTAGATTCCTTCTGATCTGACTGCACTAGCGTGCGCTACATTCTGCCTCTAGCGTGCGCTAACCATGAACGATAGCGTGCGCTATACTTGACCATTAGCGCGCGCTAGTCAGGCTATACTTAGCCATTTCCAACTCTTCTCGTCTGTCTCGACATACTGGATACGTACACTCACACACTGAATACATATACTTAATTCCATAATATTCTCATATGATACATAATATCCTCAATTGCAATTGTCGACCAAGTACGACAATTATACCAATACTGACATCTCAGTCCTTCATTTATTTTATCTATACTGTACAGATTCCACGTTGTACAATATAACTCGGATAAAATAATATTAAACAATGGTAGTAGAAATTTCGGATATTACACATTTTGCCTAGACGCCCGGTTCTGATGACCAAACATCTCGGTGAGATTTTCATCATCTCCACGGCTGTGCCCATCGTCTGATGATGATGCTGCAATACATTTTTCAGTGAAGCCAAAATGTAACAGCAAGCCATCTCATCAGACTTCTTCCATTTTCGGAATTCAGCCAACTCTTCAGGAGTCGCATCCCGTTCTGGTTCCAGAGGTCTCTCCTCGGTTAACACAAATTTATGTCCCTCGGCAGTCAGGACTATGTCAAGATTTCTTTTCAAGTCGGCAAAATTAATGCCATCAAGTTTAATTTCTTTGAGAAAAACAGCAAGTGGATTGAAATACATCTGAGAATAAAATTAAAAACACCATTCATCACATAATTCGACGCAAAATATATTGAAAAACCTTAAAACACAATATATATGCAATCAACCAACACCTCGAAAAACCGTGCATGCAAGCCACGTTACTGTGGACGTTTACACCTACATTTTTCAAGTAGATTTTAACGTCTTTAATTTTACTATTTAGTCAAGATGCGTTTTGACAAGTAAAATTAATAGTTGGTTCCTCTTGGCCATATATTAAATTAACATAGACTCCGATGTAGAGCTTATTAATTAATACACCTAAGTGAACACCATAATTTAACAAACCTTATAATATTATTTAATGATAATAGTCCTACAGATGGAGAGGTCCTATCATAAAAAATAATATTCACATTTTTGTTATCTAAATTGAAGTTTAAAACTAGTGAGCCAATAATTAGCACATCCTATGTGGACGAAGACTCTAATGTCAACACGCATGCTAATTATTTCACAATTTAAACCAATTATGGAGGCCAACTTGATTTTAAAAAAAATATTTTAAAACCACTTAGTTATTTTTAAAAAAAATAAGGTTTTTAATTTTCTCGTCCTAACATGCAAGAAACATATAACGCATACATCCATACATGTCATACATCCAAAACAATAAAACCAACAATAAAATAAATTAGATAATTAAATTCAATTATCATGGCTTTTACACCTCGTTTTGAATAACGAGAAAGTCTCCGGCTCGCTTGCTCCCACTGCTTCAAGCATCTCGTCACCTCCTCCCGGTTGGGCCACAAAATTGCCAAATTTAGAAACTTTCTTCCATGCAAAAATTAATTTCACAAGAAATTTCTTAATTTAAATTTATTGTGTTCCAACGGACGCAATAAACGGCGAAAAAACTGAACAGGATCTGAAATTGCTCGACCCGATCCGACACTGCCCGATCCAGACTGTCGGACCCGCGGCCCTGCACAGCCCGACCCGACCCGCTGTTCTAGGTCTGACCGACCCGAGACACCCGCGGCCGAGACCGCATGTACTGGCCGAGTCCCGATCGGCATCATCCTGGTCTCGATCAGTTCGTCCGATCGGGACTCCTTTTCGCGCTGGACTTCTTTTCCTTCGTACTTTGTGTATCCAACTCGATTATAATTTTACACGAAATAAAGTACATCGAATTTACAACAAAAAATTATAAGGAAAAATTAAATCCTATTCTACTCATGGATTATTTCATGAGAAAAACTTATACATGCCTCAAAACCGGGCCAAATTACCGAAACCGCATAAATAAAATAAAATTTTACATAGCCATGATAATTGGACTATATTCACCTCCAATACAATTTCTAGCAAAATATTCCAAATACCATATCATATGAATATTTAAATTGCTAGCAAATTAATCACCAAATTAATTAAATTGAACAGAACCTAAAGACCGGCTCCGATACCAATTGTTAGAATATAAAACGCAGCGGAAGCAATATGGGATTGTAT
The DNA here is from genome assembly GCA_033398695.1 of Orobanche coerulescens. Lineage (NCBI taxonomy): Eukaryota > Viridiplantae > Streptophyta > Magnoliopsida > Lamiales > Orobanchaceae > Orobanche > Orobanche coerulescens. Next base: position 137,189,218 of record CM065806.1, on the reverse strand, counting down.
GAATTGATATTTGGTTTTATAAACTAACCAACATAAATAGCGGATCTATTTAGGTTTGTCAATTAATTAATTAATTAGATTAAGTTACAATTTAAATACATATATTTACGCAGTATAATTGATAATTCATACCTTTGAAGCGAAGTGGTAGAAAATCCCTTCGGGTCGATCGAACTCCTCCTAATACTCCTCCTTGATCTTTTTGTATTTCTACCTCAAGATCTTCTAGAGTATATCCCGCATTTATCTGGATGTCGTGTGGGCAACAATCTACCGGACTGCTTGGACTGCAATATGGATCGGCCGAACTACTATTGTTCCTCAAGAATACCTCAATTTTTCTATCTATTTTTCTTGATGATATTTTAGAAAAATATGGTGTTTACCAAATTATGGAATCAAAGATACAAGTCAAGATCCACAATTAAAACACAAAAAATCGAAATTCTTGTTCAATAATGAGTAGTAAAATCGGCCACCCCATAGTCCTATATATAGGTATTTTGGGCAACTCTAGGGACTTTAAGGAGGATAAGGTAAGGACTCCCAATAGATTTCATTTTACCATATTAGGACTCTTCATAATATAATGAATCTATTAATATCAACTTAGTCCACTAAAAAGTTGATATTGCACTTCCTACCAAAATCCCAAATTACGAAATTGGGCTACTTTTTGAATTAATTATTTTTCGTGTTTAATAATACCTCCTTTCTTTTATAACTGCAACATCTGAACTTTCACGCTTGTCAATGCACAACTTTAACTATTAATATCTTCAATTCTTTATCTTTAGAAATTATAAGAAGTTGATATTTTAAGAGTATATTTCGAGATAAATCTAACAAGATCTCACATGATTATATTTTTTCATATGTATAAATCACAAAAGATGGTCAAAGGAGAGTATGTGAACAGTGTAATAGTCAACATGTTGCAATAATAAGAGAACGGAGGAAGTATATCCCATGTCCATTAATTAATTTAAGCTACTGAATGCTTTTAATTAATTAATATATTATACATGAGTAAACCACTCGACCTTTATTATTATATCGGAAAATTAATTCCACCTGCAGGGTTTAATAAAATAATCCTTTCGACTGCCTCAAGGGACATGATCAGCCCGACTGGTCGGGACACAATTTCTAGCTATAATATTAATTATCATATACCACCTTTTTGAAAAAAAAAAAAGAATTTTGAAACACCAGTTGAACTTTGAATATCACATTTCAAAAAAGGAATACAATATCGTTATCGAGACTTAAAAAAAACGTCTTACATTTGATAAACAATGAGGACATCTTTCTATTAGCTAAAACTTTCAGAAATATTCGACCTTCGGGTCTAGGCCATTGCGTCTCTAAATTACTGAAAATATCTCAAAATATTTTGGTCCTCAAGGTGTAGGAATTTTGAAACATACAGTTGTGCTAGTAGGCACCTTGAAAATACTGCGAGGAAATAATCCATTTTAAAAGTACGTCTCGAAATTTATTCTCTAAGACACTCAAGACTTTCAAAAATCCATTAGGCCAGAATGCCCAAAACTCACACGGTACAAGTAGCTCGTGTCACACGAGGCATAACATAAAGAAGGGATACTTACATCCACAGGTTGCACAAAGATGATGATCGCCCCACGATACTAATCCCGACCAACAAACTCAGACGACGCATCGCGAAACGACTCAGTCAGACAAAATCCAACGAGACACGACTCAACAGACACAACTTGACCCGACAGTGTAGGATTCTACAACCTAAAGCTCTGATACCATTTATGTAACACCCCCAATCCACTCAGGATATTACACGCCGTAGGCCCTTTCCTCAATGATATACCAGGCTGGTCACTAAAATCAAACATCTCAACATCGCCTTTAAGGCTAAAGTGACCCAGTAGACCGATTTGGTCTTTCAATTAATACATACAACTCAATCTCAATACATAGCCACGTCGGGGTCAAAAAACAACACGCTCCCGTACAACGGGGAAAAATACTGCAGCGGAATAACTACAACTAAACCAATACAACATCGTACGAGTTCTCATGTGATTAGTATCGATCATCATTCATCATCCTTCATACCAACCCTTTCTTATGCTCCCCAAGGCCCTGCACGTACCTCAATGCAATACGGATATCCAGCCCCCGATTACTCGGGGGCTAGCAAAATTCCACTATTTTTCTAGTGCAAGTACAAAGTGAAAATACGAGTCTTATAAATCATATTCCAAGAATAATAATAATCAGGAATCCCCAAAGATTTAAACATAACGAAAGATACTTCCCGAGGCAGAGAGTTTGGGTAAACTTTCCAAATTCAAAAGATAACAAATCAAGAAAACAATTTATAAAATGTTTTAAAATGCCCTCGGGAGTTTTAACAGAAAAACAATTTAGGATTATCGAATCCTTCTCTTTCAAAAACCGAAAGGGGTCACAACCCAAAGATTTGCTTTCTCAAATAAAAACCAACAACAATTCACAGGGTTCATAGCCCACGTCACGTGTCCTTGACGGACATAAAGTCAACAGAATATAACCACCCAAGATACGAAATCTTGGTAACATGTCCAAGGTACTCGCCCTAGCAAAACACATCCAAAATCATATTCATAACACCGTGATCACATGCCATGTCATCTCATGGTTGGATCAATCACCTTTTGCATCCTGACCACGTGATCACATGCCATGTGTCACTGTAGGTTTTCTTAGGCTCTCACGGTTGGATCAATTACTTGTTGCATCCCGACCACATGATCACAAGCCATGTGTCACTGTAGTTTTTCTTAGGCTCTCACAGTTGGATCAATCACTTGTTGCATCCTGAACACGTGATCACAAGCCATGTTTCACCATTGACCTCGCCTATGTCCATACATTCACACACGTAACGCAGTACACCAAGGATATCCCAACAATTCACCTAGAGACAACAAACACTTAGCACGACACAAACGTCAAATCACAACGCACCGAAATGAGGTAATATACCTATATATATATGCATTATCAAAGCACAACATCAACACCAAACATATCCATATGATTCACTTAATCATTTACAAACACGTCATTCACAAAACACACCATTCACACTACACACACGCATTTTGAGAGTGAGCCTTTAACGAGGTTTAAGTGAATCTTTTGAATAGTTCATGTCAAACAACTAAACAAACACACTCAGACGATCACCGATCATCATATACACAACACAAGGAATGTATGAACAAGGTACTTGCCTCGAATAATCACGGACGCAGAGAATCGACCGAAGTAAGGCGACACGAACCGACTACGAATCCACCAACTCTGCTGAACACCAATCCGCGACAAAAAAACTATGAACGACAATAACAATAATGAAAATGAATTCCATAGCATGGCCTAAAGCCGATGAATTCAAGGAATAAACGACGTAAGTTCAAGGGTTTCCCCCAAAACGGCCAAGAACACGAATCTACCCGACAAAAACATGAAAACAAAATTCTAAACCATAGGTTATGGCCAACATGACTAGATAACAACAAAGGAATCAACAATTTTGGATTAGAATCACGAAATCGAGACAAACCCCGAATATTATAAATCTTATGATTTTAGAGAATACCTTGATTCACAAGAAGAAGGATGATTGGTAGATGATTAGATGATGATAACAAGCATCGGAATCTATGCTTTGATGACCCACGATACTTTAACGGATCGCCTCTGGAAACCCTTGCCGAAAAGCCGACCGAAGAGAACAAGGAAAGAAAACCCTGAAATGAAGACTGCTGCTCCAGTTTTTATAACTGGATCTGAATAGCGTACGCTAACAATACCGTTACCGTGCACTAACAATACCGTTACCGTGCGCTAACGGAGTACTCCAGTACCTACTGGTTCTGAAATTGATCTACGATAGCGTGCGCTAATCCTATACTTAGCGTGCGCTAACGGGCCTAAATCCAGCTACTGTCCTCTGAAACTGCTGCCCGATAGCGTGTTAATGACATGCTTAGTGCGCGCTAATGTACCCAGAAACCACAGCAGTAGAGCTCTCAAAACGGGTTACAACGACGGACTCCTCCAATCGAAACACCAAGTTCAAGATACGCACGAAAAGCTCCAGAATAAGATCATACTAAGAGCTTTAGCTCCAATCAAACTCACACGTGACCAAGAAAAGAGTCGAACAACAAATACGAAGGCGGATACCCACAACTTAGGGAAATTACACAATGGCCCAAAACACCCAAAAATCACGATACGTGATGGAATAACAAAACCGAAGTTCACAACATGTCTAACAAATTTAAACGGACTTTGAAGGAACACGAAATAGTATTTTCGAACAAGATTCGCAAGAATCGAACTCAAGCACGGAAAAGTCGCTTAAGAACACGGAACTCAACAAAACGACACCGAAACGAACTCGGATGACAAAAAGTGCAGAGTTAATCATTCTCAAAATGACGAAACGGTCACAAGAGAGCCGTTAAAACGGACTCCTGCCAGAAAATTTTTTTTTACCGAAAATTAAAATTGCGGATATTACATACTACACTCCTTAAAAGAAGTTTCATACCGAAACTTAAAATAAGTAGGAAGGAGCAATATCCCACCAGGAATATCTCAACAAGATACATAAGAACTGAATAACTCACACCCATCGGCGAAACGCTACAAGCAACGCAAGAAACATACTGTAACACCCCCAAACCACTCGGGAATATTACAGCGCCGCAGACCCTCTACACGAGGATCTACTAGACTAAATACAAGACAATGCATCACTTCACATGCCGACATGGCTACGTAAAGGACCATTAGACCGATTTGGTCTTTTACCATAACACAATACACAACATTACGTACAAGATTCTTTCCCAAAACTCATTCCCACGCAGGGGCTGAAATACAAATACAAATCCCATAAATCGGGGTAACAACACATCGGAGGGATAACCAACACGACTCTACAATTGGTCTTCACGTGATTAGTATCTTTGTCTCCCATCATCCTTCGTATCGATCCTGTGATTCGCTCCCCAGCTACCTGCAAGTACCTGGACGCAATACAGACATCTACCCCCCGAATACTCGGGGGTTAGCAAAACTCCACTGTTTTGCTAGTGCAAGTATAAAACAGAAGTACAAGCCATACACAACGTGCTTCAAGAATATAATAATCTTGAATATATTTCCCGAGATAATTCACTTAATCAAAACAGTTTGGTTTATAAAAAGGGTAGGAAATAATACCATGTATCTCTTACAAAACATTTTATAATATCGGGAGTTTGAAAACATTTGGAAATAAGGAATTCTCAAGTCTTTCGAAAACACTTGGGGGCACGGCCCAAAATCGTCTTTCCAAAATACGATTCCAATAATAAAACGCGGTTTCACAACCCAATTCACAACAACCGGGGTCCAAGACTCAAATCATAAGCCACAGGGTCCACGACCCGAATCACATAACACATGTTCCTAAGGATTATTCGCGTCCCGTGCTAAAAAGCCACGAACCTCAGATGCCCCCGTAGAACATACCCGAGTGAATAACCCAATAGGAAACCATACCAAATCACATGTCCTCGTGACAACAGTCACGGAACCATTCCATACCACAACCATAAGTTATCCCGGCATCGGGTTAACAAGCCACGAACCTCGGAGTTGTAACACCCCCAGATCCGACCGGGAATATTACAGCGCCGTGGGCCCCGAGATGGAACCCACAAGGCTGAAGGAAATTTTTGCAAACATTTACAAACGCCCAAGAGGCTAACGACGGTATTATCTATTAAAAACATTCGAAGATTTATAAAACTCGTTTATCAAACCGTCGTAAAAACTCATTTGAAACCACAAGGCCCAAAATGCCAAAAATCAACAGTTTAAAAACATACGTTAAGCTATCGCTTACACGTACCGACAGAATAGATTTAGAAAATGATTGCCAAAGTAACGTAAGTTATCGGATACCAAAAAGGCCATTTAAGAATACTCACGCAGCGGATAAAGACAAACAATTAAAATACTCTAGCAATGAATACAACGACTGATCAGAAACTCAAAACACAAATACATGCCCTTGCCAGTATCCCCCGGGAAGTTCATCTCTCCACGACCGCTACAAGCTTGATAATCCAAGAACCTAAAAAGAAAGCCCACGACGGGGTCAGCCATAATATCTAACAATGATAACCATCACATCTCGTCAATAATTACATATCAATGGAAATACTAAGTAAGAATACGACCAATGTAATCTTACCGTCATAACTTTACGAGAATCCACGATTCGTATCCTTAACAACACATTAAGATAATACCGAAATATCTGTACGGTATCTCAACAATACTCAAGGTTCTCAAAACATTATCATAACTCGCGATACGGAAATTATACCAACTCTGGCCAATTCAATCCATCGGATAACATCGACAATTCCAATACGATAATCGATTGTCCATCAAAGACAAGTACCAAGGAAATACGGAACATACCTCAAGATTAAGAAATACCATGACAATCACACCAATCTAATCCGAGATCAGATCAACATAACATACGGACATGGTCCTAACACAAGACCTACAAATGCATACTCATATGACAACGTCAATATGATCACAATAATAACGACAATGTATACTTATGGCAAACCCATAATATACATATGCACAACAACAATACATGGAAATCCGATGATCCAGCGTTCACTGCCTAGATCCCCCGATGATCCCGTCAGACCAACCCGAGGTGGAAAACCCGTCCGTTGATCCAGCGCACGCTAGCATAGATCCCCCGATGATCCCGTCGGACCAACATGAGGTGGACATATGACAACAATGCACAACTGCACAAAACAACAGTACACAATACACGACAACAACAATGCACAAATGCATGACAACAACGATACACGAATGTATCACGACATGATCGACACAAATGATAAAAATGAATAGAGTACTTGCCCTGAGTCCTTCGAGAACAATCTCGATGTCCAGACCATCACGAACCATTATTTTGAATATTCGACGATCCGAAATGTCACGGATGGTAAATAATTCACGCCTTTGTCTATACCATGATGTATCCTCGATACCAAGTATGCATGTAAATCATATACATTATGATTTAATTCCCAAAACTCAAATACAACCTATAATCTCAACTCTCCTGTGATTACGATTTATAAACATTGCTATACGAATTATAAACGAATGAAACTGAAACCATTCATTAAATATTATAAATTGAGCAAGTAATAACTTGCCTCGATACCAATGAAGCCGTTACCAATTCCTTGCCGTCGTCTACATGTCCCTCGGCCCTGATCAAAGCAATCTACGAACATTCTTGAATACGACCGCAAAGCATGGTTCTAAACATCGATCAATAATCTCAACCTATTACAATAATCGATTTAACATACATTCGATAACAATCAACAATCGATATAACTAATCCACAAACCCAACGATTCCAAAATATCTCGATTAAACACAAGTCCGAACAATCTAACTCAAACAATTACGAATTCATTCCCATGATTCCACAAAGCCCACATATCGATTCGATAAGGCGAGTATACAAACTTAACCGAAATATTCCAATCAATTTCTCTTTCAAAACTTCAATCAAACACCTTGAAGGCGGAATTCAAAGGTATATTCGAATCATCAATCAACAAACACCAACCACATCAAGAACACGAAGAACATAATCACAAACATATATATCCTTCAACATTACATGATTCTAGCCATCGATACGAACTAAACCACCAAAATATATCAAGAATCTCAAACATCCCAAAATATTAGAGTTCAAGCCAATTACCTTCAATCCGTGAAAGAATCAATAATGATGTTATAATCCTTGTTCCAAGCTTTCCTAGATGTTATCACTTGATAAACCAACTCAAAAGCTGAGGTTTAGGGGTTAAAAACCGAGTTCGGGTGATTTGGGACGAAAGGGGATCGTGTAGGATGGGTTGGGAAATGAAATTCCCGACTGCTTTACGTTTTATACGCCTGTGCATGTTAGCGTACGCTAACTTCATCAATAAGCGTCTTTCACGCCCCACCTTAAGGCAAGCAGGCATCTACCGCATCCGGCCGAAGCACGGACGGGCGCGCGAGATGCTCGCGTGCGTACATGGACTCGGCCAAGCTCACAGAGGACTACCCCCTATAATAGGCTTAGACGGAAAAAGCCTTGTGACAAAGAGACATTGAAAAGCCGAGGAACCCACTATCCGTAAAGAAGACCTAGAAGCATCAAGATGGAGACCAATCAACTCCGGAAGGTCAAAGAGGGTTCCGTAAGGTCGAAATCGGGTCGGGTTGCTACGGGCCGAATCGGGCCTTGGCCGGGCCGGCCGACACTTCGGGCCGGGTCGGGCCGGACGTTCCAGAGGGGTCTGGGGACTCCAAGAAGACTTATTAGAATTGTTTAGAATTGTATAGATCATTCTAGATGATGGCATTCTTGTAAATACTTGGAATAGTGATGTTTTGTTGGTAATTTGTTAGCCTAGGAGGATTAGTATAAATACCCCCTTGGGGCTCATTTATAACTCATCTTGAGAAAGCTGATTTGCTACAGTGCAATAAGAGAAAACCTTCCCCAAGCATTCCTTACTTTCCTTCCTAGTAATCTTGTGTGTGTTGATAGGCTTACTACTTAGGCTTGCGACAACCTAAGGTAGTGCCGCACGGAGAGGACTTAGCGAGACGCAAGTATAACCCCGTGACAGTTGGTATCGGAGACAGGTTGAGACAACCAAGGCGGATTTTCGAAGATTGCTAGATGATCGTGCAAGGAGTAAGATGGCACAATCATCCGACGTTACCCAACCCAACACTCAGGCCGAGAAGACCAAGAAGGGCAGAGACAAGTCTGTCGACCGGATTGCTGCCATGGACAGCCGAGTGACTCGACTGGAGGAGGTCTATGATGAGGTTGCGAGGAGGGTGGATGACTTGGAAGAAGCTGGTGAAGAGCTGCACAACCAGGTTCTTTCTACTATCAATGCTTGTGATGGGGACATGAAGAAGGAGTTGGCCGATTTTCGGGCCATGATCTTGGCCATGCAAGAGAGCATGGAGGTTCTCAAGATGGAGATGGCAACAGTGAAAAGGGCGATTGCCAACGGAGAAGGACATGTGGGTGCGACACCCGCACGAATTGACATCCCAAGGCCTGGGAAGTTCAACGGATCGAGAAACGCCAAGGAGATTGACAATTTCTTATGGAACCTGGAGCAATACTTTGGTGCCTCAAACATTCGAGATGATGACACCAAGTTGCGGACGGCGCCCTTGTACTTGGCCGACACAGCCGTCTTGTGGTGGCGGACCAAGCAGCCGACATTGAGAGTGGTGCGTGCGGGATGGCTTCCTGGGAAGACTTCAAGGCCGAATCAAGAGGCAATTCTATCCCGAGAATGTGGAGTTCGAGGCTCGGGGCAGGCTGAAGAGACTCAGCCACACTCGCACTATCAAAGACTATGTCAAGGAGTTCCAAGAAATTGTACTGGAGATACCAAGCTTGACGGCGACCGACAAGCTATTTGCATTTATGGACGGACTCAAGCCTTTTGCAAGGCAAGAGTTGGAAAGGCGCAATGTTCAGGACGTGGCGACTGCCATTGCCGTGGCCGAGGGCTTACGGGAGTTGAAGACCAGCGACAAGCCAAGGACTTTCCGCATGATAAAGGCAAAGGTGGGGAGACCGCCCATCAAGGTTCAGCCGAACAAATACTGGGCAAGCAGCAACCGGTGGGCCAACGATAAGCCGAGAGGTTGTCACATTTGTCATAGTACCTTTCACATGAAGTACGATTGCCCACTTCGGAGGAAGAAGGTCGCAGCCATGCAAGAAACCACGGAGACCGAGGTTGCGGACGGTGCGCATATGGGCTCATTGAGTTTGCTCAATGCTGTCAAAGCCGTTGTGGAGCCGGCGAAGGGACCCAGAAAGGGGTCTATGTTCGTGGATGCCTTGATCGGAGGCACCCACATCAAAGCCTTAGTGGATACAGGAGCTACGCACAATTTCATGCGGGACGGCGTAGCCAACGTCTTACGACTTACCGTCACTCCGACTAATGGATCGATCAAGACAGTGAACACCCATGCTAAACCGGTGACCGGCGAAGCACGAGGAGTGGAAGCAAAGATAGGTGGATCGGTGGAATGATCACCTTCACCGTAGTGACCATGGATGACTATGATTTGGTTCTTGGGTTACAATGGTTCGATCAGTGCGGGCTTGCATTCGCCATTTTCGATTCCTTAGTCATTTTGGACTCCGACAGACACAGGCCATTCCGGCCGGGAGAAGCGAAGGGGACAGCACCCTTTCACCATGCAACTTAGTCGAGGCCTTCAAGCGGAAGAGACCTTCGCTGCATTTTACGTTCCTGATGATGGAAACAATATTGAAGGCAAGGATGTACCAAAGGAAGTTCAAGCCGTTTTGGAGGAGTTCCAGGACGTGATGCCCGCGGAACTACCTAAGAAGTTGCCACCCAGACGGGATGTGGACCATAAAATTGAACTTATTTCCGATGCGAAGCCACCTTCGAGGACACCCTATAGGATGTCACCACCTGAACTTAAGGAGCTGCAGAAACAATTGAAAGAGTTGTTGGATTCCAAAATGATCCAACCATCCAAATCTCCTTATGGATCCCCCGTTTTGTTCCAAAAGAAGCATGATGGATCCTTACGTATGTGCGTGGACTATAGGGCACTCAACAAGCTGAAGGTTCGCAACAAGTATCCCATTCCACTCATTGGGGACTTGTTCGACCAACTGGGAGGTGCCAAATACTTTTCAAAAATCGACCTAAGATCCGGATATTGGCAGGTCCGGATAGCCGAAGGAGACGAACCCAAGACAGCCATGGCGACCAGGTATGGTTTGTTTGATTTCCTTGTGATGCCGTTCGGGCTTACAAATGCCCCAGCGACCTTTTGCACACTGATGAACAAGGTATTTCAGCCATACATAGACAAGTTTGTTGTCGTTTATTTGGACGATATTGTCATTTACTCATCATCAATGGAGGAGCATGTAGAACACTTGCGACAGGTGTTCCAAGCATTGCGGGACAATGAACTTTATGCAAAGTTGGAAAAGTGCTCATTCGCCCAACAGGAAGTGACTTTTCTGGGGCATCGTATCAAAGATGGCCGCATTATGATGGACGAGGCCAAAGTAAAAGCCGTTCGAGATTGGGAGCCGCCGACCAGCGTAACCCAACTCCGATCATTTCTGGGACTCGTGAACTACTACCGGAAGTTCATCGAGGGATACTCTCGGATAGCAGCACCATTAACGGACCTATTGAAGAAGGACCACAAATGGGAATGGACGGACAAGTGCCGAGAGGCCTTTGAGCGACTCAAAGGCAAAGTGACGGAGCAGCCAGTTCTTGCCTTGCCAGACCATGCCAAGGCATATGAGGTTCAGACCGATGCATCTGATTATGCCATCGGAGGAGTTTTGATGCAGCTAGGGCATCCCGTCGCCTACGAAAGCAGAAAATTGAATGACACCGAGAGACGGTACTCGGTACATGAGAAGGAAATGACCGCCGTGGTTCATTGCCTTAGGGCCTGGAGGCATTATTTACTTGGGAGCAAGTTTGTGGTACGAATGCACAACGTAGCCACAAGTTATTTTCAAATCCAGAAGAAGCTCACGCCAAAGCAAGCAAGATGGCAGGAATTCCTAGCTGAGTTCGATTATACCCTGGAGTATAAACCGGGAGTACTTAACCGAGTAGCCGATGCATTAAGCCGGAAGGCCGAGCTTGCAGCCTTGACCAAGGCCGAAGGAAGCATCAAGGACCGCATACGCGAGGGACTGAGGCAGGACCCTTTCGCAGGAAACATCATGCAACTTGCCAGGAGCGGCAAGACAAGACGGTTCTGGGAACGAGACGAGCTACTCTTTACCAAAGGCAATCGTTTGTACGTGCCCAAATGGGGAAACTTACGGAGGGACATCATGAAGGAATGCCACGACACACTATGGGCTGGACACCCAGGTATGCACCGTACAATGGCTTTGATTGACAATTCTTACTTTTGGCCCAGGATGCGTGAGGACGTTGAGGCATACGTCCGGACATGTCTTGTATGCCAACAAGACAAGGTGGAGCAACAACAACCTGGTGGACTTCTTCGAGCCTTGCCGTTACCTGAAAACTCTGTTGTAAGCTTTTCAATGGAGTCTATTTCTGCTTTGCCTAAATCTGATGGTTTCGGGTCGTTCTTATTTGTGGTGGACGTGTTCTCAAAATACGCAACCTTTATTCCAAAGACCGGCGACGTAACGGCTGGAGACGGCCAAGTTGTTCTTGAAGCATGTTGTAAAATATTGGGGCATTCCAAGGACAATCGTGAGTGATCGAGACCCACGTTTCACAGAAAGTTTTGGTCGGGACTTTTCAAGCTATTGGGCTCGAATTTGGCATTCTCAACAAGTTTCCACCACGCACGGACGGGCGAGACAGGCGAGTTAACGACCGCTTGAGTGCTACTTGCGGCACTATGTGAGTGCCAATCACGGATCGGCCAAACTCTTAGACACGGCCCAATTCTCATACAACTTGCGAAGAGTGAATCAACGGACGCGGCCCATTCGAGCTCGCTACGGGAGACAACCGCGACAACGAACAACATTGCCACGGATACTGGGACAGTCCTGCAAAGATATACCTTTGCTAAGTCATTACAGGAGGAATCAGACTTGGCTCGAGCATCATTGGACAAGGCAGCCAAGAAGATGAAGAAATGGGCCGATCTCAAGCGACGAGCGGTCGAGTTTAACGAAGGCGACTTAGTTATGGTGAAACTTCTCCCGCAGCAATTTAAAGCATTTCGGGCTGTGCATAAGGGACTTATCCGAAGATACGAGGGACCCTACAAGATCGAGCGGCGTGTTGGGACAGTTTCCTATCGAGTGGAACTACCGCCGAAGATAAAGATACACCCGGTCTTTCATGTTAGCCAACTGAAGCCTTACCATCAGGACATGGAGGATCCGGGCCGAGCTCAGTCACATCGAGCACCGACTGCCGTGGTTACTTCCTTCGACAAGGAAGTAGCCGAGATCATTTCACATCGGGACGTTCGACGAAGGGGCGTGGCCCCATACACCGAGTACTTTGTGCATTGGAAGGGACTCCCAGGGCGAAAATAGCCGGGAACATGAGGATCACCTATGGCAATTCCGGCGAAGATTGAAGAATATCGGGACAGATCGTGCCGAGGACGGCCACGACTTTGGTGGGGAGAATGTCACGCCCCACCTTAAGGCGCAGCATCTACCGGCATCCGGCCGAAGCCTGCCGGACGGGCGCGCAGCATGCTCGCGTGCGTACATGGACTCGGCCAAGCTCACAGAGGACTACCCCTATAATAGGCTTAGACGGAAAAGCCTTGTGACAGCAGAGACATTGAAAAGCCGAGGAACCCACTATCCGTAAAGAAGACCCTAGAAGCATCAAGATGGAGACCAATCAACTCCAGAAGGTCAAAGAGGGTTCCAGAAGGTCAGAAATCGGGTCGGGTTGCTACGGGCCGAATCGGGCCTTGGCCGGGCCGGGCCGGGACACTTCGGGCCGGGTCGGGCCGGACGTTCCAGAGGGGTCTGGGGACTCCAAGAAGACTTATTAGAATTGTTTAGAATTGTATAGATCATTCTAGATGATGGCATTCTTGTAAATACTTGGAATAGTGATGTTTTGTTGGTAATTTGTTAGCCTAGGAGGATTAGTATAAATACCCCCTTGGGGCTCATTTGTAACTCATCTTGAGAAAGCTGATTTGCTACAGTGCAATAAGAGAAAACCTTCCCCAAGCATTCCTTACTTTCCTTCCTAGTAATCTTGTGTGTGTTGATAGGCTTACTACTTAGGCTTGCGACAACCTAAGGTAGTGCCGCACGGAGAGGACTTAGCGAGACGCAAGTATAACCCCGTGACAGTGCGCTACCTGTTCCTAGAATACATACAGTATAGTTTTTGCCATTTTGAGCATAACTCACTCATCCGGACTCCGATTAACTCACCGTTTGAACCATTAGAAAGCTAACTCGATGCTCTATTATACTGTTATGTTTCAGAATTTTTGGAGTTTTCAAGAATCGGTGGTGATTTTCCAAAGTCGAACCTTATACACATTACTTTCCAAACAAGTGTCCAAATCTTATTTCCACTAACATTTCAACATATAGTCTTCTTAATCATATCATATACACCAAGAATCATAATCACTTGCATGTTCATCATCATACGAAGTAAACAATAACAACAACATTAAAAACCCGAAATGAAGGGAGATATTAACCAACATATCTCTTGAAGAAAAACAACACCGTTCAAAACCACACGAATCATATCAATATCCGCATATCAACCATATTGTCAACATAACTCAGTAATCCATCTCATAACCATACTCATCAACTCATAAACATGACGATCATCAACTCAAGAACATAATATACAATCCAAAATGAAATCCCAAAGTGGAGAGTAATTACCTCTTTGAAGGAATGGATTGAATCCCAAGGTTGAATCCGTTTTCAATCACTTCCAAGCTTCAAATGTTGTTAGGAATGATCAACTCAAGTGTTTGGAACCTCAACTTCTCTCTAAGACCTCTCTCTATCGGTTCACATGAATAAATGGACGGAAATGACGAATAATGGCCAACTGCACTTATATATATATACTGTACATTACTAACGTACGCTAACATCTTCAGTTAACGTACATTACACACTTAGCGTGCGCTAACTGTCTTTGTTAGCGTGCGCTATCGAAGTCCAGAGGCAACTGTCTTACTGCATGAAGTGATTTACGTACGCAATGCCCATGCAATAGCGTACGTAAATGCCTCTATTTAGCGTACGCAAGTGTCCTACCTTAGCGTGCGCTACTCATAGTTGACTCGTTTATGCAGTATGCTTCCGAAGACAGGTCCACACGCCGAAAGTGCTGACGAGGATAAGATTCCTTTTTGTCCGATATACAGTTAGCGTGCGCTAATCAACATGCATTAGCGTGCGCTATCACTACATTACAACATCCGTTGACTTATCAGAATGTGCGTCGAAAGTGGCCTGGTCCACACGCAGATTCCTTCCGATCTGACTGCATTAGCGTGCGTTATCTTATATCCATAGCGTGCGCTAAACCTGCACGATAGCGTGCGCTACTCATGATTATTAGCGTGCGCTAATAATGTTACACTTAGTCATTTTCAGCTATTCTTGTCCAACGTCTCAACATACAGAATACAAACATACGGCATACTGAATACATATACTTCTTAAATCCAATTGTCGACCAAGTACGACAATTATACAAATACAGATGTCTCGGTCCTTCAATTATTTTACTCATACTGTACAGATTCCACGCTGTACAACATAACTCGGATAACATTAAACAATAGTAATAGAAATTCCGGATATTACATACTACACTACTTAAAATAAGTTTCGTCCTCGAAACTTGCAATCCGTCATAAAAATAAATAAACCGTTCAACCAAAATATCCCGAAATAATCACGACAACGATTAATCATCATTATTACCGAATAACCAAAATAGCATACTTACATATACGCCAAGTCGATGATCTCCTGAGATACTAGCAAGTGACTTCACTGAAAAGCCTCAACATGCTTACAATAACAATTCCATAAGTCCCAACCAGATATATTATCGTCAAATGAAATAATCTATCTGTGTCAGATCTTGTCTGCCTGATCGCACAATCAAATCCCAATCCAGATACAAATCAATAATACACAATACAACTGTGAAACAACTGTCCAAAACAATGACAACAGACCCTGAAATATCGACATAACGTCCGAACGCTCATACGATCGTTAACGATGATCAATCAACAAATTAGCCAAGAATATCATCGACATGATAAACTCTAATTCGACCGTCCAAATGTCAAAACACACTTCGAGAATACTTTCACACGGTAAGCTCCAACATGGTCAACACAGAACCACGGAAACAGATATACGAAAGAATAACATTCTCAAAATGACACACCAATCACGTACAGTAGATCTCAATAAACATACCCGACTGGCGAACATATCCAATCCTATATGGAGTGGGAATGACCACTCAATATTCAAAGCAACCAGCATGGGGTCACCATCCCCAATGTCTCAGTTTCACAAAACCCACAGTTCCAAAATTACATCATGTAGCATATTCTTCTTATCCGATCAATCAATCGATCATCCCTAGATAACCAACTACCATACTGAAGTTTGAATCTTTATTCATCGTACCGTACTGATGCCTTATCCAGTTTGTGAGTCACACTCATAACTCCATCATGATATGCATTATGCACTAAATGCGTATTTATATCGATCATATTTTCAAAACCAGTTTGAAATCATATAGTCTCACAAAAGACAAATTTCCAAAGTTCTTTCAAAAATTTCAAAACTCAAAACAAAATTTTTCGTAAGTCCACGAAATCAATTTTCGAAAATTAAATCATTTGGTGCCAAGTATTCGATAACTTGATTTCCTTCGATTCTACACGATTTCGAAGTTTCAAATGAAAACTATGCAAATGCTGGACTACATCCATATTACTGTATACCAATTCGGTTCGTTATTCCATCGGAAAACCACACGATAAAGCTCCAAAATTTTCAATATATAAACTCCGACTAAAAACTCCTTTTCCACATATGACTCGCAACGTCAGTCATTTTCCATCCTGGATCACCTCAATTATGCTATGACAATGCATTGAAACAAATCAACATAGCGAAAGACTTCCCGAGAAGTTTCTTTTGAACAAGTAATCCAGAACCCCGAAAGGCAGGAACGACATAGATAAATGATTGATAAAGTGTTTTACAAGTCTCGGGAGTTTTTAAGAAAAAGAAAAGTCTTTTGAAATATTAGGGTCTCAGCCCGTATCTCGTTCCGCATTACAAGAAGTTTAAAAAGTAGGAAACTCTTTTTCGGACCCCAAGTCCTGAGTTATAAAATAATTTCAAAAATCTATTGGGTCTCGGCCCAAGAATCATTTACGGTAAAACATCCGTAAAACATTCATTTTGAAAGTATCATTTTAAAATGCTCAAAAACAGTTCATATATCTCAAAATGAACTAACATGACTACATGTTCTCCTGAACAATCCACAATATTTCTCCCAAATGCACAGCTCCGTTCCAAAACTTAATCGACATATTGATTTCCAAAATCATAATTTCTCAAGATCATCAATCTGTCCCAACTCGTCATCTTATAATGTAACGAATAATATCTTTATGAACATCATAAAATATCAAATTAGAAAGGCAATAATCCTCAATTCAATTCATAAATCCTATTCTTACATATAGTGAAGCCGACGATTTCCCGTGATACTGGCACATGTCTCGACTCAAGAAAATACTCGACACAGATATTTTCAAAACACACATTTTGCAAACTCAGTTCAACTCGAGAAAACAACACAGATCTATCTGAAGAAACACGTTAATACCATTTGAAAAAGTTACAACAATCCCAGTACCACACTGGTAAATCACATAACGCACAAGCCCGAGTGAACAACAAAAACCCAGAGCTCAAACACTTGTCAACCGACAACTCGAATGACACGACAAAAGCACGACCCAACTCGACCCGACTGCCTAGGTTTTCACAACCTAAGCTCCGATACCATATTCTGTAACACCCCTAGAGGCATCCGGGAATATTACAGCGCCGTGGGCCCCGAGATGGAACCCACAAGGCTGAAGGAAATTTTTGCAAACATTTACAAACGCCCAAGAGGCTAACGACGGTATTATCTATTAAAAACATTCGAAGATTTATAAAACTCGTTTATCAAACCGTCGTAAAAACTCATTTGAAACCACAAGGCCCAAAATGCCAAAAATCAACAGTTTAAAAACATACGTTAAGCTATCGCTTACACGTACCGACAGAATAGATTTAGAAAATGATTGCCAAAGTAACGTAAGTTATCGGATACCAAAAAGGCCATTTAAGAATACTCACGCAGCGGATAAAGACAAACAATTAAAATACTCTAGCAGCGGAATACAACGACTGATCAGAAACTCAAAACACAAATACATGCCCTTGCCAGTATCCCCCGGGAAGTTCATCTCTCCACAACCGCTACAAGCTTGATAATCCAAGAACCTAAAAAGAAAGCCCACGACGGGGTCAGCCATAATATCTAACAATGATAACCATCACATCTCGTCAATAATTACATATCAATGGAAATACTAAGTAAGAATACGACCAATGTAATCTTACCGTCATAACTTTACGAGAATCCACGATTCGTATCCTTAACAACACATTAAGATAATACCGAAATATCTGTACGGTATCTCAACAATACTCAAGGTTCTCAAAACATTATCATAACTCGCGATACGGAAATTATACCAACTCTGGCCAATTCAATCCATCGGATAACATCGACAATTCCAATACGATAATCGATTGTCCATCAAAGACAAGTACCAAGGAAATACGGAACATACCTCAAGATTACGAAATACCATGACAATCACACCAGTCTAATCCGAGATCAGATCAACATAACATACGTACATGGTCCTAACACAAGACCTACAAATGCATACTCATATGACAACGTCAATATGATCACAATAATAACGACAATGTATACTTATGGCAAACCCATAATATACATATGCACAACAACAATACATGGAAATCCGATGATCCAGCGTTCACTGCCTAGATCCCCCGATGATCCCGTCAGACCAACCCGAGGTGGAAAACCCGTCCGTTGATCCAGTATGACGCTAGCATAGATCCCCGATGATCCCGCTTGACCAACACGAGGTGGACATATGACAACAATGCACAACTGCACAAAACAACAGTACACAATACACGACAACAACAATGCACAAATGCATGACAACAACGATACACGAATGTATCACGACATGATCGACACAAATGATAAAAATGAATAGAGTACTTGCCCCGAGTCCTTCGAGAACAATCTCGATGTCCAGACCATCACGAACCATTATTTTGAATATTCGACGATCCGAAATGTCACGGATGGTAAATAATTCACGCCTTTGTCTATACCATGATGTATCCTCAATACCAAGTATGCATGTAAATCATATACATTATGATTTAATTCCCAAAACTCAAATACAACCTATAATCTCAACTCTCCTGTGATTACGATTTATAAACATTGCTATACGAATTATAAACGAATGAAACTGAAACCATTCATTAAATATTATAAATTGAGCAAGTAATAACTTGCCTCGATACCAATGAAGCCGTTACCAATTCCTTGCCGTCGTCTACATGTCCCTCGGCCCTGATCAAAGCAATCTACGAACATTCTTGAATACGACCGCAAAGCATGGTTCTAAACATCGATCAATAATCTCAACCTATTACAATAATCGATTTAACATACATTCGATAACAATCAACAATCGATATAACTAATCCACAAACCCAACGATTCCAAAATATCTCGATTAAACACAAGTCCGAACAATCTAACTCAAACAATTACGAATTCATTCCCATGATTCCACAAAGCCCACATATCGATTCGATAAGGCGAGTATACAAACTTAACCGAAATATTCCAATCAATTTCTCTTTCAAAACTTCAATCAAACACCTTGAAGGCGGAATTCAAAGGTATATTCGAATCATCAATCAACAAACACCAACCACATCAAGAACACGAAGAACATAATCACAAACATATATATCCTTCAACATTACATGATTCTAGCCATCGATACGAACTAAACCACCAAAATATATCAAGAATCTCAAACATCCCAAAATATTAGAGTTCAAGCCAATTACCTTCAATCCGGCGAAAGAATCAATAATGATGTTATAATCCTTGTTCCAAGCTTTCCTAGATGTTATCACTTGATAAACCAACTCAAAAGCTGAGGTTTAGGGGTTAAAAACCGAGTTCGGGTGATTTGGGACGAAAGGGGATCGTGTAGGATGGGTTGGGAAATGAAATTCCCGACTGCTTTACGTTTTTATACGCCCAGGCATGTTAGCGTACGCTAACTTCATCAATAGCGTGCGCTACCTGTTCCTAGAATACATACAGTATAGTTTTTGCCATTTTGAGCATAACTCACTCATCCGGACTCCGATTAACTCACCGTTTGAACCATTAGAAAGCTAACTCGATGCTCTATTATACTGTTATGTTTCAGAATTTTTGGAGTTTTCAAGAATCGGTGGTGATTTTCCAAAGTCGAACCTTATACACATTACTTTCCAAACAAGTGTCCAAATCTTATTTCCACTAACATTTCAACATATAGTCTTCTTAATCATATCATATACACCAAGAATCATAATCACTTGCATGTTCATCATCATACGAAGTAAACAATAACAACAACATTAAAAACCCGAAATGAAGGGAGATATTAACCAACATATCTCTTGAAGAAAAACAACACCGTTCAAAACCACACGAATCATATCAATATCCGCATATCAACCATATTGTCAACATAACTCAGTAATCAATCCCAAAGTGGAGAGTAATTACCTCTTTGAAGGAATGGATTGAATCCCAAGGTTGAATCCGTTTTCAATCACTTCCAAGCTTCAAATGTTGTTAGGAATGATCAACTCAAGTGTTTGGAACCTCAACTTCTCTCTAAGACCTCTCTCTATCGGTTCACATGAATAAATGGACGGAAATGACGAATAATGGCCAACTGCACTTATATATATATACTGTACATTACTAATGTACGCTAACATCTTCAGTTAACGTACATTACACACTTAGCGTGCGCTAACTGTCTTTGTTAGCGTGCGCTATCGAAGTCCAGAGGCAACTGTCTTACTGCATGAAGTGATTTACGTACGCAATGCCCATGCACAGCGCATTTAAATGCCTCTATTTAGCGTACGCAAGTGTCCTACCTCAGCGTGCGCTACTCATAGTTGACTCGTTTGTCTGTATGCTTCCGAAGACAGGTCCACACGCCGAAAGTGCTGACGAGGATAAGATTCCTTTTTGTCCGATATACAGTTAGCGTGCGCTAATCAACATGCATTAGCGTGCACTATCACTACATTACAACATCCGTTGACTTATCAGAATGTGCGTCGAAAGTGGCCTGGTCCACACGCAGATTCCTTCCGATCTGACTGCATTAGCGTGCGTTATCTTATATCCATAGCGTGCGCTAAACTCGCATTTATAGCGTGCGCTACTCATGATTATTAGCGTGCGCTAATAATGTTACACTTAGTCATTTTCAGCTATTCTTGTCCAACGTCTCAACATACAGAATACAAACATACGGCATACTGAATACATATACTTCTTAAATCCAATTGTCGACCAAGTACGACAATTATACAAATACAGATGTCTCGGTCCTTCAATTATTTTACTCATACTGTACAGATTCCACGCTGTACAACATAACTCGGATAACATTAAACAATAGTAATAGAAATTCCGGATATTACAGGAGTCCCCGCAAGACATACCCGGATTGGATAACCCTACGGTCACGCCCGACCCATACTAGCATGTATGGATCCCGGAGATTCAACAATCCTACCCGGAGGCACATCACTATTAACGATCACATAACAATGAGCAAAATATCAAGCCAAGCAACACTTAAACATCACAACCTCCTTTCAAAGGAGTATCAACTAATATCACACCCAATACGTTCTTACCGAACAAGTACACATAACAATACGTAATCCCCGACAAAGGATTACGGTCTATTAAACTCACTCAAAGTGGTCATAGCATCTTTTCAACATACAAAACCAACACACATATCCCGAGAACACATATATTCACGAAGTACACGAATTATCGTTGAAAGACAACATTTATCGAGAACATACCGATCCCTTTTTACATTCATTAAACATTGGGTTTCGTATATAATCATTTATCAATAATTACGCATTTAAACATGAAACGTATGGACAAGATACTTGCCTCGATATCACGAGCGACGAAACGATTTAACGGCACGATCGGGCAACCTTCTAACCTCCAAAAATGATCAAGACTTCGACAGCCCACGAATACTACAAAAATAGCATCACCACGAATCAATAACACTAATCGAAATCCGAAACGATCCTAAAAACGACAAGGATCTAAGTATTCTCAAAGAAATCAATAATCGTTGATCCGGGCGATAAAAAATCGATGAACGGTTAACAAAATCTGAAGATTACGGTGAAGACAACCAAAAATAGACAACTGATAGGATGAGATCGGTTAAGAATCACAAATCCAAGGAAAAACCCTAAATTCAAGAAACTAGGGTTCTAAGAAGAGATTACCTTGATCTGGACCAAGAAGACGATTAGATGTTGTTAAACATCTACAAATCCGCTCAGAGATGAAGCTAGAAGAAAAAGATCGGTCCTAATCGCCTCTGGATCTCACTCCCGTCGGAAAGGATGGAGAAAAGTGGAAAATGACGACTTAATGCTGTTGTCCAGTATTTATCTCGATGCTTATTAGCGCGCGATAAACACCCCGCATTAGCGTGCGCTAACGGGTCAACGCTCCAGAGAAACCGCCTATAACACGCTTAGCGTGCGCTAGCCAAAAGTCAGAAGCGTGCGCTAACGGGTCACAAAACCATCCAGAGCCCCTAGACGTAATCGCACATACCGGGTAGCGTGCGCTAGAAATAAGAGAGAGCGTGCGCTAAGCAGTCGATAGCGTGCTCTAGCTATCGGCCTTAGCGTGCGCTAACAAAGTTTCAGCCCCAGCCCAAAGAGCTACCGGATCGCCGGATCGCCGGCTAGCGTGCGCTACACATTCAGTAGCGTGCGCTAAACACCACGCAGTAGCGTGCGCTATGCCTCAAGCATTAGCGTGCGCTACAGCACAAAAACTCAAAAACTCACAAAGTGATCCGAAATGCCTCCAAACACATGTCCTAACAAGGCACAACCAAACATGGCACGAAATTCCTACGATGAGGACAATGACAATCCGATAAACCCAGAAAACCCAACGAATCCGGAATAAAGATCTCGGGTATTACATTCTACCCCTCTTTAAAGAAGTTTCGTCCCCGAAACTTGAAACATAAAACGAACGACACAAGACAAACTCAGATAACACACGATATCCGTTGCCGAAATAACAAAACACAACGAACGGAAATCAATACGGTTGAACAATTCAACAGTACATCAACCAAAACACGAGCTATATGCTGAACCAATACGAAATTCCACAGCCCAATGGTTGAAAGATCGGACACAAAACTAATTTCCAGAACTTAAGGAAATTACAATGGAGTCCTAACGCTCAACAATCACGAAACGAGATCAACAAAAACCGAACAATCAAACGATTGAATTACAACGATCGAGGCACAAAAGTCAATCAGTCATGTTCGAATCATGACGAACAATAATACTCAAAACAACAACCCCAAAGTTCGCATCTCGACTCAAAACAGTATACGATCCGGTGAAGACAATAAGATGTGCATTCACATGGGATCCACAGGAAATGAAATAGCAATTGGAAGGTCACAATGACAAACGGGTTATTCTAAAACAATACCACAACTCGATCGATCAACAAAAGCACAAGACGGGACAAGTTCAGAAAATATCAACGAATATAAACGATTCGACAGAGTCGAGAGTACAGAGTTCAAAATCCTATCCACTTCAAATAAAAGAAGTCAATCTCCGAATTTGGAAACAACAAAGCAAGGAAAATAACTCAACATACAACTGATAGACCACGCCCCTCAGGAATTACTCGGAGTCGATCCTGTTATCAATGCTCAAGTCCGTGCCTCGAAAGGCTCGGTAACCATCTCGCAAAACTGAACTCGGTGTCCCTCGAGTCCGCACTTGTAACACGTTACTGGCGGAGAAGGACAATGTGCAGGAACATGTCCCGCCCCATTACAGTTAAAACATCTCCTGGCTTTACCAGGAGTCAGAGCAGATGACTTGGAACTCTCAGTTCCACGCATCGAGTGATGGAGCTTCACAGCGGAAAGGCTACGACATTGAAAACTAGAAACACCAACTCCTGCACCGTCCACACGGTCATCGGACTTCCTCTGCTTCTTCGACTCGGGCACACGCTCCGACGATAACGAAGCTAGTTCACGGGCTAATGCTCGATCTTGATAGTCCCTCAATGAGGTGCAATTGAATCCCGACATATACACACAAATATCCGGCTTCATTCATCTGTCAAAGTGAAGGATCCTCTCTTCCTCGGTTCTCACCCGATCTCGCACATAACTGAGTTGTTTGCTATAATCAATGATAGCTTGCGACACCGATATATCTTGCGGTTCTGACAAGTAGAATTCGCGAATCTTCTGCTCTCTGATCGGCTTCGGACAGAACTCATCTTTCATAAATGCCTGGAACTCCGCCCACGTGACATCACGATCACGAGGTTTAACAGCTTCCCACCAATTAGCGGCACCTTTGTCGAGAAGGTACTGAGCGATAGGTACCTTCCTCTCTTCAGGACATCCTACAGCCTCGAAAATCTTTCCCAACTGGAAAATCGAACCATCCCAGCCCAACGCATCCGCAGCACCGGCGAATCGAGGGGGATTCATACGAACTACCTCGCGAAGCCATTGATTTACACCAACGCTCGACTCACAATGCCGCGTTGAACCACCTGGTCAATCGAGTCATCCGAGTCGCTACTTGTTGCAATATAGTAGCAGACCCAAACTAAAATCATTCCCAGGCATTTTCTCGATTCCGCATCCGATCCCCGTGGCCATCGACTACTGCATTTACCACGATCACGCCCTCGGCATACTAACAAACAACATCCTAGGTAACGAAAGATCATAACTACTAGCAAGATATTCACATCTCTGTCTTTAATCCAACATCATTAAATCATATACATTACCATTTAATTTCAAATAGAGCACAATATACAAACTATTATACCAAAATCTTCATTTATAATGCCGTTGTTATGCGATTTATAAATGCAATGAAATTGAAATCATCCATTATATCAAAATCATTTTCTCAGACGGCTTTCCGCGGAACTCACCAAGTTGAAAACCATTTTCAAAACGCTCCAAAATGCCAAAAAGGCCGATGACGGTAATACTTTCCAAATACTCCCCAAAAGTCATTTTCCAAATACCAAATACCATCATCAAATACCATTTGAAATTACAAGGCGTAGACGCGAAACTCAATAGTTTCAAAATATATGTTAAGTCATCCGACAAAAGAGTTAGGACAAAGGGTCAACGAAATAATTCAAATTTACAAACCCGAAAGGTCATTTTGAAACACACACTATTTGGTAAAAGTACCCAAAAAGTCATTTTGAAATTTACACACGCAATGGACAAGAACACAGTTCAAGTTACACATAACCACACACAACAATTGTTATTCATGAACAACACATATAGAGTACGATCTCAAACGGTCAGCCTAACAATCACAAAAGTTAGACTTACGGCCAGAATGTAGTTTCCGAGCTTCTGCTCAGACCGATTAAGGTATGATTTAACCGAGACTTAGCGTGCGCTAGCCATGCCACGTTAGCGCGCGCTAGCTATTCTCATCCAGCAACACATTCATGAACATATACCAAATAATGCCAAAAGCCGAAGGTTACAAATAAACAACATATGAATCCAAACGCCAACAATTTACATTCTCACTATATATCGTTTAACCGAAAAAGTTGAAGGCGAAAGTCACGTCTCAAGTAAACTATTGATAGACCTCGTTTAAGCATTTAAAATCAAATTTTGAAAATTTTCAATGCAAGATGAAAATATAATATGTGTAGTTTGAATTCTCAAAATCTTTGATCTCGAGGTCATCATACGAAAATCATATCATTTTTCCTTCTCAAAGGATATTTTTAAATAGAATTTACGTGACTTCCCCAAAACATTTGAACTTGAAATACCACATTGATAAACTTTTATTGAGTAACCAATCCAAAACATCACTCCTGTAAAAACGATTTACACAAAGATGTAAATATATATATACATACATACCGGTACTACTCTTTATTCCAACACAATACGAGAATTAAACAAGTATGGAGTAAGTATTCACGAGGCACAATTAAACTCCACATAATAACATAGAATCACATAAACTCGTATAATACGAGACACAACAAAGTAGGGAGACTTACATCCACAGATCGCACGAAGATGATGGTTGCGCCTCGATACTAATCACGACCGACAACTCAGACAACGCGCCGCGACACCACTCAGTCAGACCAAATCTGACAAGACAAGACCCGACAACACACAACTCAACCCGACAGCCTAGGTTTCCTCAACCTAAGCTCTGATACCATATTCTGTAACACCCCCAAACCACTCGGGAATATTACAGCGCCGCAGACCCTCTCCAGGAGGATCTACCAAACTAAATACAAGACAATGCATCACTTCACATGCCGACATGGCTACTTAAAGGACCATTAGACCGATTTGGTCTTTTACCATAACACAATACACAACATTACGTACAAGATTCTTTCCCAAAACTCATTCCCACGCAGGGGCTGAAATACAAATACAAATCCCATAAATCGGGGTAACAACACATCGGAGGGATAACCAACACGACTCTACAATTGGTCTTCACGTGATTAGTATCTTCGTCTCCCATCATCCTTCGTATCGATCCTGTGATTCGCTCCCCAGCTACCTGCAAGTACTGACGCACACAGACATCCACCCCGAATACTCGGGGTTAGCAAAACTCCACTGTTTTGCTAGTGCAAGTATAAAACAGAAGTACAAGCCATACACAACGTGCTTCAAGAATATAATAATCTTGAATATATTTCCCGAGATAATTCACTTAATCAAAACAGTTTGGTTTATAAAAAGGGTAGGAAATAATACCATGTATCTCTTACAAAACATTTTATAATATCGGGAGTTTGAAAACATTTGGAAATAAGGAATTCTCAAGTCTTTCGAAAACACTTGGGGGCACGGCCCAAAATCGTCTTTCCAAAATACAATTCCAATAATAAAACGCGGTTTCACAACCCAATTCACAATAAACGGGGTCCAAGACTCAAATCATAAGCCACAGGGTCCACGACCCGAATCACATAACACATGTTCCTAAGGATTATTCGCGTCCCGTGCTAACAAGCCACGAACCTCAGATGCCCCCGTAGAACATACCCGAGTGAATAACCCAATAGGAAACCATACCAAATCACATGTCCTCGTGACAACAGTCACGGAACCATTCCATACCACAACCATAAGTTATCCCGGCATCGGGCTAACAAGCCACGAACCTCGGAGTCCCCGCAAGACATACCCGATGATAACCCACAAGTTATCTCGGCATCGGGCTTGCAAGCCCCGAACCTCGGAGTCCCCGCAAGACATACCCAGATTGGATAACCCTGCGGTCACGCCCGACCCATACTAGCAAGTATGGATCCCGGAGATTCAACAATCCTACCCGGAGGCACATCACTATTAACGATCACATAACAATGAGCAAAATATCAAGCCAAGCAACACTTAAACATCACAACCTCCTTTCAAAGGAGTATCAACTAATATCACACCCAATACGTTCTTACCGAACAAGTACACATAACAATACGTAATCCCCGACAAAGGATTACGGTCTATTAAACTCACTCAAAGTGGTCATAGCATCTTTTCAACATACAAAACCAACACACATATCCCGAGAACACATATATTCACGAAGTACACGAATTATCGTTGAAAGACAACATTTATCGAGAACATACCGATCCCTTTTTACATTCATTAAACATTGGGTTTCATATATAATCATTTATCAATAATTACGCCTACGAAACATGAAACGTATGGACAAGATACTTGCCTCGATATCACGAGCGACGAAACGATTTAACGGGCACGATCGGCAACCTTCGAACCTCCAAAATGATCAAGACTTCGACAAATTTCACGAATACTACAAAAATAGCATCACCACGAATCAATAACACTAATCGAAATCCGAAACGATCCTAAAAACGACAAGGATCTAAGTATTCTCAAAGAAATCAAGAATCGTTGATCCGGGCGATAAAAAATCGATGAACGGTTAACAAAATCTGAAGATTACGGTGAAGACAACCAAAAATACACAACTGATCGGATGAGATCGGTTAAGAATCACAAATCCTAGGAAAAACCCTAAATTCAAGAAACTAGGGTTCTAAGAAGAGATTACCTTGATGTGGACCAAGAAGACGATTAGATGTTGTTAAACATCTACAAATCCGCCGTAGATGAAGCTAGAAGAAAAGATCGGTCCTAATCGCCTCTGGATCTCACTCCCGTCGGAAGAGATGGAGAAAAGTGGAAAATGACGACTTATGCTCTTTGCCCAAGATTTATATCGATGCTTATTAGCGCGCTAAACACCTCGCATTAGCGTGCGCTAACGGTCAACGCTCCAGAGAAACCGCCTATAACACGCTTAGCGTCGCTAGCCAAAAGTCAGTAGCGTGCGCTAACGGGTCACAAAACCACCCAAGAGCTCCTCGGATGTAATCGCACCTACCGGGTAGCGTGCGCTAGAAATAAGAGAGAGCGTGCGCTAAGCGGTGATAGCGTGCGCTAGCTATCGGCCTTAGCGTGCGCTAACAAAGCTCGGGCCCGATCCGGTAGCTACCGGATCGCTCGGATCGCCAGTTAGCGTGCGCTACACATTCAGTAGCGTGCGCTAAACACCACGCAGTAGCGTGCGCTATGCCTCAAGCATTAGCGTGCGCTACACCATAAAAACTCAAAAACTCACAAAGTGATCCGAAATGCCTCCAAACACATGTCCTAACAAGGCACAACCAAACATGGCACGAAATTCCTACGATGAGGACAATGACAATCCGATAAACCCAGAAAACCCAACGAATCCGGAATAAAGATCTCGGGTATTACACATACGACGTGAAATCACGCTCGACGACAACCATCACAATGTCACAAGCAGAGACATAATAAAAGCAACCAATGCCAAGTATCACCAAACAGATAGCACAATCAAGTCAAGTATATGAACTATCACAAAACAAAAGTTACCTATTACAAGAAAATACGCATAGTTGAAAAATAGAAAATAAACACACAACGATCCGCGAGGGTAACCACGAAGAACTCCGACCACGCCGAAATTCTTGAAAACCACACACGGCATCTCCGTGTCCTTTCGGAGCAGAGACGCAAACTTGATCCCCAAACCTCTCAGCTACCGTCTCGTAATGCACGGCTCGGTGTCCCAATTGACCACAATCGAAACAGCTGGCTAACGGTGAACGACAATTCTTCGCGGTATGGCCCGCTCGACTATAATTATAACACGTCTTCGTAATGCTCACATTACTCATTGCAGGGGTAATACTCTTCCCATGATCACGAAATCGAGGAACCTTCTTAGGATGATGACACGAAGTCCCAACCCAGGGGGCCCACTCCCCTTATTTCCTAAAAAGTTCCCAACAGTTTTTTTTTCTTCGATTCAGACATATGCTCAGTCGATGATACATATAGCTCATAGGCTAACACCCTATTTTGATACTCTCTTAATGAAGTACAAGTGAGACCCGCCATGTACTGATGAATTTCCGGCTTCATTCGCCTACTAAAATGACAGATTTTATCTTCCTCTGTCCTTACCTGATCCTACATGTAGCTGAGCTATTTACTATAGTCAATAATAGCTTGAGACAGCGGTACATCTTGCGGTTTCACCGAAAAGAATAAATTAATCCTCTGATTTCTAATCAGTTTCAGAAAAAACTCATCTCTCATGAATCTCTGGAACTCTGCCCACGTGACAACACAATCTCGAGGCTAAACAACCTCCCACCAATTAGCGGCATCCTTGTCAAGAAGATAGTGAGCGACAGGCAAGTTACATTCTTCTGGACAATCAACTACCTTGAATATCTTTACCAACTGTAAAAGCCAACCATACCAGCCCAATGCATCTGCGGCACCACCGAAACGAGGGGATACGAACCACTTCTCGAAGCCACTGATTTGCACCAATGTTCTGGGTCACATCTGTATTATGTTGAACTGCTTTAGTCAACTGAGTCATCTGTACAGCTACCTACTGCAAAATAGTAGCAACACCGATACCAACACCATCACAAGCAGCATGATCCTGATCACGTGTCTGGTCGCCACGACCATGACCTCTGCCCCTCGGCATACTGAATAAGTAACTGTTAGGAGGATGCCCTCGAATGCCACTCAGTGGATGTATGAGTGAGGGTATTGTACTTGTTATTATGTAATTCATTATCATAAGGTAAATGTGTGTTTCTTTATTTACTGGTAGTTACTGGCATTCCTAACTCGTAAATATATGTATAGAAACTAGTTCGTGTATTTGAGAGCAAAACATTCCACTCCTTATTAGATAAGGGGGTTAGCACTGGAAAGGTTTATAGCTCAAATACTTAATCGTTCGCAAGTCGATGAAACTTGACTGGGCGTTAAGTTTTTGCTAAGACTTGTATGACGTGTTCTTTGATATAGACAGTGCCTGTCGAACACTAATGGTTAGTGGGAGCACACGTTATAGGTATGCTAATTGGATTAGTATACTCGAACCGAATCACCCTCGATTCGTCACACGTATTTCCCTCTGGGACAGTCAATGACGGAATCTAAAGGTTGTGATAGGTATTCGTGAACCTTCGACTTGAGGATTTAGTAGGGATGTGCTTGTGACGTTAAGATTTTCATTAGAGTAGTTCGACCCTGTAAACCGGAAGGCAGGGGTCAACCTAGACGTGCATCTTGACGGGCAAGTAGCAGGTCCTACTGAATACCAAGATAGAATTCTTTCTCCCGTTAGTGAACGGGTTACATGTTCTATGTGGTTATTGGCAGATGAGATCATAAGTCTTTGGCCAAAGCATTGGAGCTAATTGTATTGGATACACGAGAGCTTGATGATTTCGATTTGCATTAACTCATGCATAGCGTCAAGTATAGAAAGGGTTTGACTGACCGTGACCCTATAACTTGATCGGGACATTTGAAAGAAGGGTTTATACGTATACTGGTATTCACGACAGAATGGTTCTTGAATGATCCTAATCATTCGTTCTCGGTTGGGGTACAGTGTAGGCCGCCAGGCTGGGTAAGTGGTGTTACTACTCTTTGGTTCCTCCCATTGCTAACTGAGACGGACCTACCGAGTTGCGCAATAGGATTGACGATGGAATGAATTGAGCTAATTCTCTCATCATGAATATTAAATATTAGATATCTAATTTATTGGGACAATGGATGTCTAAATTGATTTATTGGATAAATTAATTTATGGAATTTTAACTCTTTTTTTTCCATTAAATTCAATTAAATAGCTTAATTTTATTTATTTCTCACTCACCAGAAATTGATTTTGTATCCGGTCGAAAAACTAGCTCCGAATTGTCGTTGGACGGCCCGAGAGTGGACCGGAAGAAGGGGGCCGCGGCCCAGGGCTCGGGGGCCGCGGCCCAGGGCTGTTTCGGCCCAAATTATGGTTACTGGACTTGAGGCCGCGGTCCAGGGCTGTTGGGCAGCCCTACTTCCTGCTCGATGTGTTTTCGGGCGCGGTCCATTCCCTTTCGGACCCGTTTCGGGCTTGTTTTCTTCATGTGCTCCTAAAAATTGATTTCCCATATTTTAAATTGGATTTAATATGATTAAAATGATATATGGTATTTCATTTTATAAGGGAAAATCGATTTATTAGAATACTTGTGATCGACTAAATTATTTTTAACGTTTTTCATATTACCGATTGTGTGACTCGATTGGATCGGTTCGTATTGTTGATTGGATCAATGTATCTCTACGCATTCCATTTATATAGTATTTATTGGATGAATGCTTTTGAATGGGTATGTGGTTCGTGGACATAGTTTTGAATCGTTCGTTTTATTCGATTAGGTTGTAAAGGCCATTTTGAGCCTATTTATTTTACTAGAAATATTTATATCTAGGATGCAATTTTCAATGTAAAATTTATATGTAATGACGAAGACCGGAGGAAGATCCGTTTCGAGAAGACGAAGATTCAAGACGAAGAATTGTAATTAGATTACAGAGTTTTTGTTTTCTAGGAACGGTCCATGAACCACATGTTGGTAGCACTAGCAACTAGGTTGTGAATGGTTGTTTCATATTGTATGTAACGTTAATCGCGAAAATTCTCCCACAACAAATTCTTAAGTATATAAGGTTTCAAGGTTTTCCTTCCCTCCATCGAGCTTTCGGGAAATTGAAATCCAAACCGTATGTGCTATACTTCCGAGTTATTGGGGTGGTCGTTCGTGTTGGTATAAAATCGGATATTTGCGCCGTTTATGCGGAAGCGTAAATAAATTGCGGAAAATAAATCACACAAGGATTTATAGAGGTTCGGCTATTAACAAATCCTACGTCCTCTCTTGATGTATCTTTTTCTTTAGGATGAAGATCAAAACCTCTACGCCTCTCTTCTATTGGTCGAGGGATTACCATTACAAGCTCGTCTTCTATCGGTTCGAGTAAAACCGTTTTCCTTTTCTGTTGGACAAGGAATCAACCACTCTAGATTTCTATTGGTACTAGATAAACCTCACTAAGATAGCGTTTGCGATTCTAACAATGCCGGATCCTTGATCCTAATAACACCGAATCCAATCGTATCTTTTCTTTTACCTCTCGTGTATAATGTTGAATGTATAAACACTCAAACTAACAATATAAGTTCAATATTGCAACAAGAATAATATCAATATGAATAAGTAATCAATGTATCTCTTGCTTTAAGTTGTTGTATGGAATAATACCAAAGATGTGGTATTTATAGCCTTCATCCACCAAACTAGCCGTTAGTCAGTTTTGACTAATTAGTGTGCGCTAGGATTTCTCTTTAGCGTGCGCTAGTCTGTTCCAGTTTCAGTCCAGTAGCTTCGTTCCTCCTTTAGCGTATGTTATATTCTTTGTGTTACGTACGTTATCTGACTCACTTAGCGTACGTTA
This sequence comes from Orobanche coerulescens, assembly GCA_033398695.1. NCBI lineage: Eukaryota > Viridiplantae > Streptophyta > Magnoliopsida > Lamiales > Orobanchaceae > Orobanche > Orobanche coerulescens. The sequence continues at coordinate 137,156,056 of CM065806.1, read as the reverse complement.
ACCATGATTGAGTAGCGTACGTTAACGTAATATATCCGTTCCCTTCACTTGTCAAACTATCCGTTTGATACTTGACTTTCCGCCGAATCTTTCCAACATTCTGATTGACTTGATTCAAACTGATATTTAGCGTGCGCTAAATATAATCTCTCGCGTGCGCTAATACTGACTTCATTTCATACGTCATTCTGTGTTTGAATATCTTCACAACAGTAATATGGACTCGATAGCGTGCGTTAGGTATAAGGTGTAACGTGCGCTATCCTCATCAGATGGCTTCACTTCAGGTAATTTCGAACTTGGCTGATATGCAGATGACTTCCCGTTAGCGGCGCTAGCCTATGATGTTTTGCGTGCGCTAATGCAGTCCAAATTGCAACTTTTTGCGTGTTCATCTGGTTCGTCGTTTTGCTTTACCTTTATGTTGTTTTGTTTTGTTTAGCAACTTAATCATCAAAACATAATTTATTAATATGTGGAATAAATATTCCAACAATCTCCCCCATTTTGATGATTACAAAACACTCTTGAATTGGATAAAACCTGTAAAATAAAATTATATATATATATATTTATATGTACGTTTCAAAGTTTTTCGGCTTTGCTCGTTTCGTTAATTTCTCCAATCCTTTTCTTTTTCTGTCATTTTCGACTACTTCGCATTTCATTTTTCAATTTTTCAACTCCTTCGTTTCTCCCCCTTTTTGTATGCTTTCTTTTCTTTTTCGACTTCTTCGACTTTTATTTTTCTCCTCCTTCTATTTTGTAGGTTTTCTCGTCATATCTTTCATGACGCTTTTATCCGATTCAACTTCTTCTCCCCCTTTTTGTATTCAGCAAAAAGTGCAAAAAATATAGAGGATGCCAATGAAATATAAATATGCATGAAACCAATTAATGAATATGCATTAATAAGGGTATAAACTCCCCCTGAAAGTATTATCTCCCCCTTTGTAAAATAACAATTGTTAAAAATTAATTTTTGGGGATCCAACCTATAGTTGGCTTTTTATTTGAAATATAGACGATATTTGAAATAATTGTTCCTTTAGGAACCCAAATTTTCTTAACTTTAATCGTCCGTCTTGGGCTCTTACAGTTCGAAATATGATGCCCGATTTTCAAATATTTTTCGCAACGGGGTATTTTAAAATTTACGGATTCGTTTTTAAAACGTGGTTTGAATCCTAACCCCTCTTTATTTAAAGTATATTTTTGAACACCAAGCATTTGTTCAAATTTCTCGTTTCCACGCGAGAATTTCTTTGTCAAAGATTTAAGCTCGGTTTGAATTTTAGCAAGATCATCCTTCACAATATTCTCATTTTCAATGCATTTCGAATGATCGTTTTCAACGAATTTTCCCTTCTCGATAATTTTGGAATTTTCAATTTCCAAAGATTTAATTTTAAATTTAAGGGATTTGATCTCGGATAAAGCATTTTGGAAATCCATATGTAATAACTCAAATGCATCAAATAACTCGTCACGAGAAGATGTACTTACTTGGCTTTCGACGTCGCTGTCGTCGAATGAACTCCGGGCCATGAGTGCGAGATTATTTTGATTCATGAAATCATCATCAGGATCTTCGTCACTCCATGTTGCAACTAAGACTTCCTTTTGTTTTACTCGACAGTTCTGAGCAAAGTGGCCTGGTTTACCACATAATCGACAGGTGTTGTCGAATTTCTTAGATTCGCCCGCTTGGATGTCCTTCTTTCTCTGGTTTAATAAGTGTTGGAATTTATTAATATTCTTGGCATAATATGCCGATTATTCGTCGCTTTCGTCCACCGGGATTTCTTCTTTCTTTCTCGACATCTTAGCCTTCATGGCTATCGATCTTTCCTTCGGTTTCGGTTTGGCATTCCGAGATTTTAGAACAATCTCGTAGTTGATAAGAGAACCAACGAGAGCACTAAAATCAATATTATTTAAATCTTTAGATTCCATTATTGCCGTAACCGTACCATCCCATTCTCAAGGTAATGATCGGAGAATTTTCTTTACTTTCTCACTACTCGAAAGTGGTTTTCCAAAACATGCTAATCCATTAGTGATGACCGAAAATTGGTCGAGCATAATCGAGATGGATTCATCATCCTTCATTTGGAATAATTTATAATCGTGAAGGAGCATGTTTATCTTCGTCTCTTTGACTTGAGACGTACTTTCGTGTGTTGCCTCAAGCATTTTCCAAATTTCTTTGGCACTATCACACGATGATATCCGGTTGTGTTCTTCCGGATTTAAGGCATAATAAAGAAGTTGAGTTGCCTTACAATTGTAGTGGTCGTTTTTCCAATCGGAATCGTCATATTCTTCAAAAGTTTTAAGCGTACCATTGGAATTCGTCGAAATTTTAGGACCAAGACAAATCACCTTCCAAAGCTCGATGTCATATGCTCGGATGAATATAGACATCTTCTTCTTCCACATCATGAAGTTTGAGTCATCAAAAAATGGCGGTCGGTTGAGAGCAAGGCCTTCGATGGGAGCAAGTTGAAATGCCATTGGATCTTTTCTCCTCAGATGTGAAGCCGCTTACAGAAGTACCGCTCCAATACCAATTGTTGGTATAAAATTGGATATTTGCGCCGTTTGTGCGGAAGGGTAAATAATTTGCGGAAAATAAATCACACAAGGATTTATAGACGTTCGGGTGTTAACGAAGCCTACGTCCTCTCTTGATGTATCTTTTTCTTTAGGATTAAGATCAAAACCTCTACGCCTCTATTCTATTGGTCGAGGAATTACCGTTACAAGCTCGTCTTCTATCGGTCCGAGTAAAATTGTTTTCCTTTTCTATTGGACAAGAAATCAACCACTCTAGCTTTCTATTGGTACTAGATAAACCTCACTAAGATAGCGTTTGCGATTCTAACAATGCCGGATCCTTGATCCTAATAACACCGAATCCAATCGTATATTTTCTTTTACCTCTCGTGTATAATATTGAATATATAAACACTCAAACTAACAATATAAGCTCAATATTGCAACAACAATAATATCAATATGAATAAGTAATCAATGTATCTCTTGCTTGAAGTTGTTGTATGGAATAATACCAAAGATGTGGTATTTATAGCCTTCATCCACCAAACTAGCCGTTAGTCAGTTTTGACTAATTAGCGTGCGCTAGGCTTTCTATTTAGCGTGCGCTAGTTTGTTCAAGTTTCAGTCCAGTAGCTTCGTTTCTCCTTTAGCGTATGTTATATTTTTTGTGTTACGTACATTATCTGACTCACTTAGCGTACGTTAACCATGATTTAGTATCGTACGTTAACGTAATATATCCGTTGCCTTCACTTGTCAAACTATTCGTTTGATACTTGACTTTCCGCCGAATCTTTCCAATGTTCTGAATGACTTGATTCAAACTGGTATTTAGCGTGCGCTAAATATCATCTCTTGTGTGCGCTAATACTGACTTCATTGCATACGTCATTTTGTGTTTGAATATCTTCACAACGGTAATATGGACTCGATAGCGTGCGTTAGGTATAAGGTGTAACGTGCGCTATCCTCATCAGATGACTTCACTTCAGGTAACTTCGAACATGGCTGATATGTAGATGACTTCCCGTTAGCGTGCGCTAGCCTATGATGTTTTGCGTGTGCTAATGCAGTCCAAATTGCAACTTTTTGCGTCTTCGTCTGCTTCGTCATTTTGCTTCGCCTTTATGTTGTTTTGTTTTGTTTAGCAACTTAATCATCAAAACATAAATAATTAATATGTGGGATAAATATTCCAACAGTTCGGGGAGGACAGATAAATTACCGGGAGCGCATTAAATGCCTTCGATTGGAGCAAATTTTATCCCTAGAAACCTGATAGGTTGCCGGATAAGATTCCATTGTGAAACTGATTTGCGTCGATGGTATAAACTTAACTTGTTCACGAACCATAGAAACCGTATAGGTTGAGGGGAGTAAACAAGGGAAAAAAGAAGATCCAATCATCGATTAGATGGGTTGGTGTTGGACACCACTTTATGAAAATTAATAGGCTAGAAACATGTTCGGTTGTCCTCTATTAAGATTTATAAAACTCTATCACCACTGTAATAGATGCGAGCTCTACTCCTACATCTTTCTTCATGGCATAACACCACAATCCGTAACAACCCTGCTTTAGTAATTTCACTGCTTTCATGGCTTTGATCAATTTTCCTGAGCTTCCCGGTCTCCATCCTTTGAATAAATGTTCAGATCCGTCATCAACAATGATAGAAATAACTCTCATTCGGTAATTCAAAATAGCCCCATAACAGTTGAGCCAATCGTCTCCGAGAATTAAATCGTCACCATGGATGTCGACCATAATAAGATTTGATGGCCAATCTCTCCCTCCTATAGACACTGGAAAATCTCCAGTTTCTAGGGTTCCCACAGTTCTCTCTCCACTCGGTAATCCCACAACATAAGGCTTACAATCATATAAACACGAGATTTCAAACGATTAACACAGTTCAGTTATATGAAAGAATGTGTAGCTCCTGAATCGAATAAGACACTAACTGGTTGCAAAAGGATCTGAATCGTACCTGATGCAACAGCAGTGTTCTAATCGTCTGACCTCCTCATCTCGTAAAGGTGCGGAGGAATGGACCCAGCATTGGACGCCTCTCTTTTCCCCACATTCTGCTGCTGGAAACCGCTTTGCTGTGTCTGGTTCACACTTGTCTCTTTCAGAACCAGTGCAGAAGTGCGAGTACCAATAGTTCTAGTCACATTTCCGCAAAAAGTCGCATGATGGCCTTCCTGTCCACACTCGAAACAGGTTACAGAAGGTGCGTAGTAATCACACCAAACATGCCGTGCTTTACCACAATTATAACATTTCTTCGCTGCGTCTGAAACCGTTGATGCTGTCCTGAACTTCTTTCCGCCTCGGAAAGGATGCGGAGGTCTCCTGGATGAATGAAATGAAGAGTGGACCTTATGGGGCCCACCACTCTTGTTCTCTGTGAAGTTGCCAGACACTTTCTGCTTCTCTGCTTCCGTCGATTTCTCCACCGCTGCCTCTTTCATGTCGTAGGCCAGCGGTTTGTCCTGATACTGTCGCAAGGTAGTACATTCAAATCCGGACATATATTGCTGAATCTCGGGTTTCATCCGCATGTCGAAATGGAAAATCTTCTCTGCCTCGGTCCTGACCAAATGTCGTACACAAGTCAGCTGGTGATTAAAAGTCTTGATTATGTCTGTCACAAATGCCTCCGAACTCTGCGGGGAGAAAAACACTCGGACTCTAGCCTCTCTAACTAGACGTGGACAATATTGTGCTTCCATCATTAATCTAAATTCTGTCCAGTCAGCATTATGATCCTCAGGTCGAATAGCCTCCCACCAGTCGAAAGCCTCCCCAGTCAAAAAATACTGGGCTATTGGAACCTTTCGGTCATCGGGACAGTTAATTCCCGCAAATATCTTCTCTAACTCCTTCAGCCAGTGATCCCACATAGGCATCTCAGCAGAACCGTCAAATTTTGGTGGGTGCAATTTGACCACCTCCGTAAGCCACTTGTCTCCCCGATTATCCTCATTGCGCTGCTGGCCCATCGCTATCTGCATATGGTCAACCACCTGAGCGAACTGGGTCATCTGAGCGACCACCAGCTGGAGCACCCCCGGCATGTTTGGATTTGCGTGATCATTCACTGATCCCTTTTGTCCTCCAGAATGGGAATCGGTTCGACTAGCCGATAATTCTGGGGTAGACGCTGAATTCTCCTATCTGGCATTACCACGTCTGCATCCGCGTCTACGACCTCCCCTCATCATACTGTAAACACTAATACTCAATATCCAGGGCAAAATTTTCTAAAAGAAAGTCCGTCAATATTCACAAAACAGAAATTAAATAAAATGGTAGTATAGAGATTAGGAGACTTACAACCACGGTCCACATGATGACGCTGGGTGAGCAGTGATGTTACAAACGACCCATAAATCAAATAACGTAAACAGACCCAACTAAACCCGACTGCCAAGATATCCTGAATCTTAGCTCCGATACCATATTCTGTAATAGCCCGATATATTCGGAATAATTACAGTGCCGTAAATCCTTTATATAAGAATTTACAAGGCTAATTTAAGAAATACGGAAAATAATACCAAAGTACCATTAAGGTTATAATTCAAAACCAGTTCAACAATTAAAATGAGTCCATTATTACAAGCATTCCAAATACCAACAAAATACGCATACTCGAGTACTGAAATAACAGGAAAGAACAAGACAACATTAATTTACATCACTGAGCCACTTCATTGTCATGTCGGTACTGTGGTTACTTCCCCGCTCCTCGGCTACCTGAACAACAAAATAAATGTCCACCCGCGAAGGGGTTAGCAAAACGATGCTAGTACAAGTATCATAATACATAAATCGGATGTGCAACAACAATACATCATATATTACATAAATGGACTTCCGCCACCGGAATCCAACGATGCGAATCCATGTGATTCCATCAACATATCAAAAGGTTAGCCCAACGATCCAGCGCCCTCAGTATAGATCCTCATGATGATCTCGTTCGACCAACGGATGGTTGAAAACCCGTCCACGATCCAGCGCCCTCAGCATAGATCCCCATGATGAATCCGTCGGACCAACGCATGGTGGACATCCGGTCCACCGCCCTTAGCATAAATCACTCGATCCCTTCGGATCATCACAACATACACAAACACAACTATGCATACACGTATCCAAAATTGATATGTCCATTAACAAGAACATAAAGTCAATCAATAACGATATTATGACAATTCAACTGGAATGACCTCATGTTCAACAACTTGAATAACAATATGTATGATCAAAATCCTCAATATTAAACCAATATTCAAAAAATATGAAACTTGCCTTAGAAATGGCGACAAGGATTGCTACTACGAAAAATCTTCAACCAGCTCGAAGAACTCTCACTCGATCAATCCACCAAAACCCGAATCTTCACTGAACAATAACATCAGTATAACTAACAGTTCCATATAATCGTTCTAAACATCATATGAACATCAAAAGGGCGCATTTTACCCAATCATACAAGCATACTAATCTGCCCCATACCATTTCGGTTGAATCAACATTATGCTACTAACCCAACAAAAGCTCATAGTATTCCATCTAAGATCAAATGCATCCTACGATCAGATTCTTAAATTATACCACACGATAATTCTTCTTACAGGGACTCTAATCATACTCTTCATTAATCCAAAGCAACAAGATATCGGAAATACCCCGACGAACACCATAAGAACTTATTTACTAGGTTCAACTTGATTATCATCATCTTCTTCAAGGAAATATCCCTAAGTTCAATCCATTAAATTTCCCCATATGTATTATTTCATCATATAAAACGTAAGAACTTGATAATCTCAATAAACTTGCCATAATCAGGTTCATAATCTCAGGATACTACGTTTAAGAGCCCAAACACTACAAGATTTGATTAATATTCTAAACAACAAAGGAGAACCGAAACCTAACCGAAATTATTCTCCTAACAACATGATGTTCGACTCCTCAAGACAATAACTGGATTGGTAAACTCAAAACAGGTCCAAAACATCACCAGAACATGAAACCTAGTTGGTGAAAGATCACATACCTCAATATAGTGAATAACAACGAAAGACTTGAAGAAACTCAACACCGGAAGCTTGAACACCAATCCACAAGGGTCTATGATCTTCAAAATCGAGCTAGGATGATGATATGACAGGTATATGGTGTTGGACAATCTCCAGAACACAAAAATCAGCCAAGGTGAGGGTGAGAAATGAAATGGGGGTTGAGGTCTATAAATAGAAATCTAACCCTTTACGTACGCTAAACATAATACATTACGTACGTAACAACTTTAGCGTATGCTATGCTCGAAGATTAGCGTATGGTAATGTCTGGCCAGAGCTCACTGACCTGTTTATGGCATTGGCTTACGTACGTTAGCATGCATGTTTTATGTACGTAATCGCTAGGACCTTAGCGTGCGTTAAAAATCCCCCTTAGCGTTCGTTAAGTATATTGACTTGCTTAGCTGGAAAACCGTCTAGGTTCACGCGGGGCCTCTCACAAATCTACACTGGCCCCCATATGACGACCCTCATCGGATCTTGAGTTGACTAAGCTTACGTACGTTAAGATTGACAGCTAACGTACGTTATGTTGCAGTCTTAGCATACGATAAGGTCATCATCTAGCGTACGTTATCACATGCAGAACCATGCATGCAAAATGTTGTAGATACGAAAAGGTAAGTATACGAATACGGGAAACTAAACTTCTATTAATAACATCACAAAGTCGAATCTTACAAGATCGAATACAGGATAAATACACAATAATTATCCGGGCATTACATATTGGTATTCTTAGATCAAACTTTGATTTTGTATTCACTTTGACTTTGCGTCAACAATACTGAACTGATTCAGCGCAATTTTTTTTGTGCGGATGATTTATTGATGCTTTGACTGGAGCACGTGGCTCTATGATGCTACTAACATAGCATGTTGTAGATTAATTATGAGACGTACTGATCTATGTTCATAGTTTTATTTTCATGCCTTCCATATAGAAAGAGGACCCAGAGGATGTGATAAATGGGTTGAAGCCACGAAACGGGCCAAAAACCCAACATATGAGTTCATATGCACGCGAACGTGACCTTGGATCCGAGTTTGGCGACTAGTGACACCGCCTACTTGGTCAATAGTTCTACCATTTCTCTAGTAGCTAACACTTCTTATTCGGGGAGCCATATTGGGGACACCGAATGGGTATAAGGAAATCCGCACTTATTAATGCAGAGCATGACAACCCAAACAATGCAGATGGCGAGATTGATGGAGACTATGCAGACCTCTATTACTCATGAACAGCAACATAAAAACTCCCAACCGCCACCTCAGATACATGAGGGATTGTGAGTCGAATTATTGGTGATATCCATCACCAATGACTACCTACATTTGAGTGTTCCACTGAATTAGCTGATATTATACATTAGATCAAGCATCTCGAGAACTATTCATCATGGCCAAATGTCCTGAGGAGCACAGAGTTATTGTAGTGGCTTACTATCTAACAAAGGACACTCATTTTTAGTGGTTATTTATGAAACCTACCGATGGTACTTGTAACTAGAATGATTTCAAGAATATCGTATTAAAGAGGTTTTATACGGACCCTCTGCGAGAAGTTAAATTATTAGAGTTGCTGAATCTAGATCCTTCTGCAAGAGGTTGAAGCCTCAGATGCATATCCAATTACTTAATCACTACTGCATGATGTTGCCCAAGTTTATTGAGAAAGCTCTTTAGTTTGAGCTTACTTTTTAAGAGATTTATAAGAAGTAACTGCCATTTTCCGGCAAGAAATTAAAGAATTAGAATTAGTCTGATGGTAGTTGGGATACACTCAAGAGGCCCTATTCTAGCCCTCTCATCCTGGCGGCCACCTATGGCACCTCGACCAGTGGGATGGGAGTCCTAAGTGGCTAGTTCGGCTATTATTTCAACTGTGGAGAGTTGGGATATTCAACAAGTGTCTGCGGCCAACCATTAGTTGTAACACATGTGGAGTTGTTGGTCATAGGGCTCGATATTTCCGTGATGGTTATGGACATGCTCCTATGGATTCTCATGCCCTGGGTAGTCTGTTGTTCACGATCAGGCTGCTCCATCCACCTCCCATCAGACGACAGGGGCAGATCGAGGGACATGCCAGCAGGTACGTTCGTCACTGGGGTGTAAGCCCCATATTTATTAGATGAAGAAGGCTGATGATCCAGAGGCCAAGATTATTTTAGGTACACTCGAGATCCTTTCTTAGCCTGTGTATACTCTCTTTGATATTGGTTCTTGACATTCATTCATATCCGAGTCTTGTATGAGTAGGTTGCATCTCGATACCGTTTCTCAACATGAGCCTTAGGTTATTGGTCTACCTGATGGTAGCAATATTATCGGGAATTGGGAAGTCAAGATCTGTCCGATTTAGATGAATGACCATGAGTGGTTATTAGAATTGATTATGGTAGATTTGCCCAAAGATGATTTGAACTTGCGTATTGTTTGGATGAAACATCATGAACCCGTTCTTAGTGTCCATAAGCGGATGGTGCAGTCACTTCTGATGTTGTATTATATTTAATATTTCCAATTTATATAATTAAATAATATAATATATAATATACTATATTATCTATTACTCATTATTTAATTTCTTAATAAATTAAATATCCAATATTATATATATTAATTATTCTTGCTTGTCTTTAATTTCCATATATGTGATCCAAAAGGCATATATTATGTTAGCAATTATTTAATATCTTATTAAATAATAAATCGGTCTCTAATAAAACATTATCACTACCCAATAATATATTCTTATAGTCCCTTAAACCATTTAACGTGTCAAATTTCTTTGCGTGGTATCATATTTGAACTAAGTCATGGAAATTGTCATACTTATTATTTTCAATTGCTTTCTCGATCTTAAGTAGACTGCTTGAACCAAATAACTCTTCATTTGAGCATGGGCATGCATTTTCCTCAGTCCTACTTATCGAGGGGCCAGCAAATATCTCTCTCTCCAAAGAGAGGCACAAATCCCATCTTGATTATTCTTTCCCCTCTACATGACTTCCGCTGATCCCGATCACTCACTTTTATGATCACCATGTTTCAGATGATGTTGATTATGTAAAGGCATAGCAGTTATCATGTTGGACTCTATGATAATATCATGTTCAAGGATTTATTGGCATACTGTTATATTAAGATTCACTAATGATATTTCCATACAGTGATCTCAATGCTGGTCTGTACAGTATTGCGTTCCCCAATCAATACCCATAAGTTTGATCCATACCATGTGCATAATTATCCAATGATTATCAAACAAACTTATACTAGTATATTGATCACATGAGTCTCCACTCAACGTGATTAGATCAAGGAGATATGAATAATCTTATTATTCGTGAATAAATATAATTTGATTATTATAATATTAAAATATGCATAAATTATAATAATCAACGAGAAATAGATGTTATCAAATAACTTTATTTAAATATGATAATTATACTAGGCACATCGAATGTCCCAGGGCACTATTCCTAACAGTACGGCCGTGTGGCCGTTGACCATCGTGGTGAGTGAATGACAGATGTGAGCATACATTCATATGAAGGTATAATACAGATGTACATTGAAATGCTACAGCCGTGACAGTACTTAAAGCTGCAGGTGGAGAATTTTTGCTCATTTCGGCTATTTCTTTCATTTTGCAGAGATAGATTTTTTGGAGATATTTTTGAGTTCTACACTTGAGTGTTCGTGAAATTGATCGACTATACCGATTTTTGAACGTGGAAAGAGTATTGAATCATATTCAACCGAGGGTTATCCGAATCTTCAAAAGGTGATCGTTCTTCAACTTGGGTTTTATTTTTTTGAAGGAATGATAATTTATATGATGTTATAATCATGATATATGAGTTCATATTTATGATTTGGAAGTGAGTATGTTTACCCCTTGGATTAGTGAAGTTGTTGTGAAAAACACTTTGATATTGAGTTATGAACTTGAAGGACTCGATTAGTTATTGATATAGTCCTATATTATGATATTTTTCTTAATTATGAGTCGAAATAATACAAGGATATGATGTTGGAACCTATATATCATGCTTTATAAGGAAGATGATAAATCGTTCTTGGTGTTCTTTGTGTTCTTGGAGAAATCAATTATTTTTGGTGGATTGTTGATATTAATGAATTGTATTTCATGCAAGGTTATTCGAGAGGTTACTTATTTCATTGAAGGAAGGACATTTCATCTTCGCTACTGAGGCAAATTAATTATTACTTGATTATGAATGTTGTACATATTGTTATACGTTGTTTTGTGCTTTATGAATTGTGATTCATATTGAGGTACTACTGTTGAACTTGCTGATCATTCTTAGAGGGATGGTGATCCCAAGATCATTGTTTTCTATCGGTATAAGGGTCGATCGTTAGTTATTGATATATTGTTGTTTCACTTATGTGAGTTTATTTTGATCCTTATTGGACATCTTGATTCTTTGAGTTTCATTGCCATGACGATATCATGATATTTTTAGAGTCATACTCATGTGTCGGTTGGTACGTGTAGGATTTTTAATTAGGTATATGTAGTCATGTGTTGATAGTTTGTCTCATATTGGACCTTGCACATGATACAGTTACTTCATGAGACTATTTAGGTACAAGACTACACATGTCAATGGTTGAGAAGCGTTGGTGGCTTGTGGACAGACAAAGTCTTATCCTAGGCGTAACAAGAAGTCTGTCTTTCAAGATATGTTTGGTCATTCGCATACCATGTGTGATTGGGTGTGTTCGACAGTTGTGATTATCGTTTGTTCAGACCCTTGTTGTATTATGTATGTTCAACATCTTGAGATTTATTATCTTGCATATTTGCTTGTGGTTGTGGGCAAAATATATGTTCTATATCGTATTTTAATTTCACAGCAAGGCAAAGGCATAGGACGAGGACGGTGATGGTGAAGTGTCTCAAGGATACTAGTCTAGGGACCGAGTCATCTTGATTCCTATTGTGTTGTTATATTTTCATTCTGCTGTAAACCATTTTTATATGGGTTTTACTAATATTTTTGGATGATCCTCGCTAGTATCATTTAAAGTCTTCGTCATCCCCTAACTAGTATCCTTTAAACTCTTCGTTGTCACCTTGATCTTCTTGTGCCTTAGCCTTAGCCTTCAGAGTGTTATATAATCTCAACATTATAATAATCTCAAATCATCAAACATATACAATCAAACATGCTGGGTTGACCAGATTATAATCCCAATAGTTGAAAACACATGCAATCAAACATGTTGTATGTATCAACCAAGTATACGGCTCATGGGATGGATGCATACTACGCCCATGATGAAAATGTGTTCGTGCATGTATCACCTACATACACAGAATCCTTATAACATGCGTGTGATATTGTGCCTAACTAGTCTCACGAGCAATCTTTTTTAATGAACGATTGACACGATCAGTGAAATTATCAATATGAATTTAAATTCACAAAGCATAAATATACGTCATATGTATAACATACAAAAGACACATTATCCTCAAAACCAAGGAAGAATTAACTTGCCATAATACCGAAGACGAAAAATGCTACTGCACGATCAAGATGTCCTCCAACAAATAAATGAATGAATGAATGAACGAACTAAAAGAATCAAAGGAGCAACCTTGAATGAAATATAATTCATTAATTCAATAACACAATTCAAAATATCAATATGGTAAGAGTATGTACAAAGTCCCAGATCTCTTTCGGATGCCTGCCTTGAAGCACGAGGAGTAGAATACGAAGAAGTGTTAATGAACCAGTCCTTAGTACATCAATATGTTGGTTGAGTAGGACAACTAAGATCCGGAGGGGAGGCCATGATCCCCATCTGAGCAGAGGTGCCATATGTGCTTGAGCAAAGCTGCATGATTCAAAGATTCCATTTTTTAGATTCTTAGGCAATCTAGAAAGACAGACCGTAGCCCAAGCAACCTTGGCCCTTCTATGGTCAAGATCACTTCGAGAGAAAGGCATGGAGAATAGAATATGCTCAACCCGCTGGATGACTCCTTTACTTTAGGAAGGAAGAAAAGAGTCGAATGAAGTCGCTACCATAGCTCTTTTTTTATATATTGTCTTTCCTGAGCTGGGCTGGAAACGGAGTAAGGCCCGATCTAATCCATGGTGCCAATCCCGGTCAAAAGGAAAGGATCGATGTTGCAGCGAGAGCAGGTAGGTCAGGTTAGACGCACGTAGGGCCTACCCAGTAGTTTATTGCTCGTCGGCTGCTTGCTTCCTCAAAAGAGGAGTGGGATTAGAGCTTTCATCAAGATAGGTTCATAGTGTTGCTTCGAAGCGGAAGAAAGATTAGCTGCCGAATTGCGTGAAAGAGAGAGTCCCAGTCACTAGATATGATATGAGATCGAGAAAGCATAGGCCAGGTAAGAAGAGGAGAAGATATCAATAGGAGAATAGTATCGAAAGGCCAAAGAAAAGGTTTAGTAGATATTGGTACAGCTTACTGCGCATAATAGATCGGGAAGAAGTCGAGGACCATCAACAATTTAGGGTTGATAATAGCTTCAGTAAGCTTTTTTGAGCCATACCCATGTGAAGGAGAGTGTGAGGTTATTGCGCTGGCAGTCATGCTGCTGTTAATGAAGTATGCTTCCAATCGTCAGGCTTCTGACGTAAAATTGACAATCGGCTACAGGCTCGACGTAGTTGAGTATGCCGTCTTATTCATACACAGTTGGTACTGCGATCTCGTTGTCCGACCCTAGTGGTCAAGTTGTAACATGTCAGTCTATGCTCTGGTGGAGGCTTTCATCAGGCAAAAAGCTGAGATTGAATAAAATGATGATCTATCTGCTGTCTTCATTCGAGTCTATCTGGCGGGGGCTCTTTTTTTATATATTGTCCCCTTTTCATTTTCAGAACATGTGGACGCTTCATATATATATTCCTAGGCTTCATCGGATAGTGACGAAGTTCTCTTTTGTATCGCTGATGGGGGGAGATCTTTAAAGTTAAGTAGGGCGAGAAGCCTCGTCATGTGAATACGCAGGCCCCTTCGTGCGCAAGCAGGAAATAGATCGGAATTTACATTGGGATCTGGGATATGCGCTTTTGCTTCGATTCACTAATCTCATTCTGATACGGGATTATGAGCTCAATTTCATCGAGCCCCCCATTCGTGCTCCATTCACAACCAAGATTGAAAATGGTTTTACGAGGTCCAACCGGCCATAGACCGACCTTTCCACTGAAGCGGATCCCCCATCAATCGTATCCAACCAAGAAAGCAAAGGGCTGGAACCAATCCAACTCGTGGCGGGGTCCCATTAATAATAGTGGTTGAGTCGTCAGGGTGAAGCGAAGTCCTGCACGAAGACGACAAAAAGTGCTCATGTGCATTTAGAGAATATATGATCGACCCGGGCCCACACTGAATGCATTTTTGATAAGCACAAGATCATTATTGAAGCATGCCTAAACCTGATCTATGTCCGCGGAAGGCTCTGCAATACCTGTACTTAAATAAACTATGTAGATAAGCATCTTAATAAAGTCTTCATTAACTCTTAACAGAGCCTCAACGGGTTGGTTAGGGCTGCTAATCTTCCTAAGCTAAGGGGCTACAGAGCATGCAGTTGGATATCCTTTCTACCCCCCTACTACTACTACGCTCCTATCATGAAATTGTTGAAAGCCGGTGCTCAAATGGAAGAAGATAATAGACGACTTCATGCCTTTGATTATATAGATCTTGCTGGTATACCTATGTATCCCATCACTAAGGTTTCAACTTGCTCCTAAAGAATCTACGTCTCGAATTTCCCGAGTTGGAGTCCGCTTGCTTTGTGATTGAATCTCTGTTGACGTCCAAAGGAGGTAGGAATTTCTCGCTATTTGTATTTGCCTAAGTTCAACTTTCCGCACAAAGGCTCTGACAAGACCATTTCAGAGGAAGAAGAGATTCCCTCATGCATATAGGCGAGCAGCTATTTCTAATTGGATTTCTCCATATTACAATAGACCCCACAACTATTAGATATCTATTATTTAGTATATATATATTTTTGATAAAATGAGCCGGGCTGGAAAGGGATTGAACTAATTGCGCTTTGGCCAAAACGAATTGAACTACTCAAGATGGTTTGAAAAATCCTTTCTCTATTAGGTATGTTTCCCTTCGGGCTCTCAAAGAGGAAGCATCACTATCTTTTGTCTGTCTAGCAGCTGCTATCCTACTTAGTTAGTAGCTGTATCTACGAGTGGCGGGTGAAGGCCGAAAGAAAAGACCCGGTCGTTAGCGTGGCGGACTTTATTCTATATAGGTCATCCAACGGTCATACCACTTTTAAATCGCCCTCCAGCATATCAAGCATATCCTTAGCAAAACAAATAGTGATAGTCAAGTCAAGCTTTTTATCTCGCGCGAGAATAACCAAGACTCAATTACCAAGACTCAATTACCAAGACTCAATTACATCGACCCTTACCCCGGAGCAATCAATCAGGCTCGGGAGAATTCCTAGTCTTCTTTCTTTTCGTTCTTGCGAGGCCAGTTCTCGTGCCATTATTCTAGTCCGGTTAGGAAAGCTTTTACGAATTATAGGGGGGTAAGGTCTTATATGGTTTTATCATTTTTCAGATTCAATCGAAGAAGGATAAGAGTCTTGTGTCGAAGCTTTCGCAAAGGTCTTGTCAGAGCCTTAACCTTCTCACTTCGAAATCCCATTTTCCTCATATTCTTGTCCGGTGAGTCAAATCAAAACTCCTTCGGACCCTTTCTTTTTCCTTGCCCAAGAACCCAAAATCTCTCTTCCTAAGCACGCTCTTTAGTTGGACTGGTCCAAGTAAACTAGTACCTACCGTAAGCAGTAGGCATTTAGCAGCTCCGGTGTAGCACGCTCATGACAGAGGCAGAGTTCTCTTTCCTACCACTTTCCAGGAAATCCAAATAGATAGTAGTCTGAAGGAATCTAAGATAAGCATAGAGTCGATAAGCATCACCCATAAGCGTAGGTAAGGTAGGCTCGCCACGAGATCGACCGATAGCTTTGACCCAACCCCAGAAGCGGAAGTGCCAGAGAGACGATATTTGTGAGGCAGAGTAACATTCCAAGGTCAGGTATAAGGTGCTACGGGAACGATGTCTCAAAGGTCAGTGCCAAGGGCTCAACGCGGAAGCAATCTGCTGCTCACAGGGACCGTACGGGCTGACGCTCTTCTCTCTCAGGCAAAGAAATGTGATTTTCACTTTCGCTGGTAGGCTGCAACAGCAGAGGTTGTTGTTGTTGTTGGCATTCCTTCCGGTGGGCATGACGAAGCTAAGCTGGAACTATTACGAAAGCATAATCGAAAGGCTAGGGAGTGAATTCAACTTTAGACAAGTCTAGCAAAGCAGCTCATCTGGTAACACGGTTATCCGTCCAACCTCTATCAAGAGGCAAGGGCTTTAGCCTAAGCATCGGCTAGTGGAACTACTCCTGTCCTTTTTTCGTATCCGAGGTGGGCTCTTTACACATATGATATGGAGGTCTAGTACGGTGAACAAGTAAGGTATGGACTCTTTTGATATGGGGGTAGGGACTCTTGATGTAAGGTAAGATGCTAGCGGTCTAACTCGGGTAAAGGGATGAGCCAGTTATAGTAGGTAGGCTTCTATCCGACAGGGTTTGATGGCCGATATCGGATAGGAAGAGAGAGATGACATTTATAGAGAACCCAAGAAAGGAATGTAATCGAAGAGGCCAGCGTAAAAGCACAGAAAGGGAAGCAACTTGTCCACAAGCTTGATCTTCAAATAGTGGTCTTTTTTCCTAGTTGCTAGTTTTGAGTTCCCTAGTTTAGCTACTCGAGAGCAAATCAATGGTCATAAGGCAGGGAGAGAAAGAGTCTCAAGTAAGGTTTAAAATATGATCTGTGGGATGGTTATAATTCAGAAGTGAAGGTGCGAAGCGCTAGGCTTCGAAATAGTTCGCCTATCGGTTCAAAACTTACATTCCCTTTATTAGGTATTGAAAGAGCCTTGCTCATACATGAATTGCATTTCTTTCCGGCTCTGTTCATCAGTCGATAGTTTGCTCAGAAAGAAAGACTAGTTCCTTCACTAGACTGCACTTTGGGGAGTGGGATAAGCTGCGTCTCTCATACTAAATCCTAGTCCTATCCTCTTTCTAGACAGAGGGAAATTGAAAACTAGATCCTATCGTAACTAATTGTGAGAAAGAGATCCCATTATTTCACAAAGTCTCAATTCCAGTGCTCAGGAAAAGAACTTCTCTTCTATACGAGACCGGGAAGATATAGTCTCTCTAATAAACCTATATCAATCTGGGCACTCATGAGAAAGAAATCTTCCATTTGCAAGTCATTCATCCCCAAAACCAGCTCTTCCTCCTATTGAATTAGGTGCACCTAGAACTTCACCTATGATTTGGTTCTCCCGGAGAAGGAACGACGGAGAAAAGCTTAAGCATCATTAGCAAAATCTAGAACTTCCACTAGGGCTCAAACCGTATTCTCAATAAAACCATCTCCTAGGGTGGGTTCAGTAGTTTCAACTTCGTTAGCTTCAACCAGAACAGAAACTGGGGTATGATCAGTAGAATGGGAAACTCTTTCCAACGCATCAGGTCTTGCAGAGCCTTAAGCGATTACTGTAGCCAGAAAGAACCAGAAGTTGTGCGAGATACTATCTATATCTTCTATTGAGATCTCAATACTGTGAAAGAAGGAATGGATGGAACTGTGATACCAACTCGTTGTAACACCCCCAAGTTATTCAGGGAATATTACAGCGCCGTAAGCCCCGCCATGGGGCCCACAAGGCTAAATATACGCGGAACTGTAAACTTTGACCGAGAAGGTCTACACACAATAGAATGAAAACAATACAAATGTATTCAAAAACAGAACCAATGTATTCACAGACATCACAACACGAATCAATACTTCGGCAAACACAGGTCGGGACATCAAAGAAAATGGAAAACAATACTCAAGTATTCAATAGCCAATCCAGTACAACAACACTGAACGGAAAACTCATAACATAACTGGAAGAAAGACACAGTATCACACTTGCCCACCATCTTCATGCCGACCCGATACCTCCCTGTCCGTCCTCCTGGAACCTGAAATACATGAAACGTATTTCCCCCATAAAGGGGTTAGCCGTCGAATAGCTAGTGCAAGTATATCAATATGAAACACAATACTCCTCGACAATAAAGTAAATATAACCGTCAATTCATCAATTCAAGACTAGTATTCCGGAATAACTAAAATCTCATAGTGCCACAACAAGACGTATGTGAATGCCGTAGAAACGGTTCGTTCATATCATACGCCGATACATGTATGAATGTCGTAGAAACGGTTCGTTCATATCATGCCATCAATTCATACATGAATGCCGTAAAAACGGTTCGTTCATAATATGCCATCAATATATCTATGAATGCCGTAAAAATGGTTCGTTCATATCATATCATCAATATTTCTTACTTTCAAAGTCGAGAACGTACCATCATAAATGTATACTTGCCTTTGAGACATCGAGAAATCGAACGGAGGAAAGGTATGAGTTCGGTAGGTCCAAGAACGCGCTTCCGGCACCTAAACGATTCGCAAGGAATATGACAATTAATTATCCATACTCAAATTACACGAAGAGACTCCCGAAACTCGTCTACGATTCAAGAAAATACACGGGTGAACAACTAAAGGTTGGGAAATCTCCCAAACTCCCACAAGTCTGAAACGGCACAATCCAACCCGTAAAATCGTAAGAAAACACGCATACGATATAGATATATCATAATCTCAAGGTTCTCAAGCTTCAATCGGATAAATCGGATGAATCAACGAAAACCCCCAAAATCCAACACAAAATTCAAAGTGTTCTTGAATAATCTTTGAATAATCAGATGAATACTCAAACATGTCCATAATCATGCATATATCACTTCATACTCCATGATTTTATCATCAAAAATGTCAATACCCATACAAAATCAAGAATCAAGATGTTGAAGGAATTACCTCTTGAATATCCAAGCTCTATGATCCGAGGAATACGCGTTAGATCGATTATCCGGGCTTCCCAACCGAATGAAAATGGTAAAAATCCAACACACAAGTGATAGATGGTGAAAAGCTCCTCCCCTCAAGCTCTCTCTCTCGCAGGTAGAAGAAGGAAATGGAGAAATGAGCTGCATCTCGCTCAAAAAGCACAAATAATGCAGTTGACCGCATTGTATGCCGCGGATCAGCCTAGGTGTGCCGCGGCAGTGACTCGGCAGTGTGCCGCGGCCCTGCCGGCATGTGCCGCGGCACCCGGTACAGTCCGCTCGGCCAAGTTTAGGAAATGTGTGTGTCGCGGCGCACACTCCTTGTGCCACGACTCACACCCCCCCTTGGGTCCTAAAATGATGAAAAATGACCCGGGAAGAGAATAAAAGCAATAGGACTCACTATCTGGGCAACAATAACACGAAATAGAAGTACGGAAACCCCAAAACGGTGGTTCCAAGCAATGATTACAAGGGTTCGCCCAACAAATCACGATTCGAAGAAAATGAAGAGGTTTGAAATGACATGACTATCGACCGGGTATTACATTCTCCCCCTCTAAAAAGAAGTTTCGTCCCGAAACTTAAGAAATAAATAGTTCGGGGTATTCCACTCGCATCTTCTCTTCCGTCTCCCAAGTCGCCTCCTCGACTCCATGCCTCGACCATTGCACTTTAACTAGTGGAATGGTCTTATGACGAAGTTGTTTCTCGTAGCGCTCAAGAATCTTCACGGGTTTCTCCGGAAAGGTAATATCCTCGGCTACGTCAATCACTGTAGTCGATAATGTGGCTCGGATCCGGTACGTACTTTCTCAACTGAGACACATGAAAAACACTGTGGACGTGACTCAAAGCTGGAGGCAATGCCAAGCGATAAGCTAAATCCCCAACTCTGTCCAAAATCTCGAAGGGTCCGATGTACCTCGGACTAAGTTTCCCCTTTTTCCCAAAACGGAAAACTCTCCTGGTCGGCGACACCTAGAGAAAGACATGATCTCCCACCTCGAACTCCAAAGGTCGACGACGAGTATCTGCATAAGATTTCTGATGACTCTGGGCAGCTAGCAATCGATCTCGGATCTTTTCCTTAGTCTCCATCAACATATCCCGCTCCGTCCCAACTAGCTCAGAAGCCTCGTCCCAACATAATGGCGACCTACATCGCCTACCATAGAGTGCCTCGAAGGGTGCCATTTTGATCGACGCATGCCAACTATTATTGTAAGCAAACTCGATCAACGGTAAGTGAAGCTCCCAATCATTACTCCAATCCAAGGCACAAGCTCGTAACATATCTTCCAATGTCTGAATCGTCCTCTCTGTCTGACCGTCCGACTGAGGATGAAAGGAAGTGCTCAATCTCAACTCCGTACCCAGAGCCTCGTGAATGGCCTGCCAAAAATCCGATATGAAACGGCCGTCCCGATCAGAAACAATGGTCTTGGGGGCACCGTGTAACCTCACGATCTCAGCAATAAAGGTTCGAGCTAGTCTATCCGGTCCCCAAGTATCCTTAATACCCAAGAAGTGTGCAGACTTGGTCAACCGATCGACAATCACCCAAATCATATTCATTCCGGCCCGAGTTCTCGGCATGCCAGTGATGAAACCCATTGAGATGTCTTCCCACTTCCACTCGGGAATGGGAAGTGGTTTCAACAACCCCGCCGGTCGTTGATGTTCGATCTTGACTTGTTGACACCTCAAGCATCGTAGTACAAACTCCGTAACATCCTTCTTCATGTTATTCCACCAAAAATTGCGCTTCAAATCTTTGTACATCTTACTCGTTCCGGGGTGGATTGAGTAAGGCGTAGCATGAGCTTCTCGGAGAATCCTCTGTCTCAACTCCAAATCGCTCGAACACAAAGCACTACGAAATCTCAGAATACTATCCTCGTGAACCATAAAGCCAGGAGCTTTTCCTTTAATCACATCTTCCTTCAGTTGAGAAATCATCGGGTCACTCCACTGCTTCCCTTTGATGTCGTCAACTAAAGACGAAGTAATTTCGAGAGTACACAACTGTCCTTGTACTCGTCGAAGCCAAACTTCTATCCCTTGTTCAATTAAATCCTGACGAATTTTAAATGCAGGATGTAAGAACCTCGAGCATTTGCAGAGATGCAGATTTGCGGCTCAAAGCATCTACAACGACATTGGCTTTTCCGGGGTGGTTAAGAATTTCCAGATCATAATCCTTTATCAACTCTAGCCAACGTCTCGGTCTCATATTCAACTCTTTCTGACTGAAAATATACTTCAGGCTCTTGTGATCGGTATAAATCCGGCACGGTGAACCATACAAATAATGCCGCCAAATCTTGAGTGCGAAGACAATTGCGGCCAACTCTAAATCGTGAGTAGGATAATTCATCTCATAAGGCTTTAATTGTCGTGACGCAAAAGCTATTGTCTTATCATGCTGCATAAGGACATGCCAGTGCCTTGACACGAAGCGTCAGAAATCAAAGCCTTCGCTACCATGTGGTAAAGTTAGAATCGGCACTGAAGTCAATCGTCTCTTCAGTTCATCGAAACACTGTTGTCTCTCATCCGTCCAAATAAACTTTTCGGTCTTCTGGAGTAATTTCGTAAGCGGTCGAGCGAGTTTCGAGAACCCCTCGACAAACCGACGGTAATACCCAGCAAGGCCCAAAAAGCTACGAACTTCCTTAATATTTTTAGGCGGTGCCCAATCTAGCACTGCTTCGATCTTCTGCGGGTCTACACGAACCCCTTCGGCCGAAATCACATGGCCGAGAAACATAACTTCTTCCAACCAAAACTCACATTTCGAGAATTTTGCATAGAGGTGCTCGGTTCTCAAAATGTCTAAAACCAAATGCAAGTGTCGGGCATGTTCCTCCTTATCTCGAGAATAGATCAAGATGTCGTCAATAAAGACGACTACACACCTGTCGAGGTACTCGATGAATATTTTATTCATTAACTGCATGAATACTGCCGGCGCATTCGTCAACCCAAAAGGCATAACTACAAATTCATAATGCCCATATCTCGTCTGAAACGCCGTCTTCGGAACGTCGGACTCCCTCACCCTGAGTTGATAATACCCGGATCTTAAATCAATCTTCAAGAAAACCGCAGCTCCTTGCAATTGATCAAATAGATCGTCTATACGAGGTAAAGGATATTTATTCTTGATGGTTACTTTATTCAGCTCACGGTAGTCGATGCACAATCGTAGTGAACCATCTTTCTTCCTCACGAAGAGGACAGGCGCGCCCCAAGGCGAAGCGCTGGGTCTGATGTACCCTTTTTCCAAAAGTTCTCCCAACTGAGTCTTCAATTCCTGCATCTCGGAAGGTGCCATCCGATAAGGTGCTTTAGAAATCGGAGCCGCATCTGGCTCTAAGTCTACGGTAAATTCTATCTCTCGATCTGGTGGTAGTCCCGGGAGATCATCCGGAAAAACATCGGGATATTCATTAACAACCGGAATCGAAGAGAAATCGACTTCGTTTCCTTCCGTTTTTAAAGCATAACACCAATAGCCCGTACAACATTTATTCAAAAGTTTTACGGCCTTCATGGAACTGATAAGTAACTTGGATTAGCCCGACTTACGTCCCAAAAACGAGTACTCAGATCCGTCTTTAGTCATCATGGTAATAACCTTGGTACGGTAATTCATAATCGCTTGGTGATTATTAAGCTAATCCTCGCCGAGGATTACGTCCTCGCCTTCCATATCAACTACAATTAGATTCGATAACCATTCCATACCGGATATAACCACTGGAAAATCTCTAATCTCCCGATCCCCCACAATCCTATCCCCGCTAGGCAGTTTCACGATAAAGGGATCGCAGGCAGTCAAACAAGTTATATTCAAATGGCGTACACACTCCAAAGAAATAAAAGAATGTGTAGCACCCGTATCAAAGAGTACACGGACTGGATAAGATAAAATATGGATGGTACCTGAAGCCACCGCCGCGTCGGGTTCGTCTGTTCGACGCATCTCATAAACCCGTGGTTGTACCGAACCGACGCTAGAGTTTCCCCCTCCAGCGTTCTGACCCCGACCCCGGCCCCTGCCAAAATTCTGCTGAGGTTGACCAAAAGATTGTCGCTGATTAATACCTTGATCAAGTCGTGTTGGGGCAGAAGACCGAGTATCCAAAGTCTGGTTCGGCTCGGAACAATAAACCGCTCTATGCCCCATCTGTCCACACGTGTGACACTTTAATGGTGGAAAGTAGCATTCCGAATTAAAGTGGCCTAGACGACCATAATTATAGCAAGTCACTGTGCGATTTGAGGTACCCGGAGTGGGACGGTAACCCCTCTTCCCTTTATTAGAACGTGACGACTGTCCGGCAAAACGCTTAGTCGTCTGTGACTTCTGAAAGTTGCCATCCTTAGAGCCAGAAAAATTTCCCGCGACTTTCTGCTTCTTCGGTTCTTCAACGGTATCATTGTCGGGGCTCAACATATCATGGGCTAAAGCTCTGTCCTGATACTCTTTCAGTGTGGTACAAGCAAATCCAGCCATGTACCGCCGTAAGTCCAAATTCATCCGCATATCAAAATAACGGATCTTATCACGCTCGTTACACACTTGATCCTTCACATGGATCAATTGTTGGTTGTACTCCATGATCGCCTGCGAAACGGGAATTTCTTGTGGTTTAGCCTCGAAGAAGGATCGGATTCGGCTCTCTTGTACCGGCCAAGGACAAAACTCGGCCTCCAAGAGCTCCTTAAATTCATCCCACGAGGCAATACGATCCTGTGGCTTGATGACCTTCCACCAAGTAGCGGCCTCATTAGTGAGGAAATACTGAGCAATTGGTACTTTCCTCACCTCGGGGCAATCAACCGCCTCGAAAATCTTCTCTAATTCCGCTAGCCAGTCTTCCCAGCCTAACGGGTCTGTGGCACCGCCAAACTGTGGAGGGTGCATACGGATTACATTCTGAAGCAAGGCATCCGTGTTTGGGTTCGGGTTATTCTGTTGGACAGTTTGGGCTAAAATAGTCATCTGAGTAGCCAATTGTTGAAGTGCATTCGCCACTCCAACGTCCGCGTTGTTCCCCTGACCGTCGATCGTCGTGGCCGACTCTCGGTGTCGGGATGCACCGAGTTCGACAAACTGGGGTTGGTCGACCCCGCAACTGAACTGATGGAAACGGCCGCGCCACGACCTCTTCCTCGTCTACGGCCACGACCACGGCCACGGCCCCTACCAGCTGACATACTGAAGAACACACAAGGTACGTAAGCACAATTCAAACCCACGTCATTAAGGTGATCGATTCCCAAGAATATCCATAGAAGAAGCATAATGGATAAGGAAACATCAGAAGAGTAAGAGGTCTTACAAGTACCGGTCGCACTGTGATGATGGCAGAGTAGTGATACTGTGGACAATTGACGACTCATTCGACCCAAAAGACCGACAGCCTAGGTATCCATAGACCTAAGCTCTGATACCATATTCTGTAGCACCCCCAAGTTATTCAGGGAATATTACAGCGCCGTAAGCCCCGCCATGGGGCCCACAAGGCTAAATATACGCGGAACTGTAAACTTTGACCGAGAAGGTCTACACACAATAGAATGAAAACAATACAAAGGTATTCAAAAACAGAACCAATGTATTCACAGACATCACAACACGAATCAATACTTCGGCAAACACAAAGCCGACATCAAAGAAAATGGAAAACAATACTCGAGTATTCAATATCCAATCCAGTACAACAACACTGAACGGAAAACTCATAACATAACTGGAAGAAAGACACAGTATCACACTTGCCCACCATCTTCATGCCGACCCGATACCTGCCTGTCCATCCTCCTGGAACCTGAAATACATGAAACGTATTTCCCCCATAAAGGGGTTAGCCATCGAATAGCTAGTGCAAGTATATCAATATGAAACACAATACTCCTCGACAATAAAGTAAATGTAACCGTCAATTCATCAATTCAAGACTAGTATTCCGGAATAACTAAAATCTCATAGTGCCACAACAAGACGTATGTGAATGCTGTAGAAACGGTTCGTTCATATCATACGCCGATACGTATGTGAATGCCGTAGACACGGTTCGTTCATATCATACGCCGATACATGTATGAATGTCGTAGAAACGGTTCGTTCATATCATGCCATCAATTCATACATGAATGCCGTAAAAACAGTTCGTTCATAATATGCCATCAATATATCTATGAATTCCGTAAAAACGGTTCGTTCATATCATATCATCAATATTTCTTACTTTCAAAGTCGAGAATGTACAATCATAAATGTATACTTGCCTTTGAGACATCGAGAAATCGAACGGAGGAAAGGTATGAGTTCAGTAGGTCCAAGAACGCGCTTCCGGCACCTAAACGATTCGCAAGGAATATGACAATTAATTATCCATACTCAAATTACACGAAGAGACTCCCGAAACTCGTCTACGATTCAAGAAAATACACGGGTGAACAACTAAAGGTTGGGAAATCGCCCAAACTCCCACAAGTCCAAAAATGGCACAATCCAACCCGTAAAATCGTAAGAAAACACTCATACGATATAGATATATCATAACCTCAAGGTTCTCAAGCTTCAATCGGATAAATCGGACGAATCTACGAAAACCCCCAAAATCCAACACAAAATTCAAAGTGTTCTTGAATAATCTTTCAATAATCCGATGAATACTCAAACATGTCCATAATCATGCATATATCACTTCATACTCCATGATTTTATCATCCAAAACATCAATACCCATACAAAATCGAGAATCAAGATGTTGAAGGAATTACCTCTTAAATATCCAAGCTCTATGATCCGAGGAATACGCGTTAGATCGATTATCCGGGCTTCCCAACCGAATGAAAATGGTAAAAATCCAACACACAAGTGATAGATGGTGAAAAGATCCTCCCCTCAAGCTCTCTCTCTCGCAGGTAGAAGAAGGAAATGGAGAAATGAGCTACATCTCGCTCAAAAAGCACAAATAATGCAGTTGACCACATTGTGTGCCGCGGCTTAGCCTAGGTGTGCCGCGGAAGTGACTCGGCAGTGTGCCGCAGCCCTACCGGCATGTGCCGCGGCACCCGGTATAGTCCGCTCGGCCAGGTTTTAGGAAATGTGTGTGCCGCGGCGCACACTCCTTGTGCCGCGGCTCACACCCCCCCTTGGGTCCTAAAATGATGAAAAATGACCCGGGAAGAGAATAAAAGCAATAGGACTCAATATCTGGGCAACAATAACACGAAATAGAAGTACGGAAACCCCAAAATGGTGGTTCCAAGCAATGATTACGAGGCTTCGCCCAACAAATCACGATTCGAAGAAAATGAAGAGGTTTGAAATGACATGACTATCGACCGGGTATTACACTCGTCACTCCTATCTTCTCGTCGGAATTCCTAGGACCACTGATTCTATTATCTTCAATGAATAGCCTTGGCTCATTGGCCTTAGGAACGTATCTCTGATCTCATTCCTGACTCCTATCCCTCTACTCAGCATTCGTTCTCTGCCTCATTCAAGGATCATTAGGAGGTGCACATTCGGATCCCTTCATCCCCGAAAGCTTGGCAGACTTGAAGTTTTCTTGAGTAGGAAGGTTCATTAGAAAACGACTTTAAGTAAAATGGATGCAGGCCAATGCCAAGCTCTACAGGAGCACTCAGTAGCCCTACTCAATAGTCCATTTTGATCCGTTTCAAATCTGAGCAAGGTCTCTCTCTCTTGTTCTTTCTGGTTCCTCTTGGAAGATTGAGCCTTTCTCATTCAATCTGTCAAGGTGGTGCTTCAAACCAGACCTTACTAATCCTGCAATAAAACCGGTCGGAAATTCTCTTTGCAATAGCAAGAGGCGTAGGGAACCCATTGAAAATGGATGACATTACTAATATCAGATTGAAGCTGCTATACGCCCTATATGCGTAGACATCGACCTAAGCCCGGCTCCTTAAGAAATTGAAATCACTATTTATATTTAGGCAAGAAGTTTAAGACCCCTACCTCGCCTACCGACACCGCTCGCTAACCGGTTACCTTCTCTTACCCTTCAATCGGCGGTCCTTGGTTTAGTTTTAGAGTTTAATTACACATCTGTCTCACTTCTAACTACCTGACATGGGCTATCAGATTCTTTAGATTAACAATCTATCATGAGCAGCCTTTCAAGGGCGTTAAAGCATGCAGGATTCAATCGAAGAAGAAAGCTTCAATAGAGGTAAAAGGCTATAGGCTAACGATAAGAGAGATTTTGATTTTCATAATAGTTCAAGTCAGAGCTTGGACTGGGAATGAGATAAGAAGAGGCTACTAGGGAAGATAGAAGCGATCCACAAATCAAACCACTATCCCATTGGCCGCTTCATGCACCGAACACTCTTAATAAGAAGCACAGAAGCAGGAAAGCTAGCCCCTTCTTACTTAACTTTAGGCAGTGTCCATACGTTCCGGCGTGGTGCAAGAGAAAGAAAGTTATTGTTTCACTATATTCCTTTTCATGAGATCAGTAGTTGGTGGACTTCTTCAAAGTCTTTCCGCGGAGAGCACAAAAGCGGATTAATTAGGAAAGAGCATCTAAGAGGCTCTTTGAGACCTTAACCCTCGTCTAAGACCTAGCAAAGAGACCGTTGTAAACCAGGTTAACTAGAGCAAACAGGAGAAGCAAGCAAATAGCTGCCTCTCATCCAATCTACCTGACGCAGGAAGGTATTCCGATCTTTGATCCGCCGATTCAGGAGCGATTGAAGCGAATACAAGAAGAGAATGCAAGGCTCTTCAAGACCCCCCTTCTCCAAGTTTGAATTGGATTGGGGCACTCGCGATATAAAAAGAAGTACGGATTCGACTAGCTCGAACGTGGGAAACGAATGCTTGAATGTGAACAAGCGATAGTACGGATATATAAATAGATAACCTTTATTTAACAATAATTGATCAAACTACTCAAACGAATACCATAGCCCTGAATTATAAATTCCAACATTCTCACTTCACCTCAATAATTATATCACTACGATGATAATGTTCTTAATACTTGTGATAATCGAGTTCTACAAGAATTCCAAGAATACTTACCATAATATTCATTAATTATGATAATATCACTCTTCATTATCTCAAGATCACCATCAATACCTCAATTATGATGTCTTATGCTCAAGAATCACCAATTTGACAAGTGTTTGGATTCATCATCAAGATAATCTTAACAATTTCAAAATTATGATAATTACTTCATAAAATTATCATATGTTCCATCAAAATGATTATAATCTCTCAAGAACATCATAGATATTAACAATCATATCAAAACTATGTTAGTCACTCAACAAGTTTAACATAATTCTTCCCATTCATGATTATAGCATCCTAAAGATCTTAAACCATAAGAATCTTCTCAACCTCAAGTCATAATAATCATATTTCTCATCATTTAATCATAGAATCATCAAGAAACAAGATAATCCTCCATCAATACACGAAGTAGAAATCACCAACACTAACATCATAATCTTAACATAGAATTAGTCAACATACCTCTTGAAGATGAAGAAAAAACTCAAACACTTCAAAAATCCGCCAAAATCTTCAAGCCTTCGAGCTCCAATACAAGTTATCAAGCTCCGAACAAGTTGGGATGGGCTAATTATCACTTAAGAAGGCAAGGGGAAGATTTCTAGAGATAAAAACCTAAAATGATCATGCAAAAATAAAAGAACAAGACAGGTCTTTATAATATCTACTTTTCATAACAGTCTCTAATCACCGAAGTTAACATATGTTAACAACCCTTATGTACGCTGACCTTCCTCAATAGGGTACGTTATTGCCTTCCAGATGCTACTGCCTAACTTCGCAAATTGCCTTATGTTCGTAGCACAAATCAACGTACCCAAATGCTCCTCAATTGCATACATGAAGCCATGCACATTACATACACAATACTCGTTAATGCAGCTGTCCCAATCAAGCCGAGTACTCGGCCATACACGCTGAAAGTTAATCTAATTTGATTCCCATCGTTACATATGTAACTAGCAATGTTATCATATATAACCCTCTGCATGTAGCGTATGCTAGCTGCTGCTAGATACGTATGCTATGGCTAATACACTTAACCAATAACACAACTCACCATCTAATGTATAATATATAAAATTATACCAATGATAAACATAAATAGTTTGGTCCTATAATAGTGCAGTGTGATACATGTAACGCCCCCAAAATCCTATTTGGTTATTACAGTGCCGTGGACACCACACCAGGAGACCCACCAGGCAAACACGACTAAAATACTTCAACTGACCAAAAAAGAAACCCACAGTCCCTACTATGATATTCGACACAATATTCCGACGTGGAATTTCAACGATAATTATGGGCGTACATGGACAAAATAAAAATACAACAACATCCACAAGCCTTGCTCGGATAATATATAACTAGTAATACCCGCCGTGCGATACACGGGCTCTAGTTTAAATTCTGTAAATAGTTGAGATATTTGCACATTGAGAGAGTTTAAATAATTAAGAGAAAAAATATTAAGATCAATATAACACAGTGCGATATATTTAATATTGTCCGAGATAAATGTAACTAACAATTTTTACAAATTGCGGAAGACCTACCTATAGACGACATTTCTTGTTGTGGTAGATTTGTTGTTCTCTTTGTCGCCCATCAAGATTTTGAGACCCTTTGAATGAGTAACCCTTGACAAAGCCACATATAGTTGACCGTGACAAAAAAACTGTTTCCTTAGAAATAGTCCAACGTGAGTCAAATATTGAACTTGCTCTTATTTATGGTCATTTCAAATGACACAATCAAGGGATATTGCCTTCTTGTGAATTTGACTGGTAGCCTGGGATCAGAAGGTGTCAACGACATTCTAGGAATTAGTGCTTGATGTCCTGCGTTACTTCCTGTTAAAATCTCAGCTTCAATGACATAGTTCTCAAGCTTTGTCACGACCATTCTTATACCATTACATAGTACAATTGAATGGTCGACATTTCGTAGCAACATCACCGGAGTACCTACTTTCAAATTAAGTTCATGGTTTGGAACCTCTAAAGATCCGATTTCATTCAAAAATTCAGTGGTGTGAAGTGCATTTATGACATCAGTTGTCTTGTTTGAATGACATGGTTCGTCCGAACTTAAATATAAGCGTCCATATCCAGCTAATTGTGCGTTCATGTACTGATTCACTTCATCAACGATGTCTAGTGTAGGTGCCAAAATTGCCCTTTCTTTAAAGTAAAACGAATCTTCAGTGTAACTGCCAGAGGATGAATATATGCTGTCAACAATTGATGGGATAGGATCCTCGAAGTCTTGTATCAAAAAGTAACGAGGAATGTAGAAAAAATATTGTTACCCTGAAATTTAGAGATTGTAGTAACTTACCGTAAAGTTTCCCTGTGACAATGTTGGTGTTTATCTCAAAAATCTACAAAGCTTTTAAACACAAATCTCAAATTTGGAAATTCTTCTTTCGGATCTTCATATATTTGAGTTCATCCACAAATTTTGATCATGAAGGGTGCATCAGTTGTTGGATATGGCATATTATTTAAGGCAACCAAAAATTTAGACATTCTATATAGTTTTTCTTCCTGCAGCATGGGCCTGTGCTTCAAAATCCATGGTTTTTTTATTTGAGCATGGATCCTCTCTCCCTATAAATAAAAAGAATTACATAGTGTTGCATCAAGTAAATGAGAGACATCTTTATATATGGAAAACGTAATCACAATGTAATAGAATCTTACTGTTTACATCGTGAAATATGCATTCAACTGTTTTTATGTCTCTCCCCGCAAAATCAAGCACATCATATGATCTGACCAGACGCAATCTCATGCTCCATCCGAAATTTCTCGGTTCCAGATATCTTATACTGCTCCAAATTAGCATGTTGTCTATCTTTTGTTAATATATTTCTATGGTGATCGTTTCTGCAACTATAGGAAGAATGGAATGGAGCTGATGTATATTCCTTGGTTGGGGGCTCCTTTTATACTATTTTTCATTTTAATATGACGGTTATAAGGTAGTTTTATGTTAGTGACTAAAATAGTGGACAATATGGTTGTTGTGGATAGGAAGACATAAACAGTTTTTTGTTAAACTGCCACTCCTAATAAAACCGCCAATTCTAAAAAAACCATCAATTCTAATGGGGCAGTTTTTTGATAAACCGTCATTGCAACTACTATGCAATAATCTGCTAGTGAATAATGTGGCTTGATAATTTATTGTAATCAAGTTCTATATTTTTATCTTCAAATTTATTGCTTTTATTAATTTTTTTATTTAATTTTTTTGCAACGATTTTATTCATAAAACCGCCATTAGACCTACTATACACTAACTATAATTTGGGCGAGAAATCCCGTATTTTTATCTTCAAATTTATTGCTTTTATTAATTTTTTTCTTTAATTTTTTGCAGTTGTTTTATTGAAAAACCGCCATTACACCTATTTTTTCTTTAATTTTTTTGCAACGGTGTTATTAAAAAAAACCGCCATTATACCTACTAAATTTGGGTGGGAAATCTCCTTCCCAAATGACTATATTCTTTTAGTATATATAAAGATTTTTATTTAATTTTTTGCGACGGTTTTATTCATAAAACCGCTATTAGATCTACTATACACTAACTATAATTTGGGCGGGAAATCCCGTATTTTTATCTTCAAATTTATTGATTTTATTAATTTTTTTTCTTTAATTTTTTTGCAACGGTTTTATTAAAAAAACCGCCATTACACCTATTTTTTCTTTAATTTTTTTGCAACGGTTTTACTAAAAAAAACCGCCATTATACCTACTAAATTTGGACGGGAAATCTCCTTCCCAAATGACTATATTCTTTTAATATATATATAAAGATGACAACGACTGACAAACTGAACACTCCGAATGGACTAACCAACATGAACACCGAAACAGCTCGGGACTAGTATCGCTCGAATGCCTCGTCGCCATCGCCATGACCCTGTGTCTCAACTCTCTCCTCGCAAACACCTAAAACATGAAAGCATGTTCCGCCTCCATGGGGTCAGTCATCCAGATAATGAATATCAAATACATGTATAACATGATATGCATCCAAAGGCAGAATAAATGGTACAAAACTGGTAATACGATATGCTCACAAGCCAAGGTAAGAACCAAGCATTCCTGAAACACTATGCCCACGACATACGATCAATACCTGCTCAACAGGTTAAAACACGAGTGCCCAATGGCGAACCATCAATATAGAACACAACAACGAATTACCGGAAGGTAAACCAAACAAAACTGAATTTGAATACGAATCACAATGCCCGAAGGCTTCAACGGAAATACCAAAATATCACAATGGTCTGAAAGCCCTCGGCCGAAGCTGCTAAAATATCACGATGGCCTGAAAGCCACTCAGCTGAAGCTGCAAATCATCACAGTGGCCCGAAGCCAAATAGCCCGAAGCTGTATCACATGAGGACCGAAGCCACGGCACGAAGCCGTAACACAATGAGGGCCGAAGCCACGGCATGAAGCCGTATCACAATGAGGGTCGAAGACACAGCACGAAGCCGTATCACAATGAGAGCCGAAGCCACGGCACAAAGACGTATCACAATGAGGGCCGAAGCCACGGCATAAAGACATATCACAATGAGGGATGAAGCCATGGCATGAAGCCGTATCACAATGAGGCCATCCAATGACCGTGACCTACTGAACTGTAGGTGTTGGGAAACCAACCGCGAAGGTTCAAGCCCCAATCTTACCCTTCGAGCACTAGCCGAGGCTAGCCTCCAAAACACAATCAGTTAGAAACGGCAGCGATCAGTATCGAATTCACAAGAATGATAGTGTGCTACCTTGAGTCGGCCAACACGACAACAATAACTCACGGATGGGTACCGTCCTCGGTGGTACCAATTCAAGTACCTCGATTGCCTTGGGATGGCCTATTGATAACAACAACTCAGTGGATGGGAACTATCCTCGACAGTCCCAATTCAATACCTCAGTTGTCTTAGAACGACCAATCGATAACAATGACTCAACGGATGGGAACTATCCTCTCCAGTCCGATTCAATACCTCGATTGCCTTAGAACGGCCAATCGATAACAACGACTCAACGGATGGGAACTATCCTCTACAGTCCCAATTCAATACCTCAATTGCCTTAGAACGGTCAATTGATAACAAGAACTCAACGGATGGGAAATATCCTCGACAGTTCCAATTCAATACCTCGATTGCCTTAGAACGGCCAATCGATAACAACAACTCAACGGATGGGAACTATCCTCGACAGTCCCAATTCAATACCTCGATTGCCTTAGAATGGCCAATCCATAACAATGACTCAACGGATGGGAAATGTCCTCGACAGCCCCAATTTAATACCTCGATTGCCTTAGAACGACCAATCGATAACAACGACTCAATAGATGGGAAATGTCCTCGATAGTCCAAATTTAATACCTCGATTGCCTTAGAATGGCCAATCGATAACAACGACTCAATGAATGGGAAATCTCCTCGACAGCCCCAATTCAGTACCTTGATTATCTTAGAATGGCCAATCGATAACAGCAAATCAACGAACGGGAAATGTCCTTGACAGTCCCAATTCAATACCTCGATTATCTTAGAATGACCAATCGATAACAGTGATACAATTAGAATAGATGTCCCAGTGCCTTTACTCACCCACCGAAAATAGAGATGATAATCAAATATGTCAACACCTTAAATCGGCCAAAATAACATTAGCAGAAACACACCGATATCAATAACAACGACCACAATGGTATCTCAATGAAATATCAGTCAACAATAGCAATCGATACATCGATACCACAAACCGTCTATTGACAACAACATTAACCAACAAGTATCTCAATGCCTTGAACCAACCACTAACGAACAACAACATTTGGCATAGCTGTCGAAGGGTATCGTATCGAAGAATTCCCTGATATCAACAAACTCATGAAAAGACTATGTCTCGAAATGATACAACACATTCATACACATATATGATAACATTAATCTCATTTACTAGTACAAGTATAAAACTTGCCTCAAACTGAAGGCGAGAAATTCCTTCCACGATCATCGCCCTCCCACAAAATGATCAATCACACGAACAACCTTGAACGGAAAGTAATTCATTCAATAACAATCATCGACCATCTTGATATAACATCAACGATAGTACAACTTCGATTCTTACAAGAATCGCTAACTAACACACTCGAATTCTCAAGCCTTAAAGCTTATGAATCCTCGAATCATTATCTCACCTTAATGATTACATCAATAAGGTAATAACGTTCTAAACATGAAATTCATTGGTTTCTTCATGAACACCAAGAACACCAAAACACCAAGAACACCAAGAACACCAAAACACCATGAACATACTTATCATCTTCTCTTCCAAAACATGATAATATATCATCTATCTAAGAAAATAACTCAAGGATAACAATAATCAAACCAAGAATTAGGATATAATCATCAATATATCCAAGAACACCTCCTAAGCATATTAATACACATAATAAGCTCAAGAACAACCTCCATCAACCTAATCATATCATAGAATCATCAAGAATAACTCTAGACATGACTAAACTCAACATTGAACTCGAAAATCACTTGAAGAACAAGAGATTAAGAGAACTTACTCAAGAAGAACAAGATGAACTCTCCAAACACCAAATGAGCACCAACAAGCTTCCAACTTCAAGCTTCAAACCAAGCTAGGATGACCAAAATCACGTTGAAAGAGTATAAATATCAAGAACAAGTCCAGAGGGATGATTCTAGGGATAGAAAAGAGTTTTGGTTCTTGAAGAAATGAAATACGAAACCAAGATATATAATCTGACAATCTTATTACGTATGCTATACACCAAGCGTAACGTACGTAAGGAATCATTACGTACACTACATCAATAACTTAACGTATGTAATGCTAGTCCAGAACCTACTGCCCAAAAATACAAAGATCTTAACGTACGTAAACAACCACCATTTACCTACGTTTGTTGGAATATTTATTCCACACATTATTTAATTTGTGTTTTGATGATTAAAGTTGATAAACAACAAAACAACATCGAGGCGAAGCAAAACGACGAAGCATACGAAGTAGCAAAAAGCTGAGAAAAATACATGTCTAGCGCATGCTAAGACATATATGTTAGCGCATGCTAACGGGAAGTCACCTGCATATCAGCCGAGTTCGAAGTAACCTGAAGTGAAGTTAGCTGATGATATTTAGCGCACGCTACAAGTTTACTAGCGCACGCTATTGAGGTCATATTACCATTGTGAAGATATTCAAACACAGAATGACGCATGCAATGAAGTCAGTATTAGCGCACGCAAGAGATGATATTTAGCGCACACTAAATATCAGTTTGAATCAAGTCAATCTGAACGTTGGAAAGATTCGGCGGAAAGTCAAGCATCAAACGGATAGTTTGACAAGTGAATGTATAATCCGGATTTATTATTATGTATCTCATCTGTATTCGAACCCTGTATCATTCGGATTTATGATCTCGATAATTGGAGTATGTTATTTCTCACATTGGTATCTTTGTACATAAGTATATCTTCATGCAAATTTTCTCATGCAAACTCGTGATAGCGTACGCTAAGAAGGTAGCTCAACGCACGCTATCGGATACTACTAGCGCACGCTATGAATGTAGGACTTGCGTGCGCTAGCTAATCAATTATTGAGCTAGGCGGCTATCACATGCGCCAGCCGGACGTAGGACCGGATAAGATTCCCACGGATGAACCTGGACAGTTTTGGAGTCAACTCTTATTAGCGCGCGCTAAGGATGTATAGGTAGCGTGTGCTAATCTGCTTTCGTACAGAAAGTTTATATATGGGCCAGCACTCCATTTTGTTCTCATTTCCTTCGTTCATCTTTCGTTTTTGAGAGACCAGAGGGCATATCATCTTCCTTAGACACACTTATAACACATCCACTTGATCATTGGACATTGGATACTTCTTGTTATTGATCATTGAAGAGAAGTAGCACCTTGGAGTGACATATAACCAAACGGAGTAAGATTCTACCTTTGGAGTTCAGTGATTTCGTCATAATAAGGTATGTTGATTCTATCTCCAACTCTAGATTCGTGTTATGGAGAATAAGATGATCATGCTAGCAAAATAATGAGTTTCTTGGGTGAATTATCCAAACCACATCATGTTTGGAATATTGAGATGATTATGCCTTAAGTACCTTGATTATGAACATCATGATTCGAATCTTATTACAATGAACAAGTAGAGGAAGCTTCTATCATTGGTAATCCGAATCTAGTAGGTGTTTTCATAGCAATCGTGGACTTGACTTTAATATCATTATTGTTAGACGAATCTAAAGGATTGATCATGGAAGGATTTATCTTGTAAAGATGGAATGTTAATCTAACTACAGAATGATAGTTTTGATTGATATAAAGGTGTTGATATCGACCGTTAAGCCTTCCGAATTATCGCATGAAGAATTGTAATCAAAATGGAATATGGTTTCATAATAGTATACATATTCTTGAATCCGAAGTTATTGTTGTCCGTAAGATCATTCATAACCGTATGATCATGATATTCATGGAGGTAACATGAATTAACACTAAAGATTTCATTTGGTTTGATCATGTTGAGATCAGTCTACTGCCCAGTAGTAAACTGCCATGCACAGTTAGCGCATGCTAAGCTATGTAGATTAACGTGCACTATCGAGCATGAGTTAACGTACGCTACGTTTGGTACGTAACGTACGTTAGGCCATCAGACGAGTCAGTCAGCTGATCAGTGAAGTACAGACCATGCATAGTTAGCGTACGCTAGGCTTTGTTGTTCGACCCTGTAAACCAGAAGGCGGGGGTCAACCGGAAGGCGGGGGTCAACCTTGACGTGCATCTTGACGGGCAAGTAGTAGATCCTACTGAATACCAAGATAGAATTCTTTCTCCCGTTAGTGAGCGGGTTAGATGTCCTATGCGGTTATTGGCAGATGAGATCATAAGTCTTTGGCCAAAGCATTGGATCTAGTTGTATTAGATACACGACAGCTCGATGATCTCGATTTGCATTAACACATGCATAGCGTCAAGTACAGATAGGGTTTGACTGACCGTGACCCTATAACTTGATCGGGACATTTGAAAGAAGGGTTTATACGTTCTTGGTATTCACGATGAATGGTTCTTGAATGATCCCAATCATTCGTTCTCGGTTAAGTGCAGTGTAGGCCGCCAGGCTGGCTAGGTGGTGCTACTACTCTTTGGTTCCTCCCATTGCTGACTGAGACGGACCTACCGAGTCGCGCAATAGGATTGACGACGGAATGAATCAAGCTTATTATCTCATCATGAATATTAGATATTAGATATCTAAATTAATTGGGACATTGGATGTCTAAATTGATTTATTAGATAAATTGATTTACAGCCTAATGAATTAAATAAATTACTGGGTGATTTATTTAATTCTTAAATATAATTATTTCTTGGAGAAATTAATTATGTTATTTTGTATTTGATATGTTTAATTAATTGGATTAATTAAACGACACAAATACATCGGAACGGAATAGGAGTTTATCTGTTTGGACTCACGGGAGTCCGAAACGAACCGAACTCATCCCGGCTCCTTCTAGATGGCCATCCCATTTTCCCACCTCTTTCCTTTGGTCATAGTCTCCACCTTAGTTGGTGGATGACTTGAATTATCAAGGGAACAAGATCTTTTAATTAATTCATTTTAATTATTTGGTCTTGATTTGGGAGGATTTTAAGGGGAATAAAATAAAGACTCTCCTCACTTGTTTGAACAAGCTTTCCAACGTGAGAATAGAGAGAGAGAGATAGACTTTGAGTTTAACACTCATCTTCATCTTCTTCATTCACTTCTTCTTCATTTTTCTTGGAGAAAAATTGAGAGAAAATTATTGAGAGATATATTATACACTTAGAGTGTAGTAAT
This sequence comes from Orobanche coerulescens, assembly GCA_033398695.1. Lineage (NCBI taxonomy): Eukaryota > Viridiplantae > Streptophyta > Magnoliopsida > Lamiales > Orobanchaceae > Orobanche > Orobanche coerulescens. The sequence continues at coordinate 137,117,286 of CM065806.1, read as the reverse complement.
AAAAGCTTCATCACTTGATTCTAGCCGTAACCTTAGAGGTTAATCAAGTGTTGTTATTCCGGTCATTTTTACGGCGCGTGGCAAGTAGAGACGCAGTGCTTTCGGTGTTGGATCGTTCAAGGGCTTGGAGCGGATAGAACTTGTAGAGATCAAACTAAAGCTTGGGGAATAGCTCAAGAGAAGGTTACCATTTAATCAACGGACTTCTAGGGTTAGTTTCTTACGACTCTTGCCTTTCGTTTATATATTCGTATATACGTAGCTCGATCGATCCTCGTAGGGATTCGGATCGAATTAATTTTCGTTTTACCGCTTCCGCTGGGCCTTCGTTTTAGGCACCGAATCCCAACAAGACATTCGTACGATGTGAGATAAATTTTAGATTATTTCTTTTGTTAAGGTTGGACCTTCGAGTGTTCGTTTTCGTGGAAGTATTGTTCTTGTCTTCGAATCGAGGCAACTACCATATTTGTTTTATGTATTGATGTTATACATATTGTCGTGCATGTATGTCGTTGTTGTATGTCCACCTCGTGTTGGTCCGACGAGATCATCGGGGGATCTATGCTAGCGTGCGCTGGATCATCGGATGGGTTTTTCCACCACGGGTTGGCCTGACGGGATCATCGTGGGTTCTAGGCAGTGAACGCTGGATCGTCGGAATTACCATGTGTATGTTATGATATCTTGTTGTGATTATCAGTTGTGTATGTCATTTATGAGTTTCTCGTAGGAGAAGACTCGTTGGTATTTTTGTCGTTTACGTTATTATTCTTCGTGAAATATGAATAATATGTTGTGGTGCTTGTACTAGCATTGTTGTGCTAACCCCTTCGGGGGTGAACATTTTGTCTATGTTCAGGATCCAGAAGAGCGGGAAAACAACCACTGGAGCTGCATGACGACGAGGGTGCAGAGTGATGTTCCGGTCGGGTTTATTTGACTGTTGTTTGGTTGGTTATTCCAATAAGTACTCGAGTACGTAGTCGTTTATGATGAATTTGAATTTGGTGATGTATTAATAAGTTTCTATTGAACACTTGTATTTTCAGTATTTGGTCAGAACTGTTGTATCTTAATTCCATTACTTCCATTCATTTGTACCTGTTAATGTCTGTTCAATCCTGTTAATCTTAATCCTGTTGAACAATTGTATTTTGTCCAGCCTTGTAAATCCTTATGTAAAGGATTTACGGCGCTGTAATATTCCTGAATATATCGGGGGTGTTACAGAATATGGTATCGGATCTAAGATTATGGATATCTTGGCCGTTGGGTTAAAATAGGGGTCATTTATGTCTTTTGAGGTAACCGGCCGCGAATAACATCACTGTACTGTCTACGTCTTCGTGCGGGCGGTGGTTGTAAGTTCCTAAACTCTATCTCGTCCTTTGCATGTTATATTTCCTTGTACTTGAGCATTCGAACGATATTGTTTCCTGTATATTGAGTATTTATACTTACAGTATGTTGAGAGGCGGACGTGGACGTGGTCGCGGTCGCGGACACGGACGAAGGAATGCTGAAAGGGAAGCATCACCTTCTAATCAGGCCAGTCATAGCTCAGGCGAGCCACAGAGATCTATCAATAACGAACCAGAACCTGCTGTACCAGAAATCCTTCGTCAAGTGGTGAACCAGATGACTCAGTTCGCCCAAGTCGTGGACCGATTGCAAGTGGCGGTGGGACTACAGCAGGGAGAGAGACATCAAGGGATCCCGGACATGGGAAATCGAGGTGACCGGTGGCTGCAAGAGGTGGCGAAGATGCAGCCACCCAAATTCGGCATTTGAGACTCCCACAGGACCATTGGTTGAAGGAACTGGAGAAAATCTTTGCGGAATTAAGCGCCTGGACAATGGAGAGCCTCTATCGCTCAATATTTTCTGATAGGGGAAGCGTCAGAATGGTGGGAAGCCATCCGGCCTGTAGACCATGATGCTGATTGGACAGAGTTTAAATTGATGATGGAAGCTCAGTACTGCCCTCGTCCTGTGAGGGAATCCAAAGTTCGGGAGTTTTTCTCCGCTCAGCCTTCATATGTGCCAGTATCTCAAGCAATTAAGACGTTTAACCAACAACTGGCATTTGTTCGACATCTGGTCAGAACAGATGCAGAAATGATGATCCATTTTGATATGAGGATGAAACCAGAAATCCAGAGGTACATGTCCGGTTTTGAATATACCACACTCCGTCAATACCAGGATAAGGCGTTGGCGTATGAGATCAAGGAAGCAGCTATGGAGAAATTTACGGAATCGAAGAAGCAGAAAGTCTCTAGTACTTTTACAGAGCACAAGAACAGCGGGGCCCGCAAGAGATTTCCCTGTATCATTTGGAGGCAGAGAGTGGCTCTCAAATCTGATTGTGATAGAAATGCAAGGAGACGACCAGATACTCAGAGACGATTGGCTTAATCGATATGGAGCTATTATAAACTACCGAAACAGGAATATCTCGCTGATCGCCGATGATGGTTCTGAAATACTGTTTGAAGGATGGAAACCAGGAAGCTCAGGAAAGTTGATCAAGGCGATGAAAGCTGTCAAATTGTTGAAACAGAGCTGTACCGGATACTGGTGTTATGCAATGAAGAAAGAAGACGAAATTGCGGAACTTTCATCCAATCCTGTTGTGAACGAATTTCCAGATGTATTTCCTGACGAGTTACCTGGACTACCTCCACGAAGGGATGTAGAATTCACCATTGAGCTGGAACCCGGAGCTACACCAATTTCTAAGGCGCCGTATCGTATGGCACCTACTGAAATGTATGAACTGAAAAAGCAGTTGGAGGAGTTACTGCATAAAGGCTATATTCAGCCAAGCGTTTCGCCCTGGGGAGCGCCAGTTCTTTTTGTCCGAAAGAAGGATGGATCGCTTCGACTGTGTATTGACTATCGAGAGCTGAACAAGATGACGATTAAGAACAAGTATCCGTTGCCACGGATTGATGATCTATTTGACCAGTTGCAAGGGGAAACAATATTTTCTAAAATCGATCTGAGATTAGGGTATCATCAACTGAGGATTAAGGAATCTGATGTTCCGAAATCAGCATTCAGAACTCGCTACGGACACTATGAGTTTGTAGTGATGCCATTTGGTCTCACTAATGCACCTGCTGTATTCATGGAGTTGATGAACCGAGTGTTCATCGAATATTTGGATAAATTTGTGGTCGTGTTCATTGATGACATTCTGGTGTATTCTAAGAACCCGGAAGAGCATGCACAACATTTACGGATTGTATTAGAACTTTTAAGAAGCGAGCAACTGTACGCCAAACTCTCTAAGTGTGAATTCTGGCTAAAGAAAGTAATGTTCCTCGGTCATATGGTATCAGCTGAAGGAGTCCGAGTAGATCTTCAGAAGATCGAAGCGGTTTTGGATTGGAAGACTCCAAAGAACGTGAAAGAAGTCCGAAGTTTCTTAGGACTTGCTGGGTATTATCGTCGGTTCATGGAAGGGTTCTCCAAAATTTCTCGCCCACTTACTCGACTCCTACAGAAAACTCAAAAGTTTGAGTGGAACGAATTATGTCAGATTAGATTTGATGAATTGAAGAAGAGATTGATGACCGCACCGATTTTAACACTTCCACAGGGGACTGGTGGATTCATAGTTTACAGTGATGCTTCGAACCAAGGACTCGGATGCGTATTGATGCAGAATGACAAGGTGATCGCTTATGCGTCGCGACAGCTGAAACCTTATGAAGTGAATTACCCAACACATGATTTGGAGCTAGCAGCAGTAGTTTTTGCTTTAAAGATCTGGAGGCATTATCTGTACGGGACTCACTGTCAGATCTTTACGGATCACAAGAGTCTCAAATACATCTTCAGTCAGAAAGAGTTGAACATGCGGCAAAGAAGATGGTTAAAACTGATTAAGGACTATGACTTGGAGATTTTGTATCATCCAGGCAAAGCGAATGTAGTGGCCGATGCACTCAGCCGCAAGCCTATTTCTATTCAGATGCTGGAGACACTGACCTCCCAACTTAGCCTTCAACGAGAGATGATTCGAGAAGGAATTGAAGTGTGGTTACAAAGAGTCCAAGGACAACTATGCGTGATGGAAATAACTTCATCATTAACCGAAGAAATCAAATCTGGACAGGTAGATGATCCACTGATGATTCAGTTACGTGATGAAGTGATCAAGGGAAAGGCCCCCGTATTCGTAATTCATGATGATGGAGTTTTGAGATTTCAGAACCGACTCTGTGTTCCCGATGTCGATGTTCTGAAACAGACAATTATTAAGGAAGCTCACAGTTCGCCCTATTCTATCCACCCGGGCACCAGTAAGATGTATAAGGACTTGCAGCAGAATTTCTGGTGGGGCAGCATGAAGAAAGATGTAGCGGACTATGTTTCGAAATGCTTGACTTGTCAGCAGGTTAAGATCGAGCATCAACGGCCTACCGGAATGTTGAAGCCGCTCCCGATTCCTGAATGGAAGTGGGAGGACATATCGATGGACTTTATTACTAGTATGCCGAGAACCAAGATAGGAATGAACATGATTTGGGTGATAGTTGATCGTTTAACCAAATCAGCTCATTTTCTAGGCATTAAGGACACGTCGGGACCAGAGAGGTTGGCACGAGTATTTATTTCGGAGATAGTTCGATTGCATGGTACGCCGAACACCATTATTTCTGATCGAGACGGCTGTTTTGTGTCTCACTTTTGGAAAGCAGTTCATAAGCCCTTGGGAACCGAATTGAACTTCAGCACAGCTTATCACCCACAGACTGATGAACAATCCGAGAGGACTATTCAAACGGTGGAAGATATGCTGAGGGCTTGTGCCTTAGATTGGTCAATTGATTGGGAAGTTCATCTACCATTGATTGAATTTACCTACAACAATAGTTGGCATGCTTCCATTAAGATGGCACCATTTGAGGCATTATACGGGAGGAGATGTAGATCGCCCCTATGTTGGGACGATTCATCAGACTTGATCGGGACAGAACCAGAGTTGATCATACAGACTCGAGAGAAGACAGCCTTGATTCGTGAAAGGTTGTTGACCACCTAGAGTCGCCAGAAATCTTACGCAGACGTACGTCGTCGCCCTTTGGAGTTCAGTACTAGAGACCACGTACTTTTAAAAGTTTCTCCTACTCGGGGAATCTTCCATTTTGGAGGAAGAGGAAAGCTGAGTCCGAGATATATCGGACCGTTCGAGATACTTGAGAGAGTTGGAGAGTTGGCATACAGATTGGCATTGCCGCCGTCGTTGAGCCATGTTCATAACGTATTCCACGTATCCCAGTTACGGAGATATATATCGGACCCTAGTCATGTCATTGATTTCGGGGAGATCGAGGTCGCTCAGGATGGGACGTTTGAAGAAAGACCGGTCAAGATACTCGAGAGTCGAGTGAAACAGTTGAGGAACAAACCAATCGCTTTGGTCAAAGTTTAGTGGTCACGTCATGGAGTGGAAGAAGCCACATGGGAAACGGAAAATAGTATGAAATCCAGATATCCAGAGTTATTTTCGTCTTGAGTTTCGGGACGAAACTCCTTTTTAGTAGGAGAGTATGTAATATCCAGATTTATTATTGTGTATCTCATCTGTATTCGAACCCTGTATCATTCGGATTTATGATCTCGATAATTGGAGTATGTTATTTCTCACATTGGTATCTTTGTACATAAGTATATCTTCATGCAAATTTTCTCATGCAAACTCGTGATAGCATACGCTAAAAAGGTAGCTTAAAGCATGCTATCGGCTACTACTAGCGCACACTATGAATGTAGGACTTGCGTGCGCTAGGTAATCAATTATTGAGCTAGGCGGCTAACACATGCGCCAGCCGGACGTAGGACCGGTTAAGATTCCCGCAGATGAACCTGTACAGTTTTGGAGTAAACTCTTATTAGCGCGCGACAAGGATGTATAGGTAGCATGCACTAATCTGCTTTTGTACAGAAAGTTTATATATGGGCCAGCACTCCATTTTGTTCTCATTTCCTTCGTTCATCTTTCTTTTTTGAGAGACAAGAGGGCATATCATCTTCCTTAGACACACTTATAACACATCCACTTGATCATTGGACATTAGATACTTCTTGTTATTGATCATTGAAGAGAAGTAGCACCTTGGAGTGACATATAACCAACCGGAGTAAGATTCTACCTTTGGAGTTCAGTGATTTCATCATATTAAGGTATGTTGATTCTATCTCCAACTCTAGATTCGTGTTATGGAGATTAAGATGATCATGCTAGCAAAATAATGAGTTTCTTGGGTGAATTATCCAAACCACATCATGTTTGGAATATTGAGATGATTATGCCTTAAGTACCTTGATTATGAACATCATGATTCGAATCTTATTACAATGAACAAGTAGAGGAAGCTTCTATCATTGGTAATCCGAATCTAGTAGGTGTTTTCATAGCAATCATGGACTTGACTTTAACATCATTATTGTTAGACGAATCTAAAGGATTGATCATGGAAGGATTTATCTTGTAAAGATGGAATGTTAATCAAACTACATAATGATAGTTTTGATTGATATAAAGGTGTTGATATCGACCGTTAAGCCTTCCGAATTATCGCATGAAGAATTGTAATCGAAATGGAATATGGTTTCATAATAGTATACATATTCTTGAATCCGAAGTTGTTGTTATCCGTAAGATCATTCATAACCGTATGAACATGATATTCATGGAGGTAACATGAATTAGCACTGAAGATTTCATTTGGTTTGATCATGTTGAGATCACCATCGCCCAAGAGTAAACTGCCATGCACAGTTAGCGCACGCTAAGCTATGTATATTAACGTGCGCTATCGAGCATGAGTTAACGTACGCTACGTTTGGTACGTAACGTACGTTAGGCCATCAGACGAATCAGTCTGCTGATCAGTGAAGTACTGACCATGCATAGTTAGCGTACGCTAGGCTTTGTTGTTTGCGTGCGCTATGGAGCAGACTTAACGCACGCTACACAGAGTACTTAGCGTGCGCTAAGAAGTTCAGGAAGATTACATTTTATGAGCTTTTGGCCGTAAATCGAATTGTTAGACATTCGTACGATGTGAGATAAATTCTATATTATTTCTTTTGTTAAGGTTCGAGCTTGTTACGTGATTGATTGAGGGGGGCGACCTTCGAGTGTTCGTTTTCGTGGAAGTATTGTTCTTGTCTTCGAATCGAGGCAAGTACCTTATTTGTTTTATGTATTGATGTTATACATATTGTCATGCATGTATGTCGTTGTTGTATGTACACCTCGTGTTGGTCCGAGGGGATTATCGGGGGATCTATGCTAGCGTGCGCTGGATCATCGGATGGGTTTTTCCACCACGGGTTGGTCTGACGGGATCATCGTGGGTTCTAGGCAGTGAACGCTGGATCGTCGGAATTACCATGTGTATGTTATGATATCTTGTTGTGATTATCAGTTTTCTATGTCATTTATGAGTTTCTCGTAGGAGAAGACTCATTGGTATTTTTGTCGTTTACGTTATTATTCTTCGTGAAATATGAATAATATGTTGTGGTGCTTGTACTAGCATCGTTGTGCTAACCCCTTCGGGGGTGAAAATTTTGTTTATGTTCAGGATCCAGAAGAGCGGGAAAACAACCACTGGAGCTGCATGACGACGAGGGTGCAGAGTGATGTTTCGGCCGGGTTTATTTGACTGTTGTTTGGTTGGTTATTCCAATAAGTACTCGAGCACGTAGTCGTTTATGATGAATTTGAATTTGGTGATGTATTAATAAGTTTCTGTTGAACAATTGTATTTTCAGTATTTGGTCAGAACTGTTGTATCTTAATTCCGTTACTTCCATTCATTTGTACATGTTAATGTGTGTTCAATTCTCCAGCCTTGTAAATCCTTATGTAAAGGATTTACGGCGCTGTAATATTCTTGAATATATCGGGGGTGTTACAGTGAAGGCAACAGATATATTATGTTAACGCACGCTACTCAATCATGATTAACGTACGCTAAGTAAGTCAGATAACGTACGTAACAAAGAAGGTATAACGTACGCTAAAGAAGAAACGAAGCTACTGGACTGAAACTGGAACAGTCTAGCGCACGCTAAAAGAGAAAGGCTAGCACACACTAGTAAGTCAAAACAGCCAGCAACGGCTAGTTTGTGGAAAATGCCTAGAAATACCATTCCTGTGGTATTGTTTGAGAAACACAACTCCAAGCATTCAAGACATTGATCTTATATTCACATACTTACATTGTTGTTGTAATATTGAGCTTATATTGTTAATTTGTGTGTTTATACATTCAACATTATACATGAGAGGTAAAAGAAAAGATACGATTGGATTCGGTGTTATTAGGATCAAGTATCCGGCATTATTAGATTCGCAATCGATATCTAAGTGAGGTTTATCTAGTACCCATAGAAAGCTAGAGTGGTTGATTCCTTATCCAATATAAAAGGAAAAATGGTTTTACTCGAACCGATAGAAGACGAGCTTGTAACGGTATTCCCTCAACCGATAGAAGAGAGGCGTAGAGGTTTTGATCTTAATCCTAAATAAAAAGATATATCGAGAGAGGACGTAGGCTTTGTTAATAGCCGAACCTCTATAAATCCTTGTGTGGTTTATTTTCTGCACTTTATTTACGCTTCCGCACAAAACGGCGCAAATATCCGATTTTATACAAACAATTGGTATCGGAGTGGTACTCTAATACGCGGCTTAAAATCCGAGGAGAAGATCCAAAATGGCGTTTCAAATGGCTCCAGTCGAAGGCCTTGCTCTCAAAAGACCATCATTTTTTGATGGATCGAATTTCATGACTTGGAAGAAGAAAATGTCTATTTTCATCCGAGCTTACGATATCGAATTATGGAAGGTGATATGCCTTGGTCCCAAAATTCCGACAAACTCAAACGGAACCCTCAAAACCTTTGAAGAGTATGATAATGCGGATTGGAAAAACGACCATTATAATTGCAAAGCCACACAATTATTATACTATGCTTTAAATCCGGAAGAACACAACCGGATATCATTGTGTGATAGTGCCAAAGAAATCTGGAAAATGCTTGAGGTAACACACAAAGGTACGTCTCAAGTCAAAGAGACGAAGATAAACATCCTCCTTCATGATTATGAATTATTCCAAATGAAGGACGACGAATCCATCTCAATTATGCTCGACCAATTTTCGGTCATCACCAATGGATTAGCATGTTTTGGAAAACCACTTTCGAGTAGTGAGAAAGTAAAGAAAATTCTCCGATCACTACCTCGAGAATGGGACGGTACGACTACGGCAATAATGGAATCAAAAGATTTAAAGACTCTCAATTTTAGTGCTCTCGTTGGTTCTCTTATCAACTACGAGATCGTTCTAAAATCTCGGAATGCCAAACCAAAACCGAAGGAAAGATCGATAGCCTTCAAAGCTAAAATGTCGAAAAAGAAAGAAGAAATCCCGGTGGACGAAAGCGACGAAAAATCGGCATATTATGCCAAGAATATTAATAAGTTCCAACACTTATTAAACCGGAGGAAGAAGGACATCCAAGTGGGCGAATCTAAAAAATTCGATAACAGTTGTCGATTATGTGGTAAACCAGGCCACTTTGCGAAAAATTTCCGTGTAAAACCCAAGGAGGTTTTAGTTGCAACATGGAGCGACGAAGATCCCGATGAAGATTTCATGAATCAAAATAATCTCGCGCTCATGGCCCGGAGTTCATTCGATAACAGCGACGTCGAAAGCCAAGTAAGTAATTCTTACGATGAACTTTTTGAAGCATTCGAATTATTACATACCGACTATCAAAATGCTTTAAAAGAAATTAAATCCCTTCAAACTAAATATAAATCTTTGAAAATTGAAAATTCCAAAATTATTGAAAAGGGAAAATTCGTTGAAATTGATCATTCAAAATGTATTGAAAATGAAAATATTTTGAAGGATGATCTTGTTAAAGTTAAAACCGAGCTCAATAATTTGACGAAGAAATTTTCTCTCGGAAACGAGAAATTTGAAAATATGCTCTCGGTTCAAATATACACTTTAAATAAAGAGGGGTTGGGATTCAAACCACGTTTTAAAAATGAATCCTTAAATTTTAATATACCCCGGTGTGAAAAATATTTGAAAATCGGGCATCATATCTCAAGCTGTAGAAGCCCAAGACGAACGATAAAAATTAAAAAGATTTGGGTTCCTAAAGGAACAAACGTTTCAAATATCGTTCACGTCTCGAAACAAAAACCAACTATCGGTTGGGTCCCCAAAAATTAATTTTTAACAATTGATATTTTAAAAAAGGGGGAGATAATACTGTCAGGGGGAGTTTATACATTTATTAATGCATTAATTGGTATCATGCATATTTATATTTCAATTAGTATTCTCTACATTTTTTTACACTTTTTGATGAAGACAAAAAGGGGGAGAAGGAGATGAATTGATAAAAAATGAGAAAAATCGAAGAAGTCAAAAAGAAAAAGAAAGCAAACAAAAAGGGGGAGAAACGAAAAAGAGAAGAAAAAGAAAAGGAGTGGAGAATCTAACGAAACTATCAAAGCCGAAAACTTTGATTCGAAGAAATATACATATATTGTTTTTACAGGTTTTATCTAATTCAAGAGTAGTTTTGTAATCATCAAAAAAGGGGAGATTGTTGGAATATTTATTCCACAGATTATTTAATTTGTGTTTTGATGGTTAAAGTTGCTAAACAACAAAACAACATCGAGGCGAAGCAAAACGACGAAGCAGACAAAGTAGCAAAAAGCTGAGCAAAATACATGTCTAGCGCACGCTAAGACATATATGTTAACGCACGCTAACGGGAAGTCACCTGCATATCAGCCGAGTTCGAAGTAACCTGAATTGAAGTTAGCTGATGATATTTAGCGCATGCTACATGTTTACTAGCGCACGCTATTGAGGTTATATTACCGTTGTGAAGATATTCAAACACAGAATGACGCATGCAATGAAGTCAGTATTAGCACATGCAAGAGATGATATTTAGCGCACGCTAAATATCAGTTTGAATCAAGTCAATCTGATCGTTGGAAAGATTCGGCGGATAGTCAAGCATCAAACGGATAGTTTGACAAGTGAAGGCAACAGATATATTACGTTAACGCACGCTACTCAATCATGATTAACGTACGCTAAGTAAGTCAGATAACGTACGTAACAAAGAAGGAATAACATACGCTAAAGGAGAAACAAAGCTAATGGACTGAAACTGGAACATTCTAGCGCACGCTAAAAGAGAAAGGCTAGCAGACGCTAGCAAGTCAAAACAGCCAGCAATGGCTAGTTTGTGGAAATGCCTATAAATACCATTCCTATGGTATTGTTTGAGAAAAACAACTCCAAGCATTCAAGACATTGATCTTATATTCATATACTTACATTGTTGTTGTAATATTGAGCTTATATTGTTAGTTTGAGTATTTATACATTCAACATTATACACGAGAGGTAAAAGAAAAGATACGATTGGATTCGGTGTCATTAGGATCAAGTATCCGGCATTATTAGAATCGCAATCGATATCTAAGTGAGGTTTATCTAGTACCCATAGAAAGCTAGAGTGGTTGATTCCTTATCCAATAGAAAAGGAAAATCGGTTTTAATCGGACCGATAGAAGACGAGCTTGTAACGGTAATCACTCGACTGATAGAAGAGAGACGTAGAGGTTTTAATCTTAGTCCTAAAGAAAAAGATACATCGAGAGAGGACGTAGGCTTCGTTAATAGTCGAACCTCTATAAATCCTTGTGTAATTTATTTTCCGCACTTTATTTACGCTTCCGCACAAAACGGCGCAAATATCCAATTTTATACTAACAACGTTAACAAGCTACATGAATAAAGTACGCAGAGCTCACCTCCTAACGTACGTAATGAATCCGTTGACTGCAATAGTCGATCGGATCAAAGATACCTAGGACCCACCATCCGAAAGTTGACCACGAGGAAGGTTTCCTGTACCTACCACTAATTACGTACGTAACATAAACAGAATAACGTACGTAATGCCGAACAATGCCTAACGTACGTTAAGCATGTAATACCCGTACTTTTTGTAAAATTTTCCGTTTTGGTGCTCCTGTATTTTAACACTCGTTGTAAATGTTTAGTAAGATGTTGTTATGAGAATATCTTTCCTTGCAAGACTGTAAGTGAATCGCTTATCTCATCCGAACAGACTTCTGAACTAATGGATGAAGATAATGAAGACCAAATAAGGGATAATGAGGACGAACCTACAAGGAGCAAGCGACAAAGGACGGAGAAATCTTACGGACCAGATTTCATCACCTACTTGCTCGAAAAGGCTCCTCATACTTACAAAGAAGTTGTAAGCTCGACGGATGGACCTCTATGGAAGGAGGCTATCAAAGAAGAGATTGATTCTATATTACAGAATCATACTTGGGAACTAGTGGAATTACCTCCTAAGTGTAAACCATTAGGAAATTAGTGGATCTTCAAGAAGAAATTGAAAGATGGAGCAGTTGATAAATATAAGGCTAGACTCGTAGCGAAGGAATATAACCAACGTGAAGGCCTAGACTATTTTGATACTTACTCTCCTGTGACAAGAATAACCTCCATCAGAATGATACTTGCCATCGCAGCATTACGAGGCTTAGAAGTTCATCAAATGGATGTTAAGACTGCCTTTCTTAATGGGGACTTAGAAGAGGAAATCTACATGGAACAACCCAAGGGGCTCTCTGCTCCTGGACAATAAAGGAAAGTCTGCAAGCTCGTAAAATCATTGTACGGATTGAAGCAGACGCCAAAACAGTGGCATGAAAAATTTGATCATGTCATGATAAGCGGTGGCTTCAAAATTAATGAATCCGACAAATGTGTATATGTGAAAGACACAGAAAATGGCTACGTCATTTTGTGTCTATATGTAGATGACTTACTCATTAACGGCAGTGATGAAAGAATAATCAAATCGACCAAAGACATGCTGAGGTCGAGATTTGATATGAAGGATATGGGACTCGCAGATGTAATTTTAGGGATTAAAATCACACGAACGTCGAAAGGTCTCATGTTGAGTCAATCCCACTATGTGGATAAAATCCTTGAAAGATTTAATAAAGATGACTCGGGCATAGCCAAAACCCCGGTGGATATGACGTTGATACTATCCAAGAATAAGGGTAAAGGAGTATATCAACTCGAATACTCACGCATAATAGGAAGTCTGATGTACTTGATGAGCTGTACAAGACCAGACATAGCCTACTCAGTTAGTAAACTAAGTAGATACACGAGCAACCCCGGAAAGGATCACTGGAAGGCGATCATAAGGGTACTAAGATACTTAAGGGGTACTTGAGAGTATGGGCTGCACTATACCAAATATCTGTAACACCCCCAGAATCAAACCGGGAATATTACACGCCGCAGACCCTCTCCGTGAGGATCCACCAGGCTAGACATCAAAACTACACAATAAATTACATACCGACATGATAAAATACCAAATCCGTAGACCAACTTGGTCTTTCGTCACTAACATACAAGTCAAAAATACACATTTCCTTCTCGACTGCACTGCATAAGGGTAAAATACACTCACAAACCAAAAGTACGACAGAAGAAAGACCATACACAAACTCGGACTGACTGTATCCAACACTGGCCTTCGTATGATTAGTATCGTTCGTCTTCCATCATCCTTCGCGCCGATCCTGTGTTTTGCTCCCAAACCTGCACGTACCTGGATGCAAAAACAGACATCCACCCCCGAATACTCGGGGGTTAGCAAAACTCCACTGTTTTGCTAGTACAAGTATAAAGTGCAAATACGAGCCATACAAAACACATTTTGAGAATACAACAAAAGACTTCCCGAGCTATTTGATAATTGAAATAGTTCAAGTCTTGAAAGTAGAAAGCAAAACAAGAAAGCGCTTTGAAAACATTTTCAAATCTCGGGAGTTTTCGAAAACATTTGCGATAGTAAAGTTCTTAATTCTTCAAAAGCCACTTAGGGTCACTGCCCCAATATTCATTTTCCAAAAATGCAAATCCGATTAACAAAACACGGGGTTCACAACCCAATTCATTCCAAATACAAAACACAGGTCCACGACCCAACCATTTCGATCACCAACACAGGGTCCACGACCCGTTCATTCACTTCAATTCACTTCCCAAAAATACATTACACATAACACATTATGTTTATGCCATTTTAGCCAAACACCAAGACTCGATATATAATGTCTCTCGACTCCGGGCAACAAGCATTGTGATACTCCGGACATATCACAATTAATCAACAGTACAAACACTCCGGCAATTCTCGCGACCCGGTCCAGCCCTCCGGTCCCGCCGTAAGGCCACCAAGTCCCTGTGTGCCCCGTCGAGCAATCCCCAGGTGAGAATGCCCACTTGAAGTAACTCTCGCGACCCGGTCCAGCCGCTAAGCCACCAGGTCCCCGTGTGACCCCGTCGAGTCAATCCCCGAGTGAGAGTACCCGAGAAAAACCTTACAACTCTCATCAATTCACATTTCCAAAACCGCAATCCTCAAGAGTCAATCACAATATATATAGTCGAGGTATTTTGCTAAAATGGCCATATTATCCAACACATACTCACGACCCAAAATTTATACTATCCACAAAGAAACACACCATCTAAACAAAGACCAATCGACACAACCAATATCACACGAGTTCACACATTCACACACATCCGCATGACTCCACACAAATTCTTAACAAAATGATTGAACTTTAACTTACCAACAACAAAATCACACATAATGGCATCACTCGAAAATAATGTGATCCTATACGCGACACCAATACCTATAGTCAATTAAGCACATTAATTCCCGAACACAAGAATCCTCTTTAAATAAAACCATGATTATAGTTATAACGATTCTTTAGAAAAATGGTTGTAAACAATTTGTTTAGCACGTCTCGTCAACTTTCAACCATCATATTCACAAAACACGTAATGTATGGGCAAGATACTTGCCTCGATAGTCGATACCGGACACTCCGACGAACATGGCTCAACCAGGAAACCTCGAATGCCCACAACCCTCCGGCGGAAACGACGGTAACCTAACCGATCGGGGAACGGCGAACGGAAGGGTTCCGACTCAAGTTCTTCGCAAGGAACCTGACCCTAACATAATACCGTCAAAATCAACGATCTTACGAGGAAGAATAATCGTAGAACGCCCAAAACCCCCCTCTAAGGATTTTCACCGGACACCTTCAAGGCACCGATTAGGAACTCAACAAAACGAAGAATCTATAACAATCGAACCATGGATCAACAAGGAAATTGGTATAAAACAACTTAATAATCATCAATCCCTCACTATTCTAAGATATAACGAATCAAACGGACGAAATCAACAAAATCCCCAATTTTTCCCAAAACTAGGATTTTAAGAAAACTAACCTTGATTCGCTGGATTGAAGGATGTTATGGAGTGATTAATCGATGATATAAGCTCCAAAACTTCGTGGATTAGTTGTATAATAACATGCCTTCATGATCTCCAATGACCCAGCCGCGGAAGAGAAAAGGGAGAAAATGAAAAATGAGTGCAAACAGGACTGCTCGGTAATATTTATACTGGTGCAGTCTAGCGTGCGCTAGATCGCCGAGCTAGCGTGCGCTAGCGGGCGGTCATGGTCGAGAATGTTCGGCCGGGCCCGCCATCATGTGCTGAACACGTGCGCTGTCGGCCCAGCCACAATCCAGAGACTTCCTGGCTCGGCCAGGTAGCGTGCGCAGCCTTCAGGCCGTAGCGTGCGCTACCGGCCGGCCGTAGCGTGCGCAGTGTCCGGCAGTAGCGTGCGCTACCTGCCGATCTCCCCAGTCCAGAACCTTTCTGCCCTTACTGCCTCGGTCGACTAGCGCGCGCAGCCAACCTGCCATAGCGTGCGCTGCCTCCTGGCCGTAGCGTGCGCTACTTTCCGGCCGTAGCGTGCGCTACGCCGGTCCCTGTCGCAACCGCCCGGCCAGTGCCTGCACTCGTCCGGCCAGTGCCTGCAGCCGTCCGGCCACCGTCCCCAACCGTCAGGCCAGTGTCCGACCACCATGATTCGACGACTCGATTTTCCAAAATCGCACGGAACGAACACGACAAAATACTCGGGGACAACATCATCGGTCCGAAATGAAAGCAATGGATAACAAATCATCACCTACGGTCTTAAACGCCAAAATCAGTTGTCGAGAAAATAATACCGGAACTCGACAACCGGGAAATATCCGGAAAAATCCAAAATAACCGGAACAAAAATCGTGGGTATTACATTCTACCCCCCTAAAAATAAGTTTCGTTACGAAACTTAAAACAAAAGCAAGGCGACTCTCGACAACACACCAGAACTCCAGGCAGTATAAAGCCACTACGATCCGATTCAATACGCAAGAATGCTTACAAAGAGTAACGATCATGAATCGCTGCGTTTGATAAAACCGAGCAATACAAAAATCGAATCACGATTCCAATGCTGAAAGGTATGCAATTCCAATAACTCACAGATTTGGAAGATCAAATACGAAAACAATTTCCCAACACTTATGTAAATCGCAAAATGGCCAGATGTTCAATAATCACGGTTTCGAGGTCAAACGATAATGATTGGACAACGACGAACGAATAGCAATGATCGAACAACAACGATAACCTTTGAAGTTCATATCTCAAATCAAGACATCAATAACTTGTAAGAAGCACGAGGTGTTAGTTTCGAACACGGTTCACAAGAAATCGGTCCGAACTTGGAAAGATCATAACGATATGCACATCAATTTGTAACAATATCAGAACTCGCTCGAATAACAAATGAGAGAAACAACACAAGGTCAGGAGCATTAGCGAACACAATCGCCTCAATACGGTCGAACGAAACGGAAACGAGAAGAACAAAAAAAGAAAAAAAAATGCGGGCATTACATCCTTCGCGCCGATCCTGTGTTTTGCTCCCAAACCTGCACGTACCTGGATGCAAAAACAGACATCCACCCCCGAATACTCGGGGGTTAGCAAAACTCCACTGTTTTTCTAGTACAAGTATAAAGTGCAAATACGAGCCATATAAAACACATTCCGAGAATACAACAAAAGACTTCCCGAGCTATTTGATAATTGAAATAGTTCAAGTCTTGAAAGTAGAAACCAAAACAAGAAAGCGCTTTGAAATCATTTTCAAATCTCGGGAGTTTTCGAAAACATTTGCGATAGTAAAGTTCTTAATTCTTCAAAAGCCAATTAGGGTCACTGCCCCAATATTCATTTTCCAAAAATGCAAATCCGATTAACAAAACACGGGGTTCACAACCCAATTCATTCCAGTCACAAAACACAGGGTCCACGACCCAACCATTTCGATCACCAACACAGGGTCCACGACCCGTTCATTCACTTCAATTCACTTCCCAAAAATACATTACACATAACACATTATGTTTATGCCATTTTAGCCAAACACCAAGACTCGATATATAATGTCTCTCGACTCCGGGCAACAAGCATTGTGATACTCCGGACATATCACAATTAATCAACAGTACAAACACTCCGGCAATTCTCGCGACCCGGTCCAGCCCTCCGGTCCCGCCGTAAGGCCACCAAGTCCCTGTGTGCCCCGTCGAGCAATCCCCAGGTGAGAATGCCCACTTGAAGTAACTCTCGCGACCCGGTCCAGCCGCT
Source organism: Orobanche coerulescens (assembly GCA_033398695.1). Classification (NCBI taxonomy): domain Eukaryota; kingdom Viridiplantae; phylum Streptophyta; class Magnoliopsida; order Lamiales; family Orobanchaceae; genus Orobanche; species Orobanche coerulescens. The sequence goes on along the minus strand of CM065806.1, from coordinate 137,099,556 downwards.
AAGCCACCAGGTCCCCGTGTGACCCCGTCGAGTCAATCCCCGAGTGAGAGTGCCCGAGAAAAACCTTACAACTCTCATCAATTCACATTTCCAAAACCGCAATCCTCAAGAGTCAATCACAATATATATAGTCGAGGTATTTTGCTAAAATGGTCATATTATCCAACACATACTCACGACCCAAAATTTATACTATCCACAAAGAAACACACCATCTAAACAGCACCAATCGACACAACCAATATCACACGAGTTCACACATTCACACACATCCGCATGACTCCACACAAATTCTTAACAAAATGATTGAACTTTAACTTACCAACAACAAAATCACAGATAATGGCATCACTCGAAAATAATGTGATCCTATACTCGACACCAATACGTATAGTCAATTAAGCACATTAATTCCCGAACACAAGAATCCTCTTTAAATAAAACCATGATTATAGTTATAACGATTCTTTAGAAAAATGGTTGTAAACAATTTGTTTAGCACGTCTCGTCAACTTTCAACCATAATATTCACAAAACACGTAATGTATGGGCAAGATACTTGCCTCGATAGTCGATACCGGACACTCCGACGAACATGGCTCAACTAGGAAACCTCGAATGCCCACAACCCTCCTGGCGGAAACGACGGTAACCTAACCGATCGGGAACGGCGAACGGAAGGGTTCCGACTCAAGTTCTTCGCAAGGAACCTGACCCTAACATAATACCGTCAAAATCAACGATCTTACGAGGAAGAATAATCGTAGAACGCCCAAAACCCCCTCTAAGGATTTTCACCGACACCTTCAAGGCACCGATTAGGAACTCAACAAAACGAAGAATCTATAACAATCGAACCATGGATCAACAAGGAAATTGGTATAAAACAACTTAATAATCATCAATCCCTCACTATTCTAAGATATAACGAATCAAACGGACGAAATCAACAAAATCCCCATTTTTTTCCAAAACTAGGATTTTAAGAAAACTAACCTTGATTCGCTGGATTGAAGGATGTTATGGAGTGATTAATCGATGATATAAGCTCCAAAACTTCGTGGATTAGTTGTATAATAACATGCCTTCATGATCTCCAATGACCCAGCCGCGGAAGAGAAAGGGAGAAAATGAAAAATGAGTGCAAACAGGACTACTCGGTAATATTTATACTCGTGCAGTCTAGCGTGCGCTAGACTGCCGAGCTAGCGTGCGCTAGCGGGCGGTCATGGTCGAGAATGTTCGGCCGGGCCCGCCATCATGTGCTGAACACGTGCGCTGTCGGCCCAGCCACAATCCAGAGACTTCCTGGCTCGGCCAGGTAGCGTGCGCAGCCTTCAAAGCCGTAGAAGTGCGCTACCGGCCGGCCAGAAGGCAGGCAGTGTCCGGCATGAGCGTGCGCTACTCGCCGATCTCCCGCCCGTAACCTTTCTGCCCTTACTGCCTCGGTCGACTAGCGCGCGCAGCCAACCTGCCATAGCGTGCGCTGCCTCCTGGCCGTAGCGTGCGCTACTTTCCGGCCGTAGCGTGCGCTACGCCGGTTCCTGTCGCAACCGCCCGGCCAGTGCCTGCACTCGTCCGGCCAGTGCCTGCAGCCGTCCGGCCACCGTCCCCAACCGTCAGGCCAGTGTCAGACCACCATGATTCGACGACTCGATTTTCCCAAAACCCCCCGGAACGAACACGACAAAATACTCGGGGACAACATCATCGGTCCGAAATGAAAGCAACGGATAACAAATCATCACCTACGGTCTTAAACGCCAAAATCAGTTGTCGAGAAAATAATACCGGAACTCGACAACCGGGAAATATCCGGAAAAATCCAAAATAACCGGAACAAAAATCGTGGGTATTACATTCTACCCCCCTAAAAATAAGTTTCGTCCCGAAACTTAAAACAAAAGCAAGGCGACTCTCGACAACACACCAGAACTCCAGGCAGTATAAAGCCACTACGATCCGATTCAATACGCAAGAATGCTTACAAAGAGTAACGAGCATGAATCGCTGCGTTTGATAAAACCGAGCAATACAAAAATCGAATCACGATTCCAATGTCAAAGGTATGCAATTCCAATAACTCATGATTTGGAAGATCAAATACGAAAACAATTTCCCAACACTTATGTAAATCGCAAAATGGCCAGATGTTCAATAATCACGGTTTCGAGGTCAAACGATAATGATTGGACAACGACGAACGAATAGCAATGATCGAACAACAACGATAACCTTTGAAGTTCATATCTCAAATCAAGACATCAATAACTTGTAGGAAGCACGAGGTGTTAGTTTCGAACACGGTTCACAAGAAATCGGTCCGAACTTGGAAAGATCACAACGATATGCACATCAATTTGTAACAATATCAGAACTCGCTCGAATAACAAATGAGAGAAACAACACAAGGTCAGGAGCATTAGCGAACACAATCGCCTCAATACGGTCGAACGAAACGGAAACGAGAAGAACAAAAAAAGAAAAAAAAAATGCGGGCATTACATCCTTCGCGCCGATCCTGTGTTTTGCTCCCAAACCTGCACGTACCTGGATGCAAAAACAGACATCCACCCCCGAATACTCGGGGGTTAGCAAAACTCCACTGTTTTGCTAGTACAAGTATAAAGTGCAAATACGAGCCATACAAAACACATTCCGAGAATACAACAAAAGACTTCCCGAGCTATTTGATAATTGAAATAGTTCAAGTCTTGAAAGTAGAAACCAAAACAAGAAAGCGCTTTGAAAACATTTTCAAATCTCGGGAGTTTTCGAAAACATTTGCGATAGTAAAGTTCTTAATTCTTCAAAAGCCAATTAGGGTCACTGCCCCAATATTCATTTTCCAAAAATGCAAATCCGATTAACAAAACACGGGGTTCACAACCCAATTCATTCCAGTCACAAAACACAGGGTCCACGACCCAACCATTTCGATCACCAACACAGGGTCCACGACCCGTTCATTCACTTCAATTCACTTCCCAAAAATACATTACACATAACACATTATGTTTATGCCATTTTAGCCAAATACCAAGACTCGATATATAATGTCTCTCGACTCCGGGCAACAAGCATTGTGATACTCCGGACATATCACAATTAATCAACAGTACAAACACTCCGGCAATTCTCGCGACCCGGTCCAGCCCTCCGGTCCCGCCGTAAGGCCACCAAGTCCCTGTGTGCCCCGTCGAGCAATCCCCAGGTGAGAATGCCCACTTGAAGTAACCCTCGCGACCCGGTCCAGCCGCTAAGCCACCAGGTCCCCGTGTGACCCCGTCGAGTCAATCCCCGAGTGAGAGTGCCCGAGAAAAACCTTACAACTCTCATCAATTCACATTTCCAAAACCGCAATCCTCAAGAGTCAATCACAATATATATAGTCGAGGTATTTTGCTAAAATGGTCATATTATCCAACACATACTCACGACCCAAAATTTATACTATCCACAAAGAAACACACCATCTAAACAGCACCAATCGACACAACCAATATCACACGAGTTCACACATTCACACACATCCGCATGACTCCACACAAATTCTTAACAAAATGATTGAACATTAACTTACCAACAACAAAATCACAGATAATGGCATCACTCGAAAATAATGTGATCCTATACTCGACACCAATACGTATAGTCAATTAAGCACATTAATTCCCGAACACAAGAATCCTCTTTAAATAAAACCATGATTATAGTTATAACGATTCTTTAGAAAAATGGTTGTAAACAATTTGTTTAGCACGTCTCGTCAACTTTCAACCATAATATTCACAAAACACGTAATGTATGGGCAAGATACTTGCCTCGATAGTCGATACCGGACACTCCGACGAACATGGCTCAACTAGGAAACCTCGAATGCCCACAACCCTCCGGCGGAAACGACGGTAACCTAACCGATCGGGGAACGGCGAACGGAAGGGTTCCGACTCAAGTTCTTCGCAAGGAACCTGACCCGAACATAATACCGTCAAAATCAACGATCTTACGAGGAAGAATAATCGTAGAACGCCCAAAACCCCCCTCTAAGGATTTTCACCGGACACCTTCAAGGCACCGATTAGGAACTCAACAAAACGAAGAATCTATAACAATCGAACCATGGATCAACAAGGAAATTGGTATAAAACAACTTAATAATCATCAATCCCTCACTATTCTAAGATATAACGAATCAAACGGACGAAATCAACAAAATCCCCATTTTTTCCCAAAACTAGGATTTTAAGAAAACTAACCTTGATTCGCTGGATTGAAGGATGTTATGGAGTGATTAATCGATGATATAAGCTCCAAAACTTCGTGGATTAGTTGTATAATAACATGCCTTCATGATCTCCAATGACCAGCGGAAGAGAAAGGGAGAAAATGAAAATGAGTGCAAACAGGATCGCTTTAATATTTATATCGTGCGCTTAGCGTGCGCTAGATCGCCGAGCTAGCGTGCGCTAGCGGGCGGTCATGGTCGAGAATGTTCGGCCGGGCCCGCCATCATGTGCCGAACACGTGCGCTGCCGGCCCACCACAATCCAGACTTCTGGCTCGGCCAGTAGCGTCGCAGCCTTCAAAGTCAGAAGCGTGCGCTACGCCGGCCAGAAGGCGTCTTGATGTCCGGCAGCAGCGTGCGCTACCCGCCGATCTCCCGATCCGTAACCTTTTCGCTTATCGCCTTGCCGACTAGCGCGCAGCCTAACTCGCCATAGCGTGCGCCGCCTCACGGCCAGAAGGCGTGCGCTACTTTCCGGCCGTAGCGTGCGCTACGCCGGTTCCTGTCGCAACCGCCCGGCCAGTGCCTGCACTCGTCCGGCCAGTGCCTGCAGCCGTCCGGCCACCGTCCCCAACCGTCACGCCAGTGTCAGACCACCATGATTCGACGACTCGATTTTCCGAAATCGCACGGAACGAACACGACAAAATACTCGGGGACAACATCATCGGTCCGAAATGAAAGCAACGGATAACAAATCATCACCTACGGTCTTAAACGCCAAAATCAGTTGTCGAGAAAATAATACCGGAACTCGACAACCGGTAAATATCCGGAAAAATCCAAAATAACCGGAACAAAAATCGTGGGTATTACATTCTACCCCCCTAAAAATAAGTTTCGTCCCGAAACTTAAAACAAAAGCAAGGCGACTCTCGACAACACACCAGAACTCCAGGCAGTATAAAGCCACTACGATCCGATTCAATACGCAAGAATGCTTACAAAGAGTAACGAGCATGAATCGCTGCGTTTGATAAAACCGAGCAATACAAAAATCGAATCACGATTCCAATGCTGAAAGGTATGCAATTCCAATAACTCACAGATTTGGAAGATCAAATACGAAAACAATTTCCCAACACTTATGTAAATCGCAAAATGGCCAGATGTTCAATAATCACGGTTTCGAGGTCAAACGATAATGATTGGACAACGACGAACGAATAGCAATGATCGAACAACAACGATAACCTTTGAAGTTCATATCTCAAATCAAGACATCAATAACTTGTAGGAAGCACGAGGTGTTAGTTTCGAACACGGTTCACAAGAAATCGGTCCGAACTTGGAAAGATCACAACGATATGCACATCAATTTGTAACAATATCAGAACTCGCTCGAATAACAAATGAGAGAAACAACACAAGGTCAGGAGCATTAGCGAACACAATCGCCTCAATACGGTCGAACGAAACGGAAACGAGAAGAACAAAAAAAGAAAAAAAAAATGCGGGCATTACATCCTTCGCGCCGATCCTGTGTTTTGCTCCCAAACCCGCACGTACTGGATGCAAAAACAGACATCCACCCCCGAATACTCGGGGGTTAGCAAAACTCCACTGTTTTGCTAGTACAAGTATAAAGTGCAAATACGAGCCATACAAAACACATTCCGAGAATACAACAAAAGACTTCCCGAGCTATTTGATAATTGAAATAGTTCAAGTCTTGAAAGTAGAAACCAAAACAAGAAAGCGCTTTGAAAACATTTTCAAATCTCGGGAGTTTTCGAAAACATTTGCGATAGTAAAGTTCTAAATTATTCAAAAGCCAATTAGGGTCACTGCCCCAATATTCATTTTCCAAAAATGCAAATCCGATTAACAAAACACGGGGTTCACAACCCAATTCATTCCAAATACAAAACACGGGGTCCACGACCCAACCATTTCGATCACCAACACAGGGCCCACGACCCGTTCATTCACTTCTATTCTCTTCCAAAAAATAAATTACACATAACACATTTTGTTTATGCCATTTTAGCCAAACACCAAGACTCGATATATAATTTCTCTCGACTCCGGGCAACAAGCATTGTGATACTCCAGACATATCACAATTAATCAACAGTACAAACACTCCGGCAATTCTCGCGACCGGTCCAAACCCTTCGGTCCCGCCGTAAGGCCACCAAGTCCCTATGTGCCCGTCGAGCAATCCCGGTGAGAATGCCCACTTGAAGTAACTCGCGACCGGTCCAGCCGCTAAGCCACGAGTCCCCGTGTGACCCGTCGAGTCAATCCCCGAGTGAGAGTGCCCGAGAAAACCTTACAACTCTCATCAATTCACATTTCCAAAACCGCAATCCTCAAGAGTCAAACACAATATATAGTCGAGGTATTTTGCTAAAATGGCCATATTATCCAACACATACTCACGACCCAAAATTTATACTATCCACAAAGAAACACACCATCTAAACAGCACCAATCGACACAACCAATATCACACGAGTTCACACATTCACACACATCCGCATGACTCCACACAAATTCTTAACAAAATGATTGAACTTTAACTTACCAACAACAAAATCACAGATAATGGCATCACTCGAAAATAATGTGATCCTATACTCGACACCAATACGTATAGTCAATTAAGCACATTAATTCCCGAACACAAGAATCCTCTTTAAATAAAACCATGATTATAGTTATAACGATTCTTTAGAAAAATGGTTGTAAACAATTTGTTTAGCACGTCTCGTCAACTTTCAACCATAATATTCACAAAACACGTAATGTATGGGCAAGATACTTGCCTCGATAGTCGATACCGGACACTCCGACGAACATGGCTCAACTAGGAAACCTCGAATGCCCACAACCCTCCGGCGGAAACGACGGTAACCTAACCGATCGGGGAACGGCGAACGGAAGGGTTTCGACTCAAGTTCTTCGCAAGGAACCTGACCCTAACATAATACCGTCAAAATCAACGATCTTACGAGGAAGAATAATCGTAGAACGCCCAAAACCCCCCTCTAAGGATTTTCACCGGACACCTTCAAGGCACCGATTAGGAACTCAACAAAACGAAGAATCTATAACAATCGAACCATGGATCAACAAGGAAATTGGTATAAAAAAACTTAATAATCATCAATCCCTCACTATTCTAAGATATAACGAATCAAACGGACGAAATCAACAAAATCCCCATTTTTTCCCAAAACTAGGATTTTAAGAAAACTAACCTTGATTCATTGGATCAAGGATGTTATGGAGTGATTAATCGATGATATAAGCTCCAAAACTTCGTGGATTAGTTGTATAATAACATGCCTTCATGATCTCCAATGACCCACCGGAAGAGAAAGGGAGAAAATGAAAATGAGTGCAAACAGGATCGCTTAATATTTATATCGTGCGCTTAGCGTGCGCTAGATCGCCGAGCTAGCGTGCGCTAGCGGCGGTCATGGTCGAGAATGTTCGCCGCCCGCCATCATGTGCCGAACACGTGCGCTGTCGGCCCACCCACAATCCGAGACTTCTGGCTCGCCAGTAGAGGCGCAGCCTTTCAGCCGTAGAAGGCGCGCTATCGGCCGGCCAGAAGGCGCCACGGCCGGCCAGAAGGCGTGCGCAGATGTCCGGCGAGAGCGTGCGCTACCTTCCGATCTCCCAGCCCGTAACCTTCGCCTCATCGCCTCGGTCGACTAGCGCGCGCAGCCTAACTCGCCATAGCGTGCGCCGCTCCCGGCCAGAAGCGTGCGCTACTTTCCGGCCGTGGCGTGCGCTTACGCGGTTCTGCCGCAACCGCCGGCCGGTTCGCACTCGTCCGGCCAAGGTTTACAGCTGTCCGGCCACCGTCCCCAACCGTCAAAGCGTGTCGACCACCATGATTCGACGACTCGATTTTCCGAAATCGCACGGAACGAACACGACAAAATACTCGGGACAACATCATCGGTCCGAAATGAAAGCAACGGATAACAAATCATCACCTACGGTCTTAAACGCCAAAATCGGTTGTCGAGAAAATAATACCGAACTCGACAACCGGGAAATATCCGGAAAAATCCAAAATAACCGAACAAAAATCGTGGGTATTACATTCTACTTTAAAAATAAGTTTCGTCCCGAAACTTAAAACAAAAGCAAGGCGACTCTCGACAACACACCAGAACTCCAGGCAGTATAAAGCCACTACGATCCGATTCAATACGCAAGAATGCTTACAAAGAGTAACGAGCATGAATCGCTACGTTTGATAAAACCGAGCAATACAAAAATCGAATCACGATTCCAATGCTGAAAGGTATGCAATTCCAATAACTCACAGATTTGGAAGATCAAATACGAAAACAATTTCCCAACACTTCTGTAAATCGCAAAATGGCCAGATGTTCAATAATCACGGTTTCGAGGTCAAACGATAATGATTGGACAACGACGAACGAATAGCAATGATCGAACAACAACGATAACCTTTGAAGTTCATATCTCAAATCAAGACATCAATAACTTGTAGGAAGCACGAGGTGTTAGTTTCGAACACGGTTCACAAGAAATCGGTCCGAACTTGGAAAGATCACAACGATATGCACATCAATTTGTAACAATATCAGAACTCGCTCGAATGACAAATGAGAGAAACAACACAAGGTCAGGAGCATTAGCGAACACAGTCGCCTCAATACGGTCGAACGAAACGGAAACGAGAAGAAGAAAAAAAGAAAAAAAAAATGCGGGCATTACATCATATCACTTTTAAAAGAGGTTTCGTCCCCGAAACCTAATAACGAAAACGAAGTGCTTGAATACCAACCTTCCCGGCCATATCCTCTTGGTCCCGCATCTAATCTCCATAACCAACTGTACCATGGTCACGGTCGCGTCCTATGTCCCTCGGCATACTAAGCGGATTCTCACTCAATACGATTGCACCACTTCGCAAAAATAACTATACTAAAGTACCAACTTAGCATGACATATCACATAAGGTAACCAATAACAACTCGGAAAGAAAATCCACGAGGTATCCCTTTAAAAAAAATCTTTTGAAAATCATTGGCTTTGTATGTTATTCAAAATAAACTTTAAAATTACTTTTGGTACCTCGGTTATTTCATCAAAACTTGTAATCAACATACTCTAACCGCCTCATTTGAAATCATTTGCGAAAATAACAATTCCTTGTAACCGGCGTTATCAAAATCGTCATGCCTTTACTCATCACCATCACCGTTAACAACCAACAAGTTAACCATGCAAGATCATCAAACCATTCCTACATACTCTAACATTTCCAATTCCGAGTTTGAACTTTACATCGAGTGAGATTTTTTTATCTTTCACTATATATTTTTGAAAAAGAAATCGTATTGGTTTTTGAAAAAAATATTTTATGATGTGAAAGATTTTTGAAAATCATGTACTCGAATTATTCGAAAATACAATAGTACGTTAAAGTCATTTCTGAAAATTCTCCCAACACTACACAAGAATCAACGACGGTAACATTTTACAAAATGTTCAAGGTATTTTAAAACAACTCTTTCAATACCGTCGAGGTTTTATTTGAGAATCCTAGGTCGGCTCGCAAATTTCAAACAATTTCCAAAGTTCATACAAAGCCGCCGGCATAATCGCAACGTCAAATTAGTTTCAAAAATTGATTTCCGCAACTTGCACAAACTTATGAAAGTTTTAGGAAAACATTTCGAACACACACACAGCAGACATAATTTATCAACTCATCGAACAAAATCAATTATCACTTAGCGCGAATAAAAGGTCACAACACTCGTCCACATCAAACGGTTGTCATCACTAGACAACGCACATAGAATACAGTCACAGACAACTGACTGTAGAAAGTTAGACCTAACGGCTAAAATGCGGTTTCACATCCTCTGTCCCAGCTAACTAACGCACGCTACAATAATTAGTTAGCGTGCGCTATTCATGCTGTATTAGCGCTGCACAACAACTTTAGCGTGCGCTACTCATGCCACATTAGCGCGCTGCTAGCCTTGTACTTAGCGTGCGCTAACAAATTCAAATTCAGCACGTGATTACGAACATATATACGACATTATTAGGACCGACAGTTACAAATGAACAACGACAGCATACGAATCTAAATGCCATCGATTCACAAGCTTACAACACTTCGTGAGCAACCATCAAAGGACAACTGTCATCCAGGATCGAAATCCCGTCTATTAATAAAGAGAGCTATCTTAACTCATACCGAACGACTTAGCATTCACATCACTGTTTTAATCTAAAACTGGCATCACTGCCCGAACAACAAGAACATCATCACGTATTTCTCGACTAACAGCCATAAAACCGATAAGTTGAAAACGAGAGTCACGTCTTGTCTACGTTTTGTAAACTTCACTTGGATTCACATTCGTGTTTTGAAAACTTATAATATCAAATGAAAATAAAATATCGGTAGTTGGATTTCTCTAAAAATTTTGACCTTGAGGTCATCATACGAAAATGAAACAACATAGGCCACATACTCACAAATCACCTTTAACTCCACATCATAACAAAAAATCATACAAGCTCGTATATCACAAGGCACAATATAGTAGGGAGACTTACATCCACAGTCGCACGAAGATGATGGTCGCACCTCGATACTAATCACGACCGACATCACAGACGACGGCCGCGACACGACTTAGATGCATACAACCGATGTAACAAGACACGACAATACCCGATCGACCCGACACTAGGTTTCCGCAACCTAAGCTCGATACCATAAATGTAACACCCTTAATCAAACCGGAATATTACACGCCGCACCCTCTCCGTGAGGATCCACCGTGCTAGACATCAAAACTACACAATAAATTACATACCGACATGATAAAATACCAAATCCGTAGACCAACTTGGTCTTTCGTCACTAACATACAAGTCAAAAATACACATTTCCTTCTCGACTGCACTGCACAAGGGTAAAATACACTCACAAACCAAAAGTACGAGTAAGAAAGACCATACACAAACTCGGACCGATCAGATCCAACACTGGCCTTCGTATGATTAGTATCGTTCGTCTTCCATCATCCTTCGCGCCGATCCTGTGTTTTGCTCCCAAACCTGCACGTACCTGGATGCAAAAACAGACATCCACCCCCGACTAATCGGGGGTTAGCAAAACTCCACTGTTTTGCTAGTACAAGTATAAAGTGCAAATACAAGCCATACAAAACACATTCCGAGAATACAACAAAAGACTTCCCGAGCTATTTGATAATTGAAATAGTTCAAGTCTTGAAAGTAGAAACAAAAACAAGAAAGCGCTTTGAAAACATTTTCAAATCTCGGGAGTTTTCGAAAACATTTACGATAGTAAAGTTCTTAATTCTTCAAAAGCCACTTAGGGTCACTGCCCCAATATTCATTTTCCAAAAATGCAAATCCGATTAACAAAACACGGGGTTCACAACCCAATTCATTCCAGTCACAAAACACAGGGTCCACGACCCAACCATTTCGATCACCAACACAGGGTCCACGACCCGTTCATTCACTTCAATTCACTTCCCAAAAATACATTACACATAACACATTATGTTTATGCCATTTTAGCCAAACACCAAGACTCGATATATAATGTCTCTCGACTCCGGGCAACAAGCATTGTGATACTCCGGACATATCACAATTAATCAACAGTACAAACACTCCGGCAATTCTCGCGACCCGGTCCAGACCTCCGGTCCCGCCGTAAGGCCACCAAGTCCCTGTGTGCCCCGTCGAGCAATCCCCAGGTGAGAATGCCCACTTGAAGTAACTCTCGCGACCCGGTCCAGCCGCTAAGACACCAGGTCCCCGTGTGACCCCGTCGAGTCAATCCCCGAGTGAGAGTACCCGAGAAAAACCTTACAACTCTCATCAATTCACATTTCCAAAACCGCAATCCTCAAGAGTCAATCACAATATATATAGTCGAGGTATTTTGCTAAAATGGCCATATTATCCAACACATACTCACGACCCAAAATTTATACTATCCACAAAGAAACACACCATCTAAACAGCACCAATCGACACAACCAATATCACACGAGTTCACACATTCACACACATCCGCATGACTCCACACAAATTCTTAACAAAATGATTGAACTTTAACTTACCAACAACAAAATCACACATAATGGCATCACTCGAAAATAATGTGATCCTATACTCGACACCAATACGTATAGTCAATTAAGCACATTAATTCCCGAACACAAGAATCCTCTTTAAATAAAACCATGATTATAGTTATAACGATTCTTTAGAAAAATGGTTGTAAACAATTTGTTTAGCACGTCTCGTCAACTTTCAACCATCATATTCACAAAACACGTAATGTATGGGCAAGATACTTGCCTCGATAGTCGATAACGGACACTCCGACGAACATGGCTCAACCAGGAAACCTCGAATGCCCACAACCCTCCGGCGGAAACGACGGTAACCTAACCGATCGGGGAACGGCGAACGGAAGGGTTCCGACTCAAGTTCTTCGCAAGGAACCTGACCCTAACATAATACCGTCAAAATCAACGATCTTACGAGGAAGAATAATCGTAGAACGCCCAAAACCCCCCTCTAAGGATTTTCACCGGACACCTTCAAGGCACCGATTAGGAACTCAACAAAACGAAGAATCTATAACAATCGAACCATGGATCAACAAGGAAATTGGTATAAAACAACTTAATAATCATCAATCCCTCACTATTCTAAGATATAACGAATCAAACGGACGAAATCAACAAAATCCCCAATTTTTCCCAAAACTAGGATTTTAAGAAAACTAACCTTGATTCGCTGGATTGAAGGATGTTATGGAGTGATTAATCGATGATATAAGCTCCAAAACTTCGTGGATTAGTTGTATAATAACATGCCTTCATGATCTCCAATGACCCAGCCGCGTAAGAGAAAGGGAGAAAATGAAAAATGAGTGTAAACAGGACTGCTCGGTAATATTTATACTGGTGCAGTCTAGCGTGCGCTAGACTGCCGAGCTAGCGTGCGCTAGCGGGCGGTCATGGTCGAGAATGTTCGGCCGGGCCCGCCATCATGTGCTGAACACGTGCGCTGTCGGCCCAGCCACAATCCAGAGACTTCCTGGCTCGGCGAGTAAGCGTCTTGCGACCGCCGAGCCGTGGCGTGCGCTCTGCGGCGGCCGTAGCGTCTTGATGTCCGGCAGATGGCGTGCGCTACTGCCGATCTCCCGGTCGTAACCTTTCTGCCCTTACTGCCTCGGTCGACTAGCGCGCGCAGCCAACCTGCCATAGCGTGCGCTGCCTCCTGGCCGTAGCGTGCGCTACTTTCCGGCCGTAGCGTGCGCTACGCCGGTTCCTGTCGCAACCGCCCGGCCAGTGCCTGCACTCGTCCGGCCAGTGCCTGCAGCCGTCCGGCCACCGTCCCCAACCGTCAGGCCAGTGTCCGACCACCATGATTCGACGACTCGATTTTCCGAAATCGCACGGAACGAACACGACAAAATACTCGGGGACAACATCATCGGTCCGAAATGAAAGCAACGGATAACAAATCATCACCTACGGTCTTAAACGCCAAAATCAGTTGTCGAGAAAATAATACCGGAACTCGACAACCGGGAAATATCCGGAAAAATCCAAAATAACCGGAACAAAAATCGTGGGTATTACAATATCCAGCAGTACTTGAAGGATATAGTGATGCGAATTGGTTATCTGATATAAAAGACTCCAAGTCTACAAGTGGATATGTATTCACACTAGTCGGTGCAGCAGTGGCATGGAAATCTTCGAAACAGACACTTATATCTCGGTCAACGATGGAATCCGAGTTTATAGCCTTAGATAAATGTGTAGAAGAGGGAGAATGGCTACACCATTTTCTAGAAGATATTCCAAGATGGGAAAGCCTGTGACCACAATATGTATTCATTGCGATAGTCAATCTGCGATTGGCAGGGCACAGAGCGTAAGGTACAATGGTAAGTCTCGTCACATAAGGAGGAGACATAATACCATTAGACAATTGATATCAACAGGAGTTATCACTATTGATTATGTGTCATCAAAGGATAACATTGCGGATCCACTAACCAAAGGGTTATCAAGAGACCTTGTTGATAAATCATCAAGAGGAATGGGTCTACTGCCTTGAGCTAATGGTTTTATGGAGGATACCCAACCTAAGTTGACTGGAGATCCCAAGATCTAGGTTCAATGGGACAACCAATTCATAAAACTGGGCACGATCACTGTGGGGGTTACCCCGAACCGACCATTCCTAGGATGAAAACAGTGATACCCGTAGGGAGAGGTTAAGCTTATGATTTTAATGATTCTTAAGTCGACAACGTATAGTCGGGTGGAGTAAAATATGGGTTTACTCAAAACACTTAAAGAGAATCACCTATGTTAGAGAGAAGAGGGGCCGCTTCAAAGGAGAATTGCTAAGGCACAATTCTTTAGAAACTCTCGCAGAACCAGGACGGTGTCCACGGCCAAAATGGGCACAATAATGAGAACAGAACAAATCAAGAAGGGCACTTGTGAAAGATATATGATCACTTACACAAGTGGTCGGACAGTTCAAAGGCATCTAGTCACACTGTCTAGCCAGTAAGGAGAATATATCTTTTCGAGGGAAGGTTCAAGGAGCATACTCTACCTATCCTATGCAATGCCTAAGGAAATGGGCTATTTTGAGCAGCCCATTTGAGAGGAAATTTTGAGTGGGCTCGACTACGAGTTAAAGTCGGGAATTAGTTGGAATACGTAGTACTCCGTATGAGGTTTCCAAAACATGTAAGAACCCTCAAAATGATTGAGGTATGAATGAGATATAATGTTCCAAAGTGAACCCTTTAAAAATGAATTTGGGATGTTATCCCACATTGGAAAAAGAAGGGAGAAATTGTGAGTATATAAGGAGATGTGAACAAAGGCATGTTCAAAATGAGACATGTGTGGATGTGTGACTAGGCGCCCCTCGCGCACACACGCGCGCGCCGCCGCCGCCGTCCGCCCGGCCGGCCGGCGGCTCGGCTCGGCTCGGCTCGGGTCGGTCTCAGTCGAAGGGCGATTTGGGCAATTTGGGCGAAATGTCTCGGCGTCTCGAAGTTATCTTTTTACTGCAATTTTATTCGGTAAAATTTATTTTACCGAAAATACCTCAACTAATAAAATCCGAATTTTTCGGATCCGGATAAAATCGAATCTGGATAAGTATTTCGGTCGGTTTAGAGTTCCTCCTTGATACCAATTTCGATCGGTTTATAGTTCCTTCAGATACCAATTTCGATCGGTATAGAGTTCCTCCAGCACACAACCTCCTCCAGTCTTCACCTATAAATACCCGGCTGAGGGGGCTCGTTTTTAACTACTGATTTTTGCGGACGAATTTGACAGCCAAAACAGCCAAATATTTTTCTTCTTCATTTTTCTTTCTCCTTCGGTCGGTGATAGTAGACAGATTTGCACTAGTTCGTTGAGGGTGCAGCGGATCACAGATTCGTTACATCGAGCTGTTGTTTTATCCTGGGAGGCAGACGTCATACACCATTGTGAGGACAAATTTGCTTTAAGGAGACAGAGTATATGGACTCAACAGCGAAACTTTCCTTTCACGTACAGGATCGGCGGATTTTGTTTTGCTAACAATTTTCTGCAGGGCTTATACTATATATATACATCGAATATATATATATTTTCTGTTATTTTCAAGTAATTGTTTTCAAATTATTTCAACAAAAGCATCATAACCATCCAAGTGTTTGGAGGGTAGCTCCATCACAAAAGGACTTGAAATGGCTGTTGCGGGTTGTTTCCCCCTTTTTCAATGACGAGGTGCTACCCCTTCAATTTCTTCTTCTTCCTCGTATGGTTCTTCAACGTTTGATTTTAAAGCCTCTCATAATGAGGCCGAGTATGAAGGCTTAGTCAAGGGAATGCAGTTAGGGATAGATTTAGGTGTGCAGCGACTTATCGCCTATTCCGACTCTCAGCTGGTCACACAACAAGTAGGATGAAAATTTGAAATAAACGAAGAACGGATGAAGAGGTACGTCGAGGAAGAAAGAAAACTTTCCACTCCTTATTAGATAAGGGGATAGGCACTGGTAAGGTTTATGACTCAAATACTTAATCGTTTGCAAAGTCGATGAAACTTGAATGGGCGTTAAGTTTATGTGAAGACTTGTATGACATGTTTTTTGACTTGTAACTTGTCGTCACTAATGGTTAGTGGGAGCACACGTTGTAGGTATGCTAATGATATTAGTATACTCGAACCGACTCCCCCTCGATTCGTCACACGGATTTCACTCTTGGACAGTCAATAACAGAATCGAAAGGTTGTGATAGGTATTCGTTAACCTTCGACTTGAGGATTTAGTAGGGATGTACTTGTGACGTTAAGATTTTCACTAGAGTAGTTCGACCCAGAATACCGAGAGGTAGGGGTGAACCCTGACTTGCGTCATGACGGAAAAGTAGCAGGTTCGACTAAATACCAAGATATGATTCTTTCCCCTATAAGTGAACAGGTATATGTCCAATTTGGTTAATGGCAGATGAGATCATAAGTCTTTGGCCAAAGCATTGAAGCTAGTTGTATTAGATACACCAGAGCCCGGTGATCTCGATTTGCATTAACTCAAACATAGCATCAAGTATAGATAGGGTTTGACTGGTCGTGACCCTATAACTTGATCGGGACATTTGAAAGAAGAGTTTATATGTTTACTGGTATTCATGACAAAATGGTTCTTGAATGATCCCTATCATTCGTTCTTAGTAAGTTTACAGTATAGTCGGCGGAACTGGCTAGGTGGTGCTATAACTCTTTCGTTCCTCCCATTGCTTATTGAGACGGACCTACCGAGTGGCGTATTAGGGAGACGACGGAATAATTTGAAGTGGATCTCTTATTGTGAATATTAGGTATTGGATGTCTTATTTAATTTATTGGATAAATTAAATCAGTCCGGTGAATTAAATAAATTACTGGATAATTAATTTAATTCATAAATTATTATTGGAGAAATAATATCCTAATATAATTGATTAACTAGATTAATCAATTGTATTCATTTTAATTGAGACGAACCAAGATGTATCAGTCGGACTAGATACACGACGATATGTTTCATGGACCGAAATGAACCGAACCTTCTCAATCATGTGTACCCCCCCCCCCCCCCCCCTCCACCCTCATATGCACCTTCCATGATGGTGCTTTTTGTCCCCTCATTTATTATGATGAGTTGGTTACACAAAAGAGTGTGATAAGATGGAATCTTATCTTGATATACCAAGAGGTGGGGACCTTGTAGATTTGTGTGGACCTTGTTATAAAATAAAGTTCATCCTCCTTCACCAACACACCAAAAATCGGACATCATGAGAGAGAGAGAGAGAGAGAGAGAGAGAGTTCATGTTCTTACACTCTTAGAGAGAAAGAAAATCAAGAACAAAACTTATATCACTTAGAGTGATCACATATTTGAGAGATCATTTTCATACCACTCTTTTCTAGTTGTATACTTGGAGGATAATTGGGTAGTTGTTGTTCCGATCATCTCCCGGTGCGTGACTAGTAGAGATGACTTATCGAATCAGATTTGTAGTCACCGAGACCAACCTCAACATTCAATCAAAGGACTTCAAGGGTATGTTTTCATA
The DNA here is from genome assembly GCA_033398695.1 of Orobanche coerulescens. Taxonomy (NCBI): domain Eukaryota; kingdom Viridiplantae; phylum Streptophyta; class Magnoliopsida; order Lamiales; family Orobanchaceae; genus Orobanche; species Orobanche coerulescens. The sequence goes on along the minus strand of CM065806.1, from coordinate 137,081,604 downwards.
TCTTTACTCTTGTCATTTTATATTCGTATATACGTTGCATGATCGGTCCTCTTTAAGGGTTCAATAAATTTCATTTTCGCTTCGGCTGCGCTTTCGTTTTAGCATCGAATCCCAACAGTAGTATCAGAAAGAGGTCTTGCGATCTTATACACGATATTGAGCATTTGGAATGCTTGATTGGATGTTCTTATGATTTGGAATCATAATTGTATTAATCATTAATTTTTAATTGTATATCTAAAAAATAATTTTTCATGATTTTATGTTACAATATAAATCTATTTTTTTTTGAAAAGCTGATTTAAATGTGTAATAACAAAATTAGAAAAGTATTATTTTTGGAATCGGGATGAAAAGACGAGTAGAAAACGTGATCGGACCCGGCAGATCAGAGCTGCCAGGCCGCTGTCGTGCGGTCCCATTTTGCAAGGGACCGCGGTCTAGCTGCTGGGCCGCGTGGCAGTGGCTCGGGCTTGGCCCGGGCTGTGTATTTTTCGACTCTGTTTTTTATATTTTATTCGGTAATTAATTTTTCACAAATTAAATTAGATTTAATTTGACTAAGATGCTATTATGGTAATTTTATTCTTAGAGAAATTAATTTAATGAAATATTTTCTCGTCCGGAACAAGTTAAAATTAAGGGTTGTTTGAATTAATTAGATTAATTTTTATGGATGGATTAATTTATATTGATTGGATCAATAGTAAGATTAATTATTTATGCCATTAATTTTAATGTGATTGTTCCAATTAATTTTGAATGGTGATGTGGTTCATGGACCTAGTTTTCGAATTGTTTGTTCGATTGGGTTGTAAAGGCCGTTTTGAGCCTATTTGTTTTACTATAAGTACTTGTATCTAGGATGCAATTTTTCAATGTAAAATTTATATGTAATGATGAAGACCGGAGGAAGATCCATTCGAGAATACGAAGATTCAAGACCGAAGACTTGTAATTAGATTACAGAGTTTTTTGATTCTAAGAACGGTCCATGAACTACATGTTAGCAGCAACTAGGTTGTGAATGTTTATTCATATAGTATGAATGTCGACAAATGCGCTTAAATGAATTAATGTGCAAAGCGTAACATTAATCGCGAAAATTTTCCCACAATAAAATATTAAGTTTAAAAGGTTTCAAGGTTTTCCTTCCCTCCATCGAGCTCTCGAAAAATTGAAATCCAAATCGGATGTGGTATGCTTCGGAGTTATCGGGGTAGCCATTCGAGGAGGGTCGATAAATTCTGAAAGTGCATTGGATGCCTTCGGTTGGAACAAATTTTATCCTTAGAAACCTATACGGTTGTCGGATAAGTTTCAATTGTGAAACAAATTAGCGTCGATAGTATAAACTTAACTTGTTCACGAACTAGAGAAACAGTATAGGTTGAGGGGAGTGAACAAGGGGAAAAGAAGATCGAATCATCCATTAGATGGGTTGGTGTTGGACACCACTTTATGAAGATTAATAGACCAGAAACCTATTCGGTTGCCCTCTATTAAAATATATAAAGAACTTGATCACCACTATGAAGTAAACTAATACTTCCAGATTTCACAAGGGAGTGTGTTATTCCGACAAAAGTAGTGGAAGTTGGGTTAAATAAATAGAAAGGACCTTAATTCTAAACTCAGATCATAATCAAACGAGTCACTAATCAATCTGTCTTACTTAATGCAGACAGACAAAATAACAACTCTCATAATGACAATGAACCCACTCTCAATTCTACTCGAGAAGAACAACTTAACCGGACCAAACTTTGTAGACTGGCTCCGCAATATGATGATTGTCCTCAGTATAGTGCGCTGGGATATGTCTTAGAGGTATACATTCTGGCGGCTCCGGTGCGGACCAGGGTCAGTCAGGAAGAGGTTGAAATCTACGAAAAGTGGGTTAAGGATGACATTAGAGTCAATGGATATATAATGGGCTCTATGTCTAATGACCATTAGAGAGCTCATGAGAATATGACTTTTGCTAGGCAGACCTTATCTCACTTAACAGAGCTTTATAGTGAGCACAGTCGAACTTCTGCATATGAGATATCTAAGCAACTCTTCGGTGCCAGGATGAAGGAAGGTGAGAAAGTTGGGGAACACGTCCTCAAAATGATCTATGATTGAGAGACTGGAAGCTCTTGATTTTCGGATGCATGTTTCTCTCCAAACTGACCTTATCCTCCAATCTCTTCCTCATTCCTTCTCTCAGTTTGTTATAAACTTCAACTGCAATGAAATTACTTGCAATTTAGCAGGGTTGATGAACAATGTTGGCCACTAAGTATACTTAATACAGCTTGGAAAAGTGTTAGTACAACAAGCTATACGTTTTTCAATTAAGAGTGCGTAGCGGAAGTCTGTTAAAGTAAGTTGCTGTAAATACAGCAACTAGGTTTTCCCCTGTTAGCTTGATGCGTACAGGGTATGCAGTGTATAGTTATAAATAATCATAGTAATGAAAAAAATAAGTGCATAAGGTAAATAACACGATATTTAAAGTGGTTCGATGTAAGCCCCTCTACGTCCATTGGTCCTCCACACAGGAGTAAAAATGTTTATTATAATCACTACGTACACAACTACGTGACTATAATCAAACCTATCCTTGTACCGTTCACACAGATTGATACAGAAACTATCGCTTTCGACCGTTCACACATATTGGTTAAAGCTTTCACTTGAAATGCTTCTTTACACACAGTTCCAAAACTTCTTCTGCAATGTAGATCCGTCACACATAGTTTCAGGAAAAGCAAGGCTTTCTTCAGTCCACACAAGGATGATGATTTTCTTCAAATGTAAGAACACGAGTTTGAACAACAGCTTAACTTCTTGAGCTTGATCTGATGATGTGTTGTTCAAGGTTGAGCACTTATATATTTATTCTCTCAAGAATGGCAGTAAGCTCTAATAAATATGTTTGCTCTTGATATATTATTCTTGTGAAGATCACGTGTGAATCTCAGTGTATCTTAGTTCGTTCAGTTTTCAGTTGATATGTCATTCGTGTGTCTGATCTCCAAACTTCAGGGTATATATAGCCTTTGGAATAGATCCGTTGTGAATAGATCCGTTGAGCAGAGAGTCCGTTCCAGCGTGTTGTTTGACTTGCAAAATACAAGATCCGGATTTTGCTCCTTGTCTGAAGATCCTTATCGGCTGGTATTTAAATACTTTGTCCAGTCAATATTTAAATACTTATTTTGAAACGGTGGCTTGACTTTAGCATATAAAGTAGATTCCGTTCCAACGGTCTTCAGTCATGTTGGATAAGTGTTGAAGATCCTAACACTTTACAGCTTGTTTGCTGTATCGAACCTGTTGCATTTATAGTGTTGTAGCTGTAGGTTCTAACACTGTAGGTTATCTATTAGTGCTGCTGTATGGAAGGTATTGTATGAATGTTTTCGGACAGCTTCCATACTTGGTGTCATAATGACTTATGAACTTCTTGTTGTATGTTGGTAGATATACTTTTGTTGTATGATGGCAGCGCGAAGACTTGCTGTATGTTGGCACTTTATCAAAACCAAGTACAGGATTATTTAGCCCAACAAACAAACTTATAATCACTAAGTACCAGATGAAGACTCCGCAAGTGAAGGAATCTGCCCTTGTGATTTTTTCTGGATATCGAAAGTCCAATAACAAGAAGAAAAAGACCAAGAAGCAAATGAGTTCATAAGGTAAGGCTATTAAGGGTAAGGTCAAGGCCCCGATGGTTCTCATGAGTAAGAAGATGAAGATGGACGCATGTCTCAAATGCGGTGAGCTGGGCCATTGGGCAAGAGACTGTCTTATCCTTCATGGGGCTTTAGGTACGGAACTTCTAGTTTTGGAAACGAATTGTTCTGCCAATGTATTTGCTACTTCTTGGATACTGGATTCAGGTGCTAGTTCTCACATTGTACCATAAATCTGGATCTGGAACAAAGTAGGAAGCTTGGAGCTGGGGAAGTGATGATTACTGTCGGAAGCAGGCATTGTGTCGCAGCAACTGATATATGATCACTTCTCTTGGATTTGAAATTTGGCTTTGTTTTAACGTTAGATGATATACTCGTTTTGCCCAAGGGGCATTAACATATTATATCCATATAGGTCATGGATCGTAATGGCTTTTATTTTTCATTGGTAATAGTACATGCAAAATTTATTTTGGAAATAAATTTGTAGGGACTGCTACATTGTTAAATGGATTGTATCATCTAAACCTAAGTAACAAATTCGTTGTGAACACTATGACTAGGAAGCGTGGTAGGAATAAAACTAATAAAGCTATGAAATGGCATCTTAGACTTGGTCATGTTGGTCAGACCAAGGTTTACAAAATGAAAAAGGATGGACTTACGGGCCCATTGGGATTGGATCCCGTTCCAACTTGTGAATCTTGCCTTAAAGGCAATATGACTAAGTCCCCATTTACAAGGACTTTTGAAAAAGCCTCTGATAAACTTGGATTAGTCCATACCAATGTGTGTGGTGCTTTGAAAGCAGCACATGATGGATATCAGTATTTCATTACGTTTGCGGATGATCATACTAGGTATGGTTATGTATACTTAATGAAACAAATTCGAGGCCTTTGAGAAATTCCAAGAATTTAAGGCCCTAGGCGAAAAAAAAACTGGAAATCATATCAAAGCACTTCGGTCGGACATAGGTGGCGAGTATATGAGCACTGAGTGTTGTAAAGAAGGCACCGAACCTTGTTGGACATGGTTCATTCAATGCTTAGCTACACCGACTTACCAACTTACCTGTAGGGTTATGCTCTCCTTACTACTGCCTATATCTTGAACAGATGTCCTTCCACATCCGTTCCTAAGACTCCACATGAGATGTGGGAGTGTAGGAAACCAAAGCTTAATCATGTTAGGATTTGGGGATGTCCCGCCTATGTCAAGAAGACTAAGGTAGAGAAGTTGGAAGCAAGATCCGTGAAGGGACGTTTCATTGGATTCCCATGTGGTATCATAGGTTACGCGAAGCCTGCTTTGGTCTATAAATAGAACGCTGAAGTTTGTACACTTTATGAATATCGACCTCGGACATAAAGCCTCCAAGCTGCTCCATATCGATCTCCTCCTTGAGGAATCCATTAAGGAAAGCCGTCTTTGCATCCATTAAGGCTGCTCTATATTGATCTCCTCCAAGTGCATGGAGACATACCTCTCAGGTAATTGAGACACCCTACTAGACCTATGAGGTGGTTGTACTTTTGTTTGAAAAGGTTCGGTTCCAATTTCTTGTATAGGTGTTTCTTTAAGAGTTTCATTGTATTCTTCTAAAGAGATACTTCTACTTGCTCCACCCTTCTGAATGAACTCATCTTCCAAGAAGTGTCCTTGCAAAGCAACGATGATCTTTCGATCTTCGGGCATGTAGAATAGATAACCCTCAAAGACTCAACATTCTTGTGTACTTGTAAAGTTTGTGAGATAGTGAAGTTTTCTCCCAACTCCCTAGTGTTTAAACCCCTTCTTACACACTTAGCAACCGAGTGAGTTAGGCTTACTAGCTAGATCGAGGCAATTCTAGTCTAGTGCCGCATGGGTCTGAAGAGCTTTCGAGTGCTCAAACCCAACCCCGTGATAGCGCGCTACCTGCCGGTCGTAGTGTGCGCAGTGCCCGACAGTAGCGTGCGCTACCTGCCGATCCACCCGACTCCAGAACCCCACTGCCCTACTGCCTCGGCCGACTAGCGCGCGCAGCCAACCGGCCGTAGCGTGCGCTGCCTCCTGGACGTAGCGTGCGCTACCTTCCGGCCGTAGCGTGCGCTACGCCGGTTCCTGCCGCACCCACCCGGCCAGTGCCTGCACCCGTCCGTCCAGTGACCGATCACCACGATTCGACGATTCAATTTTCCGAAATCGCACAGAATGAACACGACAAAACACTCGGGGATAACATCATCGATCCGAAATGAAAACAACGGATAACCAATCATCACCTATGGTCATAAACGCCAAAATCAGCTGTCGAGAAAATAATACCAGCACTCGACAACTGGGAAATAACCGGAACGAAAATCGTGGGTATTACAGAAGGCAAGTTTTCCGTACTTTGATTTTTCTGCATCTTATGTTGAAGTTATGATGTTTGTTTTAAGGTCTTTAAAAAGGGTAATATTTGATTATGAATTTATTTAGATAACTCGAATCGTATAAATTATTTTTGAAGAACTATTGTCATAATCGAATTCGCATCTCGATCCTAAAATGACTTGATTAGAATTGGACTCTTTGCAGGTTGATTATAGAAATTTGTCCAAAAATCATCTATTTGCAAATTATTGTTAGGTTTAGTTGAATTTATCATAATTCGATCATTATCGAACATAGTAAATAGTTGTTGCTAAACACCATTGTTAATTTTGGTTAAAACCAATCGAATTGTTGATTTTAGACGTACACGAGACTGAATTTAGGAAGATGACAAACTATTCATGATGAATTGAACATCCATTTCTAGTAACTCAAAGTTTATTGTAAATGTTATAAATTTATGGCACTCTACATTTTTTCATCCGTAATTAATTATCGACCATAGTAACTCGATAGACAGATTAGTTGGCCGATTGGTAATTGGGGGAAGAATTTGTAACACCCCGAGATATTCAGAATAATTACAGCGCCGTAAATCCTTTATATAAGAATTTACAAGGCTAATTTAAGAAATGCAGAAATAGTACAAAAGTACCATGAAAGTTTAGAATTCAAAAACTAGTTCAAACAGTTCAAATGAATCTTTTATTACAAGCGTCTCAAAACATCAACAGGACACGCATACTCGAGTACTGAAAATAAAACCAGAAAGACAAGGCAACAACAATTAACATCACTGAGCCCCTTCATCATCATGTCGATACTGTGGCTGCTTCCTCGCTCCTCGGCTACCTGAACATCAAAACAAATGTCCACCCCCGAAGGGGTTAGCAAAACGATGCTAGTACAAGAATCGTAATACACAAAATTGGATATGCAACAACGATGCATAATAATTACACAATATGGACTTCCGCTATCGGAATCTAATGATGCGAATCCACATGATCCCATCAACACAACATGGGTATTCTAATGATCCAGCGCCCCCAGTATAGATACCAAGATGATCCCGTCGGACCAACACGAGGTGGAAAAACCCATCCAATGATCCAGCGCCCTCAGCATAGATCGCTCGATCACTTCGAATCAACACAACATACACAAACACAACTATGCATGCACACATGCAAAAATCAATATGTCCATCAACATGAACATACAAGTAATCAATAACGAATCATGACAATTCAACGGAAATGATCTCATGCTCAACAACATGAATAAACAGTATGCATGATTAAAATCACCAATATTAACAACTTTCAAAATACAATACTTGCCTCAGGAATGGCAATAAGGATTGCTACTACGAATAGGCTTCAACCGGCTCGAAGAATTCTCACTCGATCAGATCACCAAAATCTAAACCTTCATCGAACAATAATACCGGTATAACTAATGATTCCGGATAATCGTTCTAGTCATCAAACGAATCATTAAACGGCATGTTATACCCTATCATGGCAATTGAACTATTCTGCCCTAATTCATTCGGTTGAATTGACACTACGCTATTCGGCCGAGCAACAATCTCATAGAATACTATCTGAGTTCAAACACATCTTTTCGGTCGAATGATACAATATGAAATGAAGTTACATCTTAGAAGGATTCTAATCATATTATTCCATAACAAGATATTGGAAACACTTTGATGAATCATCATAAGAACTTATTCACTAGGTTGACCTTGATTATTATCTCCTTCTAGGAATTAACCTTAAGCTCAATCCATTAACTTCTCCAACGAAATGCCTAATCATATAATTCCTAAGAACTTAGATAATCTCCGAAAACTTGATATAATTGGGTTCATAATCTCAGGATGCTATATTCAAGAGTCTAATCACTATAAGGATCGTTCAACGTGTTCAACAACAAAAAGGGAACCGAAGCATAACTTAATTTATTGTTCTAAAACCATGATGTAAGACTCCTCACGAATATAACTGATTCGGTAACTTAAAACGGGTCCAAAACATCACTAAGAACGTGCTGAACCAGTTGGTGAAGGATCACATACCTCAATATAGTGATGAACAACGAAGAAATCGAAGAAACTCAACATCGTAAGCTTAGAACACCAATCCACAAGGGTCTATGATCTTCAAAATCAAGCTAGGACGGTGATATGGGAGTTATATAGTGCTGGATGCTCCTCAGATGGCGAAAAATGAAGATGGAGTGGGGAAGAAATGAAATGGGGGTCAAGGGTTATAAATAGAATTCTACCCTTTACGTACGTTACCTATTCTCCCTTACGTATGTAATGGCCTTAGCGTACGCGATAATCAATCCTTAGCATACGTTAACGTCAGGCCAAAACTCACTGACTTGATTCTGGCATTCGCTTACGTACGTTATCATACAACTTTCGTACGTAACCTATTCATTTAGCATACATTAACAACACACCCTAACGTACATTAAGCCAAGTTAACTTGCTGAGTTGGAAAGCCGTCCAGGTTCACGCAGAGTATCTCCCATATCTTCCCCCAGTCCCCACACGTCGACCCTTGTCTGATCTTGAGTTGACTGAAGATTACGTACGTTAGGCTAAAGCTCTAACGTACTTTATATTACCATCATAGCGTACGTTAAGATCAACATCTAGCGTACGTTATGACGTGCAGAACCATATATGCAAGAATGTTGGGAATACAAAAACATAGGGATACGAATACGGGAAACCAATCATCGATTAATCACGCCATAAAGTCGACTGTTACAAGTTTGAATACAAGATAATTACACAACAATTATCTGAGTATTACATACTTCCCCTCTAAAAAGAAGTTTCGGCCCGAAACTTAGCGAAAACAATTCCGGGTATCTCGACTTCATACTATCATTAGTATCCCAAGTTGCTTCCCCGACTCCATGTTGGGACCACTGAACTTTAACCAAGGAGATTGGTTTATTCCTCAATTGTTTGACTCGACTCTCGAGTATCTTGATTGGCTTTTCTTCGAATGAGCCATCATTAGCTACTTCAATCTCGCCAAAATCAATGATATGACTGGGATCCGGTACATATTTCTATAATTAGAATACGTGGAATACATTTTGAAGGTGACTCAGCGATGGCGGCAAGGCCAACCTGTACGCCAACTCCCCAACTCTTTCAAGGATCTCGAATGGTCCGATATATCTCGGACTCAACTTCCCTTTCTTCCCGAAATGGAAAATTCCCCGAGTAGGAGAAACCTTCAGTAGTACGTGGTTCCTAACCACAAACACTAACGGGCAACGGCACACGTCTGCATAAGACTTCTGTCGACTCTGGGCAGTCAACAGCCCTCTTAGAATCAGCGCTACTTTCTCTTGAGTCTGAACTATCAACTCTGGTTCAGTTCCGATAAAATGAGATGAATCATCCCAGCACAGGGGCGATCTACATCTTTTTACGTACAATGCTTCAAACGGCGCTATCTTAATGGAAGCATGCCAACTATTGTTGTAGGTAAATTCGATCAATGGCAAATGAATTCCCAATTAGTTGACCAATCCAGGGCACAAGCTCTTAGCATATCTTCTACTGTTTGTATAGTCCTTTCAAACTTTCTGTCCGTCTGAGGATGATAAGTGGTGCTAAAGTTCAGCTTGGTTCCCATGGCCTGATGAACTGCCTTCCAAAAGTGCGACACAAAGCGACCATCTCGGTCCGAAATAATAGTCTTCAGTGTACCATGCAATCGGACAATCTCCGCAATGAACACTCGTGCTAATCTCTCCGGCCTCCAAGTATCTTTAATACCTAGGAAATTATCCGACTTGGTTAGACGATCCACTATCACCCAAATCATATTCATCCCCATTCTGGTCCTTGGCATACTAGTGATAAAGTCCATCAATATTTCCTCCCACTTCCATTCAGGTATCGAAAGTGGTTTCAACATTCCGGCGGGTCGCTGATGTTCAATCTTGACCTGTTGACAAGTTAAGCACTTCGAGACGTACTCCGCCATGTCCTTCTTCATATTTCCCCACCAGAAATTTTGTTTTAGATCCTTATACATCTTACTGGTGCCTGGGTGAATAGAATAGGGCGTGCTGTGGGCTTCCTTCATGATGGTCTGCTTCAAAATATCGTCATCGGGGACACAAAGTTGACTTTGGAATCTTAAAACTCCATCATCCTGTATCACAAATCTGGTGGCCTTTCCTTTGTTTACTTCATTACGTAACCGAAAAATCAGAGAATCATCCAACTGTTTAGCTTTGATTTCTTCGATTAGTAACGAAGTTAATTCCATCATACATAGCTGCCCTTGGACTCTTTGCGACCATACTTCAATTCCTTCGCGAATCAGTTCTCGTTGAATACTGGGTAGGGATGGAAGCACTTCCAACACTTGAAGAGAAACAGGTTTGAAGCTCAGTGCGTCAGCTACCACATTCGCTTTACCTGGTGATAATGAATCTCCAGGTCATAATCTTTGATCAATTCTAGCCATCTCCCATGTCTCATGTTTAATTCCTTCGGACTGAAAATATACTTGAGACTCTTACGATCTGTGAAGATCTGACAATGAGTGCCATACTGATAATGTCGCCAAATCTTCAGGCCAAAGACGACAACTGCTAACTCTAAATCATGAGTCGGGTAGTTAACCTCGTACGGTTTCAACTATCGAGAGGCATAGGCAATCACTGTATCCTTCTGCATCAACACGCAACCCAGACCCTGATTTGAAGCATCGCTCTATACCATGAATGCATCGGTCCCATCTGGTAGTGCTAGTACTGGCGCCGTTGTCAGTCTTCTCTTAAGTTCATCAAAGCTAGTCTGACACTTCTCGTCCCACACGAATTTTTGAGTCTTCTACAACAACTGAGTAAGTGGATGAGCAGTTTTGGAAATTCCTTCTACAAAACGGCGATAATATCCAGCAAGTCCTAAGAAACTTCAGACTTCTTTCACGTTCTTAGGAGATTCTCACTCCAAGATTGCCTCAACTTTCTTCAGGTCTACCTGAACTCCATCGGACGATATCACATGCCCAAGGAACGTCACTTCCTTCAGCCAGAACTCGCATTTAGAAAGTTTTGCATAAAGTTGTTCATTCCTCAAAGTATTCAAAACGATACGCAAATGCTCTGCGTGCTCTTCTGGATCTTTTGAATAAATCAAGATGTCATCGATGAAAATGACCACGAATTTATCCAAGTATTCTAAGAATACCCAATTCATCAATTGCATGAACACCACAGGAGCATTAGTAAGTCCAAATGGCATCACCACAAATTTATAGTGCCCGTACCGGGATCTGAAAGAAGATTTCGGTATATCCGATTCCTTAATCCTCAACTGATGGTATCCTGATCTCAAGTCGATCTCCGAGAATACCGTTTCCCACTGCAGTTGATCAAATAAATCATCGATCCAAGGCAATGGGTATTTATTCTTGATCGTCACCTTATTTAGTTCCCTGTAATCGATACACAATCGGAGGGATCTATCTTTCTTCCGTATAAATAGAACGGGTGCTCCCCAGGGAGAAACGCTAGGTTGACTATATCCCTTCTGCAATAATTCCTCAAGCTTTTTCTTCAACTCATACATCTCGGTTGGCGCCATACGGTATGGTGCTCTGGAAATAGGTACTGCTCCTGGTTCCAATTCGATGTTAAACTCTACAGCTCTACGTGGAGGTAATCCGGGTAGTTCGTCAGGCAATACGTCAGAGAATTCGTTCACCACTGGAATAGATGAGAGCTCCACTCCTTCTTCCTTTTTCATTGCATAACACCAAAACCCGTGACAACCCTGTTTTAGAAACTTAACTGCTTTCAAGGCTTTGATCACTTTCCCTGAGCTTCCTGGTCTCCATCCTTTGAATAAGTGTTCAGATCTGTCATCAGCAATAATTGAGATAACTCTCTTGGAATCCTTTGTTGTCCATCTCCCTGCTGAACTCGTGCCGCCACTTGCATTCGGTCCACGACCTGTGCGAACTGAGTCATCTCGTTCACGACTTGACGAAGGATTTCTGGTACACCAGGTTCCGGTTCGTTATTGATGGATTCTTTGCGGCTCCGAGCTATGACTAGCCTGATTAGAAGGCGACGCCTCCCTTTCAGCATTCCTTCATCCGCGTCCACGACCGCGACCACGTCCACGTCCGCCTCTCAACATACTGTAAGCACAAGTACTTAATATACAGGAAACAACATTGTTCTAATGTTCAAGTATAAAGAGACACAACATGTAAAGAATGAGATAGAGTTTAGGAACTTACAACCACCGTTCGCATGAAGACGTAGGCAGTGCAGTGATGTCATTCACGGCCGGTTACCTCAAAAGACATAAATGACCCCTACTTTAACCCAACGGACAAGATATCCATAATCTTAACTCCGATACCATATTCTGTAACACCCCCGATATATTCAGAATATTACAGTGCCGTAAATCCTTTACATAAGAATTTACAAGGCCGATTAAAAGAAAAGACAATAACAGATACCGCTTTATGAAATTGTCAAGTAAAATACAACCGTCTGTTCAAAACCGAAATACAAATATCCAATGAAGAGTTATTATTACATCACTAAAATCCAAACATTATAAACGGACGACGTGCGAGTACTTATTGAAATAACCAACAAATAACAGACGATAAACCCTACGAACATCACTTTGCACCTCGTCGTCATGCATCTCCGGTGGTTGTTTCCCGCTCTCTGGATCTGAACAAACACAATGTTCACCCCGAAGGGGTTAGCACAACGATGCTAGTACAAGTACAATAATCATACCACAGTGATATAATCAACAATTATATCATAACAAGTTTCTCCAACGAGAATATCCACAACACATATCATATCATAACAGTTTCAACATACTGGTGGTATTCCAACGATCCAAATGCACACAATATAGATTCCCATGATGATCCCGTCGGACCAACACATGGTGGAACTACATCCTAACGATCCAGCGCACACAGCTATAGATTCCCATGATGATTCCCATCGGATCAACGCATGGTGGACATATTTTCACAACATATTTACACGATACAATCACATCATAATTGTCATAATATAAACAATTCTAATTAGAGTACTTGCCTCAATTAGAAGACAGAACAATACTTCCACGAAAACGAGACACTCGAAGGTCGCCCCTCTCGATCAATCACGTAGCAAAGTTCGAACCTTAAATAAGAGAAATAACATGGAATTCATCTTAGGTCGAACGAACATCTAACCATCCAAACTACGGTTGAAAGTCCACAAAACGAAAACTCTCTGACTTACATAACGTACGTTACATGTCCTCTGTAACGTACGTTAGACTTACTCGTTAGCGTACGTAAACTATGAAGTCTAGCGTACGTTAACCATATACTGACAGTTCCTCTCTGATCAGTCGACTTGACTAGCCTGATAGTGTAACGTACGTTACATACCAGACGTAACGTACGTTAATAACATAATATAACGTACGTTAATTGCCAAACTTAACGTACGTTAAACATGTATGTCAGTTTCTCACTGGGCAGCTGACTGCCTCAATTAGTGACGGAGTATTACGAAATCCTTAGTGAGTAACCTAATATACCTTCAGATATATATCATACTCATGAATGATCTACGGATTAATATCTTCAATTCCAAGGATACGAATATCATCGTAATACTATTCTCAATCTTGATTGTAATACCCATGCAAGATTCGGTTGGTCTAAGGTTGATATAATAGGTCTAATATCGTCATTAAATCCAGGCTTATATTGAAAGTGAACTACTTATTCCATCTATGCAAGTAAGATTACAACTATGATGATTCTTTCCAAAATCCATATAGTAAAGATAGAAATTGGCACTAAGTCTACGATCAAAATGACAATAACATTTGATACGGTTTACAATCCACTATTCTTATCTTTGTCACAACAAGGTTCAACTTCGGTGTTCTAAACCATAATAATTCGATCATCATAGTTTAAATATGATACTAGGTCGCATATATCGTCAAAGTGATCTACTATTCTTGGTAGTGTGATCATATCGTCTTTAACAACATAATATCAAAGTTGGAAGTAGTATGACATACCTTAAGAGGAAGAAAATACTGAGACTATAAGTAAAATCCAACTCTGGTTGCTTCAACGCCGACTCGTGATGGTTTCTACTCTAAAATCCAATATAAGTTGTCTTCAATGATCAAGTAGTGTCATACGATCTCAATGATTCAGTGACAAATGATCTAAAGGTGTTAAAAGGGGCTGGAAATCTTATGGGGATGAATATGGTGAAGTTTAGGGGCAAAAGGACGAGCTGAAATGAAATGGGGTGCTGCTCCTTTTATAATTTTCTGAGTGTTACGTACGCTAGGACTTCTTCATAACGTACGTTATCGTTCAAAATAGTTCACTGTCTTGTTTCTGGACTTCATTACATACGCTACATTAATCGTGTTACGTACGTAACCCATATAATTTACGTACGCTACCTGATGCCCATAACGTACGTTAAAGTCCGTTGACTTAAAAAGTGTCCAGGTTCATGCCGTGCGAATCTGGCGGGTATCTTGGTCGAGCCCACCCCCATGTACCCCATGTGCTAGCCGGCCTACCCAATAATTGACCGCATTACGTACGCTACACTTCATTCGTAGCGTACGTTAACATTAACAGGTTACGTACGTTAAGTTACATTCTTAACGTACGTTACCACGTATATGCATGGAGAAAAATTTATATGTTGCTACACCCATGTATAAAGATACAAATACGATAATGATCATACTCCATTATCAATATCATCATTCCCAAAATAATACAGGGTTCAATGTACAGATGAAATACACAGTAATAAATCCGGATATTACATGAATATCACATCTCAGCTGAAGTTTGGAAAGAGTTTGTGGATAAGAGAATGGGCCCTTCGTGGAAGGTATTAAAAGTTGACATTTTCCCATTTAAATCTCTCAAATATGTACTTATTTGGAAATCATCCAGATTACACACAAGGAGCAGAAGGCTCGGACTAAACAGATCAAATATCGTCACAAGGCATCTCGAAAGGGTTATTGCGGTCTGGAAGCTGAGCTAGTAAGAAAATTATTTAATCACCGTATTCAGATTTTTATAAAGCTGTTGTCGTGTGACCCTTCCCCGGACTTGCCCTTTTTGTATTCAGATATTTATAAACCTTTGGGGTGACGTAATAGTTTTTTATCGTTAAAAAATAGAGAAAGAAGGGATTACTTGGTGAGGATGACGAAATTGATAGATCGCTGCTTCGGATCTTAGCCCACCAAAATGACAAAGGTCATATAGCAGATGAGGAGACAGCGGCGATGATGGTAGATATTGTGAGTATTTTTTAACTAATTAGGCTCTTTAATTTAAATTCAAATACTTTTGCTCTATTTGTCTTATCTTATTATCTAAACACTTTATTTTACATGTATGGCGTGTGGATTGTTCTAGGAGGAAGTCCTGAAGAAACAAGCTAAGGGAGATTTTATTCCACAAGGATCTCATGATGCTTTAACTGAAGCGTTGGGAACAAACGAGAAATATGGAAGAGTAAGAGGCATAGGAGGGTTCGTCAAACCCCAAGTTTATTTCGGAACTGCACGAAAGACGAGAGAACCAATTTCAAAGGCCTTGGTTGAGAACCTAAAAGAGAAGACTGAAGAAGTGTCTAGTTTGAGGGCTGAAGTGGACAAATTGAAAGCTGAACTTGCTGCAGAAAAGGAAGCAAAAAGCCAGACTACTTCATCAAAGAAATCGTCAAACATGGTCAATCCAGTGCTGGACACAAACCAAGTGGGACTGGATGACTGTGATGCTCCAAAGCCAATGGTAATCCACCGTTATACCCTTTAGGATGACGATATATTTTGTTAATTTGGTAAAATGGCCTAAAAATTGATCTTAAACATAATTTTAAGAAGGCAAAAAGCAACTTGATGGAAGACTTTCTCCGTGAAGGAATTTCTGGATTGCTTAAGGTTATTTATTTAAAATATTACACTACTGCATTCCTGTATGTATGTAGGCACTTGTATACATTCTTTCTTCCTCTTGCTTTTTTAATTGTATACATTCTTTACAGAGGAAACAAATCATCGAAGCTGCTGAGATATCTGTGGGGAAAGATGGAGTGGTTGGTGGTCCAAAGGCGAAGGTTACTTATAATTTTAATTACTTAAAGACTTTCAACATTTCATTCACTTTATAGCATCTACCTGATTTTAATCAACATATTTTTGTCAATAGAAGGGTAGGAAGTCCAAGGTCCTCCCAGCACAAAAAGATGTTGAAGAAGCAGCTCCAGATCCTAAGGTCATTTGACTTTCTTATAAATATTAAGTCGATATATTATTTCCTCATATGTACATCAAAGCTAATTCTTACCTTATTGTTCTTTCAAGGGGAAAAAGAACAAGCTGAAAGTAAGACAACCTATTAGCAAATTAGATGAGGTCGATCCACGTGAAATAGAGATTTTCAACTCTAGAGTTTTCATTATCCATGCCATTTTTTATTATATGATCCTATGTTTAATTCTCATCGTATGATACTGTTTAGGGGAGATCTTGCACTCTAGCCAAAGGACAAGTTGACCATATTATTGCATATGGGACAGTAGTGTCGGTTGGAGGGCCGCATGTGTTGATCCATACTGTACCAATTGGCAAAGACAATTGGAAAGTGTCTATTGACGGTGTCGTCGAGGACGGGTATGATGAGGATCTCCCTGTTCCCATTAAAAATGGTCCACTAACTATTGCGGATGCCCTTGGCGCTATCGTTGCTTGGCCAAAAGACATGGTAATTCTAGCCAGTTCAGAGGTAATTCTCTCGTATAATGGGTATATAGATGTTTTGTATATTAAGAATAGATAGTTAGAACATTATGGCTTACATTAATTAAATATTGTGCAAGAGAAGGTTGATTCTCCCCAGAAAGAAGAAGCTGCTCATGCACTCATCGATCTAACTAATGCTCATGAAGATCCACTTGAGTTGAATCAGGTTGGGAAGAAAATTAAGTCGGGAAAGAAGGATGCTGATGTTGTTCGATCGAAGTTGAAGGAAATAGAGAGATCATTACCCATGGCTTGCAAGTTTGTATATTCTCACGCTGATAGATTCATGACCAATGATACTTCCTTGCGCGTTGTACTTGATGAGGCAATGTTTGGAGGGAAAAAAATAGTCTGGCTGTCGAGAAATCAAATATTTGACTTCATGGAAATGAAAGCAATTGGTGGTATGCATATATTGGCTTATATGGGGTAAGATCTGTATAATACAATTGCATCTTATGTTTTTTCCTCTCTTATTATGTATATCTGGTAGACCTATGGCCTTGATACAATTGTAATCGTATGGCCTAATGCAGTAAGCTCTTCAATAACTTGAATGCAAAAAATCATCCGTATTCTTTTTGCTTCGTGGATCCTGGGTGCGTGGATCATGCTTTAGAGAAGAGTGTGCAGGAAAAACACATCATTGCTCGCTTGATGGCATCACCGGGGGACTGCATTTGCCTTATCCCATATAACAATGTGTAAATAATACTATTTCTCTTATGATAATGCATATCGCATTATCATGTGACATTATTAATGCTTCTTTACCAATTACGCAGTAACCATTGGATCCTGACTGTGGTCAATGATGAGAAGAACATGGTATACCTGATTGATCTCCTTGGCAATAGAATTTGATTAGATGGTTGGAAGAATACTGTGATTAGGTATATATATATATAGCAGGCTAGCAGCATATATGTTGATTCTTTTCTTGAAGATTCATTAATGTTCCAAAGGTATAATTCTTCTATTTTTAAATGTAGCGCTGCGAAAACCACCAATGCATCCAGAGGATATAATAAGGCTCCGGGTTATAAGCAAATCACTGTAAGTGTATGGAGATATCATTTTGCGAACTATATATATATATATTCATACAAAACCTAATGGTCTAATTGTAATATTTCTGGATATTTGCTGTAATTACCCTAAACCTTAGGGGTAGTTTTTATTATTTTTAATCTTTTCTGAAAAGCAGCCATATAACACTTCTGACCTTCTTCCGTCAACTGGAAATAACCAGAAAAAAAAGTTATTTGGATATTATGTTCATTCCAAGTTTGCAGCATATGACATACTCGGAAGAAAAAAAATGACAATAAAATGCAACTTACACAACTTTTCGCACGAGTGAATATATATATATATATATATATATATATATATATTTGACATCTGATTCATGGCTTTTAAATTTTATAGGGCAATCTGAAACAAGAACTATCCTCCCTTCACTGCGGATTTTGTGTCCTCCGCTACATCAAAGAGATCGTTGAAAGCGAAGATCCACAGCTTGAGAAGATGGTAATTTTCATTCTGTCATCCTTTTCTATTATATAGTATGTTTTGGTACTGAAATTTTTTGATGTTGTTGCATCTTTTATGAATGTACTTAATCTATTTTTTTTTTGTTTCAATGTGATTTGATCAGTATCCTGGTTCAGTCAAAGACCAATACTACACTCAGGAGCAGTATGATGAAGTCAGGAACGAGTGGAGCGAGTTCGTCTACACGTTTGTCGATGGTGCTTAGGCTCGCTTCATTGTCAGGAAGTTCTTTGTCTAGTTTCAGTTCAGTACTATATATGTATGGTCTTGGTTGCAACATTACTGGTACTCAGGTGATGATGGTGAATGTCTGTTGGTATAGTTAGATCAGAACATGTCATTTCATCGGGTAAATATGGTGAATGTGTAATACCCCGATTTTTCGGATATATTTTTCGTTTATATATTAGATATCGTGGATGGTTAATTATGCTCGAGGACGTTGTGAACGTTTGATAATGTTATTGAATTGAGTATATGTATTGATTTTGCCGTATGCTCGTATTTGGTATGTCGTGGCATTGGACAGGAATTGCTGAAATTGGCTAAGTATGGAATTGTTACGTACGTTAACAAGGTGAGCTTACGTACGTAATATTGGCATGGTTACGTACGTTAAGGCTAAGGTATTACGTACGTAACGAAGGCATCGGACAGGACCGAGTCCTGGTCGGCAGGCGGGACCCAGTGTCGGCAACTTTCGGCGGAGGATGTTGACAGGTGAGTCAACGTACGTGTTACGTACGTTATACAGGACGTGTTACGTACGTAACACGACCATTGTACTGTAGCAAGTCAACTGGTATATTACGTACGTTATATGGTATGGGTTACGTACGTAATGAACTTCACGGAATGAGACAGTGAGTTTGTTACGTACGCTATGGATTTTGGATTACGTACGTTAAAGCTGTTACGTACGTTAAGTAAGGACACTTACGTACGTAACGAGATGCGCAGTTTATATATTAAGAGCTGGTCTTTCATTTGTTCACGAAAGGAAACTCATTTCTCCCATCCCAACTCGTCCCTCTTCACTTCTAAGAGTGCTCTAAACACTTCTAACATGATTGTGAGCTTGGAATCATGGAATTAGAGCTTGGTTATGGAACTATTGTTGATTCTTGAAGTGATTTCTTGTGTTATCCATATTCTATGAGGTATGTTGGATAATTCTCCTTTTCATTTCGGAATTTTGATGTTATAGTTGATGAATGATTCGTATGAAGATGATTATGATGTTGTTATTACGATTCTTGAGGATATATGAGGTTTATGTTGAAGGAAGATGATGATATGCTTTGAATATGTTGATTATGATTATGGAATCATAGAGTTCTTGATGTTCTTGAGGCCATATGATGACTATGATGATTTGATAATTCGTTTAACCGATTTAAGATGGTATTCTAAATCATAGTGATAATAGTGGTTGATTTAGATGAGATGAATCTTGATAGGAGGTTGAATTCCGGATTGAACATGTTATGATCATTGTTACTAAGTTGGTTCGATTATTCATATGATTATTGTTCTAGGTTGATTAACCAATAGGTATAATCATTTTGCCGCGGTGAAGTGCCGTAGTTTCCGTCCAGTCGGGGCTGAAGAGCTCGTAGACGAGGGCGATGAGTTCGGTGTTGGTTTTGTCGTGTTGGTATCCATGCAAGTGTTTACTTGTTCGGTTGTAATGTTTTGATGAGTAATTCCATTTACATTTCATAAGTATTTTATGTTGTATTGCATATTGACGAATGTTCAGTGATGTTCTAAAAGGATTAGAATGCACAGTTGATGATTGTTGAGATACTTGGACAATCTTGGGAAGATTGTAGTATTCGGATATTGTTGATGTCATTTTGGATATTCTTGGTCTGTGGTATGCATTTCAGAAGGATGTCCGAATAGAGGTATATTTTATGGTAATCGTACATAGAGGATTATGTACGAGAAAGTATTCGGTATTGAGGTATTATATGATATTGTTGTGATACTGGGATTTTTATGGTATTATCGTGATATTGGGATTTTGACGAGAATCGTTGGATTACCGGAAGTGGTAGGGTTATCGTTGAGGTTATTATTCTCATGATGCATGGCATGTGAATATTTATGTTTATGTACTTGCGGTTATTTGTCGGGCATTATTGCTGACCCCGTGTGGGACTTGTTTTTCAGGTATTGAGGACTTTGATGGTTGCGGTCGTGAGGCGAGGATTCCGGACGATACTGGCTATGGCATATTGTTGGGGAATCGTGTGTTTTGTTTGTGTATATCATTATCGATGTATATGTATCTTGAACTGTATTTCTATCCGCTGCGTGAGTTCTTTCAAATGGCTTTCGGCTTTATGCCAACTGAGTTTGATTTCGACAACCGATTCCCTTAACCGAGTTTTTGGCCTTGATTGTCTTGACGGTAGTTGGTGTTTTCAAATGATTTTGTGAGTTTTGGAAAATACTACCGTCATCGGCCTTCTTGTCGTTTTTGTAAATGGTTTTTAGCCTGGTGGGTTCCGGCGCGGGGCCCACGGCGTGTAATATTCCCGGTTGGATCTGGGGGTGTTACAAATATGGTATCGGAGCCCATGGTTTTGTGATAACCGGGCATGTGTGTTATGTGGCTCTACGAGTGTGGTAGTTGCGTGATTTTTGTGTAGATGGATTTATGGCTATTTTGAACTGTGTTGTTTTGGTTCTGTGTGATTTTTGAGTACTGTCGTGGTGATGTGTGGGTTTGGGGACTGTTGGTGTTCCCGAGACCGACAAGGCAGGGAGTGAACGCCGGTGTCGTGGTCATGTGCAAGGTGCGGCTCCAATCGGGAAGTGAACGCCGGTGCGAGGCACGTGCAATGTGCGGCTTTCGATGTGGAGTGGAACGCCGGTGATACGTGCATGTGACAAGGAGCAGCTCATGCGCTTTAAGTGAGGATACACAGCGTCACAGATCCCACAAAACTCGACAGTGCTCTAAACTTGTTGTGGTCTTGGCGGAGACCAATCGTTTTCAAATTGTGATTATTCATGTTTTCGCATTCTTGTTGTGTCGAGATTTTTGAAATGGTGTCATATGCTAGTATCACGGGAGATCTTCGTCTTCACTGACCTGTAAGTATGTTGTTCGGATTATTCGATAATTCTTGGTTATCTTGGTGATTTTGGATTATCCGTTAAAATGTTGTTTGTGCGAGTGATTGCAAGTTTCGAGGACGAAACTTATTTTTTAAGGGGGGTAGAGTGTAATACCCCGATTTTTCGGATATATTTTTCGTTTATATATTAGATATCGTGGATGGTTAATTATGCTCGAGGACGTTGTGAACGTTTGATAATGTTATTGAATTGAGTATATGTATTGATTTTGCCGTATGCTCGTATTTGGTATGTCGTGGCATTGGACAGGAATTGCTGAAATTGGCTAAGTATGGAATTGTTACGTACGTTAACAAGGTGAGCTTACGTACGTAATATTGGCATGGTTACGTACGTTAAGGCTAAGGTATTACGTACGTAACGAAGGCATCGGACAGGACCGAGTCCTGGTCGGCAGGCGGGACCCAGTGTCGGCAACTTTCGGCGGAGGATGTTGACAGGTGAGTCAACGTACGTGTTACGTACGTTATACAGGACGTGTTACGTACGTAACACGACCATTGTACTGTAGCAAGTCAACTGGTATATTACGTACGTTATATGGTATGGGTTACGTACGTAATGAACTTCACGGAATGAGACAGTGAGTTTGTTACGTACGCTATGGATTTTGGATTACGTACGTTAAAGCTGTTACGTACGTTAAGTAAGGACACTTACGTACGTAACGAGATGCGCAGTTTATATATTAAGAGCTGGTCTTTCATTTGTTCACGAAAGGAAACTCATTTCTCCCATCCCAACTCGTCCCTCTTCACTTCTAAGAGTGCTCTAAACACTTCTAACATGATTGTGAGCTTGGAATCATGGAATTAGAGCTTGGTTATGGAACTATTGTTGATTCTTGAAGTGATTTCTTGTGTTATCCATATTCTATGAGGTATGTTGGATAATTCTCCTTTTCATTTCGGAATTTTGATGTTATAGTTGATGAATGATTCGTATGAAGATGATTATGATGTTGTTATTACGATTCTTGAGGATATATGAGGTTTATGTTGAAGGAAGATGATGATATGCTTTGAATATGTTGATTATGATTATGGAATCATAGAGTTCTTGATGTTCTTGAGGCCATATGATGACTATGATGATTTGATAATTCGTTTAACCGATTTAAGATGGTATTCTAAATCATAGTGATAATAGTGGTTGATTTAGATGAGATGAATCTTGATAGGAGGTTGAATTAGGATTGAACATGTTATGATCATTGTTACTAAGTTGGTTCGATTATTGATATGATTATTGTTCTAGGTTGATTAACCAATAGGTATAATCATTTTGCCGCGGTGAAGAGCCGTAGTTTCCGTCCCAAATTTGAAGAGCTCGTAGACGAGGCGATGAGTTCGGTGTTGGTTTTGTCGTGTTGGTATCCAGGCAAGTGTTTACTTGTTCGGTTGTAATGTTTTGATGAGTAATTCCATTTACATTTCATAAGTATTTTATGTTGTATTGCATATTGACGAATGTTCAGTGATGTTCTAAAAGGATTAGAATGCACAGTTGATGATTGTTGAGATACTTGGACAATCTTGGGAAGATTGTAGTATTCGGATATTGTTGATGTCATTTTGGATATTCTTGGTCTGTGGTATGCATTTCGGAAGGATGTCCGAATAGAGGTATATTTTATGGTAATCGTACATAGAGGATTATGTACGAGAAAGTATTCGGTATTGAGGTATTATATGATATTGTTGTGATACTGGGATTTTTATGGTATTATCGTGATATTGGGATTTTGACGAGAATCGTTGGATTACCGGAAGTGGTAGGGTTATCGTTGAGGTTATTATTCTCATGATGCATGGCATGTGAATATTTATGTTTATGTACTTGCGGTTATTTGTCGGGCATTATTGCTGACCCCGTGTGGGACTTGTTTTTCAGGTATTGAGGACTTTGATGGTTGCGGTCGTGAGGCGAGGATTCCGGACGATACTGGCTATGACATATTGTTGGGGAATCGTGTGTTTTGTTTGTGTATATCATTATCGATGTATATGTATCTTGAACTGTATTTCTATCTTCTGCGTGAGTTCTTTCAAATGGCTTTCGGCTTTATGCCAACTGAGTTTGATTTCGACAACCGATTCCCTTAACCGAGTTTTTGGCCTTGATTGTCTTGACGGTAGTTGGTGTTTTCAAATGATTTTGTGAGTTTTGGAAAATACTACCGTCATCGGCCTTCTTGTCGTTTTTGTAAATGGTTTTTAGCCTGGTGGGTTCCGGCGCGGGGCCCACGGCGTGTAATATTCCCGGTTGGATCTGGGGGTGTTACAGAATGTTTGGTTGATGTGCAGTCAATTATCTAGACCTATGCATGTGTCTCGTAGACATTATGGAAGTTAATTTGATGTTGGCATATTATAGTTATGCCCAATGCAAACTTGTGAATCACGCGAATCTGAATATTTGGCATTTTTGTACGACAATCCGCCGTTTATATATGAAAGTGTGGTTTATTACTATTATCAATGCTTATGATCTTGTGTTATTGAATTGGGATCTTGTGACACTACTACAAAAAGGGCTATTCTTGACGCGCAATGCGCGTCAAGAAGAGGAGTTATGACGCGCAAATGCGCATCAAGGATGGGGCCGTCATAAATTTTAATGACTCCCATATATGCGTCATCGATCTATGACGTGCATTTATGGCCCGCATTTTATGACGCTCCTTTTTGACCTTCGTAGTAGCGCGTCATAACTTTTATGACCCACTTTTCTGCCATATGTTTTTGCGTGTCATTACCTTAAAAAATCATTTTTTTATTTTTTCTGTTTTTTAAAACCTGATTATATACAATAAACCTGATTCTATACAATAAACCTGATAATTGTACAAAATTAAGTACATTATTCATTACATAACAATTCAACATACAATCAAATTCGACACATAAGTTTACGATTATTGTTTATCTCCAAATGAAATTCGACACATAAATTGCCCATTCTTCTCGAATATTGTCGAAATCCGCCTCCGTGTACTCGTTGCTATCACCACCAATCTAGTCAAATAAAACAACATTTTAGAAACAATTAATTACTACTTAAACTACTTAAAACAGTTAAGTACTTACATTGTCATTTTCGAGAACCCGAACTCCATGTTTAACTACTTCCTTCATAAACTTCAACGTGAAGTACCCACATTTGGTGCATCCGGGCTGACGTGGACACTACACAAGAAACACAAATTGTATATGAAACAGTCTATACAAGAAGTCATTTCAAGAACATTTCAAGAACAGTCTACTACTAATTCAGTATACTAATTCATCTATCAAACACAAACTACTTAAAACATCTTTTAACAAGAATCAGTCTACTATTGGAACTCATTGTATACATCTAAGACTAATACAGTCTACTAATTCATCTACTAAGTCATTTCAAGAACATTTGCAACTATAGTAGTGTTACTTAACAAACAGCAACTAACTACACACAAGATAATATTGTTACTTAACAAACAGCAGCAACACAAGATAATAGTCAACAAATAACTAACCTTAGAATTAACCCAGTTAAGTTTAGTCCTCTTATTGATTCCAGCTTCTACATCATACAATGCAAGTGCCCTACAAAGAATTAACCCAGTTAAGTATTACATCATACATCATAAAGTGTCTATAATTTGTATTACTTACACATCCACTATTTGCTTGAACTGATTACTGACGTCGCTAGTCGATAGGTGATCAAGATAATAGCAGGTACTTATCTTCATGTTAAGCACGCCTAACACCCAATGTATTCTACAAAAAACAAAAATCAAATTCTGTTAATTACTGTTAATTTTTATTAATTAATTTAAATGTTGTCGAAAATCTAACCCGGGATTGTATGGCAATAAGACGAGGTCATTTTGCTTCCTTGTAGATAACCTTTTTGCAATAACTCGACTTGCATCCTCGATATTCTTGGCCCTCGCTTTACGTTCATGATGCATGATCGCAGTCGGGGTCATGAAACAAACTCCATGATCTCTTTGTGACCCATTCTTGATTTGCTCATACAGTGCACATTAACAATTAAACATACAAAGTTTACATTCAATTAGTCCTGTTAACATACAAGTACCAATTTTTTATAAACTATATTTATCACTTACATGATATAAGAACCAATGACAGCCCCGCTTAACTCATCCATTGCAAATAGACTGTCAAAATCATTCCAATTTAAGTACGTGTAACTATGGTGCCCAAACAAATCGTCCTCGCATTTCACTTTTATGCAATCGACCTTTGCAACTTGTCCATCAACCATCATTGCAGTCATTTTCAATCCCATCCTTTCTTCCATTCTTTTCCTTCCTCTATTCTGACCTCTCGTCATCATTTTTTTCAACGGATAACTTTTCTTAGTCACTTTTGTAGCGGAGGCGCGATTTTCTGGGCTCAAACTTTCTTCAACTGCAACTGTAAACAAACACAAATGATATTCACACATACTAACTGTCTTACGTTTACATGCACCCATATACACTTACATAACCGTTGACATCAATGGTTGTAACCGTCCAAACCAAGTGATGCAACGCTTCATCAATTCAAACTAATCATCAATCTAAAATACGACTTTGGATCCATTTGATCTGTTAGCCTGCTGCCCAGATCAAATGACCAATTGGGTCGGCTTTATTGTTATTATATACAGGCCCTGAGAGTTCTAACTTATTATATATATAGCATAAACTATCGAATTATGTTAAGTAACATATGATCTTAAAAAAACTCCAACAGTTTTTGGCATCGTACCTGTTTTTGGCATCTTTGCTTCTTCTTCGTTGTCGGGTTCTCTTTGTCGCTCCTTCTTTTCTTCTTCTTCTTTTCTTTGTTCTTCTTTTCTTTTTCCTTCTTCTTCTTCTTCTTCTTCTTCTTTTATTTGTTCTTCTTCTTCTTTTCTTCTTTGTTCTGGTTCTGGTTCTGTTCTTTTTCCTTCTTCTTCCTCTTCTTTTTCTGGTTCTGTTCTTTTCTCCTTGTCATCAGCAGCCTTTTTCTCCTTCTTTGTGGCCACTATCTTGTTCTGCAAAAATATAAAAAAGTCTTACCAAACTGTTTTGTTCTAATGATTAAATTGATTTATATAAAAAAGTCTTACCAAACCAGAGCATGGAATGACTAGGTGACTCGGCCAGCTTAGTATGTACCCAATGGCATCTTTAACAGTCTCAACGAACTCCTCGGGAATTGGATTTGGTATCAAAGCTTCTGCTTGAACAGATGTGTCCACCTTAACTTCAATGTTCACATATAATATATGAACAAATAAATATTAAATAAGTAAGAATATATATAAATATTAAATAAGTAATTTAACTTCAAATACCCGAGACAGTATGATTCATTATGGTTCATTTGGTGACTATATTTGAAGGATTGTCGACCGCAAGAAAGCATGATTTATCCTACAAATTAATGTACACAATATTATTAAAACAGACATGAGGATTGCAATGAATTTATGACAAATGAAGACTTACATTTGGTTCTTCGTCTCCATCGCTCCACATTTGACAATTACTTGCAACCTCCGAATCATTGGTACTTGCCCATCTTCTTATTTTTAACTCATCTTCAACAGCTTTTAGTCGTTTATTCATCATGTTATCATGTAGTTTCAGGTATTGCTTGACATTCCTGGGTATTAAAAAATACTGGTTCGGTGTTATATATTGACCCATCCCACGTACACGCCCACGTTGTTCTTCAGTACCCAGGGCCTCTGTAAGCAAATCTAGTGATCCCATTGGATCCTCTGAATAATCCTTGTCCTTCTTTAGCATCTCCTGAGTAAACAAACATACCAAAAATAGACAGTTAGCACCAATCTGCAAAGGGAGACCTGATCTAGTCCATCTAATTTCCTAGATCTACTAAATCTAGAAGGTCACAACTTTAACTAACTGAACATAAAATAACTTAACATCAAAAGTCAAACTTTAAATAAAACTGTTAAATATGAATACTTACAATTTTATCGAGAACTTTTTGGACAGCTGGGTCGAAACCTCCTTTTTTCTTTTCTCTTGCTTTTTTCCAACATTCTACCCTATCAATCTCCTCTTCCTCTTTGCCGGTTTCTTCTATCTAAAAAAGTTAAAAGCAAAAGTTAAAAAGCATCAACATAAGCAATAAAAAAGTTAACATAAGCAATAAATTACATACTATCTCAGAAATGAGTCCGGCATATCCCTTTCGGCTCAAACGATGGTTGTACTTATTACGTGAACGGTTAGCTTAAGCCTTCTGACTTATGTCCTGCATAAGTATATATTAACATGTTAGTAACTGCTTTTGTGATAAATAACTGTTTTTGGAAACTTAAACAAATACCTCAAACGAAGTCTTAGTTCATTGTGATACGAAAAGTTTCCAGTCTTTTTTTTTTCACGGACGGATACTTTGCAGGAGGAGTATATAATTGATTCCTCGCCTCCTTAGACTTATCATCTTTTAGTGGCTTAATGAACTTCTTATAAAGATAATGTTTGAAGTTTTTCTACTTTGTCCCGATTGATTGGAGAACTTGCTTCCAACTCTTTTGGTGAAGTTCAAAATGTGTCTGAAACGTAAAAAATGATTCAAAACATAGTTAGAATAAAATACTAAAACTAAAACATAGTTAGATATAAATAATAAAATACTTACCTTAACATATTGCCAACAAGCTTCCTTTGTTTCGTTATCTACGTGCAACCAAGAATCATAGGTTATGAGAACCATAGATCTTGCCACCAATCCCTCAAAAGTAGACAGTTTTTTGCTCCCGGTCCAGTTGGCACACCTCTTTTATTATAAGTAATAACTATTTTTTATTCGCCTTCGCTTTTATTGCCGGGCCTCTATGCGATTTGGAATCTAATTCGGCATCCAAATTCTGCTCAGAACCAGAACCCGCATTATCTTCGCGGTCCGAATCATAAATCGAGGCCATCTTTTATTACCAAAAAGCAACCTGTTTAAAATAAACAAAATAAACAGTTATTTTCATACCAACAACTTTAAATAATCAATAATGCTTGACAGATTTTAACAAATAAATAGTTATTTCATACCAAAAACTAATGATCTAAAACGAATATGCCCTCGTCACCCGAGCGCGTACACTTAAAATCATCGTCTAGGTCTATTAAAGACAGGTTCATATCTTGTGTAACATCAAATTCAAACACATCATCAGTTTCACCATTATTATCTCCATACTTATGCATCCTATGTGGTGTGAAGCCAACAACAGACAGGTTCCTATCTTGTTGGTCCTGAACATAAAAAACTTGTCTTGCTTGACTAGGTAATATGAAGGGTTCAGACCCATGACCAAGCCTATCAAAGTTAACCACCGTGAATCCTAAATCATCTTTTTTTACTCCACGACTATCTACCCACTCACACATGAAAACAGGAACCGTAAATGTACGATAATCAAGATCCCATATTTCCAATATACGACCGAAGTAGGTAACAGCGCCGTACACCGGATTGGAGTCTTTTGCACTAGCAATCTGCATAGCATTTGCAACTATAGATACTCCACTACCTTGAGTGGTTTTAGATTCATCACGCTCTTTTGTATGGAATTGATACTCATTTACGGCAAACCCGGTATATTTACTAACAGCAAAATCAGGGCCTTTTGCCAACCAACGAACACTATCACCGGTATTTTCCCCGTTAGCCAAACGCTTTTCAACCTCGTTCTTAAACCAGTCAATAAACGTCCGAATATGTTGGCTCTGCAACCATGTATTATTTCGACACGGGTTAAGATCCTTGAGTTCTAACATATGCTGCTTTATGTATGGTTCAACGTCAGCGGAGTTTCCTAATACATAAAGATGAGCTTGATCAAGTAACTTAGAATCCACAGCACGGATGGTAGCCTGCGATAAAGGTTTACCAGTGCGGTTTCTTTCATCAGCACGATCATGAGGATTGCCAATTGATTTCATGTTTTCCAGGTAATAGGAACAGAATTCTAATGCTTCCTCTGCCACATAACATTCTGCCATGCAGCCCTCGGGTCGATAATGATTTCGTACATAACCTTTTAGTGTTTTCATGTACCTCTCAAATGGATACATCCGCCTAAAGTGGACTGGGCCACATAACCTGACCTCTCTGACTAAATGCACCATCAAGTGAATCATGACATCGAAAAATGAAGGCGGAAAATACTTCTCTAGTAAACACAAAGTTACTACGATGTCACTTTGCAGCTTGCCTAGCTTACTAACATCAACTACTTTACTACACAGCTCGTTGAACAAGTGACACAAGCTTATAATAGTCTTCCTAACTTTCACGTCTAACACCCCCTTTATTGCAAAAGGAAGAATCTGTTGCATTAGTACGTGACAGTCATTGGACTTCAATCCATTCATCTTCGAATTATCATCGGACACGAGATTCTTGAAATTGGAGGAATACCCATCAGGCACTTTTATGTTAGACAGCGTGTCATAAAACATGCGTTTCTCCGTGATATTTAATGTGTATATGGAAGGCGGCAGATAATGACCCTTCCCTTTTGGTTGACTTATTAACTCAGGCTTAATCCCTAACTCCTCGAGATCTTGTCGTGCCTTTAAACTGCCCTTCGTCTTGCCTTGCAAATTCAGTAACGTCCCATAAACACTCTCACATACATTCTTTTCTATATGCATAACATCTAACTGATGGCGAACTAGAAAATGCTTCCAGTACTCTAGTTCAAAAAAGATTGATTTTTTACGCCAAACTTTCGATCTCGCATCGATAGTTTCTTTTTTCTTTTTTGGCCTTCTCTGCTGACGTGGCATTTTCTTCTTTGATTTTTTCTTCTTTAACGCCCTCCAGATAACTTCCTTCTTTGCCTTTTTCTGCTTCCCCCATTTAGTCGTAAAACCTTCCAGATAGTCGTAAACTTGTTCACCCGATCTTGATTTTTTCATCACACCGCTCTCTTGTTCATTATTGAAATCTTTTTTTCTTTTGCGAAAGGGATGTGTAAGTGGGAGGAATCTTCTATGCCCGAGGAAGCATACTTTTTTGGATTTTGGCAACCACTGTGAGTAGGTATCCTCTGAGCATACTGGACACGCGTTATAACCTTTGATAACACACCCCGACAGGTCACCATACGCGGGAAAGTCATTTATAGTTCAAAGTAAGACTGCTTTTAGATTGAAGAACTGTTTCTTATAAGCATCATACGTCTTAATGCTAGGTTCCCACAACTGTTTCAGATCTGCTATTAGTGGTGCCAAGTAAACATCAATACTGTTACCAGGTTGCCTTGGACCTGATATCAGTAAAGTCAACATCATGAACTTTCTTGACATACACAAATAAGAAGGCAGATTGTATGTTGCTAGGGTAACCGTCCAACAACTATACTTTGCACTTAATGACTTATGAGGGTTTATACCATCTGCGGACAAGGTTAATCTCAAATTCCTATCTTCCTTTCCAAATTCTTTCCACTTGTCGTCAACAAGCTTCCAAGATGGGGAATCACAAGGATGTCTTAGCTTGCCATCACTGACCCGACCTTGCGCGTGCCAAGTTAGGTCATGTGCGGTTTCTGGTGACGAGAACATTCTT
The DNA here is from genome assembly GCA_033398695.1 of Orobanche coerulescens. Lineage (NCBI taxonomy): Eukaryota > Viridiplantae > Streptophyta > Magnoliopsida > Lamiales > Orobanchaceae > Orobanche > Orobanche coerulescens. Next base: position 137,050,339 of record CM065806.1, on the reverse strand, counting down.
CTAAATCTAGGACTGGGCGGGAAATACCAAACAACTTTTCTCGGCACCGTCTTGCTATTCTCCTTCCACCAAGAAGTGCCACAAGTTGGACATTGAGAAGCATCCTTGTGCTCATCCCAGAACAAGAAACAATCATTCTCACAAGCATGATACTTAATGTATTCTATGCTTATTCCTTTTTGCAACTTCTTGGCCTCGTATATCGACTTAGGGATTGTATTATTTGAAGGCAAAACATCATTTAGCTCGCCCAATAAAGCATCAAAGCTTGTATCAGACCACCCAAATTGACCCTTCAAATGTTGGAATTTCAGCAATCCATTTAGTGCATTATACTTGGACCCTTCATACAGTGGCTTGTCGCATTCTTCGAGAAGTGACTTCAATAAACTAGGTTTATTCTCTGCATATGTGAAGGCCTCATGTAGCATCTCCTTTGTGTAATCGAACTCGGGAGGTCTAGACTCATTGGGGCATTGAGCTTCATCCTTAGATGAATTTTCTCCATGGAAGGACCAAACACTATAATTCTCATCGAAACCGTGTTTAAACAGGTGATAACGCACGTTGGAGATGGAAGTGTGACACAAATTGATACAATTTACACAAGGACACGGAATGGCGTCGGAATTTGGGTTATTGCATTGTGCAAACTCTAAAAAGGCATTCACACCTTCCTCGTATGCGATTGATAATCGATCGGACAAAATCCAAGATTTATCCATTACCTAAATGTCGAGTAAGTGTATAACAGAATCAGAACCCAGCTAATCAGACTATGTATGTTTACAAATATTCAAGTATTTTAATTCTTAGTTACACAGATAATCAGAGTTCCAGAGGGGCAGACAACTAATGGTTCTGTATGCTGTGAACTAATAGTCCCTAATAAACACTCACTATAAACAAAAACTCTACAACAGATAACAAGTAGCATAAACAAATAGGAATTGAAAATACGTTCAATATTTCAACCCTTTAAATTCGTAATGATAACAAAGTTTTACCTGGTGGGTGGCGACGGTGATGGTGACGGAGTGGCGACGGTGACGGTGACGGAGTGGCGGCGGTGGATGGTTGCAATCGATGAAGATGAATAGATTAGGGCAAGGTGAGTGTTTTATGTGTGTGTGTTCTGGTCGATTGAAAGTGAAGATGAATAATTGAATATAGGCACTTGTATTTTTCACTTCCCCGTTTAACTGATTATGACTCATATGTTATGACGCTTCTGAAAACGAGTCATCCCCAATAGAAAAATGACTCTTATTTTATGACGCTCATTTTTTAGCGTCATCTTGTAGCGAGCGTCATAAAATGCGCGTCAAGGATAACCCTCTTTCTAGTAGTGTGATTTGAGTTTGTTGGATTTTTAATGAGGTTGATTGATGTATTTGAGGTTGTGTTGTTGAGATCTTGTGAATTGAGGTTTTTTATTGGATGGATCATTTTTCTGTACAACAGGGATTCTATATTTACAAATTGAAAAGAAATATGCAATGTGGTTATTTACTTCGGATAAAAAACGAAGTAAGAGATATATAATTAGCGACACAAAATAGAATAAGCGAAGTAAAAAGGAGTTTAATGCTTCGGCTAAACAAATAAAAGTGAAGTAAATGTGGTATCTTTAACTTCGTTATCTATTAATAAGCGAAGTCGATAACATTATTTCACTTCATCTGTATATATTTTACTGAAGCGAATAGGAAATATACACTTCAGCGATTATAAAATAAGTAAAGTGGAAGGACCTTTTTTACTTTGCAAACCCCCATATTCGGGTTCTAAAAACCGAGATAGACTTCGGTTATTACGATATTAGACTTCGCCTAATAAGCGAAGTCTAAAGTATACCTTTAACTACACGAACATAGACTTCGGTAATTATAACATTTTTACTCCGGATATTATCCGAAGTCTTTGACTTTTATTCTTATAGTGCAAGAGCCACCTCTTGCGCGCGCATTAGGTAACACCGGCGTTCACCACCCATATGGAGCCGCACATTGCATCATACACCAGGCCGGAGTGCACGCCCCGCCCTCAGAGGTTCCCGGATAAGACATTTCTCACAACAAGTATCCATATTGTTTCAAACATCAAGCACACAGACAAACGTTACAACAATTATCAACTCAGTACAACAAGTCACACAATTTATCCGCCAGTCCATAACCACACAAATAAACAAAACCATGCATGTTATCAATCAAAACTCAATCACAATAAGCCTTCAGGCATAACCAACCATCACCGCACATATATCCCTATATTGCGACTCAACCGAATATATATAATCTTACTATATTATATGAATAAGTATAGTTCACCCATCAATCCAAGTTGAGTACGTCAACTAGTGTTATCATTCATCACTCGTCATTCACCGTCATAGGCATATATATCAATATATGTATATACATACATATATTTAACATATAAATATATATAAATATATATATATATATACACACACATATATATATATATATTTATATACATCCGTATAAATTCATACACTTCGACAACAATGATTTCACGCAGTTACAATTCGTATATCAAGGTACCTGCCTTGGTAATCTCTCGCGAATACTCCGAAAATACGGTCGATTGGAAAAATCCGAAACTCCAATGAAAACAACGATCGGAAGGGCTCAACACCAGATTTTTGTAGGGAATTCGTCCCTAATATCCTATCATCAAATAAACAATCAATCACACGAGGAAAAACATCACAAAACGACCAAATCTCCCTCAGCGGCATTTTCCCAGACACCTTGAAGGCGTCAAGTGAAAACTCATATAAACGACGAATCGGACATGATAAAACCGTGGAAAGATGATGAAATTGATAGAATACAACTTAATCTACAATTATCCATCAGTAATCTAAGTTCATTGGGCTCGAACGGACGAAATCTACCAAGATCCCCAAATTTTCCAAAGTTTGGATTTTAGGAAAAACTAACCTTGATTCGGTCGATTGAAGGATGTTATGGAATGATCGATAAATGATATGAACTCAGGATCTTCGTGGATTTGTTGTTCAACAACATGCCTCCTTGCTCTCAAAACCTCTGGCCGCGGAAGAAAAAGAATGAAATGAAAAATGTGTTGAAACAGGGTTGCCCGGTCAAATATATAGGCCGACCGCCCTAGCGTGCGCTAGCGTGCTGGCAGCGTGCGCTAGCGGGCCGACCACGGTCCAGTCCAGAGGCTCCTGGACTGACCCTCTCGCCCAGGTAGCGCGCGCTAGCTGCCGAGCAGCGTGCGCTACGTCTGCCGGTTAGCGCGCAGCGACCGGCCATAGCGTGCGCTACCGGCCAACTCTCCGGAGTCCAGAACCTCAGGGCCTCACTGCCCGGCCCAGGTAGCGTGCGCTGGGTGCCACATAACGTGCGCTACGCCTGCCGGTTAGCGCGCGCAGCCTCCCGGCAGTATCGTACGCTATGCCGGTCCCTGCCGCGCCCGTCCGGCCAGTGCCCAGCTGCCGTGCCGGTTCCTCCCGCAACCGTCCGGCTAGCGCCCGGCTGCCGTGGCCTGACAATTTCCTAAAAACGCACGGAACGAACACGACGAATCGCTCGCGGACAACATCGATCTGAAATGAAAATAATATACAACAAATCACCACATAAGGCCATAAACACAAAATCGATTGTCGAGAAAAATCATACCAATGCTCGAAAACCGAGAAATTTCCGGTCTAAAAAATAAAAATTCGAATTAATCAGAATAAAAATCTCGGATATTACATTCTACTCCCCTTAAAATAAGTTTCGTCCCGAAACTTAAAATAGAGAGCGGCGGAACAATCAAGGAAATAACTACTTGCTCAGCCCCAAAATATCACGAGCAATACGCAAATGCGAGGTTCTAGAAATACAATGAACAAACCTAGCAAGTATCTGGTACGTGAGTTGAGGCGATATAAATGTACGTGAACACGATAAGCCGTGGTGGAGGAGTATGAATTTCGAGACAAAAGCTCCCAGAGTTAAGAAAATCACTAAACTGCTCAGACGTCCTGAAACCATGTTTCGAGATCGACCAACCGCATCCAAGTTCATAACACATTCGGAAGTGTTAATTGCACGGGTCGGAATAATAGTTTCGAACAAAATTTTGCAAGGATCAAGTTCAGATGTGAAAAGACCACAATAATCCATGGAGTCTGACAAAACAACTCTGAAATTCATTCGGTGGATGGTAGGCTAGGTAGAACATGGTAGTTTAAAATCGTAGAGAGGATCACAATTGAATCACCAACAATGAAAGGTCACACAATACTGGAAATACTAAGAAAAGTACGGGTAATACACTCCCCCATACTAAAAGGACACTACGATCCCGAAACTTAGAACAACAAAAGATGGAAACGTAAAGCAATGAAACGAAAAACGATCGAAGTCACGATTGTTGGAACTAGCAATGATTAGGACATATTACAAAATATTCATTCTCCCATGTTAGGCTCCTCAGAAGGAGACATAGGGTTTCGGGACATTCTCCTGTCACTTACTCTGTTCGCCAATAGGGTATCATTCTTTGCCAATTCGGAAATTATCTCACAATGTTTCTCCCGATGACCTTCACACCCGCACCGGTAACAAGTCAAGAGTGGAAAGGGACAATTTGCACGAACATGTCCCCGACGATTGCAGTTGAAGCAACCTCCCTTCTTGCCGAGAGTCACCGATGCTGGCTTGGGATTCCCAGCGCTCACTCCCGATCGCGAAGACGACACGTTCGAACGACGTGGGGGTTTGGGAGCCTTAGACTCTTCACCGACCAAAAATTTCCCAGATGTCCTCGGTCTCTTGGCTTCGCTCGTGGGCTCGACTACTGAGGAGATTTCATAGGATATCGTTTGATTTTGATACTCCTTCACCGTAGCATGAATCATTGTCGTACGAACCAGTTCGCCGCTTCCATTCCCATCATCACGTCTACGTCCGCCGAAGCTCGACATGCTAATGCAGATAATACCGTTCAACAATATTAATTTATCAGTCGTACAATATACCAAAATTATCACCCGAGTTTTAGTTAGCATCCTTAGAATAACGGTAATATCGCAAAGCACAAAGTTTTATGAAGTCAATTTCGAGTCCTTCAACGAGGACGATCATTATATGTATGCACTTAATGAAAATAAATTTTTGAAAAAGAGGGCTAGTCACATTGCGCCCAAGACTTGTAAATACTGTCTTTTATTTCGGAAGAGGAATTTTATATAACGACTCTAAAAATTATTTTCGAGTAATGTATAAAAGAAAAATTGAAAATTGAATTGTAACTAAATTGAAATATTTCAAAAGTGTTGAGTCCCAAATACCACAATTTTGAAAATCTTTCCTCTTCTACCAAAACGTTTATTCGAAGGAATTTTCCACCGAGATACGTGACCATTTGACATGACGACATTAAATCATGGCTTTTCACAATGTTAGAAAATTTCAAAGCACCACTTTAAAATATTCGTGATACTACAGCGCCGTGGGCCGTGCCGAACCCACTGAGCTAAAAATCATTTTAAAAAAATGTTCAAAATGCCAAAAAGGCCGATGTGGGTAATATTCTTAAATACTCACAAAAGTCATTTATAAAATATCAAATACCGTCATAAGAATACTATCAAAACGTGCAAGACCAAAATATCAAAACTCGGTTTGCAAGATACCAAAAGCCATCTCAAAATACTCACGCATCGGATAAAATTAACATTTATAAATTTATTCTAATAAAGTGCAGAAACAGATAAATATGCTCGACTTCCGAATCATACTACATAACCATTTTTACTCAGACCGCATACGCATGCTATATCCTAAAACAATAATATCACCAACAAGTCCAATCCCTAGTTCACATTAAACATATTAGCACAATATAATCAAATACGTATATAAAGGGACTTACGATCGGGAGACTTACCATCACGGATCGCCTAAAGATGATGTCAGAACCACGATACTAATCACAACTCTGATGCGCGCGACTTACACCGGACATGAACTTGACCCAATGGCCTAGGGTTTTCGCAAACCTAAGCTCCGATACCATAATTGTAACACCCCCAGAATACGTCCGGAAATATTACACGTCGTAGGCCCTTCTCACAAGGATCTACCAGGCTAAACTCCACTAGACTACACAATGATTGACCGACTGGGGTCAATCTAAATACAACGCAGACTGACAAGGTCATTAAACAAATCAGAAACTAATGAATTTTACATCTCAATGACAAAAATAAACTTTCACACAAAAAGGGATGGCAACTCCATTTAATAAATGAAAACCTACACCCGTGCAAGGGTGAATACTCAACCAAATGGAAAATACCGACCCAGATGGAATAAAAGAAAAAGACTCTGACTCTTATGTAATTAGCATCGTCATCTTCCATCTCCTTCCAAGCCAATCCCATGACTGCTCCCGAGCTGCCAAAACTTGAGCGCATAACAGGCACCCACCCCCCGAAAACTCGGAGGTTAGCAAACTGGAATTTTGCTAGTGCAAGTACATAATATACAAGAAATACGAACAATAACAATACAAAACTCAACCGTCGTGAAGCCTTAACACAAACCATACATTCCCATAGTCAACACTGAGTAGCACTCGCATACACAAGGTGAAAGATAATCACAAAGTCATATTCTCTTTACAGAACATAACATCAATGAAACTTTAAACGAGCCCAATTAGTCATAAAAATCCCTTTTGAAAAAGGAAAAGTATTTTCATAAGATAGTTTGCAAACGTTATTATTGACTCGGGCCATCTTTGGGTTTTGAAAATCGAATGGGAACACTTTTGGAAAATAATTTCAAAAGCTCTCGGGTCCTTGACCCAACATATGGAAAACAATTACACGAAAGTCATGTCATGTTATTCGGGGTCCTTGACCCAATTTATAGAACATTGTCACAAACGAAATCATTACAACATCTCATAGGGTTCTCAACCCAATCCAAATAACATCATCACGAGATCAATCATCTCAACATTTCACAGGGTCCTCGACTCAATACACAAAATGGCACCACAATACAATCAAAGGCACAATCTCTCGTTCGACATATCCTGCTCAAGACCCCCGATTAATTAACTCTCAGAGATTTCGTCAAACCTCCTTGGTTAATTAACCCTGATACCAACGCTTTAAAAACAAGTTGAAACAAACTTTTAGAAACACGAATCGCGGTCTATATCAAGACCAACATTTAAAAGTGAGTTGAAAGAATTTGAGATACGAACATCGTTCGGTAACGGGGTCTTAGCTATCACTTCAATACCTGTAACCAATAAGCCTGCCAGGCGCCTCCCTTGCGCACCTGTGCACCGGAGTTCACTCCACTATGTTGGCCGCTCCTTGAACATGTCACCACGCCGGCGATCAATCCCGCAAGAGCTGCCCCTTGCGCGCGCATTAGATAACACCGGCGTTCACCACCCATATGGAGCCGCACATTGCAGCATACACCAGGCCGGAGTGCACGCCCCGCCCTCAGAGGTTCCCGGATACGACGTTTCTCACAACCAGTATCCACATTGTTTCAAACATTAAGCACACAGACAAACGTTACAACAATTATCAACTCAGTACATCAAGTCACACAATTTATCCGCCAGTCCATAACCACACAAATAAACAAAACCACACACGTTATCAATCAAAACTCAATCACAATAAGCCTTCAGTCATAACCAACCATCACCGCACATATATCCCTATATTGCGACTCAACCGAATATATATATATATAATCTTTCTATATTATATGAATAAGTATAGTTCACCCATCAATCCAAGTTGAGTACGTCAACTAGTGTTAGCATTCATCACTCGTCATTCACCGTCATAGGCATATATATCAATAGACGTATATACATACATATATTTAACATATAAATATATATAAATCTATATATATATACACACACACATATATATATATATATATGTGTATATATATATATACACACACATATATACATCCATATAAATTCATAAACTTCGACAACAATGATTTCACGCAGTTACAATTCGTATATCAAGGTACTTGCCTTGGTAATCTCTCGCGAATACTCCGAAAATACGGTCGATTGGAAAAATCCGGAACTCCAATGAAAACAACGATCGGAAGGGCTCAACACCAGATTTTTGTAGGGAATTCGTCCCTAATATCCTATCAATAAATAAACAATCAATCACACGAGGAAAAACATCACAAAACAACCAAATCTCCCTCAGCGGCATTTTCGCGGACACCTTGAAGGCATCAAGTGAAAACTCATATAAACGACGAATCGGACATGACAAAACCGTGGAAAGATGATGAAATTGATAGAATACAACTTAGAATGAGAAATCTCTCTCAATCATCAAGATCAGATCAGATAGAGGAGGAGAATTTCTCAACAGAGCAATTACTGAGTACAGTGATCAGAATGGGATCCAGCACGAGCTCTCTGCAGCCAAGACTCCACAGCAGAATGGTGTTGCCGAAAGAAGAAACAGAACCTTGAAGGAAGCAGCCAGGTCCATGATTGCAGAAGCAGACCTGCCCAAGAGGTTCTAGGCTGAAGCTGTCAACACAGCATGCCACACACAAAAGAGGAGTATGATAGTAGGGAGACATGGCAAAACTCCCTATGAGGTTTGGAATGGCAGAACACCTACAGTTGCTTATTTCCATATTTTTGGTTGTAAGTGTTTCATCCACAACAATGGTAAAACCCAACTAAATACCTTTGATGCTAAAATTGATGATGGTCTCTTTATGGGGTATTCATAAAGAAGCAAGGCATATAGAGTCTTTAACAAAAGAACCTTAGTTGTGGAAGAAACACCTCATGTGGTACTTGATGAATCTACTGCTGAGTACAGGAAACAGGTGGAACTGATTGAGGATAAACTCAAATATGCAACCTTAGAAGAAGTCATCATCCATGATACAGGAATGATGGACTCACCTGCAGACCAGCTTGAAGACCCAACTGCATATCAGATAGGACCTCAACACCTACCTGATCCAGTTGCTGCTGATAAAGACCCATCTGTAGCTGATAAATACACATCTGCAGATCAGACAGGACCCCCTCCTGCAGATGACAAGACCGTAGCTGATCCAGTGGAAGACTAAGGAGACCAGAACCAAACTGAAGCAGAAATAGAAGGAGTCTAACAGAGCTTCTCTATAGTGGGAACTGACCCTGAAGAAGAAGAAATCCCCAAGTGGCTTAGAGATCACCCCATTCAGCAAATTATTGGAAACCTAACTGATGGAATCAAGACTAGACAGTCCACTCTACTAGCAGGAATGGCAATGTTTTCATGCTTTATGTCTCAAATAGAACCCAAGACTACAGAACAAGCTTTGGAAGACTACTCATGGATCAATGCAATGAAAGAAGAGCTCAATAAGATGGAAATGAACAATATTTGTGAACTAACAGACAGACCAAATCGAAAGAAGGTTATTGGCACCAAATGGGTGTACAAGAACAAATGCGATGAAGATGGAGCTGTTGTTAGGAATAAAGCCAGACTTGTTGCTAAAGACTATGCACAATGTGAAGGAATAGAGTTTGATGAAACTTATGCACCTATTGCAAGATTAGAAGCCATTAGACTATTCCTTGCATATGCAGCATTCAAGGATTTTGAAGTCTACCAAATAGAAGTGAAGAGTGCCTTTCGAAATGAAATTCTAGAAGAAGAAGTCTATGTGGAGTAACCCCCTGGATGTGTCAAAGGAGACAAAGTCTACAAGCTTCTAAAAGCTCTATATGGACTTAAGCAGGCACCTAGAGCATGGTATGAAACATTATCTGTGTTTCTTGAGAAGAATCGATTCAGCAAAGGAAAAGTGGACAAGACCCTATTTAGAGTGGAGCATGAAGACCATATATTATTAGTTCAAATATATGTGGATGATATCATATTTGGCTCAACCAATCCAGAACTGTGTGAGAAATTCTCAAATCTAATGCAAGGAGAGTTTGAGATGAGTATGATGGGCAAACTGAATTTCTTTCTAGGTTTGCAAGTTAAACAGGTGGAGAATAGAATTTTCATCAACCAAGCCAAATATACCAGAGATTTAATCAAGAGATTTGGAATGGAATCAGCCAAACCAACAAGAATCCCTATGAGCACAAGCCCTCATCTAGATACAGATGAAGGAGGCATATCAGTGGATCCAACCCACTACAGAGGACTTATTGGATCACTCCTTTATCTGACTGCAAGCTAACCAGACATATCTTATGCCGTAGGAGTATGTGCTAGATTTCAATCCAAGCCTAAGCAGTCTCATGAGGATGCAGCTCAGAGGATAATCAGATATCTTAAGTATACAGTCAATGTTGGACTATGGTATCCTAAGGATGATAATTTTGAGCTATCAGGATACTCAGATGCAGACTTCGCAGGATGCAAAATTAATGGGAGGAGCACCAGTGGAACGTGCCAATTCCTAGAAACCAGACTGATATCCTGGTTTAGCAAGAAGCAGGTATCTAACTCTGTATCAACAACAGAGTCAGAATACCTAGCTGCAGGTAGCTGTTATGCTCAGATATTATGGATCAGACAACAGTTAAGGGACTACAACATCATTGCTAATGAAGTCCCAATTTGGTACGACAACAATAGTGCAATTGCAATAACCAAAAACACAGTATTGCACTCTAGGACAAAGCATATTGATGTTAAACACCAATCCATAAGAGACCATGTGCTTAACAAGAGATTCAGAGTAGAAAGAGTCAGCACAATATACCAGATTGCTGACATATTCACCAAACCTTTACCAGAAGAAAGGTTTTTGGAGCTTAGTAGGGAACTTGGATTACTAGAGTGGGAACCTAGTACAGACGAGAAAGCTAGCTGAGCAGACCAGGCAAGAAGACGAAGGCCAGACGAAGAAACCTAGCTGATCGAGACTACAGGCAATACAACTTACCTGATGCAGATAAGTGAAATAAGTCAATCGGTCAACCAGCTAAGTTCTCTATCCCTGACCGAATCTTGAATTTTAAATTATTATTTATATACACGTGGCAACTATACGTTCACACGACCTCCACAATGACCAATAAATCCAACTATCGTTTTTCAAATTTTCAAAAGCTGGACCACCGATTAGTTTTATTTAAATTTTAAAATGTAAAAAGGTGGACCACCACTTAAATAAATGAATATTAAAATCCAAACGTCTCTTCAATTTTCCTTTAAAGACGGGAAAATTATTTCACAACTTTACTTTCTTCAAGCATTCAAACCCTAGTATACAAGAGCAGAAAACTTTCGAACTTCCAATACACTCAGAAACAAATTTGTTTTGCAGAAATGGAATTGTACTTCAACGGAATGAATCTGAAGGCTGTGAAGGAGCAGATTATCTTTAGTCTGGTGGTCGATTTCGAGGGGATGCTTGAAACAAATATAGGCAACGAAGTGTACGACATCATCAGATCCATGAAGATGAATGGGATCTACCCATTCCTGAGCATCAGCCCTAAATCTCTCTACAAGGAGGCGGTTATCGCGTTTTTCAAAGAGGTTGAAGTGCTAGAATCGGGCATCAAAAGTTCGATTTTTGGAGAAGCAGTAACAATTACTCCGGATACAGTGGGAAAGGCCTTCAGAATGAAACCCCGAGGCGTGGCCATAGAGGCATTGAAGTAGAATGCAGCCGACCTCTGGCTGAAGATCAAGGCTGTTGACCAGCCAGCAAAATTGAAGTTAACTGCGAAGAGGAGTGAGCTGTGGAAGGAGTATCGCTATGCGTTGGATATTACCAACAAGATAGTGATGGGTATGGCTGGCAGCTACGATCAGCTGTCATCCACCAAGTTTACAGTTATGGGAGCCCTGATTCATTCTGATCCAATTGACAGGGTAGATTAGATCTACAGACAATTGGTTCGTGAAGTAAATAAAGCCCACTGGTTATCTGATGAGAAAATGTTCAAAACCAAAATTAGCCTTCGGCACACAGGTCAGTTGGATTTTGGAGCACTTGGTTCTGGCGAAGGGAAATGCTGATCCCTTCCACGTTAACAAAAGACTTGGTCACCTAGACCAAGAAACCTTGAGAAGATTGGAGAGTGTAAGGAATGCAGTAAAAATTCTGGAGGAAATGCCCATAAAGCCTACACCTTAAAGATACCCCTCCAGTTCAGATGAGTCTGATGAAGACCAAACTGCATCCAGTGACTTGCCTGCAGATCAGTCTGACTCAGACTCAGACAACATCCAATATCCCTTCGTTTCAAGAGATGGGGACCAGCCCCAGAAGAGCAAGTTTTGATCCAATCTTCACCGGAACCCTCCCACGAACACTTGAAAAGTGGAACCTGAAATAAATTGTAGTTTAATTCCCAAAATATTATCATTGGTTCTTGTCAATTTTTCGGACAGTTCTACTGTTCTAACAATGACAAATGCTAAATTATCAACTGATATTATGAACAATCATACAGTAATAAAAATACCATGGAGTATTTATATAACACACTAGTAATTTACAATCATTCCAGAAATATAAAATAATTACAAGCACAGAAAAATACTTCAGTGCAGTGTCGGCCCAGTGTAAAACCAAGAAACAAAAAGTTCCATAAATTTTAACATAGAAACAAACACTCTCACCAAGAGAAAAATAGAAATTACCAACAGGTAATTGGAATTTGTGGGATATCATAAATGCCTTTTCGCCAGTATTCTCTGTTGTATAAATATGTGTTACAAACTTGCTGGGCGGAAATTAAATTACAACTGGAAACTACAATTACAACTCGAAAAACTGAAAATACAGGACTCGAGGCGGAATTAAAAATACAATGAAAAACGAAACTCAATCTGCACTAACCAGAAAAAAATTAGAAATACAAGAAGATAATCAAAACAACAATAAACAATAAACGAAACTAGACTATGGTAGAAGTCGCCCGAAGATGCCTTCTGCCCGCAAGACGAGAAACGCCCCGGTAGTGTTCACGGATTAGCGGTTCGTGCCCAAAGGTCAACGACTTTACGTCTCTACAGTAGCAAAACCGCAAACTAGAGAGCTTCGACGAACTGGAAGAGGTGAGGACAAAGCTCCGACTTATGATATGCAGAGGATGATAAAAACTATATGTTTATACTGAGTTCGAAATTGCATGTACTGATGCAGAGGGATGCATGCCTATTTATAGGCCATTCACACTGTAGGGGGGTTTAAACACAGCCCTTATGGCTTTCATAATGCAGGCATTCATGCCTGCATTGAACACAGGAGTTTCGAATTTCAAAAGTTGGCAGGAGTTACATAATTCAGATCTCCCAATTACTCCTCCTCATAACACCTGAGAGGTTACTTCCGGGTTGGACTGAATTTGAACAGTCGGGACGCACCTGGACTGTATTCGGCTCCTTAACCATTTGACGGATGTATCTGGACATCCTTATGTGCACATACGAGCCCAACTACATTTTTGAGCTTGTCCAAAAAATTCTTTAAGCTATCCCAAGGCCTAGCTCACGGCCAAGCCCACGAACAGGCCCAAAGACCAGCCCAAAGATCAATTGCCAAGATCCCAGATCCAAGATCCAAGATCCAAGGCCAAGGCCAAGGTCCGCGGTCCACGGCACGCGGCTCGCGGCAAGCGGCTGCGGGCGCGGCCGAGGCGAGGTGGGCGGGCGGCGGCGGCGCGCGCATATGCGCGCGTGTGGGATTGAAGCCCATACACATGTGCCATTAATTATTACATGCATAAAGGTAACTCCTTATATACTAGAATAATGATGGTTCATTATTCAATGTGGGATTCCATCCCTTATTAATTCACAATTAAGTGATAAACTTTAATTCACTATTTCTCACTCACCGGGAATCAGTTTAGAGAAAGTGAATATACCACGATCATCTACTCGGAACGTAGATCGATCCTATGATATTTAATTTTACAAAATATAATTAAAATTATTAACGATTCCAACAATCCCCCACATGAGTGAAAATATCCCAAATGCAATATGCAGACACAAGCTCAGTCCTCAAGAGGCGTTAAAGTATAAGGATAGGTAGTTCGTGACTTTGAACCTTCCATAGTTAACATCATCGGGTACACAGGCGGATTAGTACCTTGATGCTTTGAACTATTCCCCCACGGCGTGCACCGAGACAATGGTGCTAACACTTGAACACTTCAACCTCATTCGTTCTCACGTTTTGTGTCCTTTGCGGGCCTTGGACACCCCTTTGGATTCATAAGCGTATTTCATGAAGCGGACCCCACTTCTCACTTATATAGGTGATTCTTTACCGAGTATCTTGCCATACTCAACCTCCTCGAGGTCTTTAGGAATCATTAAAAGTCATAGACCTAACCTCACCACTAGGCAAGTTTTCAACACTCAATTGCTCTATAGAGAATAAACTTAGATGAGTGTTTCACACGAACTCTCATAGCTTAGTTCTACCATTGAACTAAGTTTTTGGGATCTCCAGTCATCTTGGTTGGGTTACCACTATGAAAATTCTCAATTTGTGGGTTTTAAACCCATTCGCTCTAGCAATTTATTCATTTGATCACGGTTTAACCTTTTGGTTAGCGGATCCGCTAGATTATCCAATGACCTCACATAGTCATTAGAGATAACCCCACTTTTGATCAAATGTCTCACGGTATTATGGCGTCGACGAATATGTCGAGACTTTTCATTATACACGTTACTTCTCGCCCTACCAATAGCAGCTTGGCTATCACAGTGAATCATCACTGCAGGTACTGGCTTGGACCAACAAGGAATATCTTCTAGAAAGTTTCTGAGCCATTTGGCTTCTTCACCAGCTTTGTCCAAAGCTATGAATTCCGATTCCATGGTGGATCAGGCTATACACGTTTGTTTCGCAGACTTCCACGAGACAGTTCCACCCCCAATGGTAAACACTTAACCACTTGTAGAAAATGAACTTTTCTTATCAGATATCCAATTCGCATCACAATACCCTTCAAGTACCGGGGGGTATCTCGAATCGTGTAGCCCAAGGTTTTGAGTATACTTTAAGTACCTCAAAACTCTAACGAGAGCTTTCCAATGCTCTTTGCTTGGATTGCTCGTGTAACGACTCAATTTGTTCACAGCGCAAGCTAAATCGGGTTGAGTGCAATTTGTAAGATACATTAAACACCCAATGACTCGTGCATATTCTTCTTGTGCAACGGGGTCCCCTCGATTTTTGCTCAAGGTATCATTTAAATCTATTGGGGTCTTAGCCGGCAAGCTTTCAAAATCATTAAACTTCTTGAGAACTTTCTCGGCATAGTGAGATTGTGTCAAGATGATTCCATCTGATTTTCTCAAAATTTTCATTCCAAAAATCACATCGGCTATCCCCATGTCTTTCATGTCAAAATTTCTTTTTAACATGTTCTTAGTATCGTTAATCACTTGTATATTGTTACCCATGATTAACATGTCATCTATATAAAGACACACAATAACATAACCATTATTAGTGTTCTTAATATAAACACATTTATCACACTCGTTTATTTTAAAACCATTTGATAACATTACATTATCAAATTTCAAGTGCCACTGTAGTGGAGCTTGTTTCAATCCATATAGGGACTTAACCAGTTTGCATACCTTTTTCTCTTGTCCAGGTACTATAAACCCTTCAGGTTGTTCCATATAGATCTCTTCTTCCAGATCACCATTCAGAAAAGCAGTCTTAACATCCATTTGATGAATCTCAAGATCGTGCAAAGCAGCAATCGCGAGAAGCACTCGAATAGATGTAATTCTCGTTATAGGTGAATAGGTATCGAAAAAATCGTACCCTTCCTTCTGTTTGAAACCTTTGACTACTAAACGAGCTTTATACTTGTCAATTGACCCATCAGCCTTGTACTTTCTTTTAAGGAGCCATTTACATCCTAAGGGTTTACAACCTTCATGTAAATCAACCAAAACCCAAGTTTGGTTTTGTAAAATTGAGTCAATTTCACTCTGAACAGCTTCTTTCCAGAGCAACCCATCTGGTCTGGCATAAGCTACTTTGATCGATGTTGGTTATTCATCCAACATGAATGCTATGTAGTCAGGTCCAAATGTCTTTTGTGTCCTAACTCTACTACCACGTCTCGGTTCTACATCTTCCAGATTAGATCTCGATCGCTTACATGACTTTGGATCTACATCCACAGGTTTTGAACATGTTCCTTCTTCTTCAACTCTATTGTTAGAATTGTTCTCAATTTTATCATTATCCTTACAAGGATATATGTTTTCAAAGAATACATCATTCCTTGATTCAATTGTTGTTCCCACAGTCATTTCAGGAACTTCTGACTTGTGGATAACAAACTGATGGGCACTACTGTTCAGTGCATACCCAATAAAGATACAATCGATCGTCTTAGGTCCGATTTTAACTTGTTTAGGTAGAGGTACCTCAACCTTAGCCAAACACCACCACACTTTGAGATATTTGTATGAAGGTTTTCTACCTTTCCACAACTCATAAGGGGTAATATCCTTATCATTGCGTGGAATCTTGTTCAATATGTAGTTGGCTGTCAAGACAGCTTCCCCCCACATGTTCTGGGGCAACCCTGAACTAATCAATAAGGCATTCATCATATCTTTAAGGGTTCAATTATTACATTCATCAACGCCATTAGATTGTGGTGCATATGGAGCTGTTGTTTGATGAATTATACTGCTTTCGTTGCAAAATTCCTCAAACGGGGCTACATATTCGCCACCTCTATCGCTTCGAACCATATTGATACGACAACCTAATTGATTTTCGGCTTCATTCTTGAAGTTCTTAAAAGCTTCAATAGCCTCATCTTTACTTCTCAAAAGATAAAGATAACAATATCTTGTACAGTCATCGATAAAAGTGATAAAGTACTTTTTACCACCTCAAGTTTGCACAAACTTTAAATCACACACATCTGTGTGAATTAATTCAAGGGGTTGTGTGTTTCGTTTTACCGAATGAAACGGAAGTTTCGTCGTTTTTGCTTCAACACAAATCTCACATTTGTTTTGAGTGTTGACTTCATTTAATTTTAGTAAATCTAAGTTTACTAATCTTTTTATAGCATTTAGATTCACATGACCTAATCTACAATGCCATAAATCAGAACACTCAGTCAAGTAAGAGGAAGCAGCAGCATTTTCATTAGCATTACTGGACTTGGTTACATGGCGTTTACCCAAAGCATTAAGTTTAAAGAGTCCCTCCGCGAGGTAACCCTTACCAAGAAACCTATCAACCTTTTTTTATGATAATTCTATCTGACTCAAACACTAGTTTAAACCCCTTTTTAACTAGTATAGAGCCTGAGATCAAATTCTTCCTCATATCCGGAACATGAAGCACATTCTTCAAGGTGAGTGTCTGCCCGGACGTAAGTTTGAGGTCCACTTCTCCAACTCTGATAATTTCAGATGAAGCTGGATTCCCCATGTTGAGCTTCCTCCCCTCAACAGCTTGATAGTTCTTAAACTGGCTCCTATCAGCACCAACGTGGGCGGTCGCACCGGTGTCGACGTACCAACCACCTTGGTTCTCAACGTGGTTGACTTCTTCAGTGACCATAGCAGCAAGATCATCCTCTTTCCATTCGCCGTTAGTCTCGGCGATGCTGGCAACATGTTTCTTCTTCTTGTTGGCCTTCGGCTTTCGATAGTCTTTCGTCGTAAGCCCATGTTTGCCACAGTTGAAGCAATCGCCATCAAACTTCTTGACTAGTTGCTTCCCTTTGCTCTTGTTTTGGACACTTGGACGAGCCCTTTTATTGGAGGGACCGCCATGCTCCAACAGATTGGCCTTAGCATCAATCAGGCCTTTGGGTTTGCGGTCATTTTTGCGCATGTCAGACTCGATGCGCAATTTCACAATCAAGTCTTCAAGAGTCATCTCCTTTCTCTTGTGCTTAAGGTAGCTCTTGAAATCTTTCCAACTGGGGGGGCAACTTCTCGATCACAGTTGCAACAGTAAAAGTGTCCGGTAGGACCATTCCCTCGGCATTGACATCATAAACCATGAGTTGGAACTCTTGTACTTGTTCCATGACAGGCCTTGAATCAACCATCTTGTAGTCCAGATACTTGGCGAATACAAACTTCTTTGTACCTGCATCATCACTATGATACTTCTTTTCAAGTGCTTCCCACATCTCTTTTGATGTGTTTACAATAGAGTATACATTGTACAAACTATCCTCTAAAGAATTCAGAATAAAGTTTTTACAAAGATAGTCTCCATTATGCCAATTTTCATAGGCTGCTCGGACTGTGAAACTAGTCTCTTGAGCACTTGGCGCCGGTGGCGCTTCTTCCTTAAGGAAGTTAGCAAACCTCAATGTTGTTAAATAGAACAACATCTTTTGTTGCCACCTTTTAAAGTCGGCACCACCAAACTTTGGTGGCTTCTCGGCGGTAGGCATCATCCTAGGCACCGAGGTTGTTCCAAAAAAGGAACCACTCGTGTTGAACTCGTAGGCTCCAACACTAGATCCTAACATGGATCCCACGGTACCACTAAAAGTGGAACCAACGGTGCCACTCGAGGTGGACCCACCGGTAGTCAGAAATGGGTTGTTAAAAACTCAACCAGTTGTTGTTGACATCGTTGAAGCATTTGTGTTGAACACTGTCGAGACGATAGTTGATGACGTGCTTGAGCCAATGGAGTTCGCCATGATTGAGGCGACAGTCGTGGAGGCAGAGGTAGCGGTGGCGGTGGAGTCGGTGGCAGCAATGATAGTCGACATCTCCATTTGTGTGATTTAGTAACAACACCAAGTATGTTTTCTCGTCTTACGCTTGTTGTATAAATCTGTGTTACAAACTTGCTGGGCGGAAATTAAATTACAACTGGAAACTACAATTACAACTCGAAAAACTGAAAATACAGGACTCGAGGCGGAATTAAAAATACAATGAAAAACGAAACTGAATCTGCACTAACCAGAAACAAATTAGAAATACAAGAAGATAATCGAAACAACAATAAACAATAAACGAAACTAGACTGTGGTAGAAGTCGCCCGAAGATGCCTTCTGCCCGCAAGACGAGAAACGCCCCGGTAGTGTTCACGGATTGGCGGTTCGTCCCCAAAGGTCAACGACTTTACGTCTCTACAGTAGCAACACCGCAAACTAGAGAGCTCCGACGAACTGGAAGAGCTGAGGACAAAGCTCTGACGTATGATATGCAGAGGATGATAAAAACTGTATGTTTATACTGAGTTCGAAATTGCATGTACTGATGCAGAGGGATGCATGCCTATTTATAGGCCATTCACACTGTAGGGGGGTTTAAATACAGCCCTTATGGCTGTCATAATGCAGGCATTTATGCCTGCATTCAACACAGGAATTTCGAATTTCAAAAGTTGACAGGAGTTACATAATTCAGATCTGCCAATTACTCCTCCTCATAACACCTGGGAGGTTACTTCCGGGTTGGACTAAATTTGTACAGTCAGGACGCACTTGGATTGTATTCAGCTCCTTAACCATTTGACGGATGTACCTAGACATCCTTATGTGCAGGGCCAGGGCCAAGGCCAAGGTCCAAGGTCCACGGTCCACGGCTCGCGGCCGCAGCCGAGGCGAGGCGATCGAGCGGCGGCGGCGCGCGCGTGTGCGCGCGTGTGGGCTTTAAGCCCATACACATGTGCCATTAATTATTACATGCATAAAGGTAACTCCTTATATACTAGAATAATGATGGTTCACTATTCAATGTGGGATTTCATCCCTTATTAATTCACAATTAAGTGATAAACTTTAATTCACTATTTCTCACTCACCGGGAATCGGTTTAGAGAATGTGAATATACCACGATCATCTACTCGGAACGTAGATCGATCCTATGATATTTAATTTTACAAAATAAAATTAAAATCATTAACGATTCCAACATTCTCTAGCATGAGAATAATATACGGCAGCTTAGCCACTTCAAAAGTTAGATAACAAATGAACACAAGTTTGTTTCACTGGGGGTAGGGGTGGTTCGGTAGGGTATACCGAAAATTATCATCCATACCGTATACCGTATTAAAATTTTCGGTATGACGAAAATCATACCGTTACCATACCGAAATTTTCGGTATGACATATTTATATATCGTTATTGTACTGAAATATCGGTATACCGAAATCAAGTCTGTATACCGTTAATTTTTCGGTATATCGAAACTTCTGCAGTATACCGAAACTTTTAAGATATATCAAAAAAAATTCAATATACTATACATAGTTAGGTATACTGAAAAATTTCGATATACAGATAATTTTTCGGTATATCGAAAATTTTCGGTATATGTCGAAAAAAAATCCGTATACCGAAAATTTTCGGTATACCTCGGTATATCGAAAATTTCAAAAGCTCATACCGTTACCGTACTGAAAATACCGGTAATGGTATCATACCGTACCGAAAAAATCGATATACCGAAAATTTCGATATTTTCGATATTTTTCGATACGATATTTTCGGTATTTCGATATTTTCGGTATTTTTCAAGGCCCTAACTGGGGGTGTTGCGGTGCACAACTTCTTACCTTGATAGCTGACATAAGCACGAAACGTTGATAAACTCCAAACAGTTTTGTCAAGCTTTCTTCCTTCCACGCGGTGAGGGAGTATGACTGTTCATCACAGATTCATGATTTCATCAGATACATATAAATAAAATATATTACAACATCAACACAAATTTCAGTAAATACCAAAGCTGACAAACCACAGTTTGCTGACAATTCTTCATCGGAAGCTCCTTTCAATTCTTGAGGGGGAGAGGGAGACCACTGACACGGGGGGCATTGTTAAGTCCAGCAGTTTGCCTTGCTTCGACAAATTCCTGAATATTTTACAGATTATTGAAGACGGAAGAGAAACTTATTCACTAAAGTAGCCAACAAAAAATTAAATCATGATGGGAGAAAAGAGCAATTGTTAAAAATATAGAGACATGCAAACTGAATAGACATTTTGAATTTATCATACTTTTAGCCAAAACAACAATTATTTGGACCTGCCTCTCCTAGAACAACTAGAAACGTACATTAAAAAGTCCTTCAGGTCTAATTTAAAAATTGCAACAACGTTTGAACTTATCAGGGAGAGAGGGAGGGAGGAAGTGGGATTGGGGTGAGGGGTGGGAGAGGGGAGAGTGGTAGGAACGGAGAGAGAGAGGGAGAGGATAGGGGGAGGGAGCGGGAGGGAGAGAGGGGGGGGGGGGGGGAGAGAGGCGTGAAAGAACTTCTCCACAGTAATTCAATCCGTATACCTGAAAGAAAGAAGTGGCAAGAACAATATCTACGGAATCCTTGAACCGCATGGGAAAAACCACTATCACCTTATCTACCTGCAAACAACCACATGACGTTCAGGTCCTATAGGAACAGGAAAAAATACTCCTGAGGTTTGATTCAATGTCAAAAGTAAGGGGATGGCTGTAATAATTCTATAAATGTGATTGGGGCTTTTTAATTTTTTGTTTATGAAGGGGGTAAATGCAAGAAACTAAAATCTCAGAAGTATTTTTCGTTAAAAAAATATTAGCTGAGGTTTTCCCATTTTGTAATTAGGTCAAACATCAAGGGTACTTTTGTAACCCTATATAACAAGAAGTTGAAGCTGATGATATTCATAGTCGTGTTGTACGTGACCAAGCAAAAAACAATGGAGTATGGGAAAGTCCGGATTAAATTACCTGCAGAACAACAAAAAATGACTCATTTGGCCGATGCACAACGGAAACAGGCTGGTTCAAATTATAACTAGCACCCCTCGAGATGAGTTGTTTCAAAACTACTTTCAATGGTGCACCCTGGACCACTTCTCTTATAGAAGCAATCTTAACTAAGAGTGCTTGCTTATTCTCTATATAAAACAGGTATATGCATCAAACAAAACTCGATATTACAAACATTATGGCAAAACACGCACAACTATACTAGATGCATACAGTTACGTTTCCAAAAGCACAAGCAAAATGTATATGGTGAATGATTCTAATAATGTGCGCACCTTGAAGTTCACGAACAAGTATCGTTGTATACAATTCAAAAGTAACACACTTGAAGCATCGCAAGAAAATAAAACAAGCATCAGATGTTGAATTATCCAAAAGAGGGGAGACTGATTTCGTTTTTTCCACTATTTTAGTTTTTCGGTCACTAGGCTAAATCTCAGTGGTAGGTTTCGTAATTATTCAAAAAGAATATATCCCCTGAAACTAATAGATTACATCAATAGAAGGTACTTTAAAAATAATCCAACAAACCAGCTAAAAGATTGTAGATGGATCAAAACACATGGCACAGAAAATAAATCAAAAACAACTCTAAATTTTTCCACATCAGGAATTCCATATCACAATCACCATCGTAAGCTCACAATGAATGACCTTAGAGAAGAAACTTACTGAACCTTCATCTGGTGGGAGGATGGACAAGTTCAGTTTCACTGTGAGATTGAAACCATCTGATTTACATTCCAAAAACAGAAAGCACATCCAGCTCTCATTTGTTTACTGAAAAAGGTAAAAAATAGAAGCAATTTGTCAATCATTCATTTTTTCTGGAAAAAACAATAAAAAGTCAATCTGATTATACCAGATTTACCGCACTTAACATCGACCAGATCTACAACAGCTAATGGGATGTGACAGATGAGTCATGAAGCGGCAGCATACAACAGACAAGTTGTTAGATATGCAAGCCGCAACTTGGAGCGAAACGATTGGAGGTCGGAAGGAAGGGGTTATCTTCAGTGCGGCTCAAAAAGAAGTGACTGAAAGTCAGAAAAAGGGGGTTTCTTCTGTGCAGCCCAAAAAAAAGCGGTCGTCGGTCGAAGCACGGAATCGCCGTCGTCGAAGGAAGGTGACATGAGTCATCTCCGTGAATAGCCGCCTCGTGCCTCAGCACCGATGCTCTCCAGCCATGGCCGATCTGGAGATAAGTGAAAAAAAATTCTTAGAGAGAGTAAAAAGGTCCGGCGAAGAGAGGAAAGGAGCGGCAAAGAAATGAAGGGAAAATTTTTTTTCAAAGAGAGTAAAAAGGTTTGCCACTTGGCTTTCACTTCAGTTTTGGTGGGATATTTTTTTAGAAATTTTTGGCCGTTGTTCTCACTTTGTTAATTAACAATTTACTGAAGTGTAACTTACTTAAAGATCCCGTCCAAGCTCTGTGTTTTATTTTGGCGAAGTGTATGCACTCTATTACTTCACTACTACCAAACGTGAAGTTAGTGCGATATTATGACTTCAATTTCTAAAATTAATGAAGTAAGTGCTACTGAAATCTATTAATAAAATTCTACTAGTGTACCATCTTACTTTCCAAATATCAATATGGAATTGGTAAGACTAATCAATAAAGTTGGAAAACCAATATTGGTACTTGGTTGGTGTTTGGTAATGGATTTCTGTCAAGATGACAAAAATATATAATATAAGTGAATCCATGACTAGATTTGCTAGTGCAGTCCATGAATAGGATCAGCCTGAGGAGTTGCAACTTCTACTCTTGAATAGAGTCTCCGAATCTCCAGTGTCTATGATGTTTTTTTTTACAAAAATTATTATAGTAAAATATTATATTATACATCTTGTATTGTTGGATTTGTAAATATCTTCTATTCTTTTTTAGGTGGCTTTCTCTTAATTTTGGATTTAAAATGGTACTTAGCAGATTGGTAATCTAAGTAGATAGAATACAATGTCTTGAATCCCGCAACGATTTAAAATAGAATCCCACCAATGGAGAACGTAAAAAATACTTAGGTGTATTTTTCAGACACAAGTTTAAGAATATTTTTACTATAAAATTAATTTGGCTAATTTATTGACGTTTAATTTAATTTGTTCAGTTTATCAACGTATAACTATTTGAGTGAATTCAATTTTTGTAAGTCGTAACAACCAATTATTATAACAACTTATTTAATTATTTAAATTGTATATGTCTTAATAGATTTGGGTAATTAGTGCATATAACTATATAGGGAAACATATACTATAATTATCTTTTAATCGAGTTTGAGATGGGTACAGATATATAATATCTAAATGAGTTTCAGATGGCTAAAATCTATCTGTATTGTTTCGAGTATCACTATATGCGTTTGTGATAAAAATGCGTAGTAAATTAACCTTTAAGTCATATTTCGGACTCGTACAACCATTTTTGGTATTTCTGATTTCCAGAACTCGCTTGCGAGCGTTTTAACCTTTGGATAATGTTTTGTTCTGCGTTATTGGTCATCCGAGTTTGTTTCGGGGCTTTTTATTTGAATACGTGCTTTGAACGACTTTTTTCGCTATTAGGTTCAATTCGTGTAATGGTGGTTCGAAACTACGATTTCGTGTTTCGTATAAGTCTATTTAACTTAGTTAGACGTGTTGTGAACTTTGGTTTAGTTTTTTGATGTCATATCGTGATTTCCGGACGTTTTGGACCATTTTGTAATTTCCCGATGTTTGGGGGTAATTACTTCCGTTGTCGTATTCCGAACCTTCGGATAGTCAGAATTGTGTTTATTTTAGCGCTTAGATTCATCATCGGGAATGATTCGTAACCATATGTTCGGATTGTTAGCAGGTTCGGATTTTGGTGTTGTTCGGGGCGGTTCGGACAGCAGCCTTCCCAAGCTGCTGTCCAGCAAGGTGTTACGGCCGTAACACCCCACTACTTACAGCCCGGACTGCACGGCAGGTCCTGAAAGAGACCTGGACCGCGGTCCCTAGTGCCAGACCGCACGGCAACCCATGTGTCTAGTTCATGGGCCGTCCAACGGCAATTTGGGGTTTGATTTTCGACCGGATATCCAATATCAATATTTTTTGACTTTTATTTCTTCAATATAAATCATATTTCCAAGAAAATAAAATTTATATTTAGACATATATTTACGAAAATATAACGACAATGAATAATAAAACATATACCACAATTATAACAATAATGATTCCAAATCATAAATCATGCAATCAAGCATTCCAAATGCTAAATATCGTATATACGACCGTAATATCTCTCTCCGATACCACTGTTGGGATTCAGTGCCTAAAACAAAGGCGCAGCGGAAGCAATTTACGAAAATAAGTTCGATCCGAATCCCTTAATAGGATCAATCAATATATGTATATACGAATATAAAACTAAACAAGTGTAGAATTTGAAATCATACTCTTGAAGTCCTTTGATTAAATGTTGGAGTTGGTGATCTCCGCCACCAATTAGATTCGTCAAAGATTTTGATATCCTGAGCACCGAAAGCACCATGCATGTACTTGCCATGCGCCGGAAGTCGACGGAATAACACCCACCTTGTTATCCTCCAAGGATACGGCTAGAACAAGGTGGTTGGAGCTTACTAATTGTGTTTATAACACTCTAAGTGTATAAATGAATTTTTGTCTCAATTTTCTCTAAGAAAATGAAGAAATAAAATGAAGAAGATAAAACTAAAACTCTCTCCCACATACTCTTAGCAACTCAAGGCTCAAGTCACCATGAGGGATTGGAATTTTTATTTTCTTCATTCAACCTTAAGACTATTCAAAGTCTTCCCCTCAATTTTTTATTCATCACAAGAGTTTGTCTTTTGATTACAAAATCAATAGTCTTCCACCAATTAATGTGGAAGACAAGACCTATAATGGAATACAAGAGGGGAGTGTCCATCTAGAAGCTTATGGGGGAGTTTGGTTCATTTTGGACTCTCTTGTGTCCAATCAGATAAACTCCATTCTGTTTTGATGTATTTTTATATTAATTAATTAATCCAATTAATTAATTATATCAAATACAAAATAATATAATTAATTTCTCCAAGAAATATTTATATATATGAATTAAATTAATTACCCAATAATTTATTTAATTAATTAGCCGCAAATTAATTTATCCAATAAATTAATTTGACATCCAATGTCCCAAAATAAATTAGATATCAGATGTCCAATAAATTAGATATCCAATATCTAATATTTATAAAGAGAGAACAAGTTCGATTTAATTTGTTGTGTATCCTAATGCACGACTCAGTAGGTCCGTCTCATATAGCAATGGGAGGAACCAAAGAGTGATAGCACCATCTGGCCAGTCCTGTGGCCTACACTGTAACCTAACTGAGAATGAGTCATTGGGATTATTCCAAAACCTTTCTGTCGTGAATACTAGCATACGTATAAACTTTTCTCTCACACGTCCCGATCAAATTATAGGGTCACGGTCGGTCAAACCCTATATGTACTTGACGCTATGCATGAGTTAATGCAAATCGATATCACCGAGCTCTCATGTATCTAATACAACCAGCTCCAGTACTTTGGCCAAAGATTTATGATCTCGACTACCAATAACTGCATAGGATATATATACATGTTCACTTACAGGAGAAAGAATCCTATCTTGGTATTTAATAGAACCTGCTACTTGACCATCAAGATGCACGTCGAGGTTGACCCTCACCTTCCGATTTTCTGGGTCGAACTACTCTAGTGAAAATCTTAACGTCACAAGCACATCCCTACTAAATCCTCAAGTCGAAAGTTCACGAATACCTATCACGACCTTTCGATTCTGTGATTGACTGTCCTGGAGTGAAATCCGTGTGATTAATCGAGGGTGAGTCAGTTCAAGTATACTAATCTCATTAGCATACCTATAACGTATGCTCCCACTAACCATCAGTGACGACAGGCACTCTCCAAGTCAAGGAACACGTCATACAAGTCTTCACATAAACTTAACGCCACGTTAAGTTTCATCGACTTGCGCATGATAAAGTATTTGAGCCATAAAACTTTCTAGTGCCGATCCCCTTATCCAATAAGGAGTGAAATGTTTTGCTCTCAAATACAAGGACTAGTTTCTGTCTATATATCCACGAATTAGGAATGCCAATGACTACCAGTAAATAAAGAAACATATAATTGCCTTCTGATAATAATTAACATAATAACAAGTACAATGCCCTCACTATAACATCCTCTGAGTGGCATTCGAGAGCATACTCCTAACACTAGGATGGTTGCACGATGATCTAACATCATACTATGATTCTCAGTGTTTGTTTACCTTTTCATATAATTCTAACAGAGTGCTTCAGGGAATGGGACTCCCGATTGAGAAGATTCATTAAGACTCCTAGATGCGCCTGATCAGTTTGTTGGTGCTGTTCCATAAGGCAAAGTACATGCAACCGACCTTCACTAACTTGGATAGCATTTACATGTGTAGGATAGTGAAAAAAGGCTCGGGGTTGTTTACCTCACGCACTGGGTCGGACTGGCCGAGGTGGTGATGAGGGTATCGCCCTCCTTGAAGTATTGAAAGAGCCAGTGGTTCTTCATTGGGGAGATTAAAGTTAAATCTTTTCCACGAGGATGTTGGGGAATTTGCTGTTCCCCTTGCTTATTCTTCTGTCACGAGTATCTAGTTTTCCAAGTCATTACAGTGCTTATTGTTTGTAGGTCGTTTAGAGAATTTGAAGGTGGGTACAATAGATTCGGCTTCTGTTAGTCGGTTAGAGGCGATCAGCACCTTGAATCCTGAGTCAGGGCATTGGCAGAAGCTCGTTACCAAGGTCAACATGTTTGTTGAGGGTCTGAGCTCGAACAAATCGACACTACAAACAAAATTTAAATTACCGACTGAAAAATCCATCGATAATAATCTAAAAAACCATCAATAATAATCTAAAATAACCAATGGAATTATTGACGGAAATTTTTCATCGCTAAAAGCCTAGATGGTAAAGTACTAACGATGGATTAGAAATCCATCGGCAACTTGCTAGCGGTTTGTGGGTTAAAAATCCTTCGGTAATCCGGGTCAAATATGCTATCTTTGACCTGAGGTCCGTAGATAATTATCGATGGAAAATCTATTGGTAAATATTAAATGGAGTTTTATGTTGGTATTTTTCATTGGCATTTCCATAGTTGACCACCGACGAAATAGTATTTCATCAGTGAACTTAGGTCTCAAGTTCATCGATGGAACCCAATGGCATTGGCATTTCCAATGGAATTTTGGCTGGTAATTATTGATGATGCTTATTCACCAGTACTTTTTGCTGTTGAATTAACTCATGATTTTTAATTTGTTGATATTTTTATAATTTTTTTGATCTTTTTTAATTATACATGTAATATAATATACTATAACACATTATAAGAAACAAAGATTTAAAATGACAAAAACCAATACCAGTAAAATATAAATAAAATGGAATTATTTACCAAAAGGATTTACTATAAAGTTTGAACCAAAAAAAAAAATATATGCATATGATCCTCTATTGTGTAGACTAATCATCTAACTCGATGGTGGCCGAGGAATGGGCAATTGACCCTACTATAGTAGATCCTCCATCATGTGTGATATGATCTGCTTCACCTGAGCCTACATCCACGTCAACATCTGAGACAACATCTGAGAAATGTTTGCTTAGACTCAGCTCTTATCTCAGTCTGCTGCTGAAGTTACTCGAATGGATGCCTCAACTGCTCATGTGCATGCGCTGATGAAGATGCACCTTTGTCACCCTTCTGAGTGAAGATGCCGGATATGCATCCGAGTCCATAGTAGAGGTCCTTCTTCAGCAGACCAATGACATCAAGATAAATTTGGTTGACAATGAGTTTTTCCACTCGCATTTGCCTCTGATATATGTTTCTGGACCGCCTCTTATTCATTCAAATACAAGTATCAAAAACAATGGGAAGGAACTAAAAAAGGAAATAAAAATTTAATTACCATATTTCTCGAGAACTATATATACATACACTACTAACTACTAGCTAAAAAATAAAAGTTTCAGTACTTATAGCCGCGGACCTCAACCGCTCGGACATAAGTGCACCCTTCTGCATATGTGTACGGAGAAAGCAATCATACCAGGAAGGATCCTTAATCATCTCATCTCTCGGCATAACTAACTCTCAAAATCATATACACGACATAAATTATTACAATAATTTAATAGCTTTTGCAATTATACTTACCATAGCTCTGGCATGTCCAAATATACAGCGAGACCCACCAATATGCTTGGATATGCCACTATGGATGCCACCTAGATCGTTCAGTCCATTTGGATGCACTTTCTCGACCTGTCCAAAAATCCCTTCTTCCTCCACTCCTCTTGCCAAGACTCCCAAATCTACCACGGTTCACACTGAGGCTCCGTAGCTGCCTTCAATCACATAGCGTGCTGGTGTACCATCGCCCCGCATGTTGCATGAAAACATACTTAATCATGGCATCAAAGTTTAGGTCCTACCAATAACGATCTGTAGAAATAATCATTTACCGGCATAATTCAAAACAAAATTTCAACAACACTTCCCTTATAAAATGACTATCCAAAAATCTAAGAAGTCATGATAACCTATTATAATAATCTAATAAGGCAGCAACCACTACGCTTCAAAAGGTAAATATCATATGATCTTTTGATCTAGATTAGGATATTGATTTTATCGGCAAGATTATTCAATAAATGATAAATAATTTTAAATTACTTATTAATCTTAGTAGTTAATTAATTAACATGCCTAAATAGATTTTGTACTCATCGATGTGTAAAATGCTTTTATCAAATTTTTCCAACTTCGCTTACGCTGCTTTTTATTTCCAACAATCGGTATCGGTACCATGTTTCTAGGCCCCTGTTATTTTAATTAATTTTGGTGATAAATTGATAACAATTTAAATATTCATGTAATTTGATGTTGCAATATTTTGCTAGATGTGTTCTTATAGGGAATATGATCCAATTATCATGGTTATATGAATGGTTAATTTTATTATTTTTTATGTAATTGTTGGTTTAGCCCGATTTTTATGCAACTGGTCGAACAAATCATCAATACGTGGGAACGGGTACTTATTCTTGATCGTCATCTTATTTAGCTATCGATAGTCGATGCACAATCGAAGCGATCCATCTTTCTTTCGAACAAAAAGAACTGGTGCACCCAGGGCGAAACACTTGGCTGAATATAACCTTTTTCCACCAATTCTTCCAGTTGATTATTCAACTCACACATCTCGGTAGGTGCCATACGATACGGCATCTTAGAAATCGATGTAGCTCCCAGTTCTAGCGCGATGGTAAACTCTACATCTCGTTGTGGAGGTAGTCCCAGTAATTCGTCATGGAACACGTCCGGAAATTCGTTCACAAAAGGAATGGATGAAAGCTCTACCTTTTCTACTTTTTTCTTCATCGCATAACACCAGTATCCGCTACAGCCTTGTTTTAGTAGTTTTATGCATTCTATAGTCTTGATAACTTTCCCTGAACTTCCTGGTCCCCATCCTTCGAATAATATTTCGAAACCATCTCCGACTATCATCGAGATATTCCTCTTTCGGTAGTTCATAATGACTCCATAACGGCTAAGCCAATCATCTCCAAGAATCAGGTCGTCCCCTTGAGTATCTACCACAATCAGGTTTGAGGGCCACTTCTTGCATCCAATTGATACAGGAAAATCTCTAGTTTCTAAATTCCCCACAATTCTTTCCCCACTCGGTAAACCCATAATATAAGGCTCAAATTCATGAAAATAAGAAATGTTCAAACGATTAACATAAGACAATGATATAAACGAATGTGTAGCTCCCGTATCGAACAAAACACTAACTG
Organism: Orobanche coerulescens; assembly: GCA_033398695.1. Classification (NCBI taxonomy): domain Eukaryota; kingdom Viridiplantae; phylum Streptophyta; class Magnoliopsida; order Lamiales; family Orobanchaceae; genus Orobanche; species Orobanche coerulescens. The sequence continues at coordinate 137,019,625 of CM065806.1, read as the reverse complement.
GTTGTGAAAGGATCTGAACGATACCTGATGCGACAGCTGCATTCTGATCATCTGCCCTTCTCATCTCATAAAGGCATGGAGGAGCGAACCCAACACTCGATGCTTCTTTTCGGTCGTACTGACCTCTGCCTCTACCTCGGCCGAAATTATGGGGTGGATGAACACTCTGTTGCGTCTGAGGGACACTCGCCTCTTCCTGAACTGGCTGCAAAGTACGAGCTCCAAAAGATTTTACAGCCTCTTCACAGAACGCCGCACGATGTCCTCATCCACTATCATAGCACGTCATGGAGGAAAGTGAGCAATGACGTCGGTAATGTCCTGTCCGACCACAGTTAAAACATTTCCTGGTTGCATCTGCCATTGCTGATACTGATCTGGAGTTCTTTCCACCTTTAGATAGATGCGGCGGCCTCTTGAATGAATGAAAGGATGACTGGGCTTTGCAGGGCCCACTACTCTTGTGCTCTGTGAAACTACAACGACTTTTTGATTCTTGGACTCAGAGAACTATTTAATAAGTCAAACTAACCTATGGGGTCCGACAAATAATGAGCATCTACTATCCATACATAATATATACGGTCTGACAAATATTGGGAGCTGGCGCCGCCTACCTAGATATAATATATGCAGCCCGACAATCAAATTTTAAGAATTTTAAATGTAATGTTAAACTTAACTAACCTTAAATCTTATAAAATACAACTCTTTGTGCTCGTAGGTGTGTTCTTTGCACGTCCATCACCAATGTGGATATTCCTCTGGAAAATCCTATCCATAAAATTTGATGTACCATTCTGTATCAACCTAGAACCAAATACATTCATAGACCTATAAACTATACATGTTATGCCTTTTAAACATTCAAAAACTCACATACTTATCACAAAATATACATATTATGCTACTCTACGAACGTACAAATATTCACAGACTTATAAACTACATGTCACTCTAGATATAGCATTCTGTAAGGTCGTTACATTGACCATTTTAGTTTGTGTTTTTATTATTGTTTTTGTCGTGTAATGTTCTGTTTCTCATGATAGTTTATTTTCGATTTATGTGTTCTTTTATGTTTATATTTTGGGTGAATTTCGTAAATTTTTAGATTTTTATGGTATCCTTGTCTATTTTTAGGTAATAACTCAAACAACTTAAACCCCAAACGTGCTGGAAAATGCCAAGCCAGACCTTTAGTCACATCACAGACCGATCGAATTCCCATAAACCCCTTGTAACACCCTCAAAGTTTACCAGAGAATTACAGTGATGTAAGTCCCTTGTGGGACCCACTAGGCCATTTTTAAAGAAACAGTAGAAGACCTGCTGTTTTTTGTAAATAATGAAGAAGCAAGTCACTCAACTGTTTTTTGCAAACGAAACCATCTATTCAGAAATCGCAACCATTAAACAAGATATGGCCATTCATACATGAATTATTACCAATTTTTGTTCAAAATTTTTGATCTATTTAGCAGAATTAAAAACACATTCGTGAAGCAATCCAACACTCCTTAAAGCTCAAATGAAACCCTTGGGAATGATGTACATAAGCAACAGATTTACCCTACATGGCGAATCGTTCCAGCCCAAGCCGAGGTCAGCCGATGATAACCAAGATTATAGAATCATGGAACATACACGAGAATCTGTAAATACATTACAGTATTTCCAACATCACAATGAGTACATGTATTTCATCATTATCACAACACTTTTAAGAACTACCTTGATCTCAACCAAGGGTTACGGAAGCACCGATGCGCATATCAGCAGACAGGGTATCAACCCAAAACACATAATACTCCCTTGCTCGCAACCAATGGTCACAGTGGTACCGAGTTGCGCATACTCCGGACAGGAAATAATCCCAAAATAAATCATAATCCAAGAACAACCACAACTAAGTAGTCACACAAACAAGCGAACTTGCCTTAGGTCCTACTAACGCAGTTTATGGATTAGCACAAACTCCGCAAGTACATGAACCTCGACCGATACACAATTCACAACCTAAATAATACAATCAATTAATAACTCATTCAACATGTTCAATTCTATTAAGTAGGAATTTTGTAATGCCTGGATAATTGTTGTGTAATTATATTGTATTCGAACTTGTAACATTAGACTTTGTGGCGTGATTAATCGAAGATTGGTTTCCCGTATTCGTATCCCTACGTTTTTGTATTCCTAACATTCTTGCATGCATGGTTCTGCACGTCATAACGTATGCTAGATGTTGATCTTAGCGTACGCTACGATGGTAATATAACGTATGTTATAGCTTCAGCCTAACGTACATAATATTCATTCAACTCAAGATTAGACAAGGGTCGGCGTGTGGGGACTGGGGGAAGATATGGGAGATACTCTGTGTGAACCTGGACGGATTTCTAACTCAGCAAGTCAACTTGGCTTAACATATGTTAGGGTGTGTTGTTAATGTACGCTAAGTGAATAGGTTACGTACATAAGTTGTATGATAACGTACATAAGTGAATGCCAGAATCAAGTCAGTGAGTTTTGGCTAGACGTAACATACGCTAAGGATTGAGTATAGCGTACGTTAAGGCCATTACATACGCAAGGGAGAATAGGTAACGTACATAAAGGTTAGAATTATATTTATAACCCTTGACCCCCATTTCATTTATTCCCCACTCCATCTTCGTTTTTCGCCATCTGAGGAGCATCCAGCACTATATAACTCCCATATCATCGTCCTAGCTTGATATTGAAGATCATAGACCCTTGTAGATTGGTGTTCTAAGCTTACAGTGTTGAGTTTCTTCAAGTTCTTTGTTGTTCATCACTATATTGAGGTATGTGATCCTTCACCAACTGGTTTAGCACATTCTTAGTGATGTTTTGGACCTATTTTAAGTTACCAAATCAGTTATATTCTTGAGGAGCCTTACATCATGGTTTTAGAAGAATAAATTCGGTTATGCTTCCCTTTTGTTGTTGAACAAGTTGAACGAACCTTATAGTGATTAGACTCTTGAATATAGCATCTTGTGATTATGAACCTAATTATAACAAGTTTTCAGAGATTATCTAAGTTCTTAGTAATTATATGATCAAGCATTTCATTGGAGAAGTTAATGGATTGAGCTTAAGGTCAATTCCTAGAACGAGATGATAATCAAGATGAACCTAGTGAATAAGTTCTTGTGATGATTCGTCAAAGTGTTTCCGATATATTGTTATGGAAGAATATGATTAGAATCCTTCTAAGATGTAACTTCATTACATATTGTATCATTCGACCGAAAAGATGTGTTTGAACTCGGATAGTATTCTATGAGATTGTTGCTCGTCCGAATAGAGTAGTGTCGATTCAACCGAATGAATTAGGGCAGAATAGTTCAATTGCCATGATAGGGTATAACATGCCTTTTGATGATTCGTTTGATGATTAGAATCATTATCCGGACCGTTAGTTATACCGGTATTATTGTTCGATGAAGGTTTGGATTGTGGTGAGCTGATCGAGTGAGAATTCTTCGAGCGGGTTGAAGCCTATTCGAATTAGCAATCCTTATCGCCATTCCTGAGGCAAGTATCATATTTTGAAACTTTTTAATATTGGTGATTTTGATCATGCATACTGTTTATTCATGTTGTTGAGCATGAGAGCATTTCCGTTGAATTGTCATAATATTCGTTATCGATTACTTGTATGTTCATGTTGATGGACATATCAATTTTTGCATGTGTGTATGCATAGTTGTGTTTGTGTATGTTGTGTTGATCCCAAGGGATCGAGCGATCTATGCTGAGGGTGTTGGATTGGATGTCCACCTCGTGTTGGTCTGACAGGATCATCTTGGGATTTATGCTGAAGGCGCTGGATCATTGGACCGATTTTTCCACCTCGTGTTGGTCCGACGAGATCATCTTGGGATATATGTTGAGGGCGCTGGATCATTGGAATGCCCATGTTGTGTTGATGGGATCATGTGGACTCGTATCGTTGGATTCCGGTAGCGGAAGTCCGTATTGTGTAATTGTTATGCATCGTTGTTGCATATCCGATTTTGTGTATTATGATACCTGTACTAGCATCGTTATGCTAACCCTTTCGGGGGTGGACATTTGTTTTGATATTCAGGTAGCCGAGCAGCGGGGAAGCAACCACATACCGACATGATGACGAAGGGGCTCAGTGATGTTAATTGTTGTTGCCTTGTCTTTCTGGTTTTATTTTCAGTACTCGAGTATGCATGTCCTGTTGATGTTTTGAGACGCTTGTAATAATGGATTCATTTAAACTGTTTGAGCTGGTTTTTGAATTCTAAACTCTAATGGTACTTTTGTATTATTTCCGCATTTCCTAAATTAGCCTTGTAAATTATCATATAAAGGATTTACGATGCTGTAATTATTCCAAATATCTCGGGGTGTTACAGAATATGGTATCGGAGCTAAGATTCATGGATATCTTGGCAGTCGGGTTTTAGTTGGGCCTGTTTACGTCATTTAATTTATGGGTCATTGTAACATTACTGCACAACCAGCATCGTCATGTGGACCATGGTTGTAAGTTTTCTAATCTCATATACTACCGTTTTGTTTATTTTTTGTTTTGTGGATATTGATGGATTTTCTTTTAGAAGATTTTGCCCTAGATATTAAGTATTTGTGTTTACAGTATGTTGAGAGGAGGTCGTGGATGCGGATGCGGTCGTGGACGCGGACATGGTGATGCGAGATAGTAAGATTCATCTTCTACCCCTGATTTATCGGCCAATCGAACTGATTCCCATTCTGGAGGACAACAGGAGTCGGTAAATGATGACCGAGCGAACTATGGAGGAAGACGCAAATCCTAACATGCCGGGAGTGCTTCAACAGGTGATCGCTCAGATGACCCAGTTTGCTTAGGTGGTTGACCGCATGCAGACGATGATAGGCCAACAGCGTAACAAGGACAACCGGGGAGACAAGTGGCTTATGGAAGTGGTCAACCTACACCCACTGAAATTCAACGGTTATGCAGAGATGCCTACTTGGGATCACTGGCTGAATGAACTAGAGAAAATATTTGCGAGAATTAACTGTCCCAATGATTGAAAAGTCCCGACCGCTCAATATTTTCTGACTGGGGAAGCTTTCGACTGGTGGGAGGCCATTCGACCTGAGGATCATCATGCTAATTGGACAGAATTCAAATTGATGATGGAAGCACAATATTGTACTCGCCCAGTTAGAGAGGCTAGAGTCCGAGAGTTTTTCACACTGCAAAATCTGGGGGCATCTGTGACAGACATGATTAAGATTTTTAATCACCAGCTGACCTGCGTAAGACACTTGGTCAGGACCGAGGTGGAGAATATTTTCCATTTCGACATGCGGATGAATCCAGAGATTCAGCAATATATGTCCGGATTTGAATGTACTACTTTGCGACAATATCAGGACAAAGCGCTGGCCTACGAGATGAAAGAGGCGGCGGTGGAGAAATAGGCAGAAGCAAAGAAGCAAAAGGTGTTTGGAAACTTCACTAGGAACAAGAGTAGTGGGCCCCGTACGGGCCAGTCCTCTTTTCATTCATCCAGGAAACCTCCGTATCCTTCTCAAGGTGGAAAGAAGTCCCGGAGAGCATCAACGGTTTAAGACTCATCGAAGAAGTGTTATAACTATGGTCGAGCAGGACATGTTCAGCGTGATTGCTTCGCCCCTTCCGTGACCTGTTTTAAATGTGGTAAGGAAGGTCATCATGCGACTTTTAGTGGAAATGTGACTAGATCAATGGGTACTCACACTCCATCACACGTTCCGAAGGAGGCAAGTGTGAACTTGAAACAGCAAAGTGGTTTTCAGCAGTAGAATGTCGGGAAATGAGAGGTGTCCAGTGTTGGGTCCGTTCATCCACGCCTTTACGAGATAAGGAGATCAGATGATCAGAACACTGCTGTTGCATCAGGTACGATTCAGATTCTTTTGCAACCAGTTAGTGTCTTATTCAATTCAGGAGATACGCATTCTTTCATATCTCTGAACTGTGTTAATCGTTTGAAAATCTTGTGTTTACATGATTGTGAGCCTTATGTTGTGTGCTTGCCGAGTGGAGAGAAGATTGTGGGAACTCTAGAAGCTCAGTATTGCCCTCGTCCTGTGAGGGAAGCCAAAATTCGAGAATTTTTCTCTGCTCAGCCATCAGATGAACCCGTATCCCAGACGATTAAGACGTTTAACCAGCAATTAGCATTTGTTCGACATCTGGTCAGAACAGATGCGGAGATGATGATTCATTTTGAAATGAGAATGAAACCAGAAATCCAGAGGTACATGTCCGGTTTTGAATGTACCACTCTCCGCCAATACCAGGATAAGGCGTTGGCGTATGAAATTAAAGAAGCAGCAATGGAGAAGTTTATGGAGTCGAAGAAACAGAAAGTCTCTGGTACTTTTACAGAGCACAAGAGCAGTGGGCCCCGCAAGGCCCAGTCTTCTTTTTCTTTCAAGAAACCTCCGCACCCATCTAAGAACGGAAAGAATTACGGAACAGTGTCAGCCACGACGGATACAGCTAGGAAGTGCTTTAATTGTGGTCGCCCAGGCCACCTTTGGCGCGATTGTTTGCGCACCCCAGTTACATGTTTTGACTGCGGACAGGAAGGGCACCGTGCGACGTTCTGCAAGGACGCCACCAAATACAAAGGAACCCGTTCATCACGGCCGATTCAAAAGGAAGCTAGTATCCAACAGACGCAGAAAGTGTTCGATGCCTCAACCTTTGGGCCGTGGACGAGGCAGAGGACTATGGGACCACCAGGGGGGGTCGAGTGCCGGATCTGTTCCCCCACGCCTGTATGAGATGAGGAGGACAGACGATCAGGATGCTGCTGTCGCATCAGGTACTATCCAGATTCTTTCCCAACCAGTTAGCGTTTTATTCGATACAGGAGCTACGCATTCTTTTATATCTTTGTCTTGTGTAAATCGTTTGAATATTTCTGGTTTTCATACTTGTGAACCTTATGTTGTTGGTTTACCGAGTGGAGAGAGGATTGTTGGGAACTTAGAGACTAGAGATTTTCCTGTATTATTTGGGGGTAGGAAATGGCTCTCAAACCTAATTGTGAGAGAAATGCAAGGAGATGACCTAATACTCGGAGACGATTGGCTTAATCGATATGGAGCAATTGTAAATTACCGAAGGAGGAATATTTCTCTGATCGCTGATGATGGCTTCGAAGTACTGTTTGAAGGATGGAAACCAGGAAGCTCAGGAAAGTTGATCAAAGCAATGAAAGTTGTCAAATTGTTGAAACAGGGCTGTGTCGGGTACTGGTGTTATGCAATGAAGAAAGAAGATGAAATTGTGGAACTTTCATCCATTCCTATTGTGAACGAATTCCCAGATGTATTTCCTGACGAGTTACCTATACTACCTCCACGACGGGACGTAGAATTCACGATTGAGCTGGAACCCAGAGCTACACCAATTTCAAAGGCGCCGTATCGCATGGCACCTACGGAGATGTACGAACTGAAGAAGCAACTGGAGGAATTACTGGACAAAGGCTATATTCAGCCAAGCGTTTCACCTTGGGGAGCGCCAGTTCTTTTTGTTCGAAAGGATGGATCGCTTCGACTGTGTATTGACTACTGAGAGCTGAACAAAATGACGATTAAGAACAAGTATCCATTGCCACGGATTGATGATCTGTTTGACCAGTTGCAAGGAGCAACAGTATTTTCAAAATTCGATCTAAGATCAGGATACCATCAGCTGAGGATTAAGGAATCTGATGTTCCAAAGTCAGCATTCAGAACTCGCTACGGACACTATGAGTTTGTAGTGATGCCATTTGGTCTCACAAATGCGCCTGCTGTATTCATGCAGTTGATGAACCGAGTGTTCATCGAATATTTGGATAAATTTGTGGTCGTGTTCATTGATGATATTCTGGTATATTCCGGAAGAACATGCGCAACATTTGCGGATTGTATTGGAACTTTTGAGAAGCGAGCAATTGTACGCCAAACTTTCTAAGTGTGAATTCTGGCTAAAAGAAGTAATGTTCCTCGGCCATGTGGTGTCAGCTGAAGGAGTCCGAGTAGATCCTCAGATGATCGAAGCAATTATGGAATGGAAGCCTCCAAAGAATGTGAAAGAAGTCCGAAGTTTCTTAGGACTCGCTGGGTATTATCGTCGGTTCGTGGAAGGGTTTTCCAAAATTTCCCGCCCACTTACTCGACTCCTGCAGAAAACTCAAAAGTTTGAGTGGAATGAGTTGTGTCAGGTTAGCTTTGATGAATTAAAGAAGAGATTGACGACGGCACCGATTCTATCACTTCCACAGGGAATTGGAGGATTTATAGTTTACAGTGATGCTTCGAACCAAGGACTCGGGTGCGTATTGATGCAGAATGATAAGGTGATCGCTTATGTGTCACGACAGCTGAAACCTTATGAAGTAAATTACCCAACGCATGATTTGGAGCTAGCAGCAATGGTTTTTGCTTTGAAGATCTGGAGGCATTATCTGTACGGGACTCATTGTCAAATCTTTACGGATCACAAGAGTCTCAAGTACATATTCAGTCAGAAAGAATTAAACATGCGGCAAAGAAGATGGTTAGAACTGATTAAAGACTACGACTTGGAGATTTTATATCATCCAGGCAAAGCGAATGTAGTGGCCGATGCACTTAACCGCAAGCCTGTTTCTATTCAGATGCTGGAGACGCTGACCTCCCAACTTAGCCTTCAACGAGAGATGATTCGTGAAGGAATTGAAGTGTGGTTACAAAGAATCCAAGGACAACTGTGCGTGATGGAGATAACTTCATCATTAACCGAAGAAATCAAATCCAGACAGGCGGATGATCCTCTGATGATTCGGTTACGTGATGAAGTAATCAAGGGAAAGGCCCCCAGATTCCTAATTCATGATGATGGAATTTTGAGATTCCAGAACCGACTCTGCGTTCCTGATATCGATGTTCTGAAACAGACGATTATAAAGGAAGCTCACAGTTCACCCTATTCTATCCACCCAGGCACCAGTAAAATGTATAAGGACTTGAAGCAAAATTTCGGTGGGGCAACATGAAGAAAGATGTAGCGGACTATGTTTGAAATGCTTGACTTGTCAAAGAGTTAAGATCGAGCATCAACGGCTCTTGAATGTTGAAGCCACTCCCAATTCCTGAATGGAAGTGGGAGGACCTATCGATGGACTTTATCACTAATATGCCGAAAACCAGGACAGGAATGAACATGATTTGGGTGATAGTTGATCGTTTAACCAAATCAGCTCATTTTCTAGGCATTAAGGATACGTGGGGACCAGAGAGGTTGGCACGAGTATTTATTTCGGAGATAGTTCGATTGCATGGTACGCCGAAGACCATTGTTTCTGACCGAGACGGCCGTTTTGTGTCTCACTTTTGGAAAGCAGTTCATAAGGCCTTGGGGACCGAATTGAACTTCAGTACAGCTTATCACCCGCAAAATGACGGACAATCTGAGAGAACTATATAAACGGTGGAAGACATGCTAAGGGCCTGTGCCTTAGATTGGTCAAACGATTGGGAAGTTCATCTACCATTGATTGAATTTACCTACAACAATAGTTGGCATGCTTCCATTAAGATGGCACCATTTGAGGCATTATATGGAAGGAGATGCAGATCGCCCCTATGCTGGGGCGATTCATCGGACTTGATCGGAACAGAACCAGAGTTGATCGTGCAGACTCGAGAGAAGATAGCCTTGATCCGTAAAAGGCTGTTGACCGCCCAGAGTCGCCAGAAATCCTACGCGGACGTACGCCGTCGCCCATTGGAGTTCAATACTGGAGACCATGTACTTTTGAAGGTTTCTCCTACTCGGGGAACCTTTCGTTTCGGAAGGAAAGGAAAGCTGAGTCCGAGATATATCGGACCATTTGAGATCCTTGAGAGAGTTGGAGAGTTGGCATACAGATTGGCATTGCCACCAGCGTTGAGCCGTGTTCATAACGTATTCCAAGTATCCCAGTTACGGAGATATATACCCGACCCTATTCATGTCATTGATTTTGGGGAAATCGAAGTCGCTCAAGATGGGACGTTTGAAGAACGACCGGTCAAGATACTCGAGAGTCGGGTTAAACAGTTGAGGAACAAACCCATCGTTTTGGTCAAAGTTCAATGGTCACGCCACGGAGTGGAAGAAGCCACTTGGGAAACGGAAGCTGATATGAAGACTAGATATCCCGAGTTATTTTCGTCTTAGAGTTTCGGGACGAAACTCCTTTTTAGTAGGAGAGTATGTAATATCCGGATTTATTACTGTGTATTTCATCTGTACATTGAACCCTGTATTATTTTGGGAATGATGATATTGATAATGAAGTATGATCATTATCGTATTTGTATCTTTATACATGGGTGTAGCAACATATAAATTTTTCTCCATGCATATACGTGGTAACGTACGTTAAGAATGTAACTTAACGTACGTAACCTGTTAATGTTAACGTACGCTACGAATGAAGTGTAGCGTACGTAATGCGGTCAATTATTGGGTAGGCCGGATAGCACATGGGGTACATGGGGGAGTGCTCCACCAACATACCCGCCAGAATCGCACAAAGATGAACCTCGACACTTTTTAAGTCAACGGACTTTAACGTACGTTATGGGCATCGTAGCGTCGTAAATTATATGGGTTACGTCGTAACACGATTAATGTAGCGTCGTAATGAAGTCCGTAAACAAGACAAGAACTATTTTGAACGATAACGTACGTTATGAAGAAGTCCTAGCGTCGTAACTCTCAGAAAATTATAAAAGGAGCAAAGACCCCATTTCATTTCACTGTCCTTTTGCCCCTAAACTTCACCATATTCGTCCCGTAAGATTTCCAAATCTTTTAACACCTTTAGATCATTTGTCACTGAATCATTGAGATCGTATGACACTACTTGATCATTGAAGACAACTTATATTGGATTTTGGAGTAGAAACCATCACGAGTCGGCGTTGAAGCAACCGGAGTTGGATTTTACTTATAGTCTCAGTATTTTCTTCCTCTTAAGGTATGTCATACTACTTCCAACTTTGATATTATGTTGTTAAAGACGATATGATCACACTACCAAGAATAGTAGATCACTTTGACGATATATGCGACCTAGTATCATATTTAAACTATGATGATCGAATTATTATGGTTTAGAACACCGAAGTTGAACCTTGTTGTGACAAAGATAAGAATAGTGGATTGTAAACCGTATCAAATGTTATCGTCATTTTGATCGTAGACTTAGTGCCAATTTCCATCTTTACTATATGGATTTTGGAAAGAATCATCATAGTTGTAATCTTACTTGCATAGATGGAATAAGTAGTTCACTTTCAATATAAGCCTGGATTTAATGACGATATTAGACATGTTATATCAACCTTAGACCAACCGAATCTTGCATGGGTATTACAATCAAGATTGAGAATAGTATTACGATGATATTCGTATCCTTGGAATTAAAGATAATAATCTGTAGATCATTCATGAGTATGATATATATCTGAAGGTATATTAGGTTACTCACTAAGGATTTCGTAATACTCCGTCACTAATCGAGGCAGTCAGCTGCCCAGTGAGAAACTGACATACGTTATATTATGTTATTAACGTACGTTACGTCTGGTAGGTAACGTACGTTACACTATCAGGCGAGTTAAGTCGACTGATCAGAGAGGAACTGTCAGTATATGGTTAACGTACGCTAGACTTCATAGTTTACGTATGCTAACGAGTAAGTCTAACGTACGTTACAGAGGACATGTAACGTACGTTATGTAAGTCAGACAGTTTTCGTTTTGTGGACTTTCAACCGTAATTTGGATGGTTAGATGTTCGTTCGACCTAAGATGAATTCCATGTTATTTCTTTTATTTAAGGTTCGAACTTTGCTACGTGATTGATCGAGAGGGGCGACCTTCGAGTGTCTCGTTTTCGTGGAAGTATTGTTCTGTCTTCTAATCGAGGCAAGTACTCTAATTAGAATTGTTTATATTATGACAATTATGATGTGATTGTATCGTGTAAATATGTTGTGAAAATATGTCCACCATGCGTTGATCCGACGGGAATCATCATGGGAATCTATAGCTGTGTGCGTTGGATCGTTGGACAGGTAGTTCCACCATGTGTTGGTTCGACGGGATCATCATGGGAATCTATAGCTTTGTGCGCTGGATCGTTGGAATACCACCAATATGTTGAAATTGTTATGATATGATATGTGTTGTGGATATTCTCGTTGGAGAAACTTGTTATGATATAATTGTTGATTATATCACTGTGGTATGATTATTGTACTTGTACTAGCATCGTTGTGCTAACCCCTTCGGGGGTGAACATTGTGTTTGTTCAGGATCCAGGAGAGCGGGGAAACAACCACTAGAGATGCATGACGACGAGGGTGCAAAGTGATGTTCCGGCCGGGTTTACTGTCTGTTATTTGTTGGTTATTTCAATAAGTACTCGAGTACGTCGTCCGTTTATAATGTTTGGATTTTAGTGATGTAATAATAACTCTTCATTGGATATTTGTATTTCGGTTTTTGAACCAGACGGTTGTATTTTACTTCAGCAATTTCATAAAGCGGTATCTGTTATTGTCTTTTCTTTTAATCAGCCTTGTAAATTCTTATGTAAAGGATTTACGGCGCTGTAATATTCCTGAATATATCGGGGGTGTTACAATTCAGTGGGTGGAGAAGATCGCACCAGAACCGGATTTTTGCGAAATGGCCACACAAACTTCTTAGTCATTTTAGTCTTTCAGTCACGCCATTTCTGGTTCCCGGAAGTCAACACTGTCTTCTTAGTTTGTGGCACTAATTCAAACACATTCTGCCAATTATCAAAAAAATTGTTAATATTAGAACAAACCATCAACAAATATCTGATATCATATAAAACACATATATAACTTTGCAACATTTAGTCTTACCAGTATCTCTTCCCAGATCTTATCTTTGATATCCTTTGGAACGAACCTCCAATTGTCTATGTTGCATGGAACCATGGATCTTGCAACATGTCCAATGTATGACTGCAAGGCCTTATTATCCTCATACAAAGCCCGCCCAAGGCAATCATAACGGACCTTAACCTTATTCCCTCTTGCCCTCAGTTTAACCAACTTCCACATAGATGATGGACCCCGTTTGGTTCTTTTTTGCTCGTGAATAGGTACTTCTTCATCTGTAGCTACAGGATGTTTAGCCTCCTCATGTTCAGGTGCCTGCTTCTCAGAAGCATTAACCATCTTCTTGCTTTGCTGAACACTCCTTTTCTTTGTTTTCTTAGGAGACATCTGCTTTTTTCTTGCAATAACCCATAAAATACATCATATAAGTTTTTCATAATTCAGATAAAAATAAATAATAAAGCTGAAAAAGCACATAAAACATTATAACGTAACAGGAACACATAACAATCATAACATGTACAAGAAAAAGACAATAACATAAATTGATGTTCATCACTTTAAGCAATACATAACAAACTATTACATCATTTTTTCTTTTTCACCACCCAAACACCCTCAGCCTTACTACCATCCTTACTACCCGGCCTAACATATCGTTGATGAGTAGGAATACAATGAGTTGCCAAGTCATCTAAAGGACGAGAAAGTGGAATGCTAGTCACTTCCTCATTCTCCCCCTCACTATTATTCTTATGAATTGGTAGAACCACTGACCATCCTTTTCTTAACGGGTCATCAATGTAAAAAACCTGACTAACTTGACTTTCTAGCACAAACTCTTCTTTTCTATGACCCCGTTTGTTCAAATTGACTAAGGTGAATCCACATTCGTCGTTCGTGATTATTCCCTTATCATTTGGAACCAATGCGCACTTGAAAACAGGAACTTGAAACTGATGATAGTTTAACTCCCATATCTCCTCGATTACTCCATAGTAGCAGACATCTGCAAACAAGGGGTTCTTATCTTTTGCACTGCTAACAAGCATCGTGTTCGCCACTTGAGACACCCCACTGTTTTGGCAAACTCTTTCATCATCTCGGGCCTTTGTTTGGTACAAACTACCGTTTATGACATAGCTACTGTACTTAATGACTCGCGCACGTGGCCCATGTGCCAACCATGTTAATGTTGACGTCGTCCCCCCATTGCAACTATTTATTTCCTCAGCCACCTTCCTTTTGAACCACCTAGTGAACTGCTTGTTGTGAATATCTTGTATCCACTTGTCATCTTTCGCTTTCTTTGGATTCAGCACTTTCAAATGGGCCTTATGCTCACTGTAGAAGTGTATATACATCACATTATTAGTTCAAAGCAACACCATATATAGTATGTATAGAAAATTATAAACAATGAATGTGTAATTTTTGAAAATTAAATTAGGCTTACATGATGAAGGGAGACACTTCTTCACAGTTTTCTAACACAATTTTGTGTGCCCTATGCAAGTCAACTTCTTCCACCAGTTTTGCAGCCCGTCCGTCTAGGAAACCGGGAGTTGTGGTATTGAGGTCTCTAACTGAAATAGGTATCCCAACAGGATCGAGATCTTTCATGTATTCCGAACAAAACTCGACAGCCTCTTCTGCAGCATATCGTTGAACAATGCAGCCTTCGGGGTGTTTTCGACTTGCCACATATCCTTTATACACCTTCATGCACCGTTCGAATGGATACATCCACCTAAAGTGAACTGGTCCACTAACCGGACTTCTCGAACAAGGTGGACTGTAAGGTGAACCATGATATCGAAGAAAGAGAGTGGAAAGTATTGCTCCAACAGGCAAGGGGTCTCAATCAAGTCAGATTGCAGCTTATCTAGCATGAGTACGTCGACGACTTTCGAACAAAGCTCTTTGAAGAAGAAGCAAAATCTCATAACAGCATATCTCACATGCTTTGGCAGAGCATCACGTATAAGTATAGGCAGGAAATGTTGCATTAGCACATGACAATCATGTGATTTTAGGCCCGACAGCTTCAACTCATCGAGGCAAACAATACTTTTCATGTTTGAAGAGAAGCCCTCTGGCATTTTTATATCCATCAATGATGTGCAGAATTGCAGCTTTTCTTTTTTCGTGAACGAGCATGCGCTAAGAGGAAGAAATGTTCTCTTCTCCCCAACTTCGGGTGCTAGTTCTGGCCTGATCCCCATCTCCACAAAGTCTAGCCTTGCCTCTACATTATCTTTAGTCTTGCCTTTGATATTCATCAGAGTATTCATCAAGGACACCAAGACGTTCTTCTCAATATGCATAACATCCAAACAGTGCCTCACATGCAAGTGCTTCCAATAAGGAAGATCGAAAAAGATAGACTTCTACTTCCAGCATTTTTTGAACTTAGCATCTTCTACAGTCTGCTCGTCGTCTTCCTCTATCTGCTCACTTCTTTTTTTATTTCTTTTATCTCCCACATTGACCTTCTTACCAAACTTAAACTTGATGTGCGACAGTTTCTCGAACAATTTTATTCCAGATAATGGTTTGGGTGTTTCTCCAAGTTCTTCCATGCCATTAAACTCGTTCGTCAGTCTTCGATATGGATGAGACTCTTTAAGAAACTGTCTATGGCCAGCAAACGACATTTTATTCCCCTTGGTCAAGTGCGTTGCATGTGTATTTACTCCACATATTGGACACGCGAAGTATCCATGTGTAGCACATCCACTAAGATTTCCGTATGCAGGGAAGTCGTTAATTATCCATAGCAGAACTGCTCTCAATGTGAAAAGTTGGTCTCTATATGCATCATACACACCATCAACTCCCTCCCACAACAACTGCAAGTCCTCAACTAACAACTCAAGGTAGACATCTATATCATTTCCCGGCTGCTTTGGACCGGATATAAGCATTGTTAACATGATGAATTTCCTCTTCATGCACATCTCTGGAGGCAAGTTATACGTGACTAACATTACAGGCCAACAGTTGTGTCTACTGCTCATAGTACTATGAGGATTAATTCCATCAGTAGCGAGCGCCGGACGAAGATTTCTTGACTCTTCCTCAAAATCCTTCCACTTATGGTCAACCAACTTCCATGCGGGAGAATCGCATAGATGTCGTAATTGACCAGCAACTTTTGGAGTATCAGCATGCCAGGTTAGGTTCTTTGAAGTCTCCAAAGATTTGAACATTCTTTTGAATATTGGAATGGGAGGAAAATACCAAACAACCTTGGCCGGGACGCCGATCTTCTCCTTCTTGTTCTTAGTTAGTTTCCACCTGGACACATCACATTTTGGGATGCGGGTATGATCTGCATATTGTTTCCTATATAGGATACAATCGTTGGAGCACGCGTGTATTTTCTCGTGCTTCAACCCCAAACAACTCGAAGTCTTCTTAGCTTCGTACATTGAGGATGGTAGGTTGTGGTTCTCTGGTAACATATCCCCGAAATCGGCTAGTAGATCTGAAAAAAGTGCATCTGTCATCCTATGTCTTGCTTTTGTATTGTAGAGTTTTACAAGCGCACTCAACTTTGTATACTGTCGACAGCCTTTATACAAGGGTTTTTCTGCTTCCTCGACAAATTTGACAAACTCTTCAGGATCTTCTGTGTACTTTTCAAAGGCTGCCTCACACATATCACCCACTTCATCATTCATGTCACCATCAAATGGATCTTGGTTGACACTCTCACCATCATTCAGGCTCTGATCCCCATGCCAAATCCAATTGGTGTAAATTGGACTAAAACCGTTGAAATAAAGATGCTCTCGCAACATCTTCACCGACCCTTTTTTCATATTGTTACACTTGCAACACGGACAAGGAATGAAGTTCTGATCAATTTCTGAATTCTCTAAACAATCTCTAATGAACTTTTCGACACCTTCCCCATATACTGCACTCCTATCTGATTTAATCCAAGATCTATCCATTACTAACTACTGAATTCTAACAACAGCTCGGCAAATTACGTGCTCTTACCACTGATCTTGTCTTCTTCAAAGTAGTCAGAGATCTTTCTTTCAGCAAGGAAGAAAATCTACATAAATAAATTTTGAAACCAGTTAGATCGAACCAAAATTAATATGAGTAAATAATCCACTTAGCTCCAAGGGACACGTTTATGATAATCAATGATACATTCTCTTCAATCTGATCATGCAATACTCTTCAGCTCATGCATTGACAACCAAATATAAAATTTTATCACATCAATCAAGCACTCTACAACTCATGCATCAAATCTTGCCAACAATCTTGCCATTTAACAAACACACTAAAACTTGCATCAAATCTTGCACAATACTCACATACATACACACTAAACAAACTCAAACAGAATCACCACAAACACTATCAACAAAGACAATATACAGAAACATGATCACAAATTAACATCACTCATGCAGACCCCGATTAAGACTAACATCACTCAAACACAATATACAGAAACACAATTAACATCACCCAAACATGGCCCCTAATTAACATATATGCGGAACCAACATATACCTTGAACCCCCAAAGAAAACCCCCCAAACAATACACATATATTCCACAAAACCCAAAATCAATCCATAGAAATTTTTTTTTCCAGAATCTGCAAAGAAAAACCCCAAAGAAAGACCTAAGAAACTCAGAAACACAATATTCACATACATACAGAAACAAACACATACAGAAACCCCATCACACATATACTGTGAAGAATAAAAACCCAAAGAAAGACCTTACCTAAGCCAATTCGTACAATGTCACCACCAGTCGTCCGATTATGAGCAATTTCGCCAGCAGACATTCGATTATGAGAAGAATAAAAGAAAATGTGTGAGTAAAAACTATAATAAAAGCTAGATTGAAAATATCCCCAAAAATTTCGATGAAACTGAAAAAACCTTGAAGGGGCGATGAAAGAACCCTAATAATCGGTCTCCGCAAGAAGCTTAATCGCGGGCGAAGCGGCAGTATAGATTTTTTTACTAGAGCGGGAAAATTTTTTGGGAGGAAATAATGGAGGAAATGAGCGGGCGAAGGAGGAGGGTTTTTTGGAGGCTGAAGAATTTTGGGAGTTTGAAAAATAATTGAGAAGTATACTTCACTGCTGTAAAAATATTGCATCAAAAAAAAAACATTCACAGTTTTTACTTCAGTAATTATACAATTAGCGAAGTCTTTGGAACTTAAAATTTCTAACTATCTCCTTCCTTTCTATTTGATACCATTTGCTGAAGTCTATGTGTGTAGTTTACTTCCATAAATTGAAAAGCGAAGTTGTTGTTTGTTTTTACTTCACTAATATACATTACCGAAGTGAGACGTACCGAAGTCTTTGATGTTTTTTCTACTAGTGTTGCGGAAGTGATCGCCGGCGCGGTGAAATGTTCAAGGAGCGGCCAACATAGTGGAGTGAACGCCGGTGCACAGGTGCGCAAGGGAGGTGCCTGGCAGGCTTATTGGTTACGGGTATTGGAGTGATAGCTAAGACCCCGTTACCGAACGATGTTCGTATCTCAAATTCTTTCAACTCACTTTTAAATGTTGGTCTTGATATAGACCGCGATTCGTGTTTCTAAAAGTTTGTTTCAACTTGTTTTAAAAGTGTTGGTATCAGGGTTAATTAACCAAGGTGGTTTGACGAAATCTCTGAGAGTTAACTAATCGGGGGTCTTGAGCAGGATATGTCGATCGAGGGGTTGTGCCTTTGATTGTATTGTGGTTCCATTCTGTGTATTGGGTCGAGGACCCTGTGAAATGTTGAGATGATTGATCTCGTGATGATGTTATTTGGATTGGGTTGAGAACCCTATGAGATATTGTAATGATTTCATTTGTGACAATGTTCTATAAATTGGGTCGAGGACCCCGAATAACGGGACATGGATTTCGTGTAATTGTTTTTCATATGTTGGATCAAGGACCCGAGAGCTTTTGAAATTATTTTCCAAAAGTGTTCCCATTTGATTTTCAAAACCCAAAGACGGCCCGAGTCAATAATAACGTTTTCAAACTATCTTATCAAAATACTTTTCCTTTTTCAAAAGGGATTTTTCTGACTCCTTGGGCTCGTTTAAAGTTTCATTGATGTTATGTTCCGTAAAGAGAATATGACTTTGTGATTATCTTTCACCTTGTGTATACGAGTGCTACTCAGTGTTGACTATGGGAATGTATGGTTTGTGTTAAGGCTTCACGACGGTTAAGTTTTGTGTTGTTATTGTTCGTATATCTTGTATCTTATGTACTTGCACTAGCAAAATTCCAGTTTGCTAACCCCCGAGTTTTCGGGGGGGTGGGTGCCTGTTATGCGCTCAGGTTTTGGCAGCTCGGGAGCAGTCACGGGATTGGCTTGGAAGGAGATGGAAGACGACGATGCTAATCACATAAGAGTCAGAGTCTTTTTCTTTTATTCCATCTGGGTCAGTATTTTCCATTTGGTTGAGTATTCACCCTTGCACGGGTGTAGGTTTTCATTTATTAAATGGAGTTGCCATCCCTTTTTGTGTGAAAGTTTATTTTTGCCATTGAGATGTAAAATTCATTACTTTCTGATTTGTTTAATGACCTTGTCAGTCTGCGTTGTATTTAGATTGACCTCGGTCGGTCAATCATTGTGTAGTCCAGTGGAGTTTATCCTGCTAGATCCTTGTGAGAAGGGCCTATGGTGTGTAACATTTCCGGACCTATACTGGGGGTGTTACAGTATGAATGCAGCAGTTAAGTACGATACTAAAATAGTAAAGTGCGCAGGCAATTTATAGTGGTCTCAGAGGTGGGGTAATCCTCTACTAATCTACTTTCTCCAAACCAGTTGGAGATGAATCCACTATAATTTTCAGCCAGTGATAAATATTACAGTGATTGTACAATTTAGCTACAACAACTTCCAACCAGTGGAAATCATGTTATTGCAACTTCTTTCTGACTGCCTAGCACCACTTGATCTCCAAATCCTTGGATGCCTATCAGTCGTGTAACTTCAACCAGTGAAGTACCACATACTCAGGTTTTAAGACAAGAGTGTTTTGTCTTCTCCAACTAAGAGCTTTCTTCGTATATGAAATGTGAATGCTGCTCTTCACGATGCTATAGATTTCTTGATCACTTGATTACTTTAATTGCTTGAGAGTATAGTTTGCATCGTACTTTGCTCTTTCAAATCTTCAGATATTTATATCTTGTCAATCCTTAGAGCTTTTCTTCATAGCGGTTGCAAATCTGTAACAAATCCATCCGTTGGAGAAATAGACTTCTTTATTTTTCTTTATGAACGTTGCAAAAGGCTAGATTCCCTTATTTTAATCCACTTCCGACAGTTGTGAAGACTTTCACGTGATGGCGCCGAATCTTTTGATTTTAAAATGACTAAAGTCTTCAGAGGTGGGTCTGAATGATTTATTTAATTCATATCCTTCAGTGAATCTCTCCAATCTGTCCCTTATCGCCTGCATGTGACTTTCTGTAATTATTGACTTTTCAACGCATGCTGACGTGGACAGGTTTACTTGGCTGATGACTTATCTGATCTCTTTAAGTCAATCTGTCTGATGAGCAGTCAAACTTCTCCGTCGTTGGATTTCTCTGATGATGACTTCTCTGATGTCTTGACGAGACTTCTCTGATCTGAAGTCTTCTGACCTGATGAACTTGACTGATCTGATGGTTAGACTTCAGATGACTTGGGCTCCGTCTGATCACTTGACTGCAATATGGTCAAACTTCTCTGATAAAAAATTGTTGACCAGAACTTCTCTGATTTTGACTGTGATTCGGCTGTTGGTCAAACTTCTCTAATGTTGCTTGTCTGACCGAAACTTCTCTAGTGTACTTATTTGTACTTTGTACTTAGCCGATTTTAAGCCTAACTTAAATGGCCTATGGAAGATACTCATTTGGTTCTTCTTTACATTTTGCCAAGTATCTAACTTAACATAATTTAGCCTATGGAAGATACTCATTTGGTTCTTCCTTATATTTGCCAAGTAATAAGCATACATTTGAATAAACAAGTATAATAGTGACATCATCAAAATCTAATCAAGTATTCCTAACAATAATAACTATGCACATTATAATAAGATCAACTCTCATAACTAGAGAAGAAAGAATTTATTCCAGAAATCCACTAACCCTATAGGAACCATTTCAATCTGGGTACCTAAATATCTTTTAAATGATTGCAAAAAAGGTGGAAGGATTATTTTGCAGCAGCCACAGAATCACCATTAAGAAGTAAATAATGGTTTATGGACTCTGGGTGCTCAATACACATAACTGGAAACAAAAAGATATTGTCATGTTATACCAAGGAAAGAGGCCTAGATGTAGCCTTTGGAGATAGCTCATGTGGACAAACCAAAGGATATGGAAAGCTGCACGGAGGAAACATTGTCATAACAAAAGTGCAATATGTCAAAGGACATAAGTACAATCTCCTAAGCATAATCCAGTTCTATGATGAGAACAACCTAGTAGTCTTCACCAAATGAAAATATATGGTGATTGACGTCCAAACTGGAGAGGTAAAACTTCAAGGCTATAGAAGAAGGTATGTCTATGTGATAGACTAGAAAATAAGTATACCCAATGCGTGCTTCATATCAAAGACCCTAGCTGAAAATAGATGGTTAATGCACAAGAGATTAAGTCATCTAAATTTCAAGGCACTCAACAAATTAATCTCACAAAAATTAGTCAGAGGCCTCCTAGAAGGAATAGTTAAGAAGAAGACCATTTGTGATGCATGCCAGAAAGGAAAACTGACCATAGCTTCAGTCAAATCAATACAACCTACCACTCTAACCAATAGAGTGCTGGAAGTAGTTCACATGGATCCTTTTGGACCCATCAAGCCAATAACCTTGAGTGGAAGAAAACATGCCTTAGTAGTCATTGATTACTACTCAAGATACACATGCTTAGTCTTATTTACAAGAAAAGTGAAACACTAACCAAGTTGCCTAAGATAATGAGGAGAATTCAAAATGAGAAATCTCTATTTACTATCAAGATCAGATCAGATAATGAAGGAGAATTTCTCAACAAAGCTATAACTGAATATAGTGATCAAAATGGGATCAAACAAGAAGTCTCAGCTGCAAGAACACCAAAAAAAAATGGTGTAGCTGAAAGAAGAAAAAGAACTATCAAAGAAGCAACCAGGACAATGATTGCAGAAGTTAATCTCCCAAAAAGGTTCTTGGCTGAAGCAGTCAACACAGCATGTCATATGCTGAACAAAAGCATGATTGTATGGAGACACTATAAAACTCCCTATGAGGTTTAGAATGGCAGATTACCAATTGTTGCATACTTTCGTATTTTTGGTTGTAAGTGTTTCATCCACAACAATGGCAAAACACAACCGAATGCTTTTGATGCTAAAACTGATGATGATCTCTTTACGGGATATTCTCAAATAAGTAAAGCATAGAGAGTCTTTGACAAAAGAATGTTAGTTGTGGAAGAAACACCTCATATTGTCTTTGATGAATCTACTGCTGAGTACAGGAAACAGGTGGATCAAATTAACAAAAAGGTCAAAGCCACCACTCTAGAAGAAATCATTGTCAAAGACACAAGATTGATTGACTCAGCTGATTAAGACCATACTGCAGATCGGCCAGGGTCATCAGACGCAGCTGATTCAAACCAAGTTGAACCAGACTTAACTGCAGTTCAACAAAACCTAGCTGAAGCACAGATGGATATATCAAACTTTCTGGGCAATTCTTCAGGGGGAATTAAACAATGATGACCCTCAACCAAAAGCAGAACTTGAGGATGAAACTCCCAAATGGTTAAAAGACCATCCCATCAAATCATTGGGAACCTAACTGATGTTGTCAAAACTAGAAAATCTAAATTCCCATAAGGAATGGCCATGTTCTCATGCTTTATTTATTAGATGGAACTAAAAACAACAGAACAAGCCGTGGATGACTATACTTGGGTGAATGCCATGCAAGAAGAACAAAACTACATGGAAAAGAATAACGTATGGGAGATAGTAAACAGACCTTACCACAAGAAAGCCATTGGCACCAAGTGAGTCTACAAGAACAAATGTGATGAAGATGGACCCGTTGTTAGGAATAAAACTATATTAGTTGCAAAATGATATGCTCAATGTGAAGGAATATATTTTGATGAAACTTTTGCACCCATAGCAAGATCAGAAGCAATTAGGCTATTTCTAGCCTATGTAGCCTTCAAGAAATTCGAGGTGTATCAAATGGATGTGAAAAATGTCTTCCTCAATGGAGTACTGGAAGAGGAAGTGTATGATGAACAACCTTCTGGATTTATCAAAGGAGACAAGGTGTACAAACTGCTGAAAGCCTTATATTGACTCAAACAGACACCAAGAGCCTGGTATGAGACACTATCTATATATCCTGAGAAAAATAGATTTAGAAAAGGAAAGATGGACAAAACACTCTTCAGAATTGAACATGAAGACCACATATTGATCGTTCAGATATATGCGGATGATATCATTTTTGGATTAGCTAACCCTAAATTATGTGAAAAAAAATCAAATCCTAGGGAGAATTTGAAATGAGTATGATGGGTAAATTAAATTATTTATTGGTTTACAAGTCAAGCAGGTTGAAATAGGGATCTTCATCAACCAAGCCAAATATATAAGGGAGCTGATCAAAATATTTGGCATGGAGTTAGCCTAGCCCTTGAGAGTTCCCGTGAGCAGATACCTGCACATTAACACAGATGATGAAGGCATCTCAATGGATCCAACTCATTACAGAGGATTAATTGGTTCACTATTGTACCTAACTGCAAATAGACCAGACATATCATAAGCAGTTGGAGTGTGTGCAAGATTCAAATCCAAGCCAAAGCAGTCTCACTAGGAAGCAGTTAAAAGAATAATTAGATATCTAAAATCCACAATCAATGTTGGATTATGGTATCCTAAAGATGACAATTTTGAATTATCATGCTATTCTGATGCTGACTTTGTAGGTTGTAAAATCAACGGAAAAAGCAAAATTGGAACATGTTATAATCTCTTTGAACCAAGATGATATCGTGGTTCAGCAAGAAGCAGACCTCTAATTCCACATTCGCAAGCGAGTCAAAATATCTAGTAGTAGGCAGTTGTTGTGCTCAAATTCTATGGATTAGACAACAGCTAAGAGACTACAATATAATAGCAAATGAAGTCCCAATATGGTGGGACAAAAATAGCATAATTGCTATTACAAACAAACCAGTACTACAATCAAGAACAAAGCACATAGATGTCAAGCATCACTTCATCAGAGACCATGTGATCAACAAAAGAGTTCGAGTGGAAAGAGTCAGCACTGAGTACGAGATAGCTGATATATTCACCAAGCCTTTTCCAGAAGAAAGATTCCTTAAACTAGTAGAGATCTTGGACTCTTAGACTGGGAATAAAGTACCTAGCTGATGCAGAAAATTCAACCAGGATAGAAGAACCTAGCTGATGCAGAAAATTCATCCAGGATGAAGAACATATCTGATGTAGAAAACTCAGCTAGTATTGAAGAACCTATCTGATCATAAAACTCAGTCAGGATCAAAACACAGCTGGAGCAGAAGTCCAACAGTCAACCAGCTAAGTTTCTAATTCCAATAAAATTATTCCATTTTAAAAAACATGTGGGTTAATATGCACGATACACCACATCTACCCCACTTTGTCAAAACACTACCACACATTTTCTGAAAAGTCGAACTGCCACTTCAGTATTAAATATTCATTAAAACCAACTTAAAAATACTTGATATTTAAAACAATTGAATTTATTGGTGATCTTATCGTCTTCAATTTCTGAGCAAGAGCCCTAGTTTTCTGATAGAACTATTCTCTACACTAAAAAAGTTTCTAATTGCAGAAATGGATTCCACAACCTACTTCAAGAATATCAATATGAAGGTCGTGAAGGAGCATATTATCTTCAGCATCGTGGTGGACTTCATCGGACTTCTGGAGCCCAACAACACTCTCCTTATGGAAGAACTAATATTGAAGATGAATAAAAATGGTATCTACCATTACCTGTGCATCTACCCTTATGAACTCTACAAGGAAGCGGTTATATGTTACTTCAAGGAATCCAAGGTGACTGAACGAGGCATAGAAAGCTCAATATTTGGCGAACACATCATCATCAATCAACAGACTATTATTAATGCATTCAGGTTAAAGAATCATGTAATAGCAGTGGAGGCTCTCAAAAAAAGTCATTTGGATATCTGGCAATGGATCAAATTTGTAATACCCGGATTTTCAGTATAAATTTTTCGCGTTATTTTATCTGAGATATATTGTAGAGCTTGGTGTCTATACAGTATGGATAAAATAAATTGAGGACCGAGACAGTTATACTTGTGTAATTGACGTGTTTGATTGACAGTTATATTGAGGATTTGTTGTATCAGGTTGAACTGATTTGGATATCAAGTATATCGTATGAGAATATTTTTGGGTTGAGTATATGTGTATTCAGTATGCGTGAATTCGTATCTGGTATGTCGAGACGGACGGGAACAGTTGGAATTGGCTAAGTACATAGGGCCATTACGTATGTTACGTTATGTGCTAACGTACGCTAAGTTGGTACGTTTTACGTACGTTATATATGCGTAAGGTATTACGTACGTAACAAGAGGAATCGGACAGTTGGGCCTGGTGTCGGCAGCTTTCGGCGTGGATGTGGACAGGTGAGTCAACGGATAGATTTACGTATGCTATACAGGTGTATTACGTACGTAATACGAGTATAATATTGTAGCAAGTCAACGTATGTATTACGTACGCAACGGAATAAGTGTTACGTACGTTACGGGACGGCTGGCCGAGTCATGACCGAGAGGACCTGCACTGGCCGAGCATGATCAGCAGTGACTAGCAGGGATGGCCGATCACGGTCGGTAGTGACTCACTGGTGGCAAGGATTGGCCGATAACGTACGTAAGGCTGTGGCCGATTACGGCCGTAAGGGCCCGTTACGTAGGTAACCGGCTGCCGGTTACGTACGTAAGGGTGTCGGACAAAATGGATAGGAGGGTAGACCACGGCCGGTTACGTACGTAAGCCACGACCGGTTATGGCCGTAAGGTACCGACATGTCTTGGCCTATATAAGGCCTGGACTGAGAGCATTTTTCGTTTTTCTTCATTCCTTTCGCATTTTTTCAGCAAAGGTGATGGATTTGAGTAATAGCAACTTAGCACAACATGTTTTGGAAGTTTGATTCATGGATTAACATCATCTTCCACCCGGATCGAAGGTAAGAACACATGAACTTTTGGTTTTTGGATGTTCTTGAGGTTTCTTGGTGTTTTGGCCGATTTGAATCGTTTTGATTCAGATTATTGATAGAACTTGATTGTATACTCGTAATCATTCAATACTCTTAAAGTTTTATGGAATAAATTCGAGTATTTCTTCGTTAAAATGATTGAATTGGACTACGCCTTCAAAGTGTTCGATGAAATGCCTCAGTGAGTAGAACTTGGGAAATTCTACACGTTTTCGTATGAATGGTGATTGAATTGATATTGTTGTAATGATTCTTGGCATTTACGGGAATTTTGTTAAGGGAAGATAATGAATTGATGATCAAATGCCTTGATTATGTTGTTATGATTATGGAATCATAGTATTCTCGATGTTCTTGGTGGTTTGTTGCGATTCATGAGGTTATGAGAAGTATATGTTGAAGAACATGATTATATACACCTTGAATTGTGAATAAGGATTGTTTAGATGTTAGAAAACATCGGGTTATGTTGGTTTATGGATTATGAACGTGAATTTGGATAATTCGTTTTCTTGAAGAACCCTTGAGTTACATGTTATGATTTTGGAAGGATTTCGGATAATTTGGGAATGCGATTATTCACGATAATAATCGGTAAATTGTATTCTACGAATTTACAAGTATGAACAAGAAGGAGTTTTGTCTTTGTATTTGGAGTTGAAGTTGGAATCGAATATGTTATAAAATCCTTAATGTCAAGATGAATTGATCATTGATTTGATGAATACGTTTTAAAGTGTTGGTGTTTTGGATATGAATATGGAATATTCACATTTAGAACTAAGTTATGTATTTTGGTACAATATTCATATAGGAATACGAATATGATTTCGAGTTTGATGAGAATTATTATTCACGTCTGAATTTGGAAATTCATACGTGTTGAACAAGTGTTCAATTTAGATAATGGGATTATTTGGCACCTTTGGAATATTGTTATCTATAATGTTGAATTAATTGGATCGTCCGGATTGATGAGGTTTAATTATGATTATACAAGGAGGAAACTTGTAATCGTATTTAAGATTGAATATGGAATCGGTAATGCTTAGACACTTGGTCAAATTGATTATTGATATGATTATCGGATTATGAATTGTGTTATGGTTTTGAATTCATGATCGATTGATTTGGTTGTTCGGATTTGTGTTTAATCGGGATATTGTGGAACCGTTGGGTTTATTGATCGGTTATATTGATTATCGAGTTGCGACATGTATCGTGGATATGAGTTCGTAGTTTTTTGAGTTGTATTGTTCGGTTTTGTTTATGATCGTGGTATTGTTGAGCCGTTGAGTCGCTTGGTTGGCTATGTTGGTTATTGATTGTTATCGGATTGTTGTTAATTGATTATTTGAATGGGTTGAGGTGTTTGATCGCGGATTATGACCGTTGTGTTGCGGTTGAGGTCGAAGAGTTCGTAGATTGCTTTTGGTCGGGGCTGAGGAGCTCGTAGACAAAGGCAATGGATATTGGTAATGGCTTCATGGTATCGGTACTGAGGCAAGTTTATACTTGTTGAGTTTATAATATTTTATGAATGGTTTCGTTTTCATTTCATTTATAATTCATATAGCAATGTTGTTAGAAATGTAAGTTGTCGGGATAATGGTTTGTATATTGTGCTCTGGTTGTATTAAATCATAAGGTATATGATTTAATTATGTTCAAGGAAGACGTGAGTTATCTTTGGTCAAGTATATAGAATATCGGATATCGAGGATAGTTATCGTGATGACATAAATATCGGGATAAAGGTTTATTGGTAATGAATGGATGGTACCTTATTTGAGATTGTTGATCGCATGGATTATCCTTTGGGGTTTGTGATCCCAGGATTGTTGTTTTGAATATTGATTGGTCGTGTCGACTTTTCATTGTCAGTCTGTTGTTGTTCACTTCGGTGAGTCTTTGATCCTTATTGGATATGCGTTTCTTTGAGTTTTGTTGTCATGTTGCATCGTGACATATCTGGAGTCATATCTGCGTGCCAATTGGTTATTGTGTAGGATTTTTAGCTGGGCACACTGTGGTTATGTGTTGATATTTCCACATTGAACCGTGCACACGAGACGTAGTTCGTGAGGCTAATTAGGTACAAGACCACACGTGTATTTGATCGATACCCGGGGTGGATTGTGCACGGACACATTTCCGGATTGGACGTACTATGACTTGCATCTTTGAGCCATATTGTTTGGTCGTTCATCCTCCATTTATAGTTGGGTATGTTCGACGGTTTACGACTGGTTGTTCATACGCCCGAGGGGTATGTTCGATAGTTGGTGTCATTTCTTTGAGATCCTTTATTGTTGATCGTTTGGAGTTTACCTTGTTGATGGTATTCTCGGTTATTGTTGGTCCTTTTTTGATCATTTGGAGTTTACCTTGTTGATGGTATTCTCGGTTATTGTTGGTCCTTTGTTGATCATTTGGAGTTTACCTTGTTGACGGTATTCTCGGTTATTGTTGATCCTTCGTTGTTTGTGTTCGGGATTTACCTTGTTCATGGTATTCTTGGTTATCGTGATCCTTTATTGGTCGTATTGGAGTTATCATGTCGATGATATTCTCAGTTGATGTATTGGTTGATCAGTGTTATTGATCGTATGAGCATTTAGGATGTACGTCGTTGTTTCGGGATTTGTATTCATTGTTTTGTGGTAGTTGATCTACAGATATGTTTTATGTTATTGTATTATCCAGGTTGAGATTTGATTGTGTAATCTAACGGACAGGGGTTGGCACAAATTGGATTATTTCCACACTTATGAGTTATGATGATGTTTTGAGGATTGTTGGTATTTTTGGAATACAGTACAGATAATTGTTGTTGAGTTCATTTCGTCATTTGAGAATGCGAAATATGGATTATGGTAAGGATTGATTTGTTATGAATTGCCATGGATTGGTAAGGTTATGGCGGTAAGATTATGTTGGTAGTATTCTTACTATATTATTACATTGGTATGTAATTATTCATGATGATGTGATCATTATTATTATTGAGTATTGTGGCTGACCCTGTCGTGGTATTTATTTTTAGGTACTCGGAGATCGAGCTAGTAGCGATCGTGAAGGGGTGAGCTTCCAGGGTGATACTGGCTGTGGCTTGTAATTGAGTATTCTTTTCTGGTTGTTTATTCCGCTGCAAATGTGCATTTTGAACTGTATTTTTATCCGCTGCGTGTGTATTTTAAAATGGCTTTCCGGTATTTTACCAACTCGTGTGTATCAAATGGCCTTTTGGCATTTTGCGAACTTGGGTTATTTCGTCAAACCCTTTTTCCTAACTATTTTATCGGTACGTTTAAGGGGTGGCTTAACGTACACTTTGAACTGTCGAGATTTGGCATTTCGCCTTGTATTTTCAAATGGTATTTTATGACGATATTTGAGCACTATGCTTTTGAAAATATTTGAGTATCCTAAATATTACCGTCATCGGCCTTTTGGCGTTTTTAAACGTTTTTGAGATGGTTTTTAGCCCGGTGGGTTCCGGCGCGGGACCCACGGCGCTGTAATATCCCGGATGGTTTTGGGGGTGTTACAGAAGATGGTATCGGAGCTTGGGTTTTGTGAACCCAGGCGTGTGTGTTATGTAGCTCTACCGGTACGGTAGTAGCGTGAATTTTGAAAATGAGTTTTCCTGACTTTTGAGTCAAATCGATTTTTGGAGTTCCCAAAATATTTGAGATTGTTTTCAAATTTCTATTTGTGATGTTGGTGTGTGTTGGTATTGTATTGATACTTCGTGTGGGAGTCGTGTGCTAGTATCACGGGAGATCGTCGATTTCACGCACCTGTAAGTATATTGGTTTGGTTATTCGTTTGTGGCGACGCTTGATTGTTTTTGTGATGAGTTAGAAATTTTGGTTGATCTGTTGTTTGTGGCAAGGTTGCAAGTTTCGAGGAAGAAATTTATTTTAAGGGGGGTAGTATGTAATACCCAGATTTTCAGTATAAATTTTTCGCGTTATTTTATCTGAGATATATTGTATAGCTTGGTGTCTATACAGTATGGATAAAATAAATTGAGGACTGAGACAGTTATACTTGTGTAATTGACTTGTTCGATTGATGATGGCAGAAGCAGGAACAAGCTCTCAAAAATTGAAAAGGAAAAACTCAGTTGAGGATCAGGACCCTCCTGTAAAGAATAGGCGAACCAGAAAAGACACTGTCCAACCACTCATCTGTGATACCCCGTAGTAAATCAACCGGGTGATTTTATATTTTGTGTACTGTCGAATAGTTTGTGGCAAGGTTGCAAGTTTCGAGGACGAAACTTATTTTAAGGGGGCTAGTATGTAATGCCTGTAATGCCCGGATAAAATGGTGTATTTACCTTGTATTCGACCTTATATTATTCAACTTCGTGATGTTATTAATCGTAGATTGGTTTCCCGTATTCGTATCCTTACATTTTTATATCTTCAACATTTTGCATGCATGGTTCTACACGTGCTTACGTACGCTCGTACTTGCACTTAACGTACGCTAAGTCTGTTGTGTAACGTACGTTAAATGTTGAGCCTAACGTACATAAGCTCAGTCAATTCAAGATCCGACAAGGGTCGGCGTGTGGGGACCGGATGAAGATTCTTGGAGATTGCCAGCATGAGCCTGGACGGTTTTCCAGCACATGCAAGTCAAAGGCTTAGCGTACACTAGGAGAGATTTTTAACGTACGCTAAGGTCCTATATGTTACGTACGTAACACCTATAGCCTAACGTACGTAAGCATACGCCAGAAACAGTCCAGTGAGCTCTGGCCGAGTGTTAACGCATGCTTATGTTCGAGTATAGCGTACGCTAACCATGTAACGTACGTAATGGACTTTAGTTAACGTACGTAATGGTTTAAAATCTATTTATAGGACCCGACCCTCATTTTATTTCCAACTCTTACCTTGGCCGATTTTTTTGTTCTTGAGATTATCCCTCACCTCATATCCCTCATATCATCATCTACATCCGATTTTGGGGAGCCTAAACCATGTGGATTGGTGATCAAAGTTTCTTCAAGACTTTCATTGTTTTTCCATTTTTAAGGTATGTAAACTCTACAGCAAGATGAGGATTTTGTTCTTTGTTAGATTATGAGCTTTTCAAAGAGGGTATGGAGCTTGTTTAGTCATGATGAATCCAACCCCATGATTAGGAAGGATTGTATTTGGTTTAATTAAGGTTTCCTTTGATTATAGTTGAGCCACAATCTTTACCAAACTTAAAAGTGGAACCTTATGAGATGAACACGCCTTGTTATTGCTTCCGTAACACTCTTTTGATGAACTTAATGTTGAGGATTACCCCTATGTAAGACGAATTCGTGAAGTTGAACGTAGAGTGTGTTCGATCATAATCCTTGCCTTTGATGAACTTCTTGTAAATCTTCTTAGATGAGTAGAACCTTGAAAGGATAATTGGAACAATCATTTTGAATGAAGAATTTGATAAGAGGAATCACCCGCGGAAGAACAAGAATCGTAGAAATGAATTAACCTAGAACTAGAATGAACATGATTATCTCATAATATTTCGATATATCCACCGAACCGAGCATTCGAGTTAAGAATCGGAATTTGAGTTTGGATCATGGAATATAATGATATGATGAATGTTCTTGGAATTGTAGATACCAACCTTGTGTTCCACTACAATCTCTTGAATTCGCAAGTCTTTTTCCAAGCGTAGTACTCATCGGAAAATAGGACCGAGAACCGATTGTCCGTTATCGATAATTCGTTTATAACTTTAGACGTTCGGGACTCGTGCAATAGTTTTGGGAAGATTATTGAATTTCTTGTTATTCCCTTGTACAAGTTGATCGATCGAGGGGCGGCGACCTTCGGGCGAGTGACATTCGTGGGAGTATTTAAATTCTTACCATCTTGAGGCAAGTATCGTATTTTAAACTTGTTAATATTGGATTGTTGATCATGTGTATGATTTATTCATGTTGTTGAACATGAGATTAATTTCTTTGAGTTGTCATGGTATTTGTTATTGATTCCTTGAATGTTCACGACGATGAACATGTTGATTTGCATATGTGTATGCATAATTGTACTGTTTATGTTGTCAATGATCCGAGGGGATCATGAGGATCTATGCTGAGGGTGCTGGATCGGATGTCCACCATGCGTTGGTCCGACGGGATCATCATGGTGATCTATGCTGAGAGTGCTGGATCGTTGGATGGGTTTTCCACCATGCGTTGGTCCGACGGGATCATCATGGGGATCTATACTGAAGGTGCTGGATCGTTGGATTACCCTGTATTGTGTTGATGGAATCATGAAGATTCGCATCGTTGGATTCCAGTGATGGAAGTCCGTTTTGTATGCTTTATGATGCATTATTGATTTATGTATTATGATACTTGTACTAGCATTGTTTTGCTAATCCCTTCGGGGGTGGACATTTGTTTTGGATGTTCAGGTAGCCGAGGAGTGGGGAAGCAGCCACAGTACCGACATGACGATGAAGTGGCTCAGTGATGTGGATTATGTTATTTTGGTTTTATGGTTATTTTCCAGTATTCGAGTACGCATATGTTGTTGATGCTTTGGGGATGTTTTGTAATGTTGGACTCATTTAAATTGTCGAACGGGTTTTGAACTTATTTTACATTGATGACACTTTAGTATTATTTCCGTATTTCTCAATTTAGCCTTGTAAATTCTTATACAAAGGATTTATGGCACTGTAATTATTCCGAATAAATCAGGGTGTTATAGAATATGGTATCGGAGCTAAGATTCATGGATATCTTGGCAGTCGGGTTAGTTGGGTCTGTTTACATTATTTGATTTATGGGTCATTTGTAACATCACTGCTGAGCCAGCGTCGTCCTGTGGACCGTGGTTGTAAGTCTCCTAATCTCAAATGCTACCGTTTTATTCCTGCTTTGTGATTATTGACGGACTTTCTTTTAGAAAATTTTGCCCTGGATATTGAGTAATTGTGTTTACAGTATGTTGAGGGGAGGTCGTGGACGTGGATGCGGACGTGGGAATGCGAGACAGAAGGATTCAGCGTCTACCCCAGAATTTTCGGCTAGTCGAACAGATTCCCATTTTTGGAGGACAATAGGGATCGGCAAATGATAAGATAAATCCTAATATGCCGGGAGTGCTTCAACAGGTGGTTGCTCAGATAAACCAGTTTGCTCAGGTAGTTGACCGCATGCAGACGGCG
The DNA here is from genome assembly GCA_033398695.1 of Orobanche coerulescens. Lineage (NCBI taxonomy): Eukaryota > Viridiplantae > Streptophyta > Magnoliopsida > Lamiales > Orobanchaceae > Orobanche > Orobanche coerulescens. The sequence goes on along the minus strand of CM065806.1, from coordinate 136,986,129 downwards.
ATGGGACAGCAGCATGACGAGGATAATCGGGGAGATAAATGGCTTACTGAAGTGGTCAAATTGCACCCTCCAAAATTTGACGGCTCTGCTGAGACACTCTCTTGGGATCACTGGCTGAAGGAGTTAGAGAAGATCTTTGCAAGGAATAACTGTCCTGACAACAGAAAGGCTCCGATCGCCACGTATCTCCTGACTGGGGAGGCTTTCGATTGGTGGGAGGCCATTCGACCTGAGGATCATAATGCTGACTGGACGGAGTTCAAATTAATGATGGAAGCGCAATATTGTCCTCGCCCAGTTAGAGAAGCCCGAATTCGGGAGTTTTTCTCACCACAAAATTTAGAGGCATCTGTGACAGACATGATTAAGACTTTTAATCACCAGTTGACTTATGTGCGCCACTTGGTTAGGACCGAGGCGAAGAGGATTTTCCATTTTGACATGCGGATGAAGCCAAAGATTCAGCAATATATGTCCGGATTTGAATGTACCACCTTGCGACAGTATCAGGACAAAACACTGGCCTACGATATAAAAGAGACGGTAGTAGAGAAATCAACGGAAGCAAAGAAGCAGAAAGTGTCTGGAAACTTCACGGAGAACAAAAGTGGTGGGTCCCGCAAGGGCCAATCCTCATTTCATTCATCTAGGAGACCTACGCATCCTTCTCGAGGTGGAAAGAAGTTTCGAGGAGCATCAACAGCTTCAGACGCAGCAAAGAAATGTTATAACTGTGGCAAAATAGGGCATGTTCGACGTGATTGTTACGCACCTGCTGTGACCTGCTTCGAGTGTGGACAGGAGGGACATCGCGCAACGTTCTGTGGAAATGCGACTAGATCTTTTGGTAGTCGCACTCCTGCACCGGTTCCAAAGGATACAAGTGTGAACCAGACGCATCGAAGTGGTTTCTAGCAGCATAGTGTTGGGAAAAGAGAGGCATCCAGCGCTGGGTCCGTTCCTCCATGTATTTACGAGATGAGGAAGTCAGAAGATCAGCACACTGTTGTCGCATCAGGTACGATTCAGATCCTTTTGCAACTAGTTATTGTCTTATTCGATTCAGGGGCTACGCATTCTTTCATATCTTTGAAATGTGTTAATCGTTTGAAAATCTCGTGATTATATGATTGTGAGCCTTATGTTGTGGGGTTAACGAGCGGAGAGAAAATTGTGGCAACCCTAGAAACTAGAGATTTTCCAGTGTCTATAGGAGGAAGGGATTGGCCATCAAATCTTATTGTAGTCAACATCCATGGTGACGATTTAATTCTCGGAGACGATTGGCTCAACCGTTATGGAGCTATTTTGAATTACCGAAAGAGTGTCATTTCTATCATTGCTGATGATGGATCTGAACATTTATTCAAACGATGGAGACCAGGAAGCTCAGGAAAATTGATCAAGGCCATGAAAGCAGTTAAATTGCTAAAGCAGGGTTGTTACGGGATTTGGTGTTATGCCATGAAGAAAGAAGAAGGATTCGAGCTCCCATCTATTCTAGTGGTAAACGAATTCTCAGAGGTATTCACTGTCGAATTACCTAGGTTACCTCCGCGAAGATAAGTAGAGTTCAATATCGAATTAGAGACTGGAGCTGCACCTATTTCCAGGGTACCATACCGTATAGCGCCAACCGAGATGTAATTAAACAAGCAGCTAGAGGAATTATTATAGAAGGGTTACATTCAACCTAGCGTTTCTCCTTGGGGAGCACCCGTTCTCTTTGTCCAGAAGAAAGATGGATCCCTCCGATTATGTATCGATTACAGGGAGCTAAACAAGGTGACGATTAAGAACAAGTACCCTATACCTCGAATCGATGACTTGTTTGATCAACTGCAAGCGGTGAGGGTATTCTCGAAGATTGACTTGCGATCAGGATACCATCAGTTGAGAAACAAGGAATCGGATATACCGAAATCTGCTTTCAGATCCCGGTACGGGCACTATGAATTCGTGGTGATGCCATTCGGACTCACTAATGCTCATGCGGTATTTATGCAATTGATGAATCGAGTATTCTTAGAATACTTGGGATAAATTTGTTGTAGTCTTCATCGATGACATCTTGATCTATTCGAAAGACACAGAGGAACATGCAGAGCATTTGCGTATCGTTTTGAGCACTTTGAGGAATGAACAGCTTTATGCGAAACTTTCTAAATGCGAGTTCTGGCTTAAGGAAGTAACCTTTCTTGGGCATGTGATATCAGCTGATGGAGTTCAGGTAGACCCGAAGAAAGTCGAGGCAATCTTGGAGTGGGAATCCCCTAATAATGTGAAAGAAGTCCGGAGTTTCTTGGGACTTGCTGGATATTATCGCCGTTTTGTAGAAGGATTTTCCAAAATTGCTCGTCCACTTACTCATCTGTTATAGAAGACTCAAAAATTCGTGTGGAATGAGAAATTCCAGGCGGATTTTGATGAACTTAAGAGAAGACTGACGACAGCGCCTATACTAGCGTTACTAGATGGAACTGATGGATTCATGGTATACAGCGATGCTTCAAATCAGGGTCTGGGATGTGTATTGATGCAAAAGGATAGGGTGATTGCCTATGCCTCTAGACAGTTGAAACCATACGAAGTTAATTACTCGACTCATGATCTGGAGTTAGCAGCTGTAGCCTTTGCTCTAAAAATTTGGCGACATTACTTGTACGGCACTCGTTATCAGATCTTCACAGATCATAAGAGCCTCAAGTATATTTTCAGTCAGAAGGAATTAAATATGAGGCAGAGAAGGTGGTTGGAATTAATCAAGGATTACAACCTGGAGATTCTTTATCATCCAGGCAAAGCGAACATGGTAGCTGATGCACTGAGCCGCAAACCTGTTTCTCTTGAAGTATTGGAAGCGCTCACGTCCCAAACCAGCATTCAGCGAGAACTGATCCGCGAAGGGATTGAAGTATGGTCACAAGGAGTCCAAGGGCAACTATACGTGATGGAACTAACTTCGTCATTAGTCGAGGAAATCAAATCTAAGCAGTTGAATGATTCTTTGATTCGTCGGTTATGTGACGAAGCAAAGAAAGGGAAGGCCCCAGGATTCGTGATACAAGACGATGGAGTTATGAGATTTCAGAATCCACTTTGCGTTCCCGATAATGATGCTTTGAGACAGACAATCTTAAAGGAAGCTCACAGCGCGCCCTATTCTATTCACCCGGGCACCAGTAAGATGTATAAGGATCTAAAACAAAATTTTTGGTGGGGAAATATGAAGTAGGACGTAGCAGAATATATTTCGAAGTGTTTAACCTGTCAGCAGGTTAAGATTGAACATCAACGACCTGCCAGAATGTTGAAGCCACTTCCGATCCCTGAGTGGAATTGGGAGGATATATCGATGGACTTCATCACCAATATGCCACGGACCAAGACGAGAATGAATATGATTTGGGTAATAGTTGATAGACTAACAAAGTCGGCTCATTTTCTGGGTATTAGAGACACTTGGGGACCCGAGAGATTAGCACGAGTGTTTATTACAGAGATAGTCCGATTGCATGGAACGCCGAAGACCATTATTTCGGATTGAGATGGTGACTTCGTGTCGCACTTTTGGAGGGCAGTTCACAGGGCTTTGGGAACCGAGCTGAACTTTAGCACAACTTATCATCCTCAGACGGACGTCCAGTCCGAAAGAACTATACAGACAGTAGAGGATATGCTTAGAGCTTGTGCCTTAGATTGGTCAACCGATTGGGAGATTCATCTGCCGTTGATTGAATTCACCTATAATAATAGTTGGCATGCTTCGATCAAGATGGCACCGTTTGAAGCATTGTACGGAAGGAGATGCAGATCACCCCTATGTTGGGATGACTCTTCTGACTTGATCGGGACGGAACCAGAATTGATAGTTCAGACTCGAGAGAAGATAGCTTTGATTCGTGAAAGGCTATTGACTGCCCAAAGTCGAAAAAAGTCTTATGCTGATGTGCGCCGTCGCCGCTGGAATTTGAGACTGGGGACCATGTACTATAGAAGGTTTCTCCTACCTGGGGGGTTTTCCGTTTCGGAAGGAAGGGAAAGCTGAGTCCGAGATACATTGGACCATTCAAGATCCTGGAAAGAGTTGGGGAGTTGGCGTACAGGTTGGCCTTACCGCCATCGCTGAGTCACGTTCATAGTGTGTTCCACGTATCCCAATTGCGGAAATATGTACTGTAACACCCCAACCTAGGCGGATATTACAGTGCTGTGGACCCCCGACTGGGACCCACCAGGCGAATGAAAACTAATGAATTAAATAATATAATCATAGTACCGAACCACATTATATTACTAAATACTCCGATGAGGAGCTTAAGTACAATACACCAGGACAATACCGAATACTAGTATATTTTATATGAAGATAAAATACACCACCCTGAATAAATAAACATCCCAAACGGAATTCTGAAGCGGAAATACAAATGAAGGAAAACAAGAATGACTGAAGAGACTGGGGCCCCTACTAGTATCACTGGGACTCCTCGCCATCAACGTGCTCTTCCCGTGCTTTTGCCTTGCCATGACCTGAAAAACAATATCCCACAACGGGGTCAGTTACACAGAACAACAATCCTCTAGAGTTGAATAATCACAATCCTGTTGAAAACATACGCAATCAAACATGCTGTATGAATCAACTAACAATACGGCTCAAAGGATGGCACCACACTACGCCCGGGATGGAAATGTGTCCGTGCACAAGCCACCAACGAGTATCGATCGAATACACGTGTGGTCTTGTACTTAATCAGTCTCACGAAGTGATCGTCTCATGTGCACAGCCCAATATGAGGCCAACAACCAACACACGACTTTATATGTGCCCGACATGAAAATCCTACACATACCAACCGGCACGCCAGTATGACCCGGAATGCCACGATATAACAAAAGTGACATCGAAAATCAATAATGACTCACCAAGATGAAATGATAGTGAAATGAATGATAGCTCAATGAAATAATTGGAATCGTCGTTCCTCGTGAATAAAGTGATTAAGTGACAATTACAAGTCTCAATACGGTTAGTACTTTATGAATGAATTATGATTATGAATGAACAACAACGAAAGGAGTGAATATCCTTTTAACTGAGTAAGAATTAACTTAAACAACACCGATGAAGAATGTCCGTCCACGAACAACGTTCTAAATGAGATGTCGGTCGCTCAAACAACCTTGAATGACAATTACCAACAAACGCTCAATATACGTATCAACCACGATTATAACCAACTCAAACGTCGATACAACAATATCCAAACTCAAAGATGCACTCTAACAAATACGTAGTAAACATCCTTCCCGTGGGTTACAACCAATCCCAAATTATCGAAGCCAACTTCCAAAAGATTGATTCAAACCAGCAAAATAATATCAATGGCATCAATAATCCAATAGGAATCCACAATTCAAGATTACAACAACATAAATCGGAAAATCCCCAAATTAACCGAAGTCAACCCCAAGGGTTCTTGAAATAATTCCCCAAATAGCCATTAAATCTGAGATATACACCGAATAACCCGTAGGAATACACGTATACAAGGTAGATAAACCATATCTAAGGCATTCCAACATAATATCGAGCCTACATGAAAAGATCGGAAATAAAACACTTGAACTCCGAATTTCTAGATTCAAGAGGTGATTACCTTGATTATGATGTTTGAAGGTGATGAATGATGATTATTCCAATTTATATGCTTGGAAATGTTGATAGCTGATTCCACCTCGAAGAACACTCCTCAAGAAGCTCCAAATCGCCCAAAACCGATGAAGAAATGAAAGGGAAAGACAAATGATGAAGAAAGGACTGAAGTGTCCTATTTATAGTAGCACCAGTTAGAGTGCGCTAGCTCATGTGCGTAGCGTGCGCTAACGGGTGTACTGGGTAGTCCAATACCCTCTGATCGCAATGGTAGCATGCGCTACATACCATTTGTAGTGTGCGCTACAACCATGTATTAGCGTGCGTTAACACCAATGGTTAACGTGCGTTAACGAATTATCTGATGCCCAGTACTGGAGTCCAGAACCTCCTGTTCTCTGATCTGATCTCGGTAGCGCGCGCTACACACAATATTTAGCGTGCGCTACTACACCGTTTGCGTATGCTAAAACCACTCATAGTGTGCGCTAGGCATTTATCCAAAGCAGTCCAGCAGCCACTGGACTCTGCTTGATCCGTCCTTAGCGCGCGCTATACCGGCTGCATGGCGTGCGCTACTCCAACCTACTAGCGCACGCTACCTACCATTCGTAGCGTGCGCTACTTATAACCCAACTGCAGTCCAGTGCCTTCTGGACTGCCTGCTTGAAACATAATAGCATGCGCTAGTGTTGAGAGGTAGCGTGCGCTACCCGTACTCAATTAACGCACGCTAAAGAGAGTACGTAGCGTTCGCTACTCCTCACACACAACACACTATAAAAATGAAAACGATGATAAACACCACACGATTCTCCAACTAGATTGATGATGAATGACGATAAATACACGATACAATTACTCTGAACGATGAATACAATGATTGAATATGAGTGACAAATGATCATTAATGAGTGAAAATTACTTAGAAGAAAATGCATGGACATGCTCAAATCAAGAGTCGTTGGATTCAATCAGTCTACTTAAGATCGACAAAGCATTTAAACATAATAAGTATGACAATTTTCATGACTTAGTTCGAATATGATATCGCACGACAAAGGAATTTGACACGTTAAATGGTTTAATGGACTATCAACTTATATTATTTGAGTAGTCATAATGTCTTGCTAGAGACCGCTTATGACTTATTGTTTAATACGGTATTAAATAATTGCCAACATAATATAAGCCTTTTGAGTCACACATACGACAACTGAAGACAAGCAAGAATAATTAAAAGATATAATATTGGATATTATATTTATTAAGAATTAAACAATGAGTAATATATAATATAAGATATTATATATTATATTATTTAATTATATCAATTGGGAAAGATAACTATAATATTAGATATTATATTTATTAGTGGATTAAATAATAAGTAATATATATTATATAAGATATTATATGTATTCTATTATTTAATAAGTTGAGGGGAAACTAAGCAAATACTAGAGTTTGACTCTCGGGTTTACTTAGTATAAATAAAGGGTCTTGGACAAAGAGTTGTCATAAGATAAAAATTACGCAACCCTAATTGTGTAAGGAGAATATCGACCCCCTTAAGAAAAGCGGCCGAACAGTTTCTGTTCGGAAATCCCGTTTCGGCCATCTCCGTGTTCTTCCCTTACATGATTTTGATCAACAGTGCAAATCCTTCTAGCAAGAAATTATTTATTGTACTGTTTATCAACATTATTCGTAAGGATATAGCAATCCTGCTTGTACTAGTTGTTCGTGTGTGTATCATCAAAAGAGAAAGACGATATTAATCAACTTCTGGTCCGGGTTACAGATCTGTGCTTCAAATTAAGATAATTCAACGAACTCTTTATAAATAAATTAAATTACTGCATGAAGATCCCCATCTGTGTTTTTTTCGTTAATTTATTCCGCTATGTCTTGCTCATATTTATTTATTTGATACACGTAAAACCCAACACGTAGATGATATGTAATATGTACTTATGATTTTTATAATTATTATTGTACGTGAGATTGATTGTTTTGAGATTATGAATAAACAGTTATTTGATAATAATAATTTTATTATGTTTTTCTTAGATCCACTTGTTCATGTATTGTAAAATAATAGAAATGATAGCTCACTTCATCCGTTTTATGACATCACAAATGGTAAGGTTTAATTTTGTTATTAAAAATATAATTGTGTTTTTATTTTATTTTTTAATAATTTCCACATTATGTGGCACAAGTCGAACAAATACTGATGTCACATCAAGATAATGTTTTATTAATTTGGAATAATATCTTTAAGTAATTCATTTTATGTTTTACATAAAAAATTTTTGTTTTAATATAGTAACACAAACCAATCTCAAAGACTGAATCTTGAGGATGATGTGATTGTAGATGATGACTATGATAATGAGAACGAAGAACCATGTACTTATACTTCAAAAGGTAACAATATATACTCATAAATTTTTACATGCCTTCCTAATTTCTTTAACTATGCTTATTTTTTTACGTGTAGAATATTGCGATATTGGAGATGTTGAGTTGAATTGTGAGTTTTGTGGTTCATTTTTCTGGTATGAAGAAAGATTGTAGTCGGATCACAAATCAAAAAGACCAAAATACTTGCTTTGTTGTATGCAAGGAAAGATCTGTCCCCCTCTTATGAAAAATCTACCACAATTATTGGAGGACTTACTTAAGGGTGAGACTGAAAAGAGTAAGCATTTTATAAAAAATATTCTGTCTTACAACAGTATATTTGCATTTACTTCAATGGGAGGAAAGATTGATGGTGGTCCAGATACTGGGATTTCTTGTAACACCCTCAATCCACTCAGGGATATTACACGCCGTAGAACCTTTCCTCAAGGATCTACCAGGCTGGTAACAACATATAACAACTCAACCATGCCTTTAAGGCTAAAATGACTCAGTAGACCGATTTGGTCTTTGAATAAATACTTACAACTCGAATACAACTCATGCCCACGTAGGGGTCAAAATACAACCGCACCCGTACAACGGGAAACAAATACTGCAGCGGAAAAGAAAATACAACTAGGCCAATACGACATCAACGGATCCTCGTGTGATTAGTATCGTTCATCTTTCATCATCCTTCGTGCCGACCCTGTGCCATGCTCCAAAACCTGAATGCAAAAATAGACATCCACCCCCCGAATACTCGGGGGTTAGCAAAACTCCACTGTTTTGCTAGTGCAAGTACAAGTGCAAAAATACGAGCCATACAATTCACATTCCACGAATAACAATAACCAGGAATCATCAAAGATCCAAACATAATGAAAAGTACTTCCCGAGGCAAGAGTTTGGGTAAAACATTCCGAAACCGAAAGACCACAAGTTGAAGGGAAACAATTTATAAAACAGTTTGAAATGCCATCGAGAGTTTTAATAGAAAACAATTTAGGATTACCGAATCCTTATCTTTCCAAAAATCAACAGGGTCACAGCCCAAAGGTTTTGTTTTCGCCAATAGAAAACCGACAACGATTCACAGGTTAAAACCCACGTCACGTGTCCTCGGCGGACATAAAATCAATACAATATAATCGCCCAAGATACGTAAACCTTGGTCACCAAAAATACAACATCAACTCGTGAATCCAGGGCTATACCATTGGATTCCCTTCGTGGCCCCGTCGGACCCTCCCAAGGTGAGTAGAATGCGTTTTCGAAATCATATACACCAACTCGTGAAGTTTTACTCGTGAATCCAGGGCTATACCATTGGAATTCCCTCCGTGGCCCCGTCGAACCCTCCCGAGGTGAGCAAATACATTCACCAAACATACACACACACTCGTGAAGTTTTACTCATGAATCCAGGGCTATACCATTGGAATTCCCTCCGTGGCCCCGTCGAACCCTCCCGAGGTGAGCAAATACATTCACAAAACAATCAACCGCACTCGTGAATCCAGGGCTATACCATTGGATTCCCTCCGTGATCCCGTCGGACCCTCCCGAGGTGAGCGAAATACATTCACACAATTAACACGTCACAACAAAGATATCCAAACAATTCAACCAGAGGAATCAAACACTTAGCACAACACCACATCAAACCAAAACGCACCGAAAAGAGATAATATACGTACACACGTATTATCAAGCGCAACATCAACACCAAACATATCCAAATATCCACGTAGTCACTTACAACCCACACAATTACAAGACACACGCGTTTTGAAAGAGAGCCTTTAACCAGCTAATCGAATCTTTTGAAAACTTCGTTTCAAACAATCAAACAAACATATAAAGACGATCACCAATTATCATATTCACAAAACAATAATTGTATGGACGAGGTACTTGCCTCAAAATCGGCACGCAAGTATCCCGACGAACACGGCTCAATCCGGAAGCTTCAAACGCCCAATGCTATCGAAGCGGAAGACGGCGGCGAGCGAAAGGGTTCAACACGGTTTCTTCGCAAGAAACACGACCTAACATCATACAATCAATAAATCATCGATCATACGAGGAAGAATAATCGTAGAACGCCCGAAACCCCTAAGACATTTCTTGGACACCTTCAAGGCGTCAGTCAAGAACTCGACTCAAACAACGAATCGATACGATCCAACCATGGAATAATAAAGGAAATGATATAATACATCTAAATATTCATCAGTACATCATAATCCTAAGTTAAATCGGATTAAACGGATGAAAACAACCAAAACACCCAATTTCCCAAAACTAGATTTCTAGGAAATCGGCACGGTCGGTAGATCGGAGGATGTTATAGGACGGATGATTGATGATATGAACCTCAAAACTTCATGGATTCATTGTCCAACAACATCTCTAGAAGATTCACACACCCACAGCGTCACGGGAAGAAAAGAACGAGAAAATGGTGAAGAAAAATCATCACGCCTTAAATAGTGACAGACTCGGCCGTGTCCGGAGGACTCGGCCGTGTCCTGCTAGACACGGTCGCGGCGCGAGGGGCCTTCCGATAGTGACCCGTCCGGCTGACTCGGCACGACTCGGCCGTGTCCTGGAACACGGTCGGGCGTGTCAGCGATCGGTCCGGCATTTCGGACGAGTACGGCACGGGCCGTGTCGGGACGACACGGTCGGGTCTGAGACGAAAACCGGCATTTCGGACGAAGTGCGGCACGGGCCGTGTCGGACGACACGGCCGAGTTCGGCCGGCGTGATCGCCAATAACGAGCGGGTGAGCTAAAGCGACCATAACTCTCTCGTCCGGACTCCGATTGACTCAACGTTTGAACCATTGGAAAGCTAACTCGATGCTCTATAATATTGCAAAGATTTAGAATTTTTGGAGTTACCAAAAATTAATGGTGACTTCACAAAGTCGAACTCCCACGTGAAAAAGTCGATTAAGGACACGGAACTCAATAAAACGACACCGAAACGAACTCGGATGACAAAAAGTGCAGAATTAATCATTCTCGAAATGACGAAAGGTCATGAGCGAGTCGTCAAAACGGACTTCCGCCGAAAAAGAAAATTATCGAATTGAAATTGCGGATATTACATTCTACCCTCCTTAAAAGAAGTTTCGTCCCGAAACTTAAAACAAGTAGGGGGGAGCAATATACCCGCCAGGAAAACTCGACGAGATACACCAAAAACAGAAAACTCGCGCCCAACGGAGAAATGCTGTAAGAAACGCAAAGAGACATACGGCGTGAAAACACGCTCCACGACGACCAACACAACGTCGCCGTTAGGGATATAATAAAACCAACAAATGACAAGCGTCATCAAATGGATAATACAATCAAGTCAATTATCCGAACAATCACAAAACACAACGAACGAATATCAATACGATTGACCAACCCAACGGTACATCAATCAAAACGCGAGCCAACCGCTGAACAAATACGGAATTCCACCGCTCAAGGGTTGGAAGATCAAAAACGAGACTAATTTCCCGAACTTAAGGGAATTAGGAAGGAGCCTGAATGCTCAACGATCACGAAACGAGGACAAAAACCGAACAAACAAAGCGGCCAACCACAACGGTCGAGACAACAAAAGCGAACAATCATGTTCGAATCACGAAGAACAATAAAATTCAAACAACAACTCCAAGGTTCACATCTCGACTCGAGACATTATATGATCCGGTGAAAACAACAACGTATGCATTCACATAAGATCCACATGAAAGGGAATAGAAATTGAAAAGTCACAATGACAAACGAGTTATTCCGAATGATGCCACACTCGTTCGATAAACAAAAACAAGGGGCAGGACAAGCTCAGAAATGTCAACGAACATAAATGAGTCGACAAAGTAGAATATACATAAGTTCAAAATCTGATCCACTTCGAATAAAAGAACTAGTAGAACCAAAAGATGTTACATCCGAACAAGGTTCACAAGTATCGAACCGGACTCGGAAAAGTCACAGCGATAAACAGAAAAACAAGATCACAGCTCGTTCGAACGATGAAACCGAAATACAGAACAAGTTCAGAAAGTGTCAACGAACACGAGCGAGTCGATAGACCTGAGAAAGAGGAAATGCAGGAGTCGAAAATAATACGGGTATTATATTCGACCCTTCTAAAAGAAGTGTCGTTTCCAAACTCACAACACGAAATCAAGGTGACAACACAACAAGCAACGCGAAACATCTTTCAAAGGCCTCTCAAGGCCGATTCGATATTGTCTTTGAGCGCGAACTCCAAAAGTCTCGGTAGACAATTCGCAAAACTGAATTCGGTGTCCCTCGAGTCCACACTTGAAATGTGTTACTGACGAGAAGGACAATTTACACGTGTATGCCCCGGAACATCACGGTTGAAATGCCCCGGCTCGGCATACCGAAAATACAAATGCTAGATACAATGGGGCATAACGTTGCAAAACAACATAGCGGAGATGCCAACTCAGCACAACAAGGAATCATAATACATATCATATACAACGATTATCATCGTAAAATAATACACACAAACACTACAGCAATGACGGTATCGTTCGGCGACCTCAACGGCCCGAACAATAACCAGCACATAATTACAAACATTATGAAATACTCACATATGTACACAAACGTACAAACCCAAGCTTTAACAGCTCACACAGGTGCGATAACACGCAAGCCACCACGAAATGACAACATTAAGGATCGTCATCACACCTCCCACAAGGGCTAACAAAATATATGCGTGGCGAATGACTCGACGCTCACGCTACCAATTCAATCACAATTCGGGGTTAACACCGTAACGAAAGTTCGAAAACCATACACGCATTTCCGGTCCGCAAACAAGAATGATAGGTTTTAAAACAAAAACACCTTTTGAAAACAGTTTGGAAACGACGGTTGATCTTGAGTAAAATTTTACAAAAAGTAGTACAAACACCATTATCGAGACTTTGAAAATCATCTTGCGTTTGAACAAAAATGAGGACACATTTCTTTTAGTGCAAAACTTTCAGAAATATTCGACCCTTGGGTCTAAGAAACTGCATTTGAAAATATCTCAAAATATTTTTGGTCCTCAATCGGAAAATTTTTGAAATGTATTGCGGCATTAGAAAACACCTTGAAAACACCGCAAGAAAATAATTCATTTTAAAAGTACGTCTCGAATTTTAATTTTCTAAGATACTCAAGGTTTTCAAAAATAATTCAATGGGTTAAAATGCCCAAAATTTTCAGGTAATTACAAGGAACAATATAGCGCCGTGGGTCCCGCGCCGGAACCCACCAGGCTAAAAACCTTTTATAAACTACCAAAAAGGCCGATGATGGTAATATTTCAAAAACTATCAAAATCCATTTACAAAATACTAAATTCCGTCATAAGAATTTCGCCAAAATGATCAAGGCCATAATGCCAAAAACTCGGTTAAGGGAATTGGTTTTTGAAATAAAACTCAGTCGGTAAAATACCGAAAGCCATTACAAAAGAACTCACGCAGCGGATAAAAGAAATAAAGTCAAACATGCACAGATGGCAACACTACTCCTCATATGAACGAAAAATGGGAGTCAAATAATCACATAACACGAAATCAAAATCCATAAGAGGATTCCGTCACTTAACAAATAATCATAAAAATAGCTCGTGTCACACGAGGCACAACACAAAGAAGGGAGACTTACATTCACAGGTCGCACGAAGATGATGATCGCCCACGATACTAATCACGACCAACAAACTCAGACGACGCGTCGCGACACGACTTAGTCAGACAAAATCCGACGAGACAAAAACTCAATAGACACCACTAACCCGACAGCCTAGGTTTCCACAACCTAAGCCCCGATACCATTCTGTAACACCCCCAATCCACTCAGGGATATTACACGCCGTAGAACCTTTCCTCAAGGATCTACCAGGCTGGTAACAACATATAACAACTCAACCATGCCTTTAAGGCTAAAATGACTCGATGACGATTTGGTCTTTCAATAAATACTTACAACTCGAATACAACTCATGCCCACGCAGGGGTCAAAATACAACCGCACCCGTACAACGGGAAACAAATACTGCAGTGGAAAAGAAAATACAACTAGGCCAATACGACATCAACGGATCCTCGTGTGATTAGTATCGTTCATCTTTCATCATCCTTCGTGCCGACCCTGTGCCATGCTCCAAAACCTGAATGCAAAAATAGACATCCACCCCCCGAATACTCGGGGGTTAGCAAAACTCCACTGTTTTGCTAGTGCAAGTACAAGTGCAAAAATACGAGCCATACAATTCACATTCCACGAATAACAATAACCAGGAATCATCAAAGATCCAAACATAATGAAAAGTACTTCCGAGGCAAGAGTTTGGGTAAAACATTCAAACCGAAAGACCACAAGTTGAAGGGAAACAATTTATAAAAGCAGTTTGAAATGCCATCGAGAGTTTTAATAGAAAACAATTTAGGATTACGAATCCTTATCTTTCCAAAATCAACAGGTCACATTGAAAGGTTTTGTTTTCGCCAATAGAAAACCGACAACAGTTCACAGGGTTAAAACCCACGTCACGTGTCCTCGGCGGACATAAAATCAATACAATATAATCGCCCAAGATACGTAAACCTTGGTCACCAAAAATACAACATCAACTCGTGAATCCAGGGCTATACCATTGGATTCCCTTCGTGGCCCCGTCGGACCCTCCCAAGGTGAGTAGAATGCGTTTTCGAAATCATATACACCAATTCGTGAAGTTTTACTCGTGAATCCAGGGCTATACCATTGGAATTCCCTCCGTGGCCCCGTCGAAACCTCCCGAGGTGAGCAAATACATTCACCAAACATACACACGCACTCGTGAAGTTTTACTCATGAATCCAGGGCTATACCATTGGAATTCCCTCCGTGGCCCCGTCGAACCCTCCCGAGGTGAGCAAATACATTCACAAAACAAACAACCGCACTCGTGAATCCAGGGCTATACCATTGGATTCCCTCCGTGATCCCGTCGGACCCTCCCGAGGTGAGCGAAATACATTCACACAATTAACACGTCACAACAAAGATATCCAAACAATTCAACCAGAGGAATCAAACACTTAGCACAACACCACATCAAACCAAAACGCACCGAAAAGAGATAATATACGTACACACGTATTATCAAGCGCAACATCAACACCAAACATATCCAAATATCCACGTAGTCACTTACAACCCACACAATTACAAGACACACGCGTTTTGAAAGAGAGCCTTTAACCAGGCTAATCGAATCTTTTGAAAACTCGTTTCAAACAATCAAACAAACATATAAAGACGATCACGAATTATCATATTCACAAAACAAGAATTGTATGGACGAGGTACTTGCCTCAAAATCGGCACGCAAGTATCCCGACGACACGGCTCAACCGGAAAGCTTCGAAACGCCCAATGCTATCGAAACGGAAGACGACGACGAACGAAAGGGTTCAACAAGGTTTCTTCGCAAGAAACACGACCCTAACATCATAAAATCAATAAATCATCGATCATACGAGGAATAATAATCGTAGAACGCCCGAAAACCCCTCTAAGACATTTTACCGGACACCTTCAAGGCGTCGGTCAAGAACTCGACTCAAACAACGAATCGATACGATCCAACCATGGAATAATAAAGGAAATGATATAATACATCTAAATATTCATCAATACATCATAATCCTAAGTTAAATCGGATTAAACGGATGAAAACAACCAAAACACCCAATTTCCCCAAAACTAGATTTCTAGGAAATCTGACCTGATTCGGTAGATCGGAGGATGTTATAGGACGGATGATTGATGATATGAACCTCAAAACTTCATGAATTCATTGTCCAACAACATCTATAGAAGATTCACACACCCACAGCCGCGTACGGGAAGAAAAGAACGAGAAAATGGCTGAAGAAAAACGCTGCCAGGCCTTAAATAGGCTGACAGACTCGACCGTGTCCGGCAGGGACTCGACCGTGTCCTGCTAGACACGGTCGCAGCGCGGAGGGGCCTTCCGATAGTGACCCGTCCGACAGCGACTCGGCACGACTCGACAGTGTCCTGGAACACGGTCAGGCGTGTCGGAAGTCGGTTCCGGCATTTCGGGCGAAATGCAGCACGGGCCGTGTCGGACGACACGGTCGGGTCTGAGACGAAACTTCGACATTTCCGGACGAGTACGGCACGGCCGTGTCGGACGACACGGCCGAAGTTCGGCCGTGATGATCGCCAATAACGAGCGGGTGAGCTAAAACGACCATAACTCTCTCGTCCGAACTCCGATTGACTCACCGTTTGAACCATTGGAAAGCTAACTCGATGCTCTATAATATTGCAAAGATTTAGAATTTTTGGAGTTACCAAAAATTAATGGTGACTTCACAAAGTCGAACTCCCACGTGAAAAAGTCGATTAAGGACACGGAACTCAATAAAACGACACCGAAACGAACTCGGATGACAAAAAGTGCAGAATTAATCATTCTCGAAATGACGAAAGGTCATGAGCGAGTCGTCAAAACGGACTTCCGCCGAAAAAAAAAAATTACCGAAATTCGAAATTGCGGATATTACATTTCTCCACCAATATTTAAGCTTCATGGAGAAAATTATCATTTAATTGGTAGTTTGTTGCCCGCTGATGGTGGATTTTCAAAATTTGCTCAACTTTACATTTATGATATAGAAAATGAGGTTGTCAATAGAATCAAATCTGTTACGTAACATTCCAACTTCTTATTTGTTACATTGCTTATATCATAATTTTATGTATTTACATTATGCATAATTATAAATTAATTAGATTGTAACTGATTATTTCTTTTCCACAGATCAAGGAACAAATATCATAGTCTTAATGCGGATATAGTATATGAGCTGAAGTCAATGCTTGATGAAAATAATATTTTAGTAAAGTCTTTTAGAATCGCAAGGGATAAGATTAAGGAGTGTCATAGTTTGGATGTCAAGTTGAAACTTATTGCTCGAAGAGGTCATGATTGTAATATCTTGAAATTCTACTATACGTGTTTAATGTTATTTTATCCGAATTATATTGTACAGTGTGGAATCTGTACAGTATTGATAAAATAATTGAAAGAGTGAAATATATGTATTGGTATAATTATCGCACTTGATCGACAATTGCATTTGAGGATATAATGTGTCGTGTATACGTATTCGGTATATTGATACGACGAGCAGGAGCAATTGTAAATGGCTAAGTATACAAGCCATAACGTACGTTAAGCGAATGAGCTTATGTACGTTAATCTCCAACAGTTACGTACGTTAACATGAGGTCTTTATGTACGTTAAAGTATCAGGTGAGATACAGTTGGATGATCAGAGAGGACTTTGTAAATACAAGCATAACGTACGTTAAGCACATGAGCTTACGTACGTTAAGGTACAAGCATTGTAATATCCACAATTTCGATTCCCGGTGATTTCTTTTTTTTTCGGCAGAAGTCCATTTTGACGACTCACTCATGACCGTATCGTCATTATGAGAATGATTAGTTCTGCACTTTTTGTCATTCGAGTTCGTTTCGGTGTCGTTTTGTTGAGTTCCGCGTTCTTAAGCGGCTATTCCGCACTTGAGTTCGATTCTTGCGAATCTCATCCGAAACTGTTGTTTCGAGTTTCTCGTAAGTTCATTTAATGTTATTATTCATGTTGCGAGCTTTGGTTTGGTGTTTCGATCGTGTATCGTGTATTTCAGACGTTTTGGGCCATTTTCGTAATTTCCCAAAGTTTTGGGGTGTTTGCCTTCGTATCGTCCTTTCAACCTTCGGGTTGTCGGAACCATGTGTTTGTGTAGTGCTTCACTCGTGTTTTGAATGTTATACTATTCATCGTGTTCGTTCCGTACGTTTTCAGGAATTCGAGTCGTCGAGTCATGGCGGCTAGGCACGGCCCGGCCACGTGTGGCAGGGACCGGCCAGGTGCGCACGAGCTGCGCGCACTGATCGCTTGTTTTCGCGTAGTATGGTTTTCAAATCCGATCAATTTTAAAATTTGTAAAACCTCGGAGTATTTCCAAGGTGTCGAACCCAAGGTAATTGATGTGTCGAAAATAAAGGAATTAACTCTACTCAAAATTTGACTGCTATTTAGGAATCCGAAAAATTGTTTTGATTCTAATTATCTAACTTTACAAATCGAAGAACGAAAATTAAATAAAAGATGAAATATCTAAATTAAGCAAATAAAGCAAATTAGCAAGATAAAATCACAAGTCGAAAGGTAATTGATCCTAGGGTAGTATCATCTAATTGAGTTCACACAATTCATTCATTTAATTCCTTTTCCCCAAATTTTAATTCAATCCTAGAAATAATCACTTAGCCGATCTAGAATTCCGATCAAGGCAACCTAGAAAGATAGTTAATTTAAACCCTTTTCCCCGCCAGGGCTCAAAGAATTGAAATCACTTAAAAAGCACCAACTTATTTATCTATGATTTATCTTTCTCCGCTAGGTCTCAAGATAAAATCATATTGTGCATCAAGTATTTCCACTAATCAATTACTCCTTCCGGACAAAATCAATTAGCTAACATGCATCGATTAAGGGCCCTTTAATCTAACATGAGATTTAACACAACTTGAACACAAGCCTAGGATGAAAGGTCAAAAGGTAATCAAAAGAACATCATGTGAACATCAATTAAAATTACTAACCCTAGAATCAATCAAAGGAGTTAGCCAGACATAATTGAAATTAAACAAGAAATTGATGAAGAATGCATATTATTAATATAAAAAGAGAGATTACAACCCTTACGGATGAACTCCGAGTCTTCAATAATAATTCTCCTCCAAAAAGTTCTTGAATGAAAAGAATAAATCTCGCTAAAAAGATGTAAAAAAAATGTAAAAGATGAAAAAGAATGATAAGGGCTGGTGAAAGATAGATAAAAGATAGCAAAACTAGGTCTAGGAGGGGGTTTATATAGCCTAAGGGGGTTACAATCCCGATTAACCCTAATCTAGGAAACTAAATCCATCCAAAAGAGTCAAATTCCGTCAAAACACGAGAGTCCGCTGGGCAGCCTATCGGCCTGGCCTATCGGCCGATAGGCTGGCCGATAGGTGGTTCGTCGATTTCTTCACTCGGTAGGCAGGAACTCCTTTCGGACGCCCCTATCGGCCGATAGGCTGGCCGATAGGTTCTTCTGTTTTTCGCAAAATTCCGTCTCTTCGTCCGTTTGACTCGACTCTCGGTCCTTTGTCTCGTTTTGGGTCCTTTTGGCTCTAAGAACCTGCAAACACACTAAAACCAACCCAAACGCGTAATACGGCTCGACTAATCATAAATAAGCCAAATACGAGCACATTAATCACGAAACGAGATAAAAACCTAGTATAAAATCCTAGAAATAAGTGGTAAAATTACCACTTATCAAACCCCCCCAAACTTAAGCCTTGTTCGTCCCGAACAACAAAAAGAAAAGAAAAAGAAAGTCGTGAATTATCGTGCAACTCATAGTGTTCAACCTAATCAATACTATCCCGTAATTCTCTCTAAATAATCCGATTGTCGTAAAAGCGAGCTGCACTCAGAATAATGATTCCGCAAAGTAGTCAAGTTCAGTCCTAATCATTCGTTCATAAAGAAAATCCAGCTCAAAGATTAACAAAACGTGAATCAAATCGACCGTCAATATGAAAGGCTAAAATAAACAAGCTAGTTCGTCCCGTTACACAGTCTAGTGGCACAATTTTACGAGTTTCATAACAAATAAACCTCGGTCAGTATTCCCTTATATATATATATGTTCAAGAATTTGATTCGAGTTGACCACTAGGTTAGGATCTCGGGATGTTTCATCGGGGTGATCCTAGGGTGGAACTTCCATTCTCATGTATTAGGAAACCGTTTGACGTAAAAGACACTCATGGGGCACATGGATGGTTCTAGTTACTAAGTTCCCGTCTACAGCGGATAAACAACTCGAATATATAATTTCCGCATGTCCGAATCAAGGTCGCCGTTTTACGCGAGAGTAAACAGCGGGTCACGCGAATACCCCCGGTTACTAGGTTCCCTATCCTTGGCACATGTGAAATATCTAAATCACTAGTCTAATCAGAGTCGTCGTTTTACGCGAGGGTAAACAACGGGTCACGCGAATGCCCCCGGTTACTAAACTTCCCTTCATAGAACAACATTACCTCAATTTTTGGGAAAAACTGACCGACTCTAAACTCAATCTAAGTGCCAACACGACTGATTTAAACAAGCATTTACTCACTATCCTAAGATGTAACCAAACGTATTGGGTGATTTTAAAACAAGTATGTATCGTCTCTTATACGCAAGACCTCTACAATCACGAAAAATTTTGGACCTAAATGAATACTATGCAAACGAAATAATCGACTACAACTCGACTAAAACTCGACCGTTTCTTCAGAGAGAAAAACAGTGTCGTAACATCGGTATCACACAAATAGAAGCACGAAAAATTCACTAAAAAAAAGGAAAACTAAGACAAGCAAGGCTATCTAAAACAAACAACGAAAAGCAAATAAAAGCAAACACGAAATCTAAAAAAAAAAAAAAAAACTACTACGACCTAAAAAAATAGAAACTAGCAAACAAACCAAACGAAAATTAATATAAAAATATAAAAACTAAGCAACCAAAAGCCAAATCCACGCAACACCAATATGATAAGCACAAATAAAAACAACGGCACCAACACAAGCAAATAATGATACAAGGCAAACAAGGTACTCACACGTAAAGAAATTAACAAAGCCGCACTTCTTACCCCCCCCCACAAACTTATTTCGCATCCCAAAGGAGGAATAAGTTTGAAAAGAGAAAGGAGTGGCTTTGTTAGCAGTACCGATCACGGAAGTCGAAGCATATAAAGTGCCGGGTATGTCATATCGGGCGACTATCGGCCGACAGTGGCGATAGGAACCACATCTCTTACGTACCTCATCTCGGGTGGGACTATCGGTCGTTAGGCAGACCCTATCGACCACTGCTTTTAACATCAAAATTTCTTTAATTTTCCTTAGCCTATCGGCCAGGCCTATCGGCCGATAGGCTCGTCCGATAGGATTGTCTGTCTCAAAAATTTTTCAACTCGTTTTACTTCGCATACTTGGTCCCGTTTTTGCTTGGATATGGCGATTAAAGACCTGCAAGTATCCGAAACTCGGCGTGCATGGATTAGAACTTAACAAAAACTAGCAAAGCTACTACGAAACTAGAAACTACAAAAATCACGCAAACGAAAAATCGAAAATAAACGAATACAACGAACTAATATACATACGTTGGGTTACCTCCCAACAAGTGCTACGTTTAACGTCTTTAGCTAGACGATACCTCATTCATCCCGGATCTTCAGTGACAACTCCCCCTTGAACGGGTTTGTTGATATCAAGATAGCATACGCTCCTCTCATTAGGTCGAAACTCGTTCGCCTCCATCATTCGAACATACTCTGGTAATTCCTCGTAAATTTCTTCAACCTCAGAATGTGAGTAAATGGAGTGTGAAATACAATGCTCCAACAAGTCGGATGGGGGCGGCATAATAGACTCAATTTCAAAACATTCCTCGGGCGCATCGTCGGGCTTCTTCATCGCGTCATAGATGGAAATTTTTAGATTTTGATCATTAACCCGGAAAGTAAGATCACCCTCCTGGACGTCGATAAGTGCTCTCCCCGTCGCTAGAAACGGTCTCCCAAAGATCAATGGTTGATTCTCGTCCTCGGGCATATCAAGAACTACGAAATCGGCCGGGAAGACCAAGTGTTGGACTCTAACGAGCACATCTTCCACAATTCCCCTCGGATAAGTGATCGACCGGTCCGCCATGAGTAGAGAAATGGTAGTCGGCTTCATCTCCCCAATCTTCAACCTCTTAAAGATGGATAGAGGCATAAGATTGATGCTTGCCCCGAGATCACACAACCCATTACGGAACATTTGGTCGCCAATCATGCATGTCAAAGTAAAACGTCCCGGATCCTTCTGCTTGAGCGGAAGTTTGTTTTGAATGATAGCGCTACACTCCTCTGTCATATTTATTGTTTCAAACTTCCTCAACTTCCTCTTGCTTGCCACAGCGTCTTTCAAGAATTTTACGTAACCCGGCATGTCTCTCAAAGCGTCTAGAAGTGGAATGTTGATATTCACCTTTTGAAACATGTCGATAAATTGTTGAAGCTTTTCATCATATCTCGACTTGGCCAATCGCTGTGGAAATGGAGCTTTTTCCTCAAAATCTTTCATATTCGAACTTCCAGGAGCCTTTCGGCCGATAGGAGGGTCGATAGGCTCCACTGCTGGCATTCTGGCTGGGTATCGGGTGGGCCTATCGGCCGATAGGCTACCCGATAGGTTCTGCTGTATTCCATCTTCTTTCTCGTTTTCTGCTCCCGTTTCTAGTACATCTTTGTTTCCATATTTCTCAACTTCAGCCCCATGATTACTGTACCTCGTTCCACTCCGAAGCTCGATTGCGTTGCATTGTTGTGTCTTCGGGTTGGTCTCGGTGCTGCTCGGAAAATGGCCCGGCTTATGAAATCCGGCTTGGGCGTTCGCCATTTGACTCATTTGGGTCTCCACCATCGACATCTGCTTTGTCAAAGCTATCACTGAATTTCCAATAGATGTCACACTATGCTCGAGAGCCCCGAACCTCTTGTCTACTTTATAAATAAAATCTTTTTGGCTCGCCTCCAACCGTTCCAACATCTCTTCCATCGGTGTCTTAGCAATCGGCTCTTGAATAACCCCGTTTTTCACGTTAAATCCCGGTGGTGGCTGGAGAGCATTGTTCGGGTTGGCATAGGAGAAATTAGGGTGGTTTCGATTGTTCGGATAATAGTTCCCCATATTTCCCCCTTGCCGGAAGTTTCCTTCTTGCATGTAATTCACATCCTCCTTAACTGCAATAGGCTCGTTTAGCTCCTCAAAAACTGAATTGACTCCCAAAGTATTCTTTCTTAGCATCTCAAGTTCTTTTTGTTGTCTTTCAAATTTCGCCTTCAAATCACCGTAGGCGTCCTCGTCACCGGATGGAACCTTTCTTCTCGCCATCTTCCTATCGGTCACCTCCTCGTAATCATTGTTGACCGCTAGCTCAATGAGATTCTTGGCCTCTTCATAATCGTTAGCTAGAAATCCCCCTTTCGATGAATAGTCCAACTCTCTTCTAGCCTTCCTCGTCAAACCCCGATAAAACCGAATATAGATCTCCTCTTTGTCAATTCCATGTTGTGGGCATTTGCGAAGTAGCTTCTTAAATCGGATCCATGCCTCGTATAAGTATTCATCTTCATATTGCTCGAATTGCAAGATATCGTTGATTTGTTTTTGCACCTTCGAGGGAGGATAGAACTGTGCTAAGAACAACCGGGTCATCTCTCTCCAAGTACCAATTTCCTTCCGATCTAGGCTCTTGTACCAATCTAGCGCATCGTCTTCTAAGGAGAACCGGAATAGGCGGAGTTTAATGACATCCGGAGGCACTCCGTTTTGCTTGATGGTGGCACATATGTCCAAAAACGACTCAAGATGAGCGTTTGGATCTTCATTAACCCCTCCTCCGTATGTTTGAGACTTCACTGTAGCGATGAGGGACGGCTTAAGCTTGAAGTTGTTGGCATCAATCTTTCCCCAACCTCCTTCTTGATAATCGTCCAGCTTAGGTCGAAAGCGGGCATTCAAAGGGATCTTCTCGGGACGAGCGAGTTCTCGTGGTGGGTCAACAATGCCGGCCATGGTATCAACGAAAGGTATATAAATAGTCTCGGTTCTCGCTTCTTGCTTCTTCCTCCTCAAAGACTTCTCGATTTCCGGATCCAAAGGAAATAAGTCCTTTCCTTGGGATCTTGTGATCATGCACCGCCTACAAGGAAGAGAAAACAAGATGTGAGGAAACGAGATCGAATATTAATAATAAAAGTAAACTACCTAAAGTAACAATCTCTTCTTTTTCGAATTATTCCCTTAAATTTTCTATCAATTCCCGACAACGGCGCTTTAAATTGATCGCTTGTTTTCGCGTAGTATGGTTTTCAAATCCGATCAATTTTAAAATTTGTAAAACCTCGGAGTATTTCCAAGGTGTCGAACCCAAGGGAATTGATGTGTCGAAAATAAAGGAATTAACTCTACTCAAAATTTGAATGCTATTTAGGAATCCGAAAAATTGTTTTGCTTCTAATTATCTAACTTTAAAAATCGAAGAACGAAAATTAAATAAAAGATGAAATATCTAAATTAAGCAAATAAAGCAAATTAGCAAGATAAAATCACAAGTCGAAAGGTAATTGATCCTAGGGTAGTATCATCTAATTGAGTTCACACAATTCATTCATTTAATTCCTTTTCCCCAAATTTTAATTCAATCCTAGAAATAATCACTTAGCCGATCTAGAATTCCGATCAAGGCAACCTAGAAAGATAGTTAATTTAAACCCTTTTCCCTTGAGAACTCAAAGAATTGAAATCACTTAAAAAGCACCAACTTATTTATCTATGATTTATCTTTCTCCGCTAGGTCTCAAGATAAAATCATATTGTGCATCAAGTATTTCCACTAATCAATTACTCCTTCCGGACAAAATCAATTAGCTAACATGCATCGATTAAGGGCCCTTTAATCTAACATGAGATTTAACACAACTTGAACACAAGCCTAGGATGAAAGGTCAAAAGGTAATCAAAAGAACATCATGTGAACATCAATTAAAATTACTAACCCTAGAATCAAAAGGAGTTAGCCAGACATAATTGAAATTAAACAAGAAATTGATGAAGAATGCATATTATTAATATAAAAAGAGAGATTACAACCCTTACGGATGAACTCCGAGTCTTCAATAATAATTCTCCTCCAAAAAGTTCTTGAATGAAAAGAATAAATCTCGCTAAAAAGATGTAAAAAAAATGTAAAAGATGAAAAAGAATGATAAGGGCTGGTGAAAGATAGATAAAAGATAGCAAAACTAGGTCTAGGAGGGGGTTTATATAGCCTAAGGGGGTTACAATCCCGATTAACCCTAATATAGGAAACTAAATCCATCCAAAAGAGTCAAATTCCGTCAAAACACGAGAGTCCATTGGCACCTATCGGCCTGGCCTATCAGCCGATAGGCTGGCCGATAGGTGGTTCGTCGATTTCTTCACTCGGTAGGCAGGAACTCCTTTCGGACGCCCCTATCGGCCGATAGGCTGGCCGATAGGTTCTTCTGTTTTTCGCAAAATTCCGTCTCTTCGTCCGTTTGACTCGACTCTCGGTCCTTTGTCTCGTTTTGGGTCCTTTTGGCTCTAAAAACCTGCAAACACACTAAAACCAACCCAAACGCGTAATACGGCTCGACTAATCATAAATAAGCCAAATACGAGCACATTAATCACGAAACGAGATAAAAACCTAGTATAAAATCCTAGAAATAAGTGGTAAAATTACCACTTATCACGCACGATCCGGTGCTCATGCGGCCCTGACTGCACATGCACGAGAGTGCTCGTGCCCAGTGCTCGTGCATCCCGGAAGATTGCCGACAGTGGGCGCGCACGACCCGGCGCACGACCGGCCGCTCGTGCGTGCCTGCTCGTGCGTCGCTGGGCAGTATATATGATCGAGCAGACGGGTTTACACCCATTTTTCTCATCCCTCTCACTTCCTTCCGCGGCTGGCGCTTGGAGTACATGATTAGATGTTGTTTATCTATCAATCCACGAAGTTCTTGAGTTTCTAACATCAATCAATCATCCCATAACCTCCTCCGATCTACCGAATCAAGGTTAGATTTCTTGATAATCTAGTTTTGGGGAAATTGGGGTTTTTGTTGGATTTCGTCCGTTTGAGCCGTAATAACTTAGATTATTGATGGATTATTGATTATTTAGATGTATTATAGCATTTCCCTTATTATTCCATGGTTGGATCGTATCGATTCGTTTTTTTTGGTCGAGTTCTTGATCGACGCTTTGAAGGTGTCCGGTAGAATGTCATAGAGGGGTTTTCGGACGTTCTACGATTATTCTTCCTCGTATGATTATTGATTTATTAATTATATGTTGTTAGGGTCGAGTTCTTGCAAAGAAACCGAGTTGAACCCTTCCATTCGTTGTCTTCTTCGTGGTACAAGCTTCCCGGTCGAAACGTGTTCTTCGGGGTATTCGATAACGGTTATCGAGGAAAGTATCTTATTATACGACTTGTATCTTGCGACTAGTAATCACGTATGAGATATATGATGATTTTTCTTGCCTATGTAAATATATTCCGTTTAAATTGGTTGTGTATTCCGTAAATTGAAGGCTTTGTGGTAATAGTGTTATATTGGTATACGTGTTAGGTGTTGTGCCATTTGTGCAGGATTGCGACGTACATATGGATGGTTGTACATTTGGTTGTGCAATGTATTGTGTACCGATCGTGTGTTATGTTGGTTATGTGTCGTTGATTGATGATAGTTGTTGCGAGTGTTGAGATTGTGTTGGATGTGCAAACCATCTAAGTTTGTGCCGGGCATGGTTGGTCATCGTTGAGTTATTTTGATGATTATGATAATTGTGTTGTTTTGGTTTACATACTTGATTATACATTTCGGTGTAATGTGGAATGGCTTGACATTTGATGATTATAAGTTGTGTCGTGTCGATGTGTGTGTGTGCGTTCCAGGTAGGGTCTGACGAGGCCTCTGGAGTTCGGTACATGATGTGTATGAACAAGGTGTGTGATCCAGGTAGGGTCTGACGAGGCCTCTGGAGTTCGGTACATGATGTGTACGTACAATGTGTGTGATCCAGTTAGGGTTTGACGAGGCCTCTGTAGTTCGGTAAATGATTTGTACGAACGATGTTTGTGGCCGGGTAGGTTCCGTCGAGGCCTCCGGAGTTCGGTACATGATGTGTACGAACAGTGTGTGTGGTCCGGGTAAGGTCCGTCGAGGCCTCCGGAGTTCGGTACATGATGTGTACGAACAACGATCGTATAATAATGATTGTTTGGGTAACATTTTAAATATGGATCACGGACTCATAATGATATCTCACCTAGTGTGTTTTGAAACGAGAATCGGGCTAAGGCCCTAATGTTTACGAAAAGGTTTTGTAAATTGGGACTCGAGGTCCAAAAGAATTTCTGCTTTAAAAATCCCCGAGATGATGTGTTCCTTTTCAAATATCTCTTGCTTGAGTTCGAAATTCTAAAACTTCTCGGGAACATTTTTATAATTGATTTCCATATTAAATTTGTAGTTGCTATTTACTTGTTGCATTTCATATCATATTTTACTTGCACTAGTAAAACAGTGGAGTTTTACTAACCCCCGAGTAATCGGGGGTGGATGTCTGTTCTGCGTCCAAGTACATACAGGTTCAGGGGAGAAGTCACAGGATTGGCACAAGAGGATGACGAGTTGCGATACTAATCAAGAGTCGAGAGTTGGTATAGTTTGGTTGTATTGTTAGAGTTGATTTCAGTCTTCCGCTGTATTGTTTTTCGACCCCTGTGTGGGTAATGTTGTGTTAGTCAGTTCTGTTGATGGAGTTGTGTGAACTCATCGGTCTGTGTGTTCATGTGTAAGTGACCTTAACGGTCTATATTATTATATTATTTGACCCTGGTCGGGCAAGCATTTGGTTGTTTATGGATGTTTAGCCTGGTAGATCCTTGTGGAAAGGGTCTACAACATGTAATATTCCCATACGGTTTTGGGGGTGTTACATTTATGGTATTAGAGCTTAGGTTGCGGTAACCTAGGCTGTCGGGTCGAGTCAAGTCATGATTTATCAAGTAATGTGTTGTCTTGTCGTTTGAGTCGTCAGGTGACAAGTTGAGTTGTGCGTAGTCACAACGTGTCGGTTATGTTGTCGGACGAGATTAGTATCGTAGGCGATCGTCACCTTCGTGCGACCTGTGGATGTAAGTCTCCCTTCTTTGTGTTTGTGCCTCGTCTGGTGCGAGTTACAGGTATGATTATGAGTTAATTGACAGAATCCTCTTATGTATTTTGATTTCGTGAGATGTTGTTATTTGACTCTCATATTTCGTTCATATGAGGAGTAGTGTTGCTGGATTGTGCATGTTGGACTGTATTTCTTTTATCCGCTGCGTGAGTTCTTTTGTAATGGCTTTCAGTATTTTACCGACTGAGTTTTATTTCGAAAACTGATTCCCTTAACCGAGTTTTTGGTATTGTGGCCTTGATCGTTTTGGCGAAATTTTTATGACGGTATTTAGTATTTCGTAAATGGCTTTTGTGAGTTTTTGAAATATTGCCGTCATCGGCCTTTTTGGCGTTTTTGTAAATGGTTTTTAGCCTACTGGGTTCCGGCGCGGGACCCACGGCGCTATAATGTTCCGTGTAATTACCTAAAATTTTTGGGCATTCTAGCCCATTGATTTTTCTTTGAAAACCTTGAGTATCTTAGAAAATAAATTTCGAGATGTATTTTTAAAATGAATTATTTTCTCGTAGAACATCCAAGGTGCCACAATATGTTTCAAAATTCTTCTACCTCGAGGACGAAAATGTTTTGAGATATTTTCAATGTTTTAGAAACACTTTTACTTAGACCCGAGGGTCGAATATTTCTGAAAGTTTTTCACTAAAAAAAAGGGTCCTCAATTTTGTTTCTACGCAAGGTGGTTTTCAAAGTCTCGACAATGATGTTTGCTCAACTTTTTGTAAAGTAATACTCAAGATCAACTGGTGTTTCCAAACTGTTTTCAAAAGGTGGGTTTCGTTTCTAAAACCCATCATTTACTGCTTGTGGTCGGAGAAGGTGTGTATGATGTTGGTATTGTCGTTAGGGTGTTAGCCCTCCGAATTGTGATTGAATTAGTGGCGTGAGCGTTGAGTCGTTGCCACACATTTGTTACGTTAGCCCTCTGTGAGAGATGTGATGTTGATCTTTAATGTTGTCGTTTCGTGGCGATTTGCGTGCTATCGCACCTGTGCGAGCTGTTAGAGCTTGGGTTATTATGATCGTGTACATTTATGATTGTTTCGTGATATTTTGTGTTTGTGTGCTGGTTATCATTCGGGCCGTTGTAATCGTCGAACGATGCCGTGGTTGTTGTGATTTTAGTATGTGTTGATATGTTATGCCAAATTGGCATCTCAGGTTTGTTGCTTTATGATGTTACGTCCCATTGTATCTAGCATTTGTATATTCGGTATGCAGAGCCAAGGTGTTTCAACCGTGGTGTGCCGGGGGCATGCACGTACCAATTGTCCTTCTCGTTAGTAACGCATCTCAAGTGTGGACCCGAGAGACGCAGGATCCAGTTTTGCGAGTTGGGTTCTGAGTCTTTCGGGGCACGAACTTCAGTACAGATATCAGGATCGGCTCTAAGAGGCCCATGGGAAATGTTTTCGTCGACTGCTTTTGCGTTGTTGCCTTGTTTCCGTTATTGTGAGTTGCGGGGACGACCTTATTTTATAAGAGATCGAATGTAATACCCGTATTGTTTTTGGACTTCTGCATTTCCTCTTTTTCAGGTCTATCGACTCGCTCGTGTTCGTTGATACTTTCTGAACTTGTTCTGTATTCTGGTTTCATCGTTCGAACGAGCCGTGATCTTGTTTTGGGTCGATCTGGTTATCGCTGTGACTTTTCCGAGTTCGGTTCGATTCTTGTGAACCTTGTTCGGAAGTAACAACTTTTGGTTCTACTAGTTCTTTTTTTCGAAGTGGATTGGATTTGGAACTTCTGTATTTTCGACTCTGTCGACTAATTTATGTTCGTTGACATTTTCTGAGCTTGTCCTGCCCCTTGCTTTTGTTGATCGAACGAGCGTGGTATTGTTTCGGAATAACTCGTTTGTCGTTATGACTTTTCAATTTCTATTCCCTTTCCTGTAGACCTTATGTGAATGCACATGTTGTTGTTTTCACCGGATCATATATTGTCTCGAGTCGAGATGTGAACCTTGGAGTTGTTGTTTGAATTTTATTGTTCTTCGTGATTCGAACATGATAGTTCGATTTTTGTTGTCTCAATCGTTATGGTTCGATCGTTTGATTGTTCGGTTTTTGTTTATCTTGTTTCGTTATTGTTGAACAATCAGACTCTTTCGTAATTCCCTTAAGTTCGGGAAATTAGTCTCGTTTTCGATCTTACAACCCTTGGGTGGTGGAATTCCGTATTTGTTCAGCGATTGGCTCGCGTTTTGATTGATGTATCGTTGGGTTGGTCAATCGTATTGATTTTCGTTCGTTGTGTTTTGTGTTTGTTCGGATAATCGACTTGATTGTATTATCTATTTGATGACACTTGTCACTTGTTGGTTTTATTATGTCTCTACCGGTGGCGTTGTGTTGGTCGTCATGGAGCATGTTTTCACACCATATATCCCTTTGCGTTGCTTGTAACGTTTCGCCGTTGGGCATAAGTTACATGTTTCTTGTGTATCTCGTTGAGTTTTCCTGGTGGAATATTGGATCTCCCTACTTATTTTAAGTTTCGGGACGAAACTTCTTTTAAGGAGGGTAGTATGTAATATCCGTAATTTCGATTCCCGGTGATTTCTTTTTTTTTTTCGGCGGAAGTCCATTTTGATCGCTCATGACCGTATCATCATTATGAGAACGATTAATTCTGCACTTTTTGTCATTCGAGTTCGTTTCGGTGTCGTTTTGTTGAGTTCCACGTTCTTAAGCGGTTTTTCTGCACTTGAGTTCGATTCTTGCAAATCTCATCTAAAACTGTTGTTTCGAGTTTCTCGTAAGTTCATTTAATGTTATTATTCATGTTGCGAGCTCTGGTTTGGTGTTTCGATCGTGTATCGTGTATTTCGGATGTCTTGGGCCATTTTCGTAATTTTCCAAAGTTTTGGGGTGTTTGCCTTCGTATCGTCCTTTCAACCTTCGGGTTGTCGGAACCATGTATTTGTGTAGTGATTCACTCGTGTTTTGAATGGTATACTATTCATCGTGTTCGTTCCGTACGTTTTCGGGAATTCAAGTCGTCGAGTCATGGTGGCTAGGCACGGGCCGGCCACGTACGGCAGGGACCGGCCAGGTACGCACGAGCGTGATGCACGAGCTGCGGGCACGATCCGGTGCGCGTGCAGCCCTGACTGCACACGCACGAGCGAGTGCTCGTGCCCAGTGCTCATGCGTCCCGGCAGATTGCCGCGATGGGAGCGCCACGACCGGCGCCACGACGGCGCCGTGCGTGCTGCTCGTGCGTCGGCCAGGCGATATATGATCGAGAAGACGGGTTTACACCCATTTTTCTCATCCCTCTCACTTCTTTCCGCGGCTGGGGCTTGGAGTACATGATTAGATGTTGTTTATCTATTAATCCACGAAGTTCTTGAGTTTCTAACATCAATCTATTATCCCATAACCTCCTCCGATCTACCGAATCAAGGTTAGATTTCTTGATAATCTAGTTTTGGGGAAATTGGAGTTTTTGTTGGATTTCATCCGTTTGAGCCGTAATAACTTAGATTATTGAGGGATTATTGATTATTTAGATGTATTATATCATTTTCCTTATTATTCCATGGTTGGATCATATCGATTCGTTTTTTTTGGTCGAGTTCTTGATCGACGCCTTGAAGGTGTCCGGTAGAATGTCATAGAGGGGTTTTCGGACGTTCTACGATTACTCTTCCTCGCATGATCGTTGATTTATTAATTATATGTTGTTAGGGTCGAGTTCTTGCAAAGAAACCGAGTTGAACCCTTCCGTTCGTTGTCTTCTTCGTGGTACAAGCTTCCCGGTCGAACCGTGTTCTTCGGGGTATTCGGTAACGGTTATCGAGGCAAGTATCTTATTATACAACTTGTATCTTGCGACTAGTAATCACGTATGAGATTTATGATGATTTTGCTTGTCTATGTAAATATGTTCCGTTTGAATTGGTTGTGTATTCCGCAATTTGAAGGCTTTGTGATAATAGTGTTATATTGATATACGTGTTACGTTTTGTGCCATTTGTGCAGGATTGCGATGTACATATGGATGGTTGTACACTTGGTTGTGCAATGTATTGTGTACCGATCGTGTGTTATGTTGGTTGTGTGTCGTTGATTGATGATAGTTGTTGCGAGTGTTGAGATTGTGTTGGATGTGCAAATCATCTAAGTTTGTGCCGGGCGTGGTTGGTCATCGTTGAGTTGTTGTTATGATTATGATAATTGTGTTGTTTTGGTTTACATACTTGATTATACATTTCGGTGTAATGTGGAATGGCTTGACATTTGATGATTATAAGTTGTGTCGTGTCGATGTGTGTGTGTGTGTTCCGGGTAGGGTCTGACGAGGCCTCTGGAGTTCGGTACATGATGTGTACGAACAAGGTGTGTGATCCAGGTAGGGTCTGACGAGGCCTCTGGAGTTCGGTACATGATGTGTACGAACAAGGTGTGTGATCCAGGTAGGGTCTGACGAGGCCTCTGGAGCTCGGTACATGATGTGTACAAACAAGGTGTGTGATCCAGGTAGGGTCTGACGAGGCCTCTGGAGTTCGGTACATGATGTGTACAAACGATGTTTGTGGCTGGGTAGGGTACGTTGAGGCCTCCGGAGTTCGGTACATGGTGTGTACAAACAGTGTGTGTGGTCCGGGTAAGGTCCGTCGAGGCCTCGGAGTTCGATACATGATGTGTACGAACAACGATCGTATAATAGTTATTGTTTGGGTAACATTTTAAATATGGGTATCGGACTCATAATGATATCTCACCTAGTGTGTTTTGAAACGAGAATCGGGCTAAGGCCCTAATGTTTACGAAAAGGTTTTGTAAATTGGGACTCGAGGTCCAAAAGAATTTCTGCTTTAAAAATCCCCGAGATGATGTGTTCCTTTTCAAATATCTCTTGCTTGAGTTCGAAATTCTAAAACTTCTCGGGAACATTTTGATAATTGATTTCCGTATTAAATTCGTAGTTGCTATTTACTTGTTGCATTTCGTATCGTATTTTACTTGCACTAGTAAAACAGTGGAGTTTTACTAACCCCCGAGTAAACGGGGGGTAGATGTCTGCTCTGCGTCCAGGTACATGCAGGTTCAGGGGAGCAGTGACAGGATTGGCACAAGAGGATGACGATCTGCGATACTAATCAAGAGTCGAGAGTTGGTAGAGTTTGGTTGTATTGTTAGAGTTGATTTTGGTCTTTCGCTGTATTGTGTTTCGACCCCTGTGTGGGTAATGTTGTGTTAGTCAGTTCTGTTGATGGAGTTGTGTCACCTCATCGGTCTGTGTGTTCATGTGTAAGTGACCTTAACGGTCTGTATTATTATATTGTTTGACCCTGGCCGGGCAAGCATTTGGTTGTTTATGGATGTTTAGCCTGGTAGATCCTTGTGGAAAGGGTCTACGGTGTGTAATATTCTCATACGGTTTTGGGGGTGTTACAAGCATAACGTGCGTTAGGAGGAGCACATAACGTACGTTATGCAGAGAATCAAACAAGACTAGGTTGTGACCGATGGGTGGGTCCCGTGGTCCGCAACTTTCGGCGCAGAATGTGGATGGGCGAGTTAATACTGAGGTTAACATACGATATGATTGGTGTATTACGTATGATAAATGGACATTTACTGTAGCAAGTCAACGTATGTATTACGTACACTATGGCCTATGCATTACGTACATAAACGATCGAACGAAATGAGGCAGTGAGGTCTGGAATGATGTTACATATGCTATGTAGGACATGTAGCGTACGTTATGAAGCATTACGTACGTTAATGTTGATTGATAACGTATGTAACAAGCTGTGCAGATTATAAATTAAGGTTCGGTCTCTCATTTCTTCACCAGAATAAAACGATGTCTTCCTCCCAACTTCGTCCCCGCTGCATATGTAAGTGAGAATAAGCCTCTTATAACTTTGTTATGAGCTTGGAAACATGGATTTGAGGCTTGGATATGAAGATATTGATGATTCTTGAGGAGTTTGATTTCGTTATTCATGTTCGTGAGGTATGTTGACCAACTATACACCTTGAATTCAGATTTTTGATGATGTTGTTGATTAATAATTCGTATGAAGATGATTATGGTGTTGTTGTTGTGATTATTGAGGTTATGTGAATTGTATGTTGAAGGATATGATGATATATGTCTTCGATTATGTTATTTGTTATAATCATGATTATGGAGTCATGGTGTTCTTGGTGTTCTTGCTATATATATCACATCAAAGAGGAAAATGTGATAGGATACGTAATGGTTTTTAAGTATAATCATGGATTTGATGATTGAAACCAATGCTATATTGATTGTAGTTGTAGAATTCGTATGTTCTTGATGAAATACGAATCATGATAACAATTTTGAATCCGGAAAGATTATGGTTAATCTTATAACAAGATTATCAATGGTACTGAACTATTTGGATAGTTCGGATTGTCGATTATGCCGATAGTAGTGTTTTACTGTGAAATTTACAATTATGAACAAGGAGGAATCTTGTTAATTCGTGTGAATTCGGAATAGATTATGTTATGTAATCCTTGCTATCGGGATGAGTTGATCATTGATAAGAGTATAGGATTATGGAATCGTATTGTGGTTATGGATTCGTGATTTATTGATTTGGGTTGTTCAGATTGTGTTTAATCGAGATATTGTAGAACAGTTGGATTTAGTGATCGGTTATATTGATTGTTAAATTGTTTATCGAGTTGCGGCTTCTATTGTTGATATGAGTTCGTGTTTGTTAAGATAGATTAGTTGTTTTTGTATATGGCTGAGGTATCGTTGAACCGTTGAGTTTGATTGGTTGGCTATGTCGGTTATTGATTGTTATCAGGATTGCTATTAATTGATTTCTTCAATAGGTTATGATATATGATCATTGATTAGAACCGTGCTTCGCAGTCGTATTCGAGGATGTTCGTGAAGTGCTTCGGTCAGGGCCGAGGAGCTCGTAGACGAAGTCAAGGAATCGGTAACGGATTCACTATCACCGTATCGGTATCGAGGCAAGTTACTACTTGCTCAGTTATAATATTTAATGAATGGTTTCAGTTTTATTTTGTTTATAATACATATAGCAATGATTATTATTGTGAACTGTGGAGATTTGGATTGTATATTGTTTTTCCGATTTTGGGAGTTAAATTATAATGTATATGATTTACTTCGGTTATTAGCATAATTGGGTATCGAGGATACATTATGGTAAAGACGAGGATATGAGTCATCTATAGTCTATGGTACGTTTGGATCGCCGAGCATTGAGGATAATCGTCGGTGATGAATCGATATTGCTCCCGAAGGACTCGGGGCAAGTATCTTAATTTGATTTTGGTTTAGTGTTGATGATTTTGATCATGCATATTGACATTCATGTTGTTGAACATGAGGTCGTCCTAGTTGATTTGTCATAATGTCGTTCATGTTATTGAGTCATTTGTTGTTCATGTTGATGAACATATTGATTTGCATATGTGTATGCATAATTGTATTGTATATGTTGTATTGATCCAATCAGATCGTGTGATCTATGCTGAGGGCACTGGATCAGTTGTCCACCCCATGTTGGTCCAACGGGATTATCTTGGGATCTATGCTGACGGCGCTGGATCATTGGATGGGCTTTCCACCTCGTGTTGGTCCGACGGGATCATCTTGGGATCTATGCTGAGGGCGCTGGATCATTAGATTACCCTGTGTTATGTTGATGGAATCACGTGGATTCGCATCGTTGGATTTGCCATATGTTGTTGTGCATATGTGTATTGTGTAATATCCGAAATTTCTACTACTATTGTTTAATGTTATTTTATCCGAGTTATGTTGTACAACGTGGAATCTGTACAGTATGGATAAAATAAATGAAGGACTGAGATGTCAGTATCGGTATAATTGTCGTATTTGGTCGACAATTGTATTTGAGGATATAATGTGTTGAGTAATGTATTCAGTATGCCGTATGTTCATATTTGGTATGCCAAGATGTTGGACGAGGATAGCTGAAAATGGCTAAGTACATCCACGTTAGCGCACGCTATGAGATATGCTTAGCGCACGCTACGAGGTATGAGTAGCGCATGCTACGTGGTGCAGTTAGCGTACGCTAATAGGTTCGAATTACGTACGCTAAGGAGGATCCTTAACGTACGTAAGGCATTATGGGAAAGGTTCGGAAGGCGGCCGACAGGTAGGCCCGGGCTGATGTTTATCGGCATTTAGCGCACGCTACCAAGGAAGGTTAGCGTACGCTAATATTAGATCGTCCGACAGGGAATCTTGGCTTTCAGCGAGTGGACACGGTCACTTGTGACGTGTGTCCAGATAAGGTCATCGGGTGTTTGTCATGTTGGGCTAGAGCACGCTAAACCGTATGGTTAGCGCACGCTAATTCCAGATCGGTCAAAGGAATCCCGGGAATCGCGGATGCTTTCGTAATGTGGGGGCACGAGTGGTAGGTGAATACTGTAGTAAGTCAACTTCGGATAGCGCACGCTAAGGGCAAAGGACTTGCGTACGCTAGACAGTGTAAGTTACGTACGCTAATGCATGGGCATTACGTACGCAAGCACATATACGAAGCCAGACAGTGGCCTCTGGAACCCGATAGCGCACGCTAAGGCTGTTGCGCACGCTAAACATGATATGTTAGCGCACGCTAGTAATGTATTCTATATAAGGGGACTGACGGGTTTTGAGATGCATTTAGTCCATTTTTTCTCCTTCAGTCGATAGAGAGAGATTTGGGAGGTTCTTGAGGTTCCCAAACACGGTGAGACAATGATTTTTAACAATATTAAGATGGAGAGCATGGATTGAAGCCTTGTTCTTCAAGTTATTCATGATTCTTGGAATGGAACCAAGTGTTCATATTCTTGGTTCGTCCAATCCAGGTAATTTTCGTATCCCTTTGATGGTGGTTCGTTTTTCTTGGATGATTACATGTGAGGAGCATGTTGGATAATCATATGATGACATTATATGATATTCAATGGAATTTTGATAAGAGTTTCGGATGTTAGTTAAGATTCTTCATACTATAAGGATGTTGATTCATTTAACCCGATCTAAGATGGATTTCTGAATCTTGGTAATTATATTGGTCGAGTTAGATGAGATGAATCATGATACTAGGTTGAATTCCAGATTAAGTATGATATGATCCTTGTTATCGAGTTAGTTTGATTGTTGATGTTGTTATTGATATATGGACATTGATATGATCCTTGTGATAGTTATGGTGTCGTTTATCTTCAAGAGATATGGAGATTTATGTCTCCCTTCATTCGGATTCGTAGTCGCAAGATATTAGTCGATGCTTGGAATGCATGCCACTGTACAACATTAGCGCACACTAAGCTTACTGGCTAGCGCATGCTAACGGGAGCAACATAGCGCACGCTACATTATGCGTTTAACGTGGGCTAAGTAGGCAGACAGTGCAGTATTTTTGTGTTGTTCTTATGAATTCGTGATGGTTTGATTTGGTTTGTTCTAACTGCGTTTATTCGAGGTTTTGTTGAACCGTTGAGTTCGATTGGTTAGTTTTGTCGGTTGTTGATTGTTATCCGATATGTGTTATTTGATTACTTCGATAGGTTGAGATTATTGATCGGTGATTATAACCGGATGTTGCGGTCGTGTTCAAGTATGTCCATTGTGTTGCTTTTGATCGGGGCTGAGTAGCTCGTAAACAAAGGCAATGTGTTCAGTAGCAGCTTCGTGGTATCGGTATCGAGGCAAGTTATTACTTGCTCAGTTATAATATTTAATGAATGGTTTCAGTTTCATTTCGTTTATAATGCATATAACGATGACTATTATTATGAACTCTGGGTATTCGGATCGCATATTGTTCTTCCAATTCTGGGAGGTAAATCATAATGTATATGCTTTATCTCAGTTATTGGTATGTTCGGGTATCTAGGTTACATTATGGTAAAGACGAGGATATGAGTATCTATAGTTCATTGCACGTTTGGATTGCCGAGCATTGAGGATAAATTCCGGTGATGATTTGACATCGAGATTACTCCTGAAGGACTCGGGACAAGTATCTTAGTTTGACTCGATTTAGTGTTAATGATGTTGATCATGCAGGTTGTCATTAATGTTGCTGAACATGAAGTCGTCCTAGTTGTTTCATCATAGTGTCGTTCATGTTTGATTCATATGTTGTTCCTGTTTATGAACATTTTGATTTGCATATGTGTATGCATAATTGTGTTGTTTGTTTTGTGTTGATCCGATGGGATCGTGTGATCTATGCTGAGGGCGCTGGATCAGATGTCCGCCTCGTGTTGGTCCGACGGGATCATCTTGGGATCTATGCTGAGGGCGCTGGATCATTGGATTACCCAGTGTCGTGTTGATGGAATCATGTGGATTCGCATCGTTGGTTTTATATGTGTTGTTGTATGTATATTATTGGTTATCCAATCTTGTAGGATCATCTTGGGATCTATGCTGAGGGTGCTAGATCATGGGATTGCCATTGAGTATACATTGTTATTCTTTTTGAGCATATTGACGTTGTCACATGAGTATGCATTTGCAGGTCTTGTGTTAGGACCGTGTTCGCATGTTGCTTTGATCTGATCTTGGATTAGACTGATATGATTGTCGTGGTATTGTACATCTCGAGGTATGTTCCGTATTTTCTTTGGTTATTGTCTTTTGATGGACAATCGATTATTGTGTTGAGATGTAATGATGTCACCCGATGGATTGGGGTTGGACCGAGTTAGTAGTTTTCGTACAAGTGAGTTATGAAGACGTTTTGAGAACCTTGGGTTCCGTTTGAGATACAGTTCAGTTGATTAGATATGAGCTTGTCGTGTTGTTGAGGATACGAAATGTGAATTTTGGTAAAGTTATAATAATAAGATTACATTGGTCGTATTCTTATTTTGTATCTCATTGGTATCTAATTATTGATATGATGTGACGGTTATCATTGTTGGATATTATGGCTGACCCCGTCGTGGGATTTCTTTTTAGGTTCTTGGAGTATCGAGCTTGTAGCGGTCGTGAAGAGATGAGCTTCCCGGAGGATACTAGCTAGGACATGTTTTGTGTATTGAGTTTCTTGATCGGTTCTTGTATTCCGCTGCTAGAGTATCTCTATGGTTGGTCTTTTTCCACTGCGTGAGTATTTTGAAATGCTCTTTTGGTATCTGGTAACTAAGGTTACTTTGGAAATCGTTTTCTAAACTTTTGAGTTTCGGCCGTTTGGCCTTGTGATTTCAAATGAGTTTTTATGACGGTTTTTGATAAATGGATTTTATAAGTCTTTGTGAATTTTTAAACATAGTACCGTCGTTGGCCTCTTGGGCATTTGTAAATGTTTGCGAAAAATTCTTTTAGCCTTGTGGGTTCCATCTCGGGGCCCACGGCGCTGTAATATTTCCGGTTAAATCTGGGGGTGTTACAGAATATGGTATCAGAGCTTAGGTTGAGAAAACCTAGGCATTCAGGTCGAGTTAGGTCGTGTTTTTTTCGCATCATTCGAGTTGTCGATTGACAAATATTGGAGCCGTGAATTTTTGTTGTTCACTCGGGCTTATGCGTTATGCGATTTTCCAGTGTAGTACTGGCTTGTTAAAAACTTTTCCAAATGGTATTAACGTGTTTCTTCGAATAGAAATGTGTCATGTTCTCGAGTTGAACTGATTTTGCAAAACGCGTGTTTTGAAAATATCCGTGTCGAGTATTTTCTTGAGTCGAGACATGAGCCAGTATCACGGGAAATTGTCGGCTTCATGATCTGTAAGTATTTGGATTTTCGAATTTCATTGAGATTTACTGCCGTTCTAAATTGATATGCTTTGAGATTCGGAAGAATATTATGTGTTATGTTATGAGATAATAGAACACAGTAGTTGGGACACGATTGATGATCTTGAGAAGCTATGATTTTGGAAAATCAATATGTCGGTTAAGTTTTGGAACAGAATTGTGTATTCAGGAGAAGGACTGGGAAATGTTGAGAAGAGCATGTAGTCATGTTAAGTCATTTTGAAATACATGAAACTGCTTTTGAGCATTTGAAAATGATAATTTTCAAAATGAACGTTTTACGAATGTTTTACGGAAAATGGTTTTGGGCCGAGGCCCAAGTGATTTTAAAATAGTTTTACAACTCAGGACTTGAGGTCCGAAAAGGGTTTTCTACTTTTTAAACTTCTTGTAATGCGGAACAAGATACGGGCTGAGACCCTAGTGTTTCAAAAGAAAGCTTTTCTGTTTTCTAAAACACCCGAGAATTGTAAAACACTTTATCAATCCTTATCTATTTCGTTTCTGCCCTTCGCGGTTTTAGTTTACTTGTTCAAACGAAACTTCTCGGGAAGTCTTTCGCTGTATTTATTTGTTTCAATGTTTTGTCATAGCATATTTGAGGTGATCCGGGATGGATTAATGATTGACGTTGCGAGTCATATGTGGAAAAATGAGTTTTTAGTCGGAGTTTATATATTGAGATTTTGGAACTCTATTGTGTGGTTTTCCGATGGAATATCAGTGGATATTGGTGACAAACCGAGTTGGCATACAGGAGTACGAATGTGGTTAATCATTTGCATGGTTTTTATTTGAAAACTTCGTGTGGATTCGAAGGAAACTGTTATCGAATACTTGGCACCAGCGAGCCAATTTAATTTTTTGAAAATTTATTTTGTGGTCTTACCAAAATTTATGTTTTGAGTTTTGGAATTTTTGAAAAGAACTTTCGAAAATTGTCTTCGTGACAAGAGTATATGATTTCAAGCTGGTTTTGAAAATGTGATTGAGGTACATACGTATTTAGTGCATAATGCATATCGTGGTGAAGTTCTGAGCGAGACTCTCGACTGGATATTTCATCGGTATTGTATGAGGAAAAGAGATTCGAATTTCAGCATGGTAGTTTGGTTATCCAGGGATGATCGGTTGATCTATCATATGAGAGAAATATGCTGCGTATTGTAGATTCATGCACAGGATGCAATTTTAGAAACTTTGAATTTTCTGAAATCGGGACATATGTGCTATGTGATTCCATTGGTATGATAGTAGCGCGATTTTACCATAATGATTTTCGAATGATTTCTTTGTAAGTATAGATTTGGGGTTGTTGACGTCATGCTGGTTGTCTTGAGTACTGATTGGTCATTCCCACTCCATGTATAATTTGGATATGTTCGACGGGTTGTGATTGGTTGTTCGTACGCCGAGGGGTATGCTCACCAGTCGGGTATATTTATTGAGATACACTGTATGTGATTGGTGTGTCATTTTGAGAATGCTATTCTTTCGTATATCTGTTTCTGTAGTTTTGTGTTGACCGTGTTGGAGCTTACCGTGTGAAGGTATTCTCGAATTGTGTTGACCTTTGGATGGTCGTAATAGAGTTTATCATGTCGATGATATTCTCGGCTAATTTGTTGATTGATCATTGTTAATGATCGTATGAGCGTTCGGACGTTATTTCGATATTTCGGGGTCTGTTGTCATTGGTTTGGACAGTTGTTTCACAGTTGTATTGTGTATTATTCGTCTTATCGGAATTGGGGCTTCATTATGTAATCAGGCAGACAGGATTTGATTCGGGCAGATTATTTCATCCGAAGATGATATATTTGGTTGGGACTTATGGAATTGTTATTGCAAGCGTGTTGAGGCTTTACAGTGAAGTCACTTGCTAGTATCTCAGGAGATCGTCAACTTGGCGCATATGTAAGTATTCTATTTTGGTTATTCGGTAATAATGATGATTGATCGTTGTCGTGAAGGTTTCGGAATATTTCGGTTGAACGGTTTGTTTGTTTTCTATGACGGATTGCAAGTTTCGAGGACGAAACTTATATTAAGTGGTGTAGTATGTAATATCCGAAATTTCTACTACTATTGTTTAATGTTATTTTATCCGAGATATGTTGTACAGTGTGGAATCTGTACAGTATGGATAAAATAAATAAAGGACTGAGATGTCAGTATTGGTATAATTGTCGTATTTGGTCGACAATTATATTTGAGGATATAATGTGTTGAGTAATGTATTCAGTATGCCGTATGTTCATATTTGGTATGTCAAGATGTTGGACGAGGATAGCTGAAAATGGCTAAGTACATCCACGTTAGCGCATGCTATGAGATATGCTTAGCGCACGCTACGAGGTATGAGTAGCGCACGCTACGTGGTGCAGTTAGCGTACGCTAATAGGTTCGAATTACGTATGCTAAGGAGGATCCTTAACGTACATAAGGCATTCTGGGAAAGGTTCGGAAGGCGGCCGACAGGTAGGCCCGGGTTGATGTTTATCGGCATTTAGCGCATGCTACCAAGGAAGGTTAGCGTACGCTAATATCAGATCGTCCGACAGGGAATCTTGGCTTTCGGCGAGTGGACCCGGTCACTTGTGACGCGTGTCCATATAAGGTCAGCGGGTGTTTGTCATGTAGGGCTAGCGCACGCTAAACCATATGGTTAGCGCATGCTAATTCCAGATCAGTCAGAGGAATCCCGGGAATCGCGGATGCTTTCGGCATGTGGGGGCACGAGTGGTAGGTGAATACTGTAGTAAGTCAACTTCGGATAGCGCACGCTAAGGGCAAAGGACTTGCGTACGCTAGACAGTGTAAGTTACGTACGCTAATGCATGGGCATTACATACGCAAGCACATGTACGAAGCCAGATAGTGGCCTCTAGACCCCGATAGCGCATGCTAACAAAGTCAGTTAGCGCACGCTAAGGCTGTTGCGCACGCTAAACATGATATGTTACCGCACGCTAGTAATGTATTCTATATTAGGGGACTGACGGGTTTTGAGATGCATTTAGTCCATTTTTTCTCCTTCAGTCGATAGAGAGAGCTTTGGGAGGTTCTTGAGGTTCCCAAACACGGTGAGATGATGATCTTTAACAAGATTAAGATGGAGAGTATGGATTCAAGCCTTGTTCCTCAAGTTATTCATGATTCTTGGAATGGAGTCAAGTCTTCATATTCTTGGTTCGTTCAATCCAGGTAATTTTCATATCCCTTTGATGGTGGTTCGTTTTTTTTGGATGATTACATTTGAGGAGCATGTTGGATAATCAGATGATGATGTTATATGAGATTCAATGGAATTTTGATAAGAGTTTTGGATGTTAGTTAAGATTCTTCATACTATAAGGATGTTGATTCATTTAACCCGATCTAAGATGGATTTCTGAATCTTGGTAATTATATTGGTCGAGTTAGATGAGATGAATCATGATACTAGGTTGAATTCCAGATCGAGTATGATATGATCCTTGTTATCGAGTTGGTTTGATTGTTGATGTTGTTATTGATATATGGATATTGATATGATCCTTGTGATAGTTATGGTGTCGTTTATCTTCAAGAGATATGGAGATTTATGTCTCCCTTCATTCGGATTCGTAGTCGCAAGATCTTAGTCGATGCTTGGAATGCATGCCACTGTACAACATTAGCGCACGCTAAGCTTACTGGCTAGCGCACGCTAACGGGAGCAACTTAGCGCATGCTACGTTATGCGTTTAACGTGCGCTAAGTAGGTAGACAGTGCAGTATTTTTGTGTTGTGATTATGAATTCATGATGGTTTGATTTGGTTTGTTCTGACTGCGTTTATTCGAGGTTTTTTTGAACCATTGAGTTCGATTTGTTAGCTTTTTCGGTTGTTTATTGTTATCGGATATGTGTTATTTGATTACTTCGATAGGTTGAGATTATTGATCGGTGATTATAACTGGATGTTGTGTTTATTGTTCGAGTATGTCCGTTGTGTTGCTTTTGATCGGGGCTGAGGAGCTCGTAGACAAAGGCAATGTGTTCGGTAGCAGCTTCGTGGTATCGGTATCGAGGCAAGTTATTACTTGCTCAGTTATAATATTTAATGAATGGTTTCAGTTTCATTTCGTTTATAATGCATATAGCGATGACTATTATTATGAACTCTGGGTATTCGGATCGCATATCGTTCTTCCGAGTCTGGGAGGTAAATCATAATGTATATGCTTTATCTCAGTTATTGGTATGTTCGGGTATCGAGGTTACATTATGGTAAAGACGAGGATATGAGTATCTATAGTTCATTGTACGTTTAGATCGCCGAGCATTGAGGATAATTTCCCGTAATGATTTGACATCGAGATTACTCCTGAAGGACTCGGGACAAGTATCTTAGTTTGATTCGGTTTAGTGTTAATGATGTTGATCATGCAGGTTGTCATTCATGTTGCTGAACATGAAGTCGTCCTAGTTGTTTCATCATAGTGTCGTTCATGTTTGATTCATATGTTGTTCATGTTTATGAACATTTTGATT
Source organism: Orobanche coerulescens (assembly GCA_033398695.1). Lineage (NCBI taxonomy): Eukaryota > Viridiplantae > Streptophyta > Magnoliopsida > Lamiales > Orobanchaceae > Orobanche > Orobanche coerulescens. The sequence continues at coordinate 136,941,756 of CM065806.1, read as the reverse complement.
TGCATATGTGTATGCATAATTGTGTTGTTTGTGTTGTGTTGGTCCGATGGGATCGTGTGATCTATGCTGAGGGCGCTGGATCAGATGTCCACCTCATGTTGGTCCGACGGGATCATCTTGGGATCTATACTGAGGGCGCTGGATCATTGGACGGGTTTTTCCACCTCGTGCTGGTCCGACGGGATATCTTAGGATCTATGCTGCGGGCGCTGGATCATTGGATTACCCAGTGTCGTGTTGATGGAATCATGTGGATTCGCATCGTTGGTTTTATATGTGTTGTTGTATGTATATTATTGGTTATCTACCTCATGTTGATCTTGTAGGATCATCTTGGGATCTATGCTGAGGGCGCTAGATCATGGGATTGCCATTGAGTATACATTGTTACTCTTTTTGAGCATATTGACGTTGTCACATGAGTATGCATTTGTAGGTCTTGTGTTAGGACCGTGTTCGTATGTTGCTTTGATCTGATCTTGGATTAGACTGATATGATTGTCGTGGTATTGTACATCTCGAGATATGTTCCCTATTTCCTTTGGTTATTGTCTTTTGATGGACAATCCATTATTGTGCTGAGATGTGATGATGTCACCCGATGGATTGGGGTTGGACCGAGTTAGTAGTTTTTGTAACAGTGAGTTATGAAGACGTTTTGAGAACCTTGGGTTCCGTTTGAGATACAGTTCAGTTGATTAGATATGAGCTTGTCGTGTTGTTGAGGATACGAATTGTGAATTTTGGTAAAGTTATAACGATAAGATTACATTGGTCGTATTCTTATTTTGTATCTCATTGGTATGTAATTATTGATGTGATGTGACGATTATCATTGTTGCATATTATGGCTGACCCCGTCGTGGGATTTCTTTTTAGGTTCTTGGAGTATCGAGCTTGTAGCGGTCGTGAAGAGATGAGCTTCCCGGAGGATACTGGCTAGGACATGTTTTGTGCATTGAGTTTCTTGATTGGTTTTTGTATTCCGCTGCTAGAGTATCTTTATGGTTGGTCTTTTTCCGCTGCGTGAGTATTTTGAAACGCTCTTTTGGTATCTGGTAACTGGGGTTACTTTAGAAATCGTTTTTTAAACTTTTGATTGTCGGCCGTTTGGCCTTGTGATTTCAAATGAGTTTTTACGACGGTTTTTTATAAATGAATTTTATGAGTCTTTGTGAATTTTTAAAGATAGTACCGTCGTTGGCCTCTTGGGCATTTGTAAATGTTTGCGAAAAATTCTTTTAGCCTTGTGGGTTCCATCTCGGGGCCCACGACGGTGTAATATTTTCGGTTAAATCTGGGGGTGTTACATATTGTTGGTTATCCACCTCGTGTTGATCTAGTAGGATCATCGTGGGATCTATGCTGTGTGCGCTGGATCATCGGATTTTCATTGAGTATACATTGTTGTTATTTTTGTGAGCATATTGACGTTGTCATATGAGTATGCATTTGTAGATCTTGTGTTAGGACCATGTCCGTATGTTGTGTTGATCTGACCTCGGATTAGACTGACGTGATTCATCGTGGCATTGCGTATCTTGAGGTATCTTCGGTATCTCCTTCTTGGTTCTTGTCCTGGGATGAACAATCGATTATTGTGTTGATCGTGTATTATGCGCCGTGTTGTGGAAGCATAAATATAAATGTGCGGGAATTAAATCGACACACGGATTTATAGAGGTTCGGCCAAACGTGCCTACGTCCTCTCTCGTTATCTTTTTCTATAGGCTTAAGATATAAACCTCTGCACCTCTCTTCTATCGGTCGAGGGATAACCGTTACAAACTTGTCTTCTAACGGTCCAAGTTAAACCGTACAATCTCTCTTCTATCGGTCGAGATATTACCGCTTGTACTTGTCTTTGTGTCGGTCCAAGTTAAACCGTTTTCCTTTTCTATTGGATAAGGAATCAACCACTTTAGCTTTCTATGGGTACTAGATAAACCTCACTTAGATATCGATTGCGATTCTAACAATTACGGATCCTTGATCCTAATAACACCGAATCCAATCGTATCTTTTCTTTTACCTCTTGTGTATATGTTGAATGTATAAACACTCAAACTATCAATATAAGCTCAATATCACAACAACAATATAATGAATATGAATATCAGATCAATATCTTGATTGCTTGAAGTTGTTGTAGGATGAATACCATTAGAAGTGGTATTTATAGCCTTCTTCATCAAACTAGCTGTTACTGCCAGTTGACTTGCTAGCGTGCGCTAGCTCTTCTTCTTAGCGTGCGTTATCGTGCATTGTTACATGTAGGGTACGTTATGTACTGCATGTAGCGTACGTTAACGTCTTGTAATTCCATTCCAGTGGTTATTGTCTCTCTTTGTTAGCGTGCGTTAATCATTCCTTGTAGCGTGCGCTAACAATACATCATTGCATGCGTCATATATCCATTTATATTTTTTGACTTTGCATCAGAATCTTCCAAACGTATTGATTAACTTGATTTCAAAATGCTATTTCGCATGCGCTAAATATCATCAGTAGCGTGGGCTATGTCTTACTTCACTGCATACGTCATTCTGTGTTTGAATGTCTTCACAACGGTAAAATAGCCTTAGATAGCGTGCGTTAGTGTTCATGAGTAGCGTGCGCTATCTTTATCAGATGACTTCACTTCAGGTAACTTCGAACTCGTCTGATCTGCAGACAGGACCCGTTAGCGTGCGCTAATGTTTGAGTCTAGCGTGCGCTAGCTTTGTATTTTGTTCAGCTTTTTGCCTCTTCGGCTCCTTCGTTGCTTTGCTTCGCCTCTTTGTTGTTTTGTTTTGTTTAGCAACTTAATCATTAAAACTCTATTTATGAATATGTGGAATAAATATTCCAACAATCTCCCCCTTTTTGATGATTACAAAACAACCTTTGAATTGGATAAAACCTGCAAAATAAATATATATATGTTTGTACGTTTCAAAGTTTTCGGCTTTGATCGTTTCGTTAGTTTCACCCATTTTCTTTTCTTGTCATTTTCAACTACTTCATTTCTCATTTTTCAACTCCTTCGTTTCTCCCCCTTTTTGTATGCTTTCTTCTCCTTTTCGACTTCTTCGATTTTTATTATTTTCTCCTCCTTTTTACTTTTTATTTTTCTCGTCATATCTTTCATGACGCTTTTTATCCGATTCAACTCCTTCTTCCCCTTTTTGTATTTAGCAAAAAGTGTAAAAAAAATATAGCAATTGAATAGAGGATACCAATTATTGAATATGCAAGATACCAATTGATGAATATAATTATGCATGAATAGGAAATAACTCCCCCTGAAAATATTATCTCCCCCTTTGTAAAATATCAATTGTTAAAAATTAATTTTTGGGGATCCAACCTATAGTTGGTTTTTCTTTCGAAACATAGACGATATTTGGAATAAAAGTTCCTGTAGGAATCCAAATCTTCTTAGATTTTAACGTTCGTCGTGGGCTTTTGCAATTCGAAATGTGGTGCCCAATTTTTAAACATTTTTCACAATTGGGTATTTTGAAATTTACGGATTCATTTTTAGAACGTGGTTTGAATCCTAACCCCTGTTTATTCAAAGTGTATTTTTGAACCGAGAGCATATTTTCAAATTTCTCGTTTCCGAGAGAGACTTTCTTCGATAAATTATTTGAGCTCGGTTTGAACTTTAACAAGATCATCCTTTAAAATATTTTCATTTTCAATGCATTTAGAATGATCGATCTCAATGAATTTTCCCTTTTCAAGAATTTTGGAAATCTCGGTTTCCAATAATTTATTTTTCGCTTGGAGGAATTTAATATCGGATAAAGTATTTTGAAAATCCGTATGCAATAATTCAAATGTTTCAAATAACTCATCTTGAGATGACGTACTTACCCGGATTTCGACGTCACTTTCGTCGAGTGAACTACGTGCCATGAGAGCGAGATTTTGATTGAGATCATCATTTGCATCTTCATTGCTCCATGTTGCTTGATTTGTTCCTTCGTGAGTTGCCTCTACTTTTTTCCAAATTTCTTTGGCACTATTACATGAGGAAATGCGATCGAGATCTTCCGGATTTAAGGCACAATAAAGCATTTGCATTGCCTTACAATTTTGGTGGTCGTTCTCCCAATCCATATCATCATATTCTTCGAAACTCTTTATAGTCCCGTTGGAATTCGTGGGAATTTTTGGACGTAACCAAAACTCAATATCATAGGCTCGGATGAAGATTGACATCTTCTTTTTCCACTTCATATAATTTGATCTATCGAAGAATGGAGATTGGTTTTACACAAGACCTTCATTCGGAGCAAATTGAAACGCCATTTGGATCGACTCCTCGGATGTTAAGCCGTTTATTGGAGGTACCGTTCCGATACCAATTGTTGGAGCAATTTCGATATTATGCGCCGTGTTGCGGAAGCGTAAATATAAATGTGCAGAAATTAAATCGACACACGGATTTATAGAGGTTCGGCCAAACGTGCTTACGTCCTCTCTCGTTATCTTTTTCTATAGGCTTACGATATGAACCTCTGCACCTCTCTTCTATCGGTCTAGGGATAACCGTTACAAACTTGTCTTCTATCGGTCCAAGTTAAACCATACAATCTCTCTTCTATCGGTCGAGATATTACCGCTTGTACTTGTCTTTGTGTCATTCCAAGTTAAACCATTTTCTTTTTCTATTGGACAAGGAATCAACCACTCTAGCTTTCTATGGGTACTAGATAAACCTCACTTAAATATCGATTGTGATTCTAACAATGTAGGATCCTTGATCCTAATAACACCGAATCCAATTGTATCTTTTCTATTACCTCTCGTGTATGTGTTGAATGTATAAACACCTAAACTATCAATAAAAGCTCAATATCACAACAACAATATAATGAATATGAATATCAGATCAATGTCTTGTTTGCTTGAAGTTGTTGTAGGATGAATACCATTAGAAGTGGCATTTATAGCCTTCTTCATCAAACTAGCCGTTACTGCCAGTTGACTTGCTAGCGTGCGCTGGCTCTTCTTCTTAGCGTGCGCTATCGCGCATTGTTGCCTGTAGCGTACGTTATGTACTGCATGTAGCGTACATTAACGTCTTGTAATTCCAGTCCAGTGGCTACTGTCTCTCTTTGTTAGTGTGCGTTAATCATTCCTTGTAGTGTGCGCTAACAACACATCATTGCATGCGTCATATATCCGTTTATATATTTTGACTTTGCATCAGAATCTTCCTAGCGGATTGATTGACTTGATTTCAAAATGCTATTTAGCATGCACTAAATATCATCAGTAGCGTGCGCTATGTCTTACTTCACTACATACGTCATTCTGTGTTTGAATGTCTTCACAACGGCAAAATAGCCTGCGATAGCCTGCGTTAGTGTTCATGAGTAGCATGCGCTATCTTCATCAGATGACTTCACATCAGGTAACTTCGAACTCATCTGGTCTACAGACAGGACCCGTTAGTGTGCGCTAACGTTTGAGTCTAGCGTGCCTTTGTATTTTGTTCAGCTTTTTGGGTCTTCGTCTGCTTCGTTGCTTTGCTTCGCCTCTTTGTTGTTTTGTTCTGTTTTGCAACTTAATCATCAAAACTCTCTATGAATATGTGGAATAAATATTACAACAATAAGTTCGTTGTTTAATGGAGATTACGAGATGTGGAATATGATAAGGATTATCTTGATAAGGATTATCACTAGCTGGTAAATTTATGACGATAAGATTACCTTGGTCGTAATCTTATTTTATAATTTCATTGGTATGTACATATTTATGTGATGTGATCGTTATCATCATTTAGCATTATGGACGACCCCGTCGTGGGCTTTATTTTTAGGTTATTGGATATCGAGCTTGTAGCGGTCGTGAGGAGATGAGCTTCCCGGAGGATACTGGCTTTGCCATGTGTTTGTGAATTGAGTACTTTCATTAGTTGTTGTATTCCGCTGCTAGAGTATTTTTAACTATTTGTCTTGGCATTTCGGTATCTGGTAACTTAAGTTACTTTAGAAAATCATTTTCTAAACTATTTCATCGATACATGTAAGCGGTGGCTTAACGTCTACTTTTAAAACTGTTGAGTTTTGGCCTTGTACTTTCAAATGATATTGTTCGACGGTATTGTTAAATGGATTTTATAAAGTCTTTGAATATTTTAAAAGATTTTATCGTCATCGCCGCTTAGGCATATTTCAAATATTTGTAAAAATTTCTTTCAGCCTTGTGGGGTCCGTTTCGGGGCCCACGGTGCTGTAATATTCCTGGTTGACTCTGGGGGTGTTACAATGATGGCAGAATGTACAATTTACCTTCAATTTCAGAAGCAGCTGCATTAGTTGTTGGAGACTTTAACGAAGCTTTAGGTAACAGAGATATTGTGGTTGAGTTAAGGACGAGTCAACTGAAATGCATTAATGAGTTTCATGCTTCTTATCTTGGGTTACAATATCCTTTAAGTTTCCCTTATGGGGAAGATGGCTATAGAGAGGATAAATCAATGGCTGACACAAGAGCTTCTTTGGGGACAAAAATAAAAAGAGTAAGCCAAAGAGAATTTTTTGGATATCGGTTTCATGATAAAAAGGACGAGAATTGCTTGATATTACGTTGAAGAAGACTTACGCAACAATTGATAGTTGATGGGTATGCTATTGTAGAATTAGGACGTAAAAAACAATTCCGATGTGAGATGTATAAGGGTATTGCTAATGCTCTGTTGCAAGGTGAAAGAGATGCATCAGCACAAGGCTCCCGTGTAGTATTACCTCACATATATAGGGGGTCCACACTATAGGATTCAAAACCATCTAGATGCAATGACAATATGTGGGTGGGCAGGATATCCAGATTTCTTCATTACGTTAACATACAATGCAAAATGGCTAGAAATAACTCGATATATTCAACCTAAAGGACTAAAGCCTGAAGATCGTCATGATATAGTGTGTCGTGTTTTCAAGATGAAATTAGATGTGGTGCTTAAAGATCTTCGAAATAACAGAGTGTTTGACCGTATCAAAGCAGGTGTTCATCTAACTATTACAAGTATATGATACTCATATAATAATCTTTTCTTTGATTTTTTACAATTATATCTCTACTTTTTAATATATTGAATTGGTCCATACATAATGTGTATCTTCTCTTTTCTATGTAGTTATCTATATAATAGAATTCCAAAAGCGTGGACTGCTGTTGTAACACCCCAAATCTCATAAGGAACATTACACGCCGTAGAACCTTCACAACGTTTACCAGGCTAATACATGACACATAAGCCACACCAAAAATCCCATAGGACACATTAATAATAGTAAAATAGGGCTGCGGCCTCGGCCAAAATATTTTAGTCAAACATCATGAAACATAAGGTAACACAAGTTCATTGCCCACGCAGGGGACTTTAACAATATTCGTAAAACAAACAGACTAACTCCGACACCCAAGTAAACATGGTAACAAAATGTCTAACATATACTCGAGCTTCATCATCATGCTGGGCCATCCTTTGCATGCGTGTCCCATGCCGGCTCCTCATCTCGACCGATACCTGAAATGCATAAGACGCATTTCCCCCATTTAAGGGGTTAGCATTCTAATAGCTAGTGCAAGTACACAATTACACTACATTATATACAGATACGATTCAACACAGTCATCTCATTAGGAAGCATTTGAAAATCATATTCCGGAATACTACGTTTACATCAAAACAGTATATCATCACATCTCAACATCTCAACTATCCACACTTGGTAACTCGCGGCCGTACCCATTAGTATCGACCCCCAGAGGCCCCATCGGACCGTCCCCAGGTGGCAAACCACTTACGCGGCCATACCCATTAGTATCGACCCCTAGAGGCCCCGTCGGACCATCCCCGGGTGGAAGAATCACAACACACATACCCAATATCAAATTTCAGCAATCGCATCGAAATTGTAACACACATAACGGAATGTAATACATGTACTTGCCTTGAATAATATGACATGAAGGAAATGCCGAAAGGAAAAGGTTTTGGTCCGAATAATCTTCACAAATTCGCTCCTATCACAATAACGATATAAAATCAACCTCAATATTGCGGAAACGTAAGAATTCATATTAGTTCTACCCGTTGGGACAATTCATCGGTCAATACGAAGTCATAATCGATTCTAATCTATTAACGGTGAAAACCTTAAAGTTTAATCCGTTAAACTTTAATGAAAGCAGAGGATTACTATTACACAATCGTAATCTAACAACTTATCAAAGCTAAATCGGATTCAAAGGGTAAAATCATGCAAAATTCCGAAATCCCCAAAAACTAGGGTTCTAGGAATATACCTCGATTTGAAGGTGGAACCATGGATGATTAAGTACTAGGGGTGTTATCAAGATCCAAAATGCTTCTCAACTGAAGTTTAGATGAAGATTGGCTGAGCCCTAACTCACAGAAGTGTTTTCGTCGTGGAAGGGAGAAGGAGAGGTGAAAAATGACTGAAATCGTCCGTTGCAGGATTTAAATACTGGCAAGCATTTCGGGCATAATACATGCCCTATTACGGTCGTAATGGTGTTGCAGAACTCACTGGACCCATTTCACACCCTCATTACGGCCGCTACGAAGGTGACATTACGGCCGTAATGCATTGAAACTTACGACCGTAACACATGCTACCTTACGGTCGTAACTTGGCCCAGAAAGTTGATCAGACCTGCTATAAACTAATGGCTCGACAACCACTGGAATGAAGATGCAAGGGTAGGTCCAATGGATAAACTGAAGTCCCCCACTGACGAGATAAGCATAAAAACCATCACATGCCTCTGGCCATCCGAAGGTCGGAATATATGAGTATTAACATCAACGCCCAAAATAATAATAATTTACAAAATGACCCAAACATTCAAAAATCTAGATTCAAGACCTGAACGACAAACTCAAAAAGTTGTAGCATATCCAGAATTATTAAAGGAACTCGTAGAAGTAACGAGATGTCAGAATAGAATGAGATTTACGAGAATCGATCCCCAACGCGGAAAAGTTACACAATAAGTAAAATCTCATAAAAACAACTCCGAAACTCGTCCGGATGGTCATGGATTCAGAACAAAATAGTTTCAGAATTCCAAAACAATAACAAGCGAGTCATCCGAAAAGAAACTAAACTAAAAATAGAAATTACTAAAAATAGAAAGTGCGGATATTACATTCTCTCCCCCTAAAAATAAGTTTCGTCCCGAAACTTACAAAGTAAATAACTCGGGGTATCTCGCCTTCATACTATCCTCTGTTTCCCAAGTCGCTTCCTATGATCCGTGTCTCGACCACTGCACTTTAACCAAAGGGATGGTTTTGTGCCTAAGTTGTTTCACCCGATGCTCCAAAATCTGAATCGGTCTCTCCTCAAATCTGATGTCGGGACCGAGTTCAATCTCTCCAAAATTGATAATAAGGCTAGGATCTGGTACATACCTCCGAAGCTGGGAAACAAGGAATACATTATGCACATGACTCAAGGGCGGCGGCAAGCCTAACCGATATGCAAGCTCTCCAACCCTTTCCAAAATCTCGAATGGTCCAATATATCTCGGAGTAAGTTTACCCTTCCAACCGAAGCAATAAAATCCCCGAGTCAGCTACACCTTCAGCAAAACATGGTCTCCCACCTTAAACTCCAACGGCCGGCTACGCGTGTCGTCATAAGACTTCTGTCGACTCTGGGCCGTTAACAACCTATCACGAATCAAATCAATCTTCTCTTTCATCTCAACTACCATATCTGGTTCGGTGCCAATCAATTCGGATGCATCATCCCAACACAACGGCGATCTGCACCTCCTTCAATACAATGCCTCAAATGGTGCCATTTTGATCGAGGCATGCCAACTATTGTTGTTCGTGAACTCGATCAACGGCAAGTGCGACTCCCAATCATCTTTACAGTCTAAAGCACAGTCTCTCAACATATCCTACAGCGTCTGTATCGTCCGCTCCGACTGTCTGTCTGTCTGAGGGTGGTAGGATGTACTGAGTCTCAACTCAGTTCCCAAAGCTCGATGAACAGCCTGCCAAAAATGTGATACAAATCTGCCATCTCGATCCTAAACAATACTCTTATGAGTCCCATGCAACCTCACGATCTCTGCAATAAACACTAGTGCTAGTCTCTCCGGTCTCCAAGTATCCTTAATATCCAGAAAATGAGCTGATTTGGTTAGTCGATCAACAATAACCCAAATCATGTTCATTCCAGTCCGAGTCCTAGGCATACTGGTAACAAAATCCATAGAAATGTCCTCCCACTTCCACTCCGGAATGGTAAGTGGTCGTAATAACCCCGCGGGTCGCTGATGCTCGACCTTAACCTGCTGACAGGTCAAACACTTGGACACAAACCCGCTAACGTCCATCTTCAAATTGTTCCACCAGTAGTTACTCCTTACATCCTTGTATATTTTGCTCGTACCAGGATGTATGGAATAAGGCGTAGTATGAGCTTCACTCAAGATTTTCTGTCTCAACTCCATATCACTCGGTACACACAATCTGCCTCGAAATCTTAAAGTTCCATCATCCTGAACCACAAATCCATGGGCTTTCCCCTTCTTCATGTCCTCCCTCAACTGGACTAAAAATGGATCATCATACTGCCTCGCCTTGATACACTACGCCATTGGGCTTTCCCCTTCTTCATGTCCTCCCTCAACTGGACTAAAAATGGATCATCATACTGCCTCGCCTTGATACACTACGCCATAAGTGCTCATATGCAACGCATATTCCCAATGTTGCAAGGAAAAATATTGCAATAGCCATGTGATCTTTGGTCTTTTGCAATACTACTCAACTAGTGTTACATTAGACCTGAAGCACTGTTGCAAAAGACATTAATGCAATATCAACCTAAAGTGTTGGATTATACGTGAACCTAAAAGTGTTGCAATAGACTAAATCATCTTAGCAATTACGAAAAATATGTTAAATATTTTCAAAAAGTTCGTCAAATTTATTTTTTTTACACTAAAACAAAATAAGTTATTTGAATTTGTTTAATCATTTTCTAATGGATATTTTATAGAAGCATATATAGTTTTTAAATTTAAAAAATTTCAGATTAAAATTAATAAATTAAAAAAATATTAAAAAGAAAATAATTCCTTAAAATTATAATAAATAAAATATATTATATGAATAAATATATTTTTCTTTTAAAAATCAAAATCTAAAATTAAAATAAAAAATTGAATTTATACATTCAACTGTTTAAAATGTAAATTAAAATTTATTTATATTAATATTATAAAAAATTAAAAAATAAAAATACATTTATTATCAAAATATTTGGAAAAAATTGAGGTGACCAAATCTTACAAGGCAGTAAGATTTCCCCCCAACCAAAATCATTTCCCTAAATTATTCCCCCAAATCTCCTGTCCCTCTCTCGACCCAAATCTACGGTCTCTCACTTCTCCCTCGACCCAAATCTCCTCTCACCTCTCTATCACCTCTCACTCTCATCTGAGAGTACACTAAAATACCGTAGCTACCAATCGAAAGACCTAACTCTCTCCTCATCGTCGCTTAAAAATTTATATACGATGTCCACCGTCGCCGCCATGTCAGTCCTCCGATCCGCCGCAACATCCGCTCATATCTCGGCCACCAGACTCGCCGGTGGTGTCAAGCCTAGGACTACTCCCTCGCCATTTCGCATATCATCTCAGAAGCCGCACTCAGCTCGAATTTTCAGGTCGTCTGTCGAGATGAGCAGTGTTAGTGTGGTCTCGATGTTGCCCTACCACTCTGCAACTGCTTATGTGGGTGCTCACTTCCATGCTATCCGTTTCTCCCCTTGTTCACGATTGGAGTATTGAAGGTGAATTTGGTTTTATTTTTTATTTTTTTCTAACAATTTTGGAGTCATTAATTCTTAAGGACAGTTTTGAAATTGCAAATGATGTCATGTCTGAGTTCTAGTAATTTATGTGAGTTCGATTTTGGTTTTCATTTGAGAAAATGAAAACAGTCTCAGAGAGATATAAATCATTCCATTTGGAGAAAGATTTTATTGTGATGATATACTACTTCCTCCGACTAAAAACATATATCGTTCTATCATTTTTCACATGAATTACGAAAGTTAATTAAATCTCTCATCTCTCATGTCTCACTATCATCTCTCACTCGCATCTATCACTCTCCCGCCGCACTCTCATCTCGCAGTTCTCCCGCCACCGTCGCCGCTAATCTCTCATCTCTCAATTTTCCCGACACCGTCGCTCTCAGCTCTTATCTCTCATCATAGGTATGCCTCTCAGCTCTCAACTCTCGTCTATAATTGAGTTTATTTGATGGTTTGAGTATGGTCAGTTCCAATTAAAATTAGGGATTTTAATGGCATTTTTAATTAGGAAGAGTGAGTATATAACTAACAATATACTGTCAATTAAACATTCTGTTTATTTATTTTGTGTTTATATATACAAATTTGTAATTTGGGTTTTGAAATAATTAAATGATTGTCAGCCTTGGACAATCATTTACTTGGCCTCGGTCTACTTGCTGAACGTATTAGCTGTGACTGAGTAAGTTCGGTGCAGTTTGATTTCATCTTGTTTTAATATATAAAATATATTTATGTATGATATGATTCTTGATTTCACATGCTAATTCTTTTCTCTATTCTTTTCCGAATGTTGCAGGCAAATTTCATTCTACACTGGTCCAACAGGTATGTTCAGTATATACCAATTAAAACAATTTCAGCTAAAATTGATGACTGAAGTTAAGAGCTAAATTTGATGGCTTAGATCTTAGCGGATGTCTAATTTCTCTCAGTAATAAGATGTTGATGTTAAGTCTAGGTAGAAACATGTGTGTGTGTGTGTATGAATATGTAATCATGTGATTGATAGTTTCAAATATTTTATTTGGATTGTACTGATTTTGTTAGCTTGAGTTTGGCATTCAGCATGAGGTTTAAACTTTGAATTTGCAATATATTTGCAGTGGGAGGACTTTTGAACACAACATGTGATAATGCAACAGAGATAATAATTGCTTTATTAGCAATACACCAAGGGAAAATTAATATGCTCAAGTATTCACTTTATGGTTCTGTTCTATTAAACCTTCTGCATGATTATATGAGAAGCTTCTCTAAAGTTACGTACCTAAGTGAGTTATATTTTTTGTCCTTATGTTGGATCACGTATACTTGATATCTACCTTTTAGACTCGATCATTTGAAAGGGAAAGGTTGACATCGAGAATATTCAGGTACTTGGAATACAAAATGAATATCGGAAACTCCATATTGTTCTCAGTTCTGTCAGTGAAGTAAAAATGACTTCAGTTCCTAAAATATAAACTGTTTAGTTAATCTGTGTTTTTTTTCATGCTAAATGGGCAAGTTCTTTGTCAAATATAACTATTATGTCGTACTACTTGAGTAATTAAGTTATTCAGGTGGAATGGCTTAAAACTTGGTGTCAATGAAGTTAGACAAGCACTCAATTTAGTTTTTACAAAACTGCCAATACTTATGTTACTTGCAAAATATGATCTTTGTCGGTTCATTCATATGCGCTAAGTTTCAAATTATGGAAGGAACATGACTGCTGTTTAAATTAAAAAAAAATTAAAGAAAGCCTGTTAGGAAATTTAGTAAAGGCAGAGAATAATATTCAAAGGACAAATGAAATTTGTAATATTAAAAGTCACGTTATGTATGTTTTTGTCATACTGTATGACTCCTTGCTATGAATTTGGGGTCTGTTCTTGCTAAGAATTTGGCCATCCATGTCTAGTTATTCATCCTCTGGGAGGAGTAATTAATTGGGTAAAGGTCAATGTGGTTGTACTTGTATTGTCGACAAGCAGTTTCTTAACTCAAAGCTTTCTTTGCAGCTCTACTTCAATCCTGCCACCGTGAAGATGTTGAGCAATCTAAAAGTAAGTCTGATGTTATGGTTTTCTTTATTTTTATAGCTTGTTTTTTGATGATGGTGGTTACTCCCTCATTTTTGATTGCATTTGCATGTGACATTATGAATTCTTAAGAGTATCATAGTCAACTAGGCACAATATCTCCAGTCACATTTTTTTTAATGTAACTGACACTGGTACTGAGATCAAGCTTAAAAAGAAAATTATGTCATGGTTAAAGACATTGAGATGTGTGGAGCAAGTAGTTTGTGTTGGAACTTTGATTAGAGTATATTATGGGTTATAACTCCAAATGAGGTAATTTCACCCCCCAATACGAGAACTACCTGACTCTTATGTGAACTTTGTTTTGTTTCATCTTTTATTTATAGAAGCCCATGTGGGTACATGTATCAGAGAGATCGTACTTTAACAGAATTACATGTTTATTTGATAAGTCATTATTATAGCTTAATTCTATATCTGATCAATAGCTGACGCAACAGGTCTAGTTCATAACCACAGTCAATTACTGAATTTACTAGCTGTTTTTGTTTGCCTGTATACAAAACCATGCCCTTATAATTTGTATCTAATATGAACATGATGGGACTTCACATTATCCGAAAGGAGTGGTCCCTATATAATGGTTGCTGCTTGTTTTTTTTTTTCAAAAATTTCCTTCAAGCAGTGAGTGCATAACAATTTTATTTGTAGATCATATAGCTAAAGGGGATTTGGAAGTTCCGCATCATCTTCAAGCTTGAATAACTGCAAACGAAGGTCAGTACTAAAAACCAGTTCAACTACATATTAAAAACTCGATAATGCACACTTCATACTTACTTTTTAGCACATTTTACAGAAAAGACAATGCCGCGAATGTTCAACAAATGAAATTGGAATGGTGTTTGATGATCTATGTCAAGTCAACAAGATGACAACGGTACACATGTGACACAAGGTGGCACTTCTACGTAGAAATTGAGATATTTATTATGTATAGTATTTAGAACTTTGGTCACTTGGTACTTTGAATTAGACTTGGTAATTTGGTCTTAAATTAGACTCTATTTATGGTGTTGCGTGTCGAATTATTAGTATAAGACTTGTTGAATAGTATTTGATGTTGATTTTTTGCGTCGAATGTTTGTTGGGATGTTGGTATTTGGTATTGAATGGCAGGGTGTGAATTTTGGATGGTATTATATTTGTATGGAATGATGTACATACGAAATGGTTATTGCAAAATTTTTATTTGAAGTGTTGCATTTATCTTTCAGTTATTCTTGCATTTATCTTCAATAATGTTGCATATTTTTAAATTAGTGTTGCATATAACAACCATGTTACTGTCGGATATAAGAATAGTAGTGTTGCATTATGTCTGGTGGGACCCAGTGTTGACATGGCAAAAGGGCCCACTGCTGATGTGGATGAAACGGGACCCACTATTGACGTGGCAAAAGGGCTCACTGCTGATGTGTCATTGGTTGTAGGCCCTGCTTTTCTAAACTGTATTCTCCTCTAGGCCAACACAATTTTCTGTTGCATATATTTAGTTATGTGTTGCACTACGTGCATAATGCAATACTTTTCTTCTGTTGCATTAGAACGGAAAAGTGTTGGATTAGAGGTCAAATGCCACGCGATCAGATGCAACACCCACAAAGTGTTGGATATATCAATTTCTGGCCTAAGGTAACAGAAAATATGGTATAATGCAATAATAGGAAGCATTGCATATGAACACTTATGGCGTAGTGATATCATCAACTAAAGACGAAGTGACTTCTAATGCACATAACTGACCCTGAACTCTCTGAACCCAAACGTAGATATCCTGACAAATCAAATCCCGCTGGATCCTGCTTTGAGGCGTAAGTACCTCTAACATCTGTAGCGCCATCGGCTTACGACTCAACGCATCTCCCACAACATTGGCCTTGCCCGGATGTTAAAGAATCTCGAGGTCGTAATCTTTAATTAACTCCAACCACCTACGCTGTCTCATGCCCAACTCCTTGTGACTAAAGATATACTTCAGACTCTTATGATATGTGTAAATCTTACACGACGACCAATAGAGATAATGCCTCCAAAATTTTAAAGCAAATACGACCGCAGCTAACTCTAAATCATGTGTAGGGTAATTTGATTCGTAAGGTTTCAACTGACGGGACGCATAGGCAATAAAGATATCTCTCTGCATCAAAACACATACGAGTTCGAGTCCCGAAGCATCACTATACACCACAAAATCCTCATTCCCCTAAGGCAACGCTAACACTGGTGCGGTAGTCAACCGTCTCTTTAACTCATTAAAGCTATGCTGCCTATCTGCATTCCACTCGAACTTTTGAGTCTTATGGAGTAACTGAGTGAGTGGTCTAGCGGTCTTAGAAAATCCTTCAACAAACCTACGGTAATAGCCCGCAAGTCCTAGAAAACTCCTCACTTCTTTCACATTCTTAGGCAGTTCCCACGCCATCACTGCCTCTATCTTCTGTGGATCTACCCGAACTCCCTCCACTAAAATCACATGTCCGAGGAATGTTACTTCCTTGAGCCAAAACTCACACTTAGAAAATTCCGCATACAACTGCTCAGCTCTCAAAATGTCTAACACAATCCAGAGATGTAAAGCATGCTCCTCCTGACTCCGGGAATAGATAAGAATGTCGTCGATAAAAATGACCACAAATTTGTCCAAATACTCAACAAAAACTTTGTTCATCAACTGCATGAACACTATTGGGGTATTTGTTATCCCAAAAGGCATAACCACAAACTTGTAATGGCCATATCTCGCCCGAAAAGCAGCTTTCGGTATATCACTATCCTGAATCCTCAACTGGTAGTAGCCCGATCCTAAATCAATCTTCGAGAAGACTGTCGCTCCCTGAAGCTGATCAAACAAGTCGTCTATCTGAGGCACAGGGTATTTGTTTTTTATGGTCAACTTGTTCAATTCTCGATAGTCGATACATAAACGAAGCGATCCATCCTTCTTCTTAACAAAAAGCACAGGCGTACCCCATGGTGATGTGCTCGATTTAATATACCCTTTATCTAGCAATTCCCCCGACTGCTTCTTTAACTCTAGCATCTGTGACTGTGCCATAAAGTACGGTTCCCGAGAAACAGGTGCCGCATTCGGCTCTAGATCAATAGTAAACTCAACTTCCCTCTGTGGTGGTAATCCTAGCAAGTCATCTAGAAATACATCAGGATACTCGTCGACGACATATCAATCCCACCATCTTCCGATTTCAAGCGCAACACCAGTAGCCTACACAACCCTGGTTCAGAAGTTTCATCGCTTTCAAGGCACTAATAATATTTCCCGATCTACCCAGCTTACAACCAACAAGAGTATGCTCCGTGCCATCCTCGGCCACTATCGAGATAGTACGAGTCCGATAGTTCATGATATCACCATGACGATCCAACCAATCATCCCCGAGGATCAAATCATCACCCTTAAGGTCTACAACAATGAGGTTCGAGGGCCAATCCCGGCTCCCGATCCTCACTGGGCAATCTCTAACTTCCCAGTTCGAAACCATACGATCCCCACTAGGCATACCCACTATGAACGGTTCACACTCAAACAAGCAGTCAATACCGATAGGACATATACAATCCGAAGCAATAAAAGAGTGAGTAGCACCCGAATCAAAAAGCACCAAAACTGGATGAGAAATGAGCTGAGTGGTACCTGATGCCACTGGAATGTCTGTCTCCTCTGCACATCACGTCTAATATAAATGGGGGTATATCAAGCCCAAACTCGATACTGCACGGTGATCTGGTTGACTCCGACCCCTACCACGGCCCGAACTCTGAGGAACCTGAGTGACTAGAGTCTTCTGATCAACACTATGCTCTTTCTGAATAGCAGTGGTAGTCGAAGCTCTGCGGCCACACAGTAGCCCTCTCACAATGAAGCTGGTGCCGATGCGCATAAAGTAAAGTAACTAAAGGAAATGGACAATCCTTCACCACATGCTCATACTTGCTGCAGTTAAAACAAACTCTGCCACCAGGTGCAGGGGACTGGACTGAACGATTATTCTGAGACCCTCCAGCCTGGTGAAATGTCTTCTTCCTAGATATATGAGCAGACTGAGACCTCGAAAACCGACCACCCTTACCGGCTAAGAAACTACTAGTAGTATTCTGTTTCTTAGCCTAGGAACCCAACTCTGATTCGGGGATAGCCATCTCAATCGCTAGGGCGCGATCCTGGCATTCCTTCAAGGTGGTACACATGAGCGGTGCCATACTCTGCCTGATATGCGGCTTCATGCGCATATTGAAGTAATGAATTTTATCAGCCTCGGTTCTCACCTGATCTTTCACGAATCCCAACTATTGGTTATAAGCGATGATGGACTGAGGGATCGGCATATCCTAAGGCATAGTATAAAGAACTCTACAATTCTATGCTCCCTGACTGGCGGTGGATAGTATTCCGCTTCCATAGCGGTCTTGAACTCCTCCCAGGTTGCTACACGGTCACTGGGCATCACAGCTTCCCACCACTCTGCAACTTCCTTATCCAAGAGGTACTGAGTGTTGGGATTCCGGAAAAAATATAGAATACGCAGCGGAATAATAAAACACAATATATAAAATCCCAAACAGGATCAATCAAGTAACGTATATATGAAAAAATCATACAAAGATAAAAGGATCAAAGTCCCATACCTTTGAAGCCTTTGATTATTTCTTCATTAATTGATGACGATCACGAACCCGAGCACGAGCACGAAATTTCTTCGTCCCCAACACCGAAAATATGATGCCTCTACGTCACCATGCATCGAAAGTTGCCCGAAAAAATCTACAAGACTTCGTTCTCTAAGAACACGGCTAGGGAAACGTGTAGGAATTTTTCTCTCTTTATTTCTTATCCTTTTTTCTCACCTCCAAGATGAAGAATTAAATCAAGAAAAGTATTTTCTCCTTCCCCGTGATGCTTTCGGCCGTAGCTCCAAGATGTGGAGTTGGTGATGTTTTGTTTTTGTTTTTTTAAGTCTAAGATGCCTTCCCATCACATGATATAAGTAGACTAATCATGGGAATCAAAAGAAATCCCATAATATCAAATAAAATATCATGGTGGGATTACAACACCACATAACAACAAACAAAGGAAATAACCAAGAAAGAGAGAGGGAGTGGGGCGGCCCTAGTGGAAAATACTAGGAAACGGGCCGAGTCACTTGGCTCGTGTATCGGACATTCGTCAAACGGCTCCGTTTTATCACCAATGTATTTATACTGATTAATTAATCCAATTAGTTTATTATATCAAATACAAATATATTTCTCTAAGAAATATTATTTATGAATTAAATTAATCACCCAGTAACTTAATTTTAATTCATAAGACCGCTATAAGATTTTTCCAATAAATCAAAATTAGATATCTAATATCTAATATTGTTAGAGAGATTATAAATGCCATTTTATCCGTCAACGATCCTGATGTGCGACTCTGTAGGTCCGTTTTAGCCAGCATCGGGAGGAACCAATGAGTGCGGACAGCACTTATCCAGCCTAGTGGGCCGCACTGTAAACCCCGACTGAAAGCGAGTGAAGGAATCATTCCAGAACCATTATGTCTTGAATACCATATACGTATAGACCCTTCATCATATGTCCCGATCAAGTCTTCGGGTCACGGTAAAGTCAAACCCTAATGTTGACTAGACACCATACATGTGTTAATGCAAATCAAGACCGATTGATTAGTGTATCTAATACGACTATATCAGAATGCTTTGGCTAAAGACTTGTGATCTTATTTGCCATTAACCGTATAGGACATTCGCCTGCTCACTAACAGGAGATAGAATCCTTTCTTGGCGTATAGTAAAGACTGCTACTTGCCCGTATAGTCTGCACTTCGAGGTTGACTCAGCAATTAAGCAAATGAGTCTAACTACTCTAATGAAAAACTAAATGTCACAGGCACATCTCCTACTGAACCCTCAACTCAAAGGTCCACGTATACTACCACAGATTTTCGATTAGTCATCGACTCTCCAAGAGTGAATACCGTGTGACTGAATCAAGTATGAGTCGCGTTCGAGTATATTGGTCCCACCAATATACTTATAACTATGCTATCAAGACATGCACATGTCCTAGCATAATAATACAAGTCTTGCTCAAAACTTAATACCCAATTAAGTTTATCGACTTGCGAACTGTTTACGTAAATAAACTTTTTACACTTCCAGGGCATTTTATCTTATCTGATAACGAGAATGGAATGTTCGTTCCTATTTATATGGACTTCACTTCAATGTTTACCAAATCAAGAATGCATTTGAAATACAATAAACAGTGAATGAATCATATTGCCATTGAATGCATTTGAAATACAATAAACAGTGAATGAATCATATTGCCTTTAATTGATAGTTCCATAATTACAAGTACAATGCCCCTTCTTTCTCATCACCTGAGTAGCATTCGAGGGCATATTCCTAACAATCTACCACTAGCACTCAATGCCACACATCATGGTATCCAATACCCATGTTCTTCATATGTCTTTCCAAGACAGCCTGAGATAACGGCTTAGTCAGCGGGTCAAAGACATTGTCTTCTGAGTCGACTCTTTGCAATGAAACATATCCTTTTTCAACCATCTCTCGAACGATGTGATACTTTCTCTCTATATACTTGGTGTTGTGGTGAGCCCTAGGCTCCTTGGCTTGCACGACAGCTCCATCATTATCACAGAATAGTGATATAGGCAGCTCCGCATTAGGTGCCACTTGAAGTTCTTGCACAAACTTCTGCATCCAAAATGCTTCCTTGCTTGCCTTTGAGGCAGCTTGGTACTCTGCTTCGCAGGTGGAATCTGCAGTAGCGCTTTGCTTAGAGCTTCTCCAAGATACTGCTCCTCCATTGAGAGTAAACAAATACCCAGATGTCGACTTAGAGTCGTCCTTATCTCCTTGAAAATCAGAATCGGTGAATCTAATCACCTTCAGTTCCCCACCACCATAAGCAAGAACCAAATTTCTAGTTCTCTTCAAGTACTTAAGAATGTTCTTGATGAAAGTCCAGTGTTCCCTTCCCGGGTTTGCTTGAAAACGACTTACCATACTAACAGCATAGGCTTAGTCCGGTCTCGTGCACAACATAGCGTACATGAGGCTACCCACTGCCGAGGTATAGGGCACCCTACTCATCTCTCTTTTGTCTTCCTCACTTTGATGACACATTTTAGTGGTGAGATGAATTTCATGTCGCATGGGAAGGAACCCTCTTTTAGATTTATCCATCTTGAATCTTCTCAGGATTTTATCTATATAGAGGGATTGGGAAAGTCCTATCATTCTTCGCGGTCTATCTCTGTAAAGACGGATCCCTAGAATATAGGAAGCTTGTCCCAGGTCTTTCATGGAGAATGTTTTAGAAAGCCAAGCTTTCACAGTGCTGAGCATTGCTACGTTATTTTCTATAAGTAGAATATCATCTACATATAGTACTAAGAATGCATTGTTGCTCCCACTGACCTTTTTGTAAGCACATGGTTCCTCCTCATTTCACACGAAGTCAAAATCCTTGACTGTTCCGTCAAATTGAAGGTTCCAACTCCGAGAAGCTTGCTTCACCCCATAAATGGCTCGCTGTAGCTTACACACCTTATGAATATTAGCTTTGGACACAAAACCCTTAGGATGTTCCATATAGATTTCCTCCTCGAGGTATCCATTTAGAAAAGCCGTTTCGACGTCCATTTGCCATATTTCATAATCGTAATAAGCAGCAATGGCAACCATTATGCGAATCGACTTGATCATACCTACGGGCGGGAAGGTATCATGATAAACGATCCCTTCCCTTTGGGTATAACCCTTTGCCACAAGCCTGGCTTTATAGGCGTCAACCTTGCCATTCCCATCAGTCTTCCTCTTATAGATCTATTTACTTCCAATAGGCCCCATGCCAGTTGGTAGATCTACTAGAGTCCAGACCTGATTGGCATGCATTAAGTCTATCTCAGCTTCCATTGCTTATTGCCGTTTATCGGAGTCCACATCCACTATCGCTTGGTCATAGGTGACAGGGTCGTCCTCACGGCTATCAGGTGCGTTGTGGAGACCCAGTTCCTCGACATGTGAATAGCCATACCTCTCGGGTAAGTGAGACACCCTATCCGACCTTCGAAGTGGAGGTTGTCTTATAATGGGTTCGGTTCGTGATCCCTGATCAGATGTCTCCTCAGGACTTTCATTATGCTCTTCCAAAGAGATATTTCTACCCGGGCCACCTTTCTAAATGAACTCATCCTCAAGGAAGTGCGCTTGTAAAGCCACAACAACCATATGGTCTTCTGGCATGTAGAATAGATAACCCATCGAGTCCTATGGGTATCCAATGAAACGTCCCTTGACGGACCTCGCTTCTAGTTTGTCCACCTTAGCATTCTTGACATAGGCTGGACATCCCCAAATCCTTATGTGTTTAAGACTTGGTTTCATACCCTTCCACATCTCATGTGGAGTGATATGAACGGATTTGGAAGGACATCTATTTAGGATATAGGCAGCGGTAAGTATGGCGTACCCCCATAGGTAAATTGGTAAATCAATGTAATTCAACATGGAGCGGACCATGTCCAACAAAGTCCGATTCCTCCTTTCTGAAACACTATTTAATTGTGGGGTTCCCGATGGCGTGAATTGTGAAAGTATTCCATGTTCCTTAAGAAACTCATCAAACTCTGTGCTCATATATTGGCCACCTCGGTCCGACCGAAGTGCTTTGATATGACATCCAGTCTATTTTTCAACTAGGGCCTTAAATTCTTTGAATTTAGTAAAGGCTTCGGATTTATGTTTCATCAAGTACATAATCCCATACCTAGTATGATCATCTGTGAACGATATGAAATATTGATATCCATCTCGGGCTGCTTCCAAAGCACCACAAATGTCGGTATATACCAACCCAAGTTTTTCAGCAGCCCTTACAAAAGTCCCTGTGAAGTGGGACTTAGTCATCTTTGTAATATCCGGATTTACTACGGTGTATTTCATCTGTATTCAAACCCTGTATTATTCGGATTTGTGGTTTTGATTATTGGAGTATGATATTTCTTGCATTGATATCTTTGTACATAAGTATTGCAACATACAAATTTTCTCATGCAAACTCGTGATAGAGCACGCTAAGAATGTAGCTTAACGCGCGCTATCGAGCTACTACTAGTGCACGCTAGTTATGTAGGAGTTGCGTGCGCTAAGCACTCAATTATTGAGCGGGACGGCTAGCACATGCGCCAGCCGGGACATGGGTCCGGATAAGATTCCCGCGGATGAACCTGGATAGTTTTGAAGTCAACTCTTATTAGCGCGCGCTAAGGAATGCTTAGTAGCGTGCGCTAATTAGCTAAAGTGCAGAATATTATAAATGAGACAACAACCCGTTTTGGCTTACATTTCCTTCGTCCATTCTTCATTCTTGAGAGGCCAGAGAGCTATAATAATCCTTCTACATACTTAGAACACATCTTATTGATCCTTGTATATTGGTTATCACTTGTGAGTGATCATTAAAGTGGAATAGCACCTTGGAGTGGCATACAACTAACCGGAGTCGGATGCTACCTTACGGTTCAGTGATTTTCATCATATTAAGGTATGTTCAACCTATCTCCAGACTTAGAGTTGGATTCTAAAGAATTAGATGATCATGTTAACAAGATATTGATTTTCACTAGTGAATTATTCAACATGCATCATGTTTGGAATATAGAGATGGTTATGCCTCAAGTACCTTGATTATGAACATCATGATTCGAATCTTATTACAATGAACAAGTAGAGGAAGCTTCTATCATTGGTAATCCGAATCTAGTAGATGACTTCATAACAATCATGGACTTAACTTTAACATCATTATTGTTAGATGAATCTAAGGGATTGATCATGGAAGGATTTATCTAGTATAGATGGAATGTTAAAAAACTACAGTATGATAATTTTGATTGATATAAAGGTGTAGATATCAACCGTTAAGCCTTTCGAATTGTTGTATGAAGATTGTAGTCGAAATGGAAGATGGTTTCATAATAGTATACATATCCTTGAATCCGAAGTTGTTGTTATCCGTTAGATCATTCATAGCCGTATGAACATGATATTCATGGAGGTAACATGAACTAACACTGAGGATTTCATTTGGTTTGATCATGTTGAGGTCCATCTACTGCCCAGCAGTAAACTGCCATGCACAGATAGCGCATGCTAAGCTATGTAGATTAACGTGCGCTATCGAGCACGAGTTAGCGTACGCTACGTTTGGTACGTAACGTACGCTAGGCCATCAGACGAGTCAGTCGACTGATCAGTGAAATACTGACTATGCATAGTTAGCGTACGCTAGGCTTTGTTGTTTGCGTGCGCTACCGAGCAGAATTAACGCACGCTACACATAGTACTTAGCGTGCGCTAAGCAGTTCAGGCAGATTACATTTTATGAACTTTTGGCCGTAAATCGAATTGTTAAACATTCGTACGACGTGAGATAAATCTTATATCATTTCTTTTGTTAAGGTTTGATCTTGTTACGTGATTGATTGAGGCGGACGACCTTCGAGTGTTCGTTTTCGTGGAAGTATTGTTCTTATCTTCAAATCGAGGCAAGTACCTTATTTGTTTTATGTATTGATGTTATACATATTGTCGTGCATGTATGTCGTTGTTGTATGTCCACCTCGTGTTGGTCCGACGGGATCATCGGGGGATCTATGCTAGCGTGCGCTGGATCATCGGATGGGTTTTTCCACCACGGGTTGGTCTGATGAGATCATCGTGGTTTCTAGGCAGTGAACACTAGATCGACGAAATTACCATGTATATGTTATGATATCATGTTGTGATTATCAGTTGGGTATGTTATGTTTGAGTTTCACTCGTTTGACATTTTATCATTTACGTTATTATTATTATTATTCTGCGTGTGACGTTGAATAATATGTTGTGGTACTTGTACTAGCATCGTTGTTCTAACCCCTTCGGGGGTGAACATTTTGTTTATGTTGAAGATCCAGGAGAGTGGGAAAACAACCACTAGAGCTGCATGACGACGAGGGTGCAGAGTGATGTTCCGGCCGGGTTTATTTGTCTGTTGTTTATTGGTTATTTCAATAAGTACTTGAGTATGAAGTCATTTATGATGAATTTGAATTTGGTGATGTATTATTAAGTCCCTGTTGAACAAATCGTACTTTCAGTATTTGGTCAGAACTGTTGTATCTTAATTCCGATATTTCCATTCGTTAGTA
This sequence comes from Orobanche coerulescens, assembly GCA_033398695.1. Taxonomy (NCBI): domain Eukaryota; kingdom Viridiplantae; phylum Streptophyta; class Magnoliopsida; order Lamiales; family Orobanchaceae; genus Orobanche; species Orobanche coerulescens. Next base: position 136,916,536 of record CM065806.1, on the reverse strand, counting down.
TTTCTTAATGTGTGTTCATTTCTTCAGCCTTGTAAATCCTTATGTAAAGGATTTACGGCGCTGTAATATTCCTGAATATATCGGGGGTGTTACAAAATATGGTATCGGAGCTAAGATTATGGATATCTTGGCCGTTGGGTTAAAATAAGGGTTATTTATGTCTTTTGAGGTAACCGGACGTGAATGACATCACTGCACTGCCTACGTCTTCATGCGAACGGTGGTTGTAAGTTCCTAAACTCTATCTCGTTCTTTACATGTTGTGTCTATTTATACTCGAATATTAGAACGATGTTGTTTCCTTTATATTGAGTATTTATGCTTACAGTATGTTGAGAGGCGGATGTGGACGTGGTCGCGGTCGTGGACGCGGACGAAGAAATGCTTAAAGGGAAGCGTCGCCTTCTAATCAGGCCAGTCATAGCTCAGGCGAGCCGCAACAATATATTAATAACGAACCGAAACCTGCTGTACCAGAGATCCTTCGTCAAGTGGTGAACCAGATGACTCAGTTCGCCCAAGTCGTGGACCGAATGCAAGTGGCGGTGGGACTACAGCAGGGAGAGAGACAGCAAGGGATCCCAGACATGGGAAATCGAGGTGACCGGTGGCTGCAAGAGGTGGCGAAGATGCAACCACCCAAATTCGACGGTATTTCTGAGACTCCCACCTGGGACCATTGGTTGAAGGAACTGGAGAAAATCTTTGCCGGAATTAACTGCCTAGACGACCGGAGAGCCTCTATCGCTCAATACTTTCTGATAGGGGAAGCGTCCGAATGGTGGGAAGCCATCCGGCCTGTAGACCATGATGCTGATTGGACAGAGTTTAGATTGATGATGGAAGCTCGATGTGCCCTCGTCCGTGAGGAAGCCAAAGTTCGGGAGTTTTCTCCGCTCGGCCTTGAATGTGCGGTATCCCAGGCAATTAAGACGTTTAACCAGCAGCTGGTATTTGTTCGACATCTGGTCAGAACAGATGCAGAAATGATGATCCATTTCGATATGAGGATGAAACCAAAAATCCAGAGGTACATGCCCGGATTTGAATGTACCACACTCCGTCAATACCAGGATAAGGCGTTGGCGTATGAGATCAAGGAAGCAGCTATGGAGAAATTTTCGGAATCCAAGAAACAGAAAGTCTCTGGTACTTTTACAGAGCACAAGAACAGCGGGCCCCGTAAGGCCCAGTCATCCTTTCACTCTTTCAAGAAACCTCCGCACCCAGTTAGGAGTGGAAAGAACTTCGGAGCGACATCAACTATTACTGATGTTACCAGGAAATGCTTTAACTGCGCCCAAATGGGACACTATCGACGGAATTGCCCCCTACCTGCCGTGACTTGTTTTGATTGTGGACGAGAGGGACATCGGGCAGTGTTTTGTGAAGAGGCTGCAAAGTCTTTTAGAGCCCGTACACCACAGCCAGTCCAGAAGGAAGCCAGTATCCAACAGACGCAGCAAAGTGTTCAGACGCCTCAGAATTTTGGTCGCGGACGAGGCAAAGGACAATGGGACCGAAAGGGGACATCGAGTGCCGGATCTGTTCCCCCATGTTTGTATGAGATGAGGAGGACAGACGATCAGGATGCTGCTGTCGCATCAGGTACTGTCCATATCCTTTCCCTGCCAGTTAGCGTTTTATTCGATACAGGAGCTACACATTCTTTCATATCTTTGTCTTGTGTAAATCGTTTGAATATTTCCGGTTTTCATACTTGTGAACCTTATGTTGTTGGTTTACCGAGTGGAGAGAGGATTGTCGGGAACTTAGAAACTAGAAATTTCCCTGTATCATTTGGAGGCAGAGAGTGGCTCTCAAATCTGATCATGATAGAAATGCAAGGAGAAGACCTGATACTCAGAGACGATTGGGTTAATCGATATGGAGCAATTGTAAACTACCGAAGGAGGAATATCTCGCTGATCGCTGACGATGGTTCCGAAATATTGTTCGAAGGGTGGAAACCGGGAAGCTCAGGAAAATTGATCAAGGCAATGAAAGCTGTCAAATTGTTGAAACAGGGCTGTACTGGATATTGGTGTTATGCAATGAAGAAAGAAGACGAAATTACGGAACTTTCATCCATTCCTGTTGTGAATGAATTTCCATATGTATTTCGTGACGAGTTACCTCGACTACCTCCACGAAGAGATGTAGAATTCACCATTGAGCTGGAACCCGGAGCTATACCAATTTCTAAGGCGCCGTATCGTATGGCACCTATTGATATGTATGAACTGAAAAAGCAGCTGGAGGAGTTACTGGACAAAGGCTATATTCAGCCAAGCGTTTCATACAGGAGCGCCGATTCTTTTGTCCGAAAGAAGGATGGATCGCTTCGACTGTGTATTGACTATCGAGAGATGAACAAAATGACGATTAAGAACATGTATCTGTTGCCACGGATTGATGATCTGTTTGACCAGTTGCAAGGGGCAACAATATTTTCTAAAATCGATCTGAGATCAGGGTATCATCAGCTGAGGATTAAGGAATCTGATATTCCGAAATCTGCGTTCAGAACTCGCTACGGACATTATGAGTTTGTAGTGATTCCGTTTGGTCTCACTAACGCACCTGCTGTATTTATGCAATTGATGAACCGAGTGTTCATCGAATTTTTGGATAAATTTGTGGTCGTGTTCATTGATGACATTCTGGTATATTCTAAGAGCTCAGAAGAACATGCGCAGCATTTGCGGATTGTAATGGAACTTTTGAGAAGCAAGCAATTGTACGCCAAACTTTCTAAGTGTGAATTCTGTCTAAAGGAAGTAATGTTCCTCGGCCATGTGGTGTCAGCTAAAGGAGTCCGAGTAGATCCTCAGAAGATCGAAGCAATTATGGATTGGAAGCCTCCAAAGAACGTGAAAGAAGTCCGAAGCTTCTTAGGACTTGCTGGATATTATCTTCGATTCGTGGAAGGGTTTTCTAAAATCTCCCGCCCACTTACTCGACTCCTGCAGAAAACTCAAAAGTTTGAGTGGAATGAGTTGTGTCAGGTTAGCTTTAATGAATTGAAGAGATTGACGACGACACCGATTCTATCACTTCCACAGGGAACTGGAGGATTTATAGTTTACAGTGATGCTTCGAACCAAGGGCTCGGATGCGTATTGATGCAGAATGATAAGGTGATCGCTTATGCGTCGCGACAGCTGAAACCTTATGAAGTGAATTACCCAACACATGATTTGGAGCTAGCAGCAGTAGTTTTTGCTTTGAAGATCTGGAGGCATTATCTGTACGGGACTCAATGTCAGATCTTTACGGATCACAAGAGTCTCAAATACATATTCAGTCAGAAAGAGTTCAACATGCGGCAAAGAACATGGTTAGAGCTGATCAAGGACTATGTCATGGAGATTTTGTATCATCCAGGCAAAGCGAATGTAGTGGCCGATGCACTCAGCCGCAAACCTGTTTCTATTCAGATGCTGGAGACGCTGACCTCCCAACTTAGCCTTCAACGAGAGATAATTCGAGAAAGAATTGAAGTGTGGTTACAAAGAGTCCAAGTACAACTGTGCTTGATGGAAATAACTTCATCATTAACCGAAGAAATAAAATCTAGACAGGCAGATGATCCTCTGATGATTCGGTTACGTGATGAAGTGATCAAGGGAAAGGCCCCCGGATTCATAATTCATGATGATGGAGTTTTGAGATTTCAGAACCGACTCTGCGTTCCCAATGTCGATGTTCTGAAACAGACAATTATGAAGGAAGCTCATAGTTCGCCCTATTCTATCCACCCAGGCACCAGTAAGATGTATAAGGACTTGAAGCAGAATTTCTGGTGGGGCAAAATGAAGAAAGATGTAGCGGACTATGTTTCGAAATGCTTGACTTGTCAGCAGGTTAAGATCGAGCATCAACGGCCTGCCGGAATGTTGAAGCCACTCCCGATTCCTGAATGGAAGTGGGAGGACATATCGATGGACTTTATCACTAATATGCCGAGAACCAGGACAGGAATGAACATGATTTGGGTGATAGTTGATCGTTTAACCAAATCAGCTCATTTTCTAGGCATTAAGGATACGTGGGGACCAGAAAGGTTGGCACGAGTATTTATTTCGGAGATAGTTCGATTGCATGGTACGCCAAAGACCATTATTTCTGATCGAGACGGCCGTTTTGTGTCTCATTTTTGGAAAGCAATTCATAAGGCCTTGGGGACCGAATTGAACTTGATCTGACTTATCACCGTGGTGACGGACAATCCGAGAGGACCATTCAAACGGTGGAAGATATGCTGAGGGCTTGTGCCTTAGATTGGTCAACTGGTTGGGAAGTTCATCTACCGTTGATTGAATTTACCTACAACAATAGTTGGCATGCTTCCATTAAGATGGCACCGTTTGAGGCATTATACGGGAGGAGATGTAGATCGCCCCTGTGTTGGGGCGATTCGTCAGACATGATCGGAACAGAACCAGAGTTGATCGTGCAGACTCGAGAGAAGATAGCCTTGATTCGTGAAAGGTTGTTGACCGCCCAGAGTCGCCAGAAATCTTACGCAGACGTACGTCGTCGCCCATTGGAGTTCAGTACTGGAGACCACGTACTTTTGAAGGTTTCTCCTACTCGAGGAATCTTTCGTTTCGGAAGGAAAAGAAAGTTGAGTCCGAGATATATCGGACCATTTGAGATCCTTGAGTGAGTTGGGGAGTTGGCATACAGATTGGCATTGCCGCCGTCATTATGCCATGTTCATAACATATTCCACGTATCCCAGTTACGGAGGTATATACCAGATCCCAGTCATATCATTGATTTCGGAGAGATCGAAGTCGCGCATGATGGGACGTTTGAAGAAAGACCAGTCAAGATACTCGAGATTCGAGTTAAGCAGTTAAGGAACAAACCAATCGTTTTGGTCAAAGTTCAATGGTCACGTCACGTAATGGAAGAAGCCACATGGGAAACAGAATATGGCATGAAGTCCAGATATCCCGAGTTATTTTCGTCTTGAGTTTCGGGACGAAATTCCTTTTTAGTAGGAGAGTATGTAATATCAGGATTTATTACGGTGTATTTCATCTGTATTCAAACCCTGTATTATTCGGATTTGTGGTTTTGATTATTGGAGTATGATATTTCTTGCATTGATATCTTTGTACATAAGTATTGCAACATACAAATTTTCTCATGCAAACTCGTGATAGCGCACGCTAAGAATGTAGCTTAACGCGCGCTATCGAGCTACTACTAGCACACGCTAGTTATGTAGGAGTTGCGTGCGCTAAGCACTCAATTATTGAGCGGGACGGCTAGCACATGCGCCAGCCGGGACATGGGTCCGGAGATTCCCGCGGACGAACCTGGACAGTTTTGAAGTCAACTCTTATTAGCGTGCGCTAAGGAATGCTTAGTAGCGTGCGCTAATTAGCTAAAGTGCAGAATATTATAAATGAGACAACAACCCGTTTTGGCTTACATTTCATTCGTCCATTCTTCATTCTTGAGAGGCCAGAGAGCTATAATAATCCTTCCACACACTTAGAACACATCTTATTGATCCTTGTATATTGGTTATCACTTGTGAGTGATCATTGAAGTGGAATAGCACCTTGGAGTGGCATACAACTAACCGGAGTCGGATTCTACCTTACGGTTCAGTGATTTTCGTCATATTAAGGTATGTTCAACCTATCTCCAGACTTAGAGTTGGATTCTAAAGAATTAGATGATCATGTTAACAAGATATTGATTTTCACTAGTGAATTATTCAACATGCATCATGTTTGGAATATAGAGATGGTTATGCCTCAAGTACCTTGATTATGAACATCATGATTCGAATCTTATTACAATGAACAAGTAGAGGAAGCTTCTATCATTGGTAATCCGAATCTAGTAGATGACTTCATAACAATCATGGACTTGACTTTAACATCATTATTGTTAGATGAATCTAAGGGATTGATCATGGAAGGATTTATCTAGTATAGATGGAATGTTAAAAAACTACATTATGATAATTTTGATTGATATAAAGGTGTCGATATCAACCGTTAAGCCTTTCGAATTGTCGTATGAAGATTGTAGTCGAAATGGAAGATGGTTTCATAATAGTATACATATCCTTGAATCCGAAGTTGTTGTTATCCGTTAGATCATTCATAGCCGTATGAACATGATATTCATGGAGGTAACATGAACTAACATTGAGGATTTCATTTGGTTTGATCATGTTGAGGTCCATCTACTGCCCAACAGTAAACTGCCATGCACAGATAGCGCACGCTAAGCTATGTAGATTAACGTGCGCTATCGAGCATGAGTTAGCGTACGCTACGTTTGGTACGTAACGTACGCTAGGCCATCGACGCAGTCGATCGGATCGGTGAAATGCGACCATGCATAGTTAGCGTACGCTAGGCTTTGTTGTTTGCGTGCGCTACCGAGCAGAATTAACGCACGCTACATATAGTACTTAGCGTGCGCTAAGCAGTTCAGGCAGATTACATTTTATGAACTTTTGGCCGTAAATCGAATTGTTAAACATTCGTACGACGTGAGATAAATCCTACATCATTTCTTTTGTTAAGGTTTGATCTTGTTACGTGATTGATTGAGGAGGACGACCTTCGAGTGTTCGTTTTCGTGGAAGTATTGTTCTTATCTTCAAATCGAGGCAAGTATCTTATTTGTTTTATGTATTGATGTTATACATATTGTCGTGCATGTATGTCGTTGTTGTATGTCCACCTCGTGTTGGTCCGACGGGATCATCGGGGGATCTATGCTAGCGTGCGCTGGATCATCGGACGGGTTTTTCCACCACGGGTTGGTCTGACGGGATCATCGTGGGTTCTAGGAAGTGAACGCTAGATCGACGGAATTACCATGTATATGTTATGATATCATGTTGTGATTATCAGTTGTGTATGTTATGTTTGAGTTTCTCGCAGGAGAAGACTCGTTTGACATTTTATCATTTACGTTATTATTATTATTCTGCGTGTGACGTTGAATAATATGTTGTGGTACTTGTACTAGCATCGTTGTGCTAACCCCTTCGGGGGTGAACATTTTGTTTATGCTCAGGATGAGCGGGAAAACAACCACTGGAGCTGCATGACGACGAGGGTGCAGAGTGATATTCCGTACGGGTTTATTTGTCTGTTGTTTATTGGTTATTTCAATAAGTACTCGAGTACGAAGTCATTTATGATAAATTTGAATTTGGTGATGTATTATTAAGTCCCTGTTGAACAAATCGTACTTTCAGTATTTGGTCAGAACTGTTGTATCTTAATTCCGATATTTCCATTCGTTAGTATTTCTTAATGTCTGTTCAATTCTTCAGCCTTGTAAATCCTTATGTAAAGGATTTACGGCGCTGTAATATTCCTGAATATATCGGGGGTGTTACAATCTTGCCTCTAAGGCAGGATTCACAAGTTGGATAGGGTTCTACACCCAATAGACTTAAAAGTCCATCTTTCTCTATTTTGTGAACCTTGCTCTCACCAACATGACGAAGTCTAAAGTGCCACTTAAGAGCTTGATTAGTATTTTACCTGCCACGTTTCCTAGTTATAGTGTTCACTACTAATTTATTTTGAAAGTTCAGATGATATAAACCATTCAACAACGTAGTTGTGCCAACCAATTTATTTCGAAAATAAATTTTACAACTACCATTGCCAATGAGGAAAGAAAATCCTTCCCGGTCCAAGACTGGAATAGATACAATGTTTTTATGCCCCTTGGGCAAAACATGTACTTCATCTAACGTCAAATAAAAACCAGATTCTAAACCCAGTAGGAGTTATCCAATATCGGTTGCCTCGACACTTTGTCCGCTTCCGTCAGTGATCATCACTTCCCCAGCTTCAAGCTGCCTACTTCGTTCCAAATCCTTATTCATAGTACAAATATGAGAAGTAGCACTTGAATCCATAATCCATGAAGCAGAATATACAGTAGCGGAACAATTGGTTTCAAAAACAAAAAGTTCAGTACCTGATGCGCCATTAATCTTAGGACAAGTCCTATGCCAGTGGCCCAGCTCACCGCATTCAAGATATTTGTCTGTAGGTTTTGGACCGCCTACCCTCTGAACCTTTTGGGCCTTGCCCTTGCCTTTCAGCACCTCTTTCTTGGGTTTATACTGCTCGTAGGACTTTTTCTTATTGTTCTTGGACCTTCGAGGCCCAGAAGAAATCACAAGAGCAACCTCCCTCGGTTTAGTCTTCATGTTAGACTGTGTCGTCACCAGTTTATTCGTTAGCCCAGCTAATGTGCATGAAATCTTATTACAGTTGAAATTCATTACAAACTGCATGGAGTCAGGCAAAAATTGAAAGATGAGATCAATCTGAAGGGATAAATTCATATGAAGGTTGATCCCCTCGAGCCTCTCAATCATAGAGATCATCTTGAGGACGTGGTCTCCCACTTTCTCCCCTTTTTTCATCCTAGCACTGAATAACTGCTTCAATATCTCATATCTAGCAGTCCTACTGTGCTCTCCATAAAGCTCGGTCAAGTGTGCGAGAATCTGCCTAGTAGAAGTCATTTCTCGTTCGCTCTCTGCAGCTCATTAGTTATTGAGCCCATCATAAAGCCATGGACCAGCACGTCATCCTTGACCCATTTTTCATGGACGTCAATCTCTTCCTGATTACCCCTAGTCCGGACTGGAGTCGGTGGAATGTCCACCTCCAAGACGTATACCAGAGACTCCATACTGAGTACAATCATCAGATTCCGCAACCAGTCAACAAAGTTGGGGCCAGTTAGGAGATTCTTTTCAAGTAATATTGCAAGTGGGTTCTTTGCCATTTTAGAGAGATATAGTTACGTTTCTCTGCATTGATATAGACAAGATTGAATTAGTGACTTGTTTTAGTATAATTCTTGTCTCGGCTACCACTAATTTTATCGAAATTACACACTCCCATGTTATAACCTGGAAGTCATGGTAAGATCGACTTCTTAGTGGTGATCAAGTTCTTTACAAATTTTAACAGACGCAACGTGTCAAGTTTCTTGCCTATTAATTTCTATAAAGTGGTGTCCAACACCAACCCGTCCAATGAACGATTCGATCTTATTTTACCCCTAGTCTTCATGCCCTCAACCTGTAATATCCGTAACTTTCCATTTTTAGCAGTTTCCATTTTTGGTGTATATCTATTTTTTTTCGACTCGCTTGTAACCATTTCGACATTGTGAATCTACTTTATTCTTGGAATTTTTCCATTTGGATGAGTTTTGGAGATGTTTTCACGTAATTATGTTTTATGACATGTTTTGCCGTATGAACGTTCGATTCTCGTAAAACTCGTTCGTTTTCATTGTTTCTTGGTTTGTGCAAGTTCGTATGGTTGAGTTGGTCGTGTGGAGACTTTCGGTTCGTTAATCTGACGTCGTTTCGTGATTTTCGGGCACTTGGGCCATTTTTATAATTTCCTAATAGTTTAGGGAATCTCATTTTCGTTGTCGCATTACGGACCCTCCGGTGGTCGGAATTATATTTTCTTTCAGCGCTTAACTCCGTCGTCTTGTATACTTTGTGTTTATGTTTCTGGATTCTGGCCTTGTCGTGCGTTTCGAGATTTGTACCTTCGGCAGCAGCGTACTGCTGATCTGAGCAGTACTGAACTGCTGCGTAGGTAGCGCACGCTACTCCTTTCCCCTTGCGTGTGCTATTGATGTGAAGTTAGCGTGTGCTAACTAGTTGTTGTTAGCGTGCGTTATCGGGTAGTATTTAGCGCGCGCTAAGCCTGTATAGCGCACGCTAACGATGTCGGGCAGTATCTTCGGGACTGTTTATAAGCCCCGTTACCGTGCGCTACTTGTGTTAGCTAGCGTGCGCTAACTATGCGGTTTAAATAGATCATCGGCAGTTCAGAAACAACATTTTTCACTCTTTACTTTTGTTTTCTTCACGGGGCGACTCCAACGGGCGATTCGTTTCAGTTTTGGTCGGAGAATTCTTCGTATTCCATCACCATAGAATCGTGCTAGCATATTACCATCAACGTAATCATCCTCTATCGTCCGAATCCGAGGTATTTTCTTCAGGAACCCTAACTCGTCTATTTGGGGGGTTTTTCGGGTTTTTCGTGATTAATTCCAAATTGTTCATGTATGCTGCGAAATTTCTCACCGATTGTTGTTATTGGGTGATTCCCAATCCGTTTTCCTCGAATTAATCCGTGAATTGTCGATACGGGGAGATTTTGCATAAACCCTCGCCCGTATCAATTGATCGTTCATTATCGTAGTTTATAATCGGGGCTATGGGTGTATTCCAATTGATTATTGTTATCCGTTAGGACTGAACTATGTTGACCCTTCGTTTAGGAACCGTCGTTTTCCACTCGGACTGTTCTTAGTCGTATTTCAATTCTGATTCCTCAAGAATGTCTCAAAGGCAAGTGCTTTACATTTGTTTACATATTCTAGTACTTGAATTGTCGTTGTTCGTGGTTGTTGTGGATGGATATGTGTATGTTCACCTAGGGACGGTCCGACGGGGCCTCTAGTGATACGTATTGCCGTGTGTGTGCGTATCACGAACTGTGGTTAACCACCCAGGGATGTCCGACGGGGCTTTGTGGGGTACGATGGCCGTGAGTCTCGTACCAAGGTTAACTTTGAATTGTTTTGTTGGAGAAAATGTGTTTTGTGCTTATGCACCATATAATATTCCGGAATATAAATGATTTCTAAAAATGATTTTTGGCGCATATATTCATCTGATTAGAATGTAGTTCAAATGGATTGTACTTGCACTAGCAGTTGTCGCTAACCCCTTAAATGGGGGAAATACTTTTGTATTTCGTGCAGTCTTGGAGATAAACGAGCACTTGAGCCGTATGAGGATGATGGGCAAGCATGATACTGTTCAGTAGTTGATTGTTGGTGTTCTGTTCTGTCGGTTATTATTGATGTCTTGTTTTGGGATTTCTGTATTATAAAAATTGGTTTAAGTACTCGAGTACTTCCTTTTTAAAATTGTTAATGTTGTGTTCCTGTTTTGGGAAATGGATTGATGTCGTATTTTATTTGTCGGATTGTAGTCTTTTATTTGAATTATCATTTTGTTGATGATTGTATGTCGTTGTCGAATGTCTTGTTGGTACGTTAGCCTAGTGAATTCCACAGTGTGGGGTCCACGGCACTGTAATATGCCTTGATCGTCTTAGGGGTGTTACAGAATATGGTATCGGAGCCAGGTTTATGGATACCTAGGCTGTCGGTTATTTGGGTCTAGTCGAGTGTCATTTTGAACAGTATCACTGCTATGCCATCATCTCAGTACACCGGTGCTCGTAAGTTTTCCCTAACTTGATTTGTTACGTTATCCTGTTCTGTTTCCTTTCCTGATATCTTGTTGCATTTTGCGTCTGAATTGTACTAACCCGCTACTTCTTCAGAATTCCTGCTGGTAGAGGATGCGGACGTGGTAGGGGACGTGGCGTAGCCGGTGGGGCGGCCATGTCCGATAACTCGGGAACCGATTTGGCTATGCCTTCTTTGTCGAACAGTGTCCCGCCTAGTTCCGGGGGTCAGCAGGACGGGTCTGCTAGCTCCGGTAATGCACATGAGAATGTTGGAATGGCGAATATTTTACAGCAAGTAGCGAACCAGATGACGCTACTAACTCAGGCCGTCCTGGTCGGCCAAGCTAATGCCAACCCGGTTCCGCCTACTGGATCCGGAAATGATAAGCTACTTCAGGACGTGATTCGTATGCATCCTCCGCAGTTTGATGGTGCTTCCGACCCTTCCGGTTGGGAGAATTGGTTGTTTGAGATGGAAAAGGTGTTTGAGGCTGCTAACTGCTCTGAGGAGAGGAAGGTACCCATCGCTCAGTACGTCCTCGCCAAAGAGGCGGCAACGTGGTGGCAAGCGGTGAAACCACGTGATCGGGCAGCCACTTGGGCAGAATTTTGGGAGTTGATGGAAGACGAGTATTGTCCATGGCCAGTGAAGGAGGGGATGATCCGAGCCTTCTTCGAGGCTAAGCCCCAGGATGTCCCAATTTCGCAAGCAATCAAGGACTACAATCAACAGCTGCATTATGTGAGAAACCAAGTCCGAGATGAGCATGATAAGATCCGCCACTTCGATATGCGGATGAAACCGAGGGTGCGTCATTACACTTCGATAGCTTATGAGATGTCGTTTGTTGCGACAGAGACGGCAGACGAGGGAAAGAAACAGAAGACCTCCAGCCAGTTTTCGGGAGGCAAGTCTGGTGGGCATCCGAAGGCTCAGTCTGGTTCGAGAGTCTTCAGGGGTCAGTCTTCGTCATTTGGGTGAGGAAACGGTTCTAAGTCTGCTCCTACTGATTCCGTTCGTGGTCCTACGTGCTTTAACTGTGGTCATCCCGGCCACATGATGAGTGAGTGTGATAGGCCCCCGATTAAGTGTCTTGCATGCGGTCGGATGGGACATCGTGCTAAGTTTTGTATGGATGCAATTCGGGCGCCAGTTACTCAGATATCAGCCCCAGCTGTGGGAGAGCCGAGTGTGAATCAGGCACCGACAGTTCCTCACCCACAGCAGAGTTTTGGTAGAGGTCGAGGACGTGGACAACCTTCTAGAGGGGGAGCTTCTAGTGCGGGGTCTGTTCCGCCCCGAGTATATGAGATGAGATGAGCAGGAGACCCAGACGCGACTGTTGCTACAGGTACCGTTCACATCCTTGACCATCCTATTTCCGTACTATTCGATTCTGGTGCTACGTATTCTTTCATATCTATGGATTATGTGTGTCGTCTGCATATTGATTGCCTAGTTGCGTGTGAACCATTTTTTGTTAAATTGCCTAGTGGGGATAGCATCGTGGGGGATCGTGAGATTAGAGATTTTCGAGTGAGTATCGCGGGGAGGGTTTGGCCTTCTAATCTGATTGCTGTAGATATTAGAGATGAGGATTTGATTCCTGGCGAGGATTGGCTGGACCGTCATGGGGCGATCATGAATTATAGAACGAGAACCGTTTCGATGTTAGCCTTTGACGGTACCGAGCATTCTTTTGTGGGGCGTAAGCGGAGTAGCCAGAGACTCCTGATCAGCGCCTTGAGGGCGGTGAGGCTTCTTCGGGGAGGTTGCATGAGTTATTAGTGTTACGCTTTGAGATCGGAAGAAGGGGGAGTCGAGCTCTCGTCTATTCCGGTAGTGTGTGAGTATCCTGATGTCTTTCCAGATGAGTTGCCGAGTTTACCGCCGGACCGAGAAGTTGAGTTTACCGTCGATTTAGAGCCGGGTGCAGCACCGATTTCTAAGACGCCATACTGTATGGCGCCTGCCGAGATGCTTGAGTTGAAGAAACAGTTGGGAGAGTTGTTAGACATGGGGTATATTCGACCGAGCGCTTCACCTTGGGGCGCACCGGTCCTATTTGTGAAGAAGAAGGATGGGTCACTTCGTTTGTGTATCGACTACCGAGAGTTGAACAAAGTGACCATCAAAAACAAGTATCCGCTCCGGAGGATCGATGATTTGTTCGACCAATTGCAAGGTGCAACCGTGTTTTCGAAGGTTGATTTGAGATCGGGGTATTATCAGCTCCGAGTGAAGGATACCGATATTCCGAAGACGGCCTTACGGACGAGATACAGTCACTACGAGTTTGTGGTTATGCCATTTGGGCTAACCAACGCCCAGCCGTGTTCATGCAGCTTATGAACAAAGTCTTTATCGAGTACCTCGATAAGTGTGTAGTCGTTTTTATCGATGACATCCTGATTTACTGGAGGAGCGAGGAGGAGCACGCCCGTCATTTGCATATAGTGTTAGATATTTTGAGAACTCAGCATCTTTTTGCGAAGTTCTCAAAATATGAGTTTTGGTTACGGGAGGTTATGTTTCTCGGTCATGTGATCTCGGCCGAGGGTGTTCGTGTGGACCCACATAAGGTGGAGGCAGTGTTGGATTGGGTATCGCCCAAGAATGTGAAGGGGGTCCGTAGTTTTCTGGGTTTGGCCGGATATTACCGTAGATTCATCGAGGGATTCTCTAAGCTCGCTCGACCTCTGACTCAATTGTTACAGAAGTCAGAGAAGTTTTGAGGAGTTGAAGAAACGGTTGACGACCGCTCCTGTTCTGGCTTTACCGAGTGGTAATGAGGGTTTCTCAGTTTTTAGTGATGCTTCGGGCCAAGGGCTCGGATGTGTACTTATGCAGCACGGGAGGACGATTGCCTACCCTTCCCGTCAGTTGAAACCATACGAGTTGAATTACCCTACGCACGATCTTGAGTTGGCCGCAGTTGTATTTGCGTTGAAGATCTGGCGTCATTACTTGTATGGCTCGTTGTGTCAGATTTTCACCGATCACAAGAGCTTGAAGTACATTTTCACGCAGAAAGAGCTTAATATGAGACAGAGGATATGGTTGGAGTTGATTAAGGATTACGATCTCGAGATCCTTTATCATCCGGGTAAGGCTAATGTAGTAGCAGATGCCTTGAGCCGGAAATCGGTAACACTTCGGGCGCTTGAGTTACTTATGGCTCAGTCGGGACTTCAGCGAGAGTTTATGAGGTTGAGCATTGAGATTGTGCTACCAGAGAGTTCTGGGCAGTTGCGTACACTTGAGATTTCGTCATCTTTAGTTGACAACATTAAGTCGGGACAGTTAGAGGACCCGATGTTTGTTCAGCTTCGAGAGAATGTGGAGAAGGGGAAAGCCCCAGGATTCGTGATACATGAGGATGGTGTGTTGAGATTCCAAGGTCGGCTTTGGGTTCCGAACGACTTGGAATTGAGGCAGAATATTATGAGAGAGGCTCACGCGTCGCCTTACTCAGTCCATCCGGGCTCGAATAAAATGTATAAAGATTTGAGGAAAATTTTTTGGTGGAACGACATGAAGAATGAGGTAATTCAGTTTGTGGCTAAGTGTTTGACTTGTCAGAAATTCAAAATCGAGCATCAGCAGCCAGCCGGGTTGTTGAAACCACTTCCCATCCCGGAATGGAAGTGGGAGGATATCTCCATGGATTTTGTCACGAACTTGCCAAGGACGAAGACCGGAATGAATATGGTGTGGGTGATCGTAGACCGACTGACTAAGTCGGCGCATTTTTTGGGCATCAAGTACACTTGGGGTCCGAAAAAGTTGGCTCGTGTTTTTATCGCGCAGATAGTGAGACTTCACGGTACGCCAAAGTCTATTATTTCGGATAGAGACGGCCGGTTTGTATCGCACTTCTGGTAGGCGGTACATAAGGCTTTGGGGACACGTTTGCATTTGAGTACATCTTTCCACCCTTAGACCGACGGGCAGTCCGAGCGTATCATTCAGTCGTTCGAGGATATGTTACGCGCGTGTGCGTTAGACTGGAGTAGTGACTGGGAGGAGCATCTAGCCTTAATTGAGTTTACGTATAATAATAGTTGGCACGCATCGATCAAGATGGCACCGTATGAGTCACTTTATGGCCGACGTTGCCGATCACCGATATGTTGGGATGAGCCGTCCGATCTAGTTGGCACCGAGCCAGACCTTGTGTTAGAAACGAGGGAGAAAGTTGAGTTGATTAGAAAGAGAATGTTGGCTGCTCAGAGTCGAAAAAAGTCTTATGCGGATGTTATGCGTCGACCTTTGGAGTTTACGGTGGGAGATCATGTTCGGTTGAGAGTGTCTCCATCGAAGGGAGTTTTTCGTTTTGGGAAAAAGGGGAAGCTCAGCCCGAGGTATATTGGGCCTTTCAAGATATTAGAGAGAGTCGGTGAGTTGGCATACCATTTGGCTTTACCTCCATCACTGAGTCATGTTCATAGCGTATTCCACATTTCCCAGTTGAGGAAGTACGTTCCGGACCCGTCCCACATTATTGATTTTGGAGACATGGAGATCGAGAAGGATCTTACGTTTGAGGAGAGGCCCGTCAGGATTTTGGAGCGTCGAGACAAACAGTTAAGGCACAAAACCATTCCTTTAGTTAAGGTGCAATGGTCGAGGCATGGAGTAGAACAAGTGACGTGGGAATTAGAGAAGGATATGCGTTCGAGGCACCCCGAGCTTTTTTATTCTTAGGTTTCGGGACGAAACTTTATTTTAGAGGGGGAGAATGTAATATTCGTAACTTTCCATTTTTAGCAGTTTCCATTTTTGGTGTATGTCTATTTTTATTGACTCACTTGTAACCGTTTCGACATTGTGAATCTACTTTATTCTTGCAGTTTTTCCATTTGGACGAGTTTTGGAGATGTTTTCACGTAATTTCGTTTTATGACATGTTTTGCCGTATGAACATTCGATTCTCGTAAAACTCGTTCGTTTTCATTGTTTTTTGGTTTGTACAAGTTCGTATGGTTGAGTTGGTCATGTGGAGACTTTTGGTTCGTTAATCTGACGTCGTTTTGTGATTTTCGGGCACTTGGGCCATTTTTGTAATTTCCTAATAGTTTAGGGAATCTCATTTTCGTTGTCGCATTACAGACCCTCTGGTGGTCGGAATTATATTTTCTTTCAGCGCTTAACTCCGTCGTCTTGTATACTTCGTGTTTATGTTTCTGGATTCTGTCCTTGTCGTGCATTTCGAGATTTGTACCTTCGGAAGCAGCGTACTGCTGATCTGAGCAATACTGAACTGCTGCGTAGGTAGCGCACGCTACTCCTTTCCCCTTGCATGCGCTATCGATGTGCAGTTAGCGTGCGCTAACTAGGTGTTGTTAGCGTGTGCTATCGGGTAGTATTTAGAGCGCGCTAAGCCTGTCTAGCGCACGCTAACGATGTCAGGCAGTAGCTTCGGGACTGTTTATAAGCCCCGTTAGCGCGCGCTACTTGTGTTAATTAGCGTGCGCTAACTATGCAGTTTAAATAGATCAGCGGTAGTTCAAAAACAGCATTTTTCACGCTTTACTTTCGTTTTCTTCACGGGGCGACTCTAGCGGGTGATTCATTTCAGTTTTGGTTGGAGAATTCTTCGTGTTCCATCACCGTGGAATCGTGCTAGCATATTACCATCAACGTAATCATCCTCCATCGTCCGAATCCGAGGTATTTTCTTCAGGAACCCTAACTTGTCTATTTTGGGGGTTTTTCGGGTTTTTCGTGATTAATTCCGAATTGTTCATGTATGTTGCGAAATTTCTTACCGATTGTTGTTATTGGGTGATTCCCAATCCGTTTTCCTCGAATTAATCCGTGAATTGTCGATACGGGGAGATTTTGCGTAAACCCTCGCCCGTATCGATTGATCGTTCATTATCTTAGTTTATAATCGGGGTTATGGGTGTATTCCAATCGATTATTGTTGTTCGTTAGGACTGAACTATATTGATACTTCATTTAGGGAACGTCGTTTTCCACCCGGACCGTTCGTAGTCGTGCTTCATTTCCGATTCCTCAAGAATGTCTCAAAGGCAAGTACTTTACATTTGTTTACATGTTCTAGTATTTGAATTGTGGCTATTCGTGGTTGTTGTGGATGGATATGTGTATGTTCACCTAGGGACGGTCCGATGGGGCCTCTAGGGATACATATTTCCGTGTGTGTGCGTATCACGAACTGTGGTTAACCACCCAGGGATGTCCGACGGGGCTCTGCGGGGTACGATGGCCATGAGTCTCATACCAAGGTTAACTTTGAATTGTTTTGTTGGAGACAATGTGTTTTGTGCTTGTGCACCATATAATATTCCGGAATATAAATGATTTTTGGCGCATATATTCATCTGATTAGAATGTAGTTCAAATGGATTGTACTTGCACTAGCAGTTGTCGCTAACCCCTTAAATGGGGGAAATATTTTTGTATTTCAGGTACAAGTCTTGGAGATAAACGAGCACTTGAGCCGTATGAGGATGATGGGCAAGCATGATACTGTTCAGTAATTGATTGTTGGTGTTCTGTTCTGTCGGTTATTATTGATGTCTTGTTTTGGGATTTCTGTATTATAAAAATTGGTTTAAGTACTCGAGTACTTCCTTTTTAAAATTGTTAATGTTGTGTTCCTGTTTTGGGAAATGGATTGATGTCGGATTTTATTTGTCGGATTGTAGTCTTTTATTTGAATTGTCATTTTGTTGATGATTGTATGTCGTTGTCGAATGCCTTGTTGGTACGTTAGCCTGGTGAATTCCACAGTGTTGGGTCCACGATGCTGTAATATGCCCTGATCGTCTTGGGGGTGTTACACAACCTATCAGGTTTCTTGGCAATCAAGATTGTCTAAGTTGTTGACCATCAACGTCTATCAGTTTGACTATTGAATCTCACCCGGCAACCAATCAGGTTTCTAGGGGCGAAATTTATCAACCCTTACCAAATGTACTGCCCCGATAAATCGGAAGCATAACACACCAGCTCGGGTATCAATTTTCTACGAGTTTGATGGAGGGTAGGAAACCTCGTAACCTTTTTCAAACTTAGTTTGTTTGTTGTCGGGAGAATTTTGTGATTAATGTTACACTTTGCACATTAATTAATTTAATAATCGCGTTTGTGTGTCAATCATTCAAAATGAAAAACAGTAAATAGTAACCTAGTTACTACCAACATATAGCTCATGGACTTTTTCTTAAGTACTGGGCCAAGCGAATGACCCAATAAAAAAATAGTCTTTGATTCTTTGTCTTCTTGGTCGGTTGTCTTCGGTCTTCATCATAGCCAAATAAATAAATATATCATAGAAAATGCATCCTATTATACAAATTTTTAGTAAAAATAAACAAGCTCAAAACGGCCTTTACAACCCAATCGAATCGAACAAATCAAAACTAAGTCCACGAGCTATATCACCATCACATAAGGATTCCACGCAAAATGTAACGACAATGAAATTAAATTATTAATTTTAATATATATTAATCCAATTAATCTATAAAATTAATCTATTCAATTTCTACTATATTAATCCAATTAATATATATATATATATATGGCATTAAAATTAAATAATCAATTAATGTATTAATCCAATCAATATAAAAATTAATCTATTCAATTTTAATGGTATTAATCCAATTAATACTTATAATCGTCATTTCATATCGTTCGAAGTAATCCGGCCAAAAATAGTATTTTCGTGTAATATCTTTTCCATTTAAAACAATATTCCAAATATTCATTTTAATCAAATTAAATCCAATTTAAAATGTTGAAAAATATTACAACGTAATACAGAGACTAAACAAAGTTCCAGACAAGTCAGAACGGGCCCAGCCTGCAAACAGAGCCCGAAAAAGGGGGCTGGTCGAGGGTGACCCGCTGGAGCGAGTCACCTGCCTGTTACTATCCAGGTACCAGGAAGCCCGTCCGGCCACCCTGCCAGGCACCGCCTGGTAGTGACTCGGGCAGCCCTGGGCTACCGAGTTCGATCTCCGTTCGTCTCGTTTTTCAGCTCGTTTCCAAAACGTGATGTTTCTAATTTTTGTATAGGACTTAATCCATAAAATAAAATTTTACAAATTTATAATTCACATAAAATCAAAGAAACAAAATTTACAACGAACAATTAAAAATCTCCGATTATACCAATAATGATTCTTAATCATAAACATCAACCAATAGCATTCAAAATGCACAAATAATCGGATGTACGGTATCATTGGACTCTCTCCGATACCACTGTTGGGATTCCGGAAACAATATCGAATACGCAGCGGAATAATAAAACACAATATATAGAATCCCAAACAGGATCGATCAAGTAACGTATATACGAAAAAAAATCATACGAAAATAAAAGGATCAAAGTCTCATACCTTTGAATCCTTTGATTATTTCTTCGTTAATTGATGATGATCACGAACCCGAACACGAGCACGAAATCCCTTTGTCCCCAACAGCGAAAATATGATGCCTCTACTGTAATACCCGAGATCTTTGTTTCAGATTCATTGAGTTTTCTGGGGTTTATCTGATTGTTATTGTCCACATCGTTAGAAGTTTATGCCATGTTTTGGGTGTGCCTTGTTGGGACATGTGTTCGGAGGTGTTTCGGATCACTGTGTGAGTTTTTAGTTTATTATGGTGTAGCGCACGCTAACGCTTGTAGTGTAGCGCACGCTACTGTGTTGTTGTTAGCGCACGCTACCGGGTGTGTAGCGCACGCTAACTGGCAGTCCAGAGGCAGTCCAGGAGCTATTGGACTGGGACTGGAGTCTCATTAGCGCATGCTAAGATTGGTAGCTAGCGCACGCTATCGACTGCTTAGCTCACGCTGACTTCTCTTTCTAGCGCACGCTACCTGGTAGGTGCAGATCTGTCCAGGAGCTACTAGACTGGATTCATGACTCGTTAGCGCACGCTACGCGTATTGGCTAACGCACGCTAATAGTGTTGCAGGTGGAGTTTTCTGAGGCGTTGACCCTGTTAGCACGCGCAAATGAGTATGTTTAGCGCATGCTAATAACTGCCCAGTATAAATACTGGACAACAGCATTAATTCGTCATTTCTCACCATTCTTCATCTCTTTCCGACGGGAGTGAGCTCCTGAGGCGATTTTGAGTGACCTTCTTCTTCAAGCTTCACCTTGGGGTGGATTTATGTATATCTAGTTGTAATATCCGACTGTAATTCTTCATCCTTACTATTGTATTGTTCAGATATTTTGAATATCGTTGAATCATGTTGCATTTATTATATGACTACAATGTCGGTTAATCATGTTGTGTACGTTAAGAAGGAATCAAACATCAGTTGACTTCCGCACGTGAATCTGTTATCTGTTGCCATACACGTGAAAGGTGAGTTGAGCTGTCATGTCGGTCAGAGTCAACCATATTTAGCGTACGTAATACCTTTATTATAGCGTAGCCTGTAAAATCGAGACAGTAGCCCCTGTAAGTCGATTACGTACGTAACACCAACTGGTTAGCATACGTAACCCATTTTAATGTACGCTAAATTTGTTCGATACCGTACGTTAAGGATGTACAGTCTATTTAAAGACACAGACTGTTTTTCATTTCTTCACAACTCCAACCCGATTTTCTCTCCGTATATCCCCTCTCCTGCCTCCCAAGACCGATATTAAACTTCTCCAACTTGGTTTTGAGTCTTGTAACTTGGAGTGGAGCTCATTGATTCGAAGTAAAAAGGTGTTCTTGAGCTGGAAGTGTGTTTCTTGTAGTGTTGAGGGTTGTTCTTCGTTTCTGTAGGTATGTATACGATTATCCTCTGTATTTTTCGTATGTTGATGTTAGTAATATAGAATACTTCACATATAGTTAAATTAATCAAGTAAAACCTGGTTATAATTAAACTTTTAACACTTCTTGATGAATATGATAAATGAGGGTTTGGAATGGATGTGTTCTTGATGTTAATCATATATGGATTTAATCAATTGAATTGATATCATAAAGTGTTTAAACCCCATATTAGAAATTTAATTACCTTGGGAAGAACTTGACAATGTTAAAGATAGAATTATGTTCTCTTGTTCAGAAATCTTAGAAGTTTTAACATCATTATGGTTTAGCTTCACAAGTCTTTAAGGAATGATAAGGATATTGATCAATACAACAATAACTTTTTATTAATCTAATGTGTTGATAACTTAAGGATGTGTTTGATCATCATGCTAGAATGGATAGTGTTTTAAGAAGGAGTTGCTGATTGTGATTGATAAAGTCATAATAGTTTGAGTATCGAATTCGTTATGATTAACCTTGTATAGTAGTAGATGTTGTAGAACATAAATAAATTCATTAAACCGATTTTATTGGTGAATTGAAGATGTTCTGTTCATAGAAATGACAAGAGTATTAAAGGACATTGTTGATATAGTAATCCGATTGTGGAAGACGAACCAGATGTATTGGAACCCTTCATTAATCCGTATGATATTCATTAGGGTGGAAAGGATTATTCGGGTAGGTTGCGGGCGTCGTTTCCTACGAATTGATATTAATATTATGTGAATGCATTATTGAATGGACTACATTTCATTCAAGGTTGATTGTTCGAGTAACCGTTATTAGTCGAGGACCGTTCGTTCGTTTCGACAAGGGAGGATTATTCTCGTCTCCGTATTGAGGCAAGTTTTCTTGCTTGGTTATAATGATGATTAGATTCTTGTGATGTTTATACGTTTCATGTATATCAAATGTTTATGAATTTGTGACTCGTAATTTGATATTGTCCTTGACGTTGTTCCATTTTTCATCATGGGATTGCATTCCCAAGTATGACACTTTGAATCGTTGATCTCGTTGGTCCTCGTTGTCACTTCGGTGAGTTTTTTTCTTGATCCTTAATCGGATATGTGATTTGTTGAATTCGTTGTCATGTTGTATCGTGACATATCTGGAATCATATCTGCGTGCCGATTGGTTATTGTGTAGGATTTTTAGCCGGGCACTTATATAGTCATACGTGGATGTTTTCTGTATTGGACTGTGCACACAAGATGTAGTTCGTGAGGCTACTTAGGTACATTGTCACACGTATATTCTGGATTCCGTATACGGGGTGGACATGTATACGGACACATTTCCAGATCGGGCGTACTGTGATGTCCATCTTGAGCCATATTGTTTAATCGTTCATAGTCCATGTATGATTGGATATGTTCGATTATTTTGGGACTGATTGTTCATACGCCCGAGGGGTATGTTCATTAGTCGGGATGTTTTCCTTGAGATCTAATATTTGGATTGTATAATGTCGGGAGAATCATTTATCATATATATCTGACGCTGTGTTATGGGCGAAATACTTGTGTTGTATTTTAGGTCGAGGCAAAGGCAAGGCACGGGAATTGCACGGTGACGGCGAAGGGTTCGAAGGATACTAGTTCGGGGGCCCCATGTCCTTTGTGTCCGGTTATTGTTCAAACCGTGTAATGTTACTTTAATTCCACTTTTTTTAAATTATTGTCTGGTTGTATTGATATTTGAGTTATACTCCATCCCCATATGGTCTATACTTGTATTTCGGATCCTGTGTATCATAAGGACATTGGCGATACCATTTATAAACTCCTAATCAGAGTAATGACTATTTATTATGGTTCGGTGTCACAAAGTAATCCTTATTTAATGTAACACCCCCAATCCACTCAGGGATATTACACGCCGTAAACCCTCTCCTCGAGGATCTACCAGGCTGGTAACAACATTTAACATCTCGACAATGCCTTCAAGGCTACAATGACTCAGTAGACCGATTTGGTCTTTCCACAAATACATACAACTCAAATACAACTCATGCCCACGCAGGGGACAAAATACAACTACACCCGTACAACGGGAACAATACAGCAGCGGAAAATAAAGTACAACTGAACCAACACACGATGTACGGTTCCTCATGTGATTAGTATCGATCATCTTTCATCATCCTTCGTGCCGACCACATGTTATGCTCCAAAACACGAATGCAAAAGCAGACATCCACCCCGAATACTCGGGGTTAGCAAACTCCTTTGTTTTGCTAGTGCAAGTACAAAGTCCAAATAGGTGCCATAAAATTCACTTTCCACGAATAACAATAACCGGGAATCCTCAAGATCGAATAAAGCGAAGAGTACTTCGAGGCAAGAGTTTGAGAAAACCTTTCAAAATCGGAATATCATAAATCAATGGAAATAATTTATAAAGCGGTTTAGAACGCCATCGAGAGTTTTAATAGAAAACAATTTAGGATTATCAAATCCTACTTTTCAAAATCGAAAGACAAAGGGTCACGCCCCAAAGTTTACTTTACGAAAAATGACATTAACCAAACCGTTGGGATTTTAGCCCCAAATCAGTAAAGCGACTTTTACAAAACCATTGGGATTTTAGCCCCAAATCTCGGCAACTCACGGTACACAAGAAGCGACCACAAGCTTCGTCTCCCAACATCAAAATACACAAATAAAGGAAATAAAACAAACAACAAAATACTCGATTGCCATCTAGCCAAGTAAGCGAGCGAACAACTTACCTCTTACACATTTAGTCAATGCATGCAAATGAAAACCGTTCAAAAGCACTCATTTCGGAAATGCCAATATCGAATCACATTTGTAAAATGCACCACAATTAACCGCGGACCCACGGCTTCGTGGATCCCTGCCGAGACCCGTCGGATCTAACCCGATGGTTAAAAGCAAGCTCGCGGTTCCACGGCTTCGTGGAGCCCTACCGAGACCCGTCGGATCTAACCCGTAGTGAGCATACACACACACGTTACTCATGCAATACTAACATGCTAAGAATGTAAGTTCATTAAGAATACTCACTAGAGATGGCCATGAACTCGACACCATTACCAAACTCTTCAAAAATACAATAACAAGCTTAAATAAGGAATACACGATTCCATAAGCTGAAACAATAGGAGTATCATCATAAAATCCTTCAATGTTCAAAATAACCAAATCATAATCAATTCTCAAAACACCGTTCACAAATCACACTCGTTTTGAAAGAAAGCCTTTAACGAGGCCAAACCGAAATCCTTTGAAACTTCATTTCAAATAACCAAACAAACACATTAAGGCGACCACCGATCATCATATCCATAAAGCGAGAAAAGTATGGGCAAGGTACTTGCCTCGAATAAGAACAACGCGGAGAATCGGCCAAAGTAGGTTGGCCGAACCGACTACGTACCCGCCGACTCCACGAACGCCAACTCACGTTCATAAACTACGAAGGACAAATAATAACAATGAAATGAATTCCATAACACGACCCAAAGCCGTTGAATTCAAAGAACGAATGACGAAAGTTCACGGATTTCCCCCAAGCGGCCAAGAACACGATTCGTTCCGTCAAAACCCAGCGAATTCTAAGTTGAAATATGGATATACAATCCATAGAATATGTTTAACAACATCATTTAACCATAATCGATCCATCAGCGGATGAAAAAGCGAGATCGGGGACAAATCCCCCGAAAAGTCAATTGAAGGAAATCAAGAAATATACTTGATTCGACGAAGAACAATGGATTAAATGATGTTAAACACAAGAATACTATCAAGATTAATCATACCCATCATGAATTAATCAACAACACGGAACGAATCGGATGAAAATGCAAAAATCCCCAAATTCACGAAATTAGGGTTCTAATGAAGATTACCTTGATTCGCTGGATCAAAGGTTGATAACGGACGATCGATTGATGTTATGAACTCAAGGACTTCATGGATTTGTTGTTAAACAACATGGCTTCGTCGCCCATGAATCGCCACTCGCGGAAGGAGAAGGAAGGAAATGAAAAACGAAGTGAAATGTATCGCTCGACCATATTTATCACGGGCTGACTAGCGTGCGCTAGCCTTCCCGGACTAGCGTGCGCTATCGGCGGTATCGGCGAGTACCCTCGGCCGGGGCCCACACGACCGGCATCACCGGCCAACCACTGCCCAAGACACATCGAACCAACTCCCGCTGGCGTGCGCTACGGCCGGATACTGCGCGCGCTTGGCACATCGATAGCCCGGTGCCGCCCGGCAGTAACGTCGCTGGCGGCCGGCCGGCGCGTGCGCTACGCTGCCCGACTAGCGCGCTACGCTCGGCGTAGCGTGCGCTACCTTCCGATCTGGCCGAGTCGAGAACCTCGAAACACCACGCCCGGGCCGATGGCGTCGCTAGGCCACCGGCGTGCGCTACACTGCCGGTTAGCGCGCGCGGCCTTCCGGCCGTAGCGTGCGCTCGCCGGTTCATGCCGCACCCGTCCGGCGGTGCCCGCAATCGTCCGGCGATCCGCATAGCCGTCGGCGATCCATCGCCGAGAGCTCGGCGACGATTTCGAGCGTGCGGGCGAACACGGCGAAAAGTTCGCGGACAACATAAGCGACTCGAAATGGCGTAATACCATAATTAGTCATACGCGACCAAGAAGCGGGTCGAGACAACAATTACAGATACGGATACGTAACTTTCGAAATTACAAAATGGCCCAAACGCCCGGAAATCACAATACGTGATCGAATAACCAAACCGAAGTTCACAACACGTCCAACAAAGTTAAACGGACTTGCGGGAAACTCGAAACGATTTCGGACGAGATTCGCAAGAATCGAACTCAAGTGCGGAAAAGTCACTAAAAAGCACGAACTCAAGCGAAGCGAACTCGGATGTCAAAAGTGTAGAATTAATCATTCTCGGAATGGCCAAGCGGTCATGGCGAGTCGTCAAAGCGGACTCGCCGGAAAAAAGAAATTTACCGAAAATCGAAAATTGCGGATATTACATTCTACCCTCCTTAAAAGAAGTTTCGTCCGAAACTTAAAACAAATAGGGAGAAGAAATATTCCATGGGAAAAACTCAACGAGACACACAAGAATGCGTAACTAACGCCCAACGGCTTGTCGCAAACAACGCGAAAGGAATATACGGCGTGAAAACATGCTCCACGGCGACCAACACAACGTCATTGTTAGGGATATAATAAAACCAACAAATGACAAGCGTCATCAAGCGGATAATATAGCCAAGTCAATTATCAGACAATGCAAAACACAACGACGAAAATCAATATGATTGACCAACCCAGCGGTACATCAATCAAAGCGAGCCAACGGCCCGAACAAACACGGAATCCCACCGCTAAGGGATGGAAGATCGAAAAGCGAAACTAATTTCCCAGTGAAGGGAATTACGAAGAGTCTGAATGCTCAATAATCACGAAAGAGAACAAAAACCGAACAAACAAGCGATCGAGACAACAAAAATCGAACAATCATGTCCGAAACACGAAGGATAATAAAATTGAACAACAACTCCAAGGTTCACATCTCGACTCGAGACAATATATGATCCGGTGAAAACAACAGGATGTGCATTCACATAAGATCCACAGGAAAGGGAATAGCAATTGAAAAGTCACAACGACAAATGAGTTATTCCGAAATGATATCACACTCGTTCGATAAACAAAAACAAGGGCACGACAAGCTCAGAAATGTCAACGAACATAAATGAGTCGACAAAGTAGAAAATACAGAAGTTCAAAATCCGATCCCTTCGAATAAAAGGACTAGTAGAACCCAATGATGTTACTCCCGAACAAAGTTCACAAGAATCGAACCGAACTCGAAAAGTCACACCGATAACCGGATCGGCCCACAACAAGATCACGGCTCGTTCGGACGATGAAACGAAATACGAACAAGTTCATAAAGTACCACGAACATGAGCGAATCGATAGGCGGGGAAGAAAACACGAAGTCAAAATAGTACGGGCATTACCTCAGGCCTCGTCCACGAAATTCACAAAAACGGGAGCAAGGTAACAAGACATTAAACAATCGGCGCATAACGGAACCATCACCGATGCGGTCATACAAATCAAGCTCTAACGGCTCGCACATGCGCGACAACGCGAAATTGCCATGAGGCGACAACATTCAATACCAACACTCCGCCTCTCACGGGGCTAGCACAACCAATGTGTGGAAAGCGTCTCAACGCTCACCACGCCAATTCGATCATACTCGGGAGAAAGTATCAAAATGACAACGCGAACATCACACATACATACCCAGTCCTCAAACGGGAATGGATAGGTTTTAAAAACGAAAACCTCATTTTGAAAATAATTTGAAGAATACTGGTTGATCTTGAGTATCACCTTTCAAAAAGTACAAACGTGAATCATCATTATCGAGACTTACGTTTGTACTTTTTGAAAGGTGATACTCAAGATCAACTAGTATTCTTCAAATTATTTTCAAAATGAGGTTTTCGTTTTTAAAACCTATCCATTCCCGTTTGAGGACTGGGTATGTGTGATGTTCGCGTTGTCATTTTGATACTTTCTCCCGAGTATGGTCGAGTGGCGTGTGAGCGTTGAGACGCTTTCCACACATTGTTGTGCTAGCCCTGAGAGGCGAGTGTTGGTATTGAATGTTGTCGCCTCATGGCAATCTCGTTGTCGCGCATGTGCGAGCCGTTAGAGCTTGATTTGTATGACGTGTGCACGATGATGGTTCCGTTATGCGTCGATTGTTTAATGTCTTGTTACCTTGCTCCCGTTTTGTGAATTTCGTGGACGAGGCCTGAGGTAATGCCCGTACTATTTTGACTTACGTGTTTTCTCTTCCCGCCTATCGATTCGCTCATGTTCGTTGGTACTTTATGAACTTGTTCGATATTCATTTCATCGTCCGAACGAGCCGTGATCTTGTTGTGGGCCGATCTGGTTATCGTGTGACTTTTCGAGTTCGATTCTTGTGAACTTTGTTCGGGAGTAACATCATCGGGTTCTACTAGTCCTTTATTCGAAGGGATCGATTTGAACTTCGTATTTTCTACTTTGTCGACTCATTTATGTTCGTTGACATTTCGAGCTTGTCTGCCCTTGTTTTTGTTTATCGAACGAGTGTGATATCATTTCGAATAACTCATTTGTCGTTGTGACTTTCAATTGCTATTCCCTGCTGTGGATCTTATGTGAATGCACATCCCGTTGTTTTCACCGGATCATATTGTCTCGAGTCGAGATGTGAACCTTGGAGTTGTTGTTCAATTTTATTATCCTTCGTGTTTGGACATGATTGTTCGATTTTGTTGTCTCGATCGCTTGTTTGTTCGTTTTTGTTCGTCGTGATTATTGAGCATTCGCACTCTTCGTAATTCCCCGATTCGGGAAATTAGTTTCGTTTTGATCTTCCATCCCTTAAGCGTGGGATTCGTGTTTGTTCAATGGCCGGCGTTTGATGATGTACCGTTGGGTTGGTCAATCATATTGATTTTCGCTCGTTGTGTTTTGCGATTGTCGGATAATTGACTTGGCTATATTATCCGTTTGATGACGCTTGTCATTTGTTGGTTTTATTATATCCCTAACGGCGGCGTTGTGTTGGTCGCCGTGAGCGTGTTTTCACGCCGTATATTCTTTGCGTTGTTTGCGACGTTCGCCGTTGGCGTTAGTTACGCATTCTTGTGTGTCTCGTTGAGTTTTTCCTGGCGAATATTTCTTCTCCTACTTGTTTTAAGTTTCGGACGAAACTTCTTTAAGGAGGGTAGAATGTAATATCCGCAATTTCGATTTTCGCTAAATTTCTTTTTTTTCCGGCGAGTCCGCTTGACGACTCGCTCATGACCGCTTCGCCATTCCGAGAATGATTAATTCTACACTTTTGACATCCGAGTTCGCTTGTCGCTTCGTTGAGTTCAGGCTTTTAGCGACTTTCGCGCTTGAGTTCGATTCTTGCGAATCTCGTCCGAAATCGTTGTTCAGTTTCCCGCAAGTCCGTTTAACTTTGTTGACGTGTTGTGAACTTCGGTTTGGTTATTCGATCACGTATTGTGATTTCGGCGTTTGGGCCATTTTGTAATTTCTCGAAAGTTACGTATCCGTATCTGGTATTGTCTCGACCGTTTCTTGGTCGCGTATGACTATGGTATTACGCTTTCATTTCGAGTCGTTATGTTGTCGCGAACTTTCGGCCGTTCGCCCGTGACGCTGAAATCGGTCGCCGAAAGCCGGCATTCTTGGATCGGCGATGGATCGCCGACGATTGCGGCACCGCCGGCAGCGCGGCGTGGCGCGCTTGCGGCGGAAGCTGCGCGCTAACCGGCAGTGTAGCGCCGCCGCCTGGCCTAGCGACGCTATCGGCCCGGGCGTGGTGTTTCGAGGTTCGACTCGGTCGAGATCGGCAGTAGCGCACGCTTCGCGCTGCGCGCTAGTCGGCAGCGTAGCGCTGCCGGCGGCTAGCGACGTTACTGGCGGCGGTCGATCGATGGCTGCTGAGCAGCCGGCGCAGCGAGGCATCGGCCGTAGCGCACGCTAGCGGAGTTGGTTCGAGTTCTCGGCAGGTTGGCCGGTGATGCCGGTCATGTGGGCCCCGGCGAGGGTACTCGGCGATACCGGCGATAGCGCACGCTAGTCCGGAGGAGGCTAGCGCACGCTAGGCCCGTATAAATATGATGGCGATCACATTTCACTTCGTTTCATTTCCTTCCTTCTCCTTCCGCGAGTGGCGATTCATGGCGGCAGCCATGTTGTTTAACAACAAATCCATGAAGTCCTTGAGTTCATAACATCAATCGATCGTCGTTATCAACCTTTGATCGGCGAATCAAGGTAATCTTCCTTAGAACCCTAATTTCGTGAATTTGGGGATTTTTGCATTTTCATCCGATTCGCTCGTGTTGTTGATTAATTCATGATGGGTATGATTAATCTTGATAGTATTCTTGTGTTTAACATCATTTAATCCATTGTTCTTCGTCGAATCAAGTATATTTCTTGATTTCCTTCAATTGACTTTTTGGGATTTGTCCCGATCTCGCTTTTCATCCGCTGATGGATCGATTATGGTTAAATGATGTTGTTAAACATATTCTATGGATTGTATATCCATATTTTAACTTGGAATTCCGCTTTCAGTTTTGACGGCGGGCGAATCGTGTTCTTGGCGCTTTGGGGAAATCCGTGAACTTTCGTCATTCGTTCTTTGAATTCAACGGCTTTGGTCGTGTTATGGAATTCATTTCATTGTTATTATTTGTCCTTCGTAGTTTATGAACGTGAGTTGACGCTCGTGGAGTCGGCGGGTAAATCGGTTCGGGCCAACCTACTTCCGATTCTCCGCGTTGTTCTTATTCGAGGCAAGTACCTTGCCCATACTTTTCTGTTTTATGGATATGATGATCGGTGGTCGCCTTAATGTGTTTGTTTGGTTATTTGAAATGAAGTTTCAAAGGATTTCGGCCTCGTTAAAGGCTTTCTTTCAAAACGAGTGTGATTTGTGAACGTGTTTTGAGAATTGATTATGATTTGGTTATTTTGAACATTGAAGGATTTTATGATGATACTCCTATTGTTTCGATTATGGAATCGTGTATTCCTTATTTAAGCTTGTTATTGTATTTTTGAAGAGTTTGTAATGGTGTCTAGTTAATGGCCATCTCTAGTGAGTATTATTAATGAACTTACATTGTTAGCATGTTATTATTGCATGAGTAACGTGTGTGTGTTTGCTCACTTCGGTTAGATCCGACGGGGTCTCTAGGGCTCCACGAAGCCGTGGAACCGCGAGCTTGCTTTTAACCACTGTGGGTTAGATCCGACGGGGTCTCGGCAGGGATCCACGAAGCTGTGGGTCCGCGGTTAATTGTGGTGCATTTTACAAATGTGATTCGATATTGGCATTTCCGGAAATGAGTGCTTTTGAACGGTTTTCATTTTCATGCATTGACTAAATGTGTAAGAGGTAAGTTGTTCGTTTGGCTTACTTGGCTAGGATGGCACTGGAGTATTTTGTTGTTTGTTTTAAATCCTTTATTTGTGGATTTTGATGTTGGGAGACGAACCTAGTGGTCGTTCTTGTGTACTGTGAGTTGCTGAGATTTGGGGCTAAAATCCCAATGGTTTTGTAAAAGTCGTTTTACGGATTTGGGGCTAAAATCCCAACGGTTTGGTTAATGTCATTTTTCAGAAAGTAAACTTTGGGGCGGTGACCCCTTTGTCTTTTGGATTTTGAAAAGTAGGATTTGATAATCCTAAATTGTTTTCTATTAAAACTCTCGATGGCGTTCTAAACCGTTTTATAAATTATTTCCATTGATTTATGATATTCCGATTTTGAAAGGTTTTCTCAAACTCTTGCCTCGGGAAGTACTCTTCGTTTTGTTTGGATCTTGAGGATTCCTGGTTATTGTTATTCGTGGAATGTGAATTGTATGGCTCGTATTTGCACTTTGTATTTGCACTAGCAAAACAGTGGAGTTTTGCTAACCCCCGAGTATTCGGGGGGTGGATGTCTGTTTTTGCATTCAGGTTTTGGAGCATAACACAGGGTCAGCACGAAGGATGATGAAAGATGATCGATACTAATCACATGAGGAACCTTACATCGTGTGTTGGTTCAGTTGTACTTTATTTTACGCTGCTGTATTGTTCCCATTGTACGGGTGTAGTTGTATTTTGTCCCCTGCGTGGGCATGAGTTGTATTTGAGTTGTATGTATTTGTGGAAAGACCAATTCGGTCTACTGAGTCATTGTAGCCTTGAAGGCATTGTCGAGATGTTAAATGTTGTTACCAGCCTGGTAGATCCTCGAGGAGAGGGTTTACGGCGTGTAATATCCCTGAGTGGATTGGGGGTGTTACATAAATGGTATCAGAGCTTAGGTTGAGGAAACCTAGGCTGTCGGGTCAAGTCGTGTTGTTTGAGTCTTGTTTCATCGGATTTTATCTGGCTGAGTCGTGTCGCGACGCGTCGTTTGAGTTTGTTGGTCGTGATTAGTATCGTGGGGCGATCATCATCTTCGTGCGACCTGTGGAAGTAAGTCTCCCTTCTTTGTGTTGTGCCTCGTGTGACACGAGCTATTTTTATGATTATTTGTTAAGTGGTGGAATTTTTATGTGAATTTTGATTTCACGATATGTATTTAGTCGACTTTCGTATTTGATTTATACGAGGAGTATTGTCGTTTGTGATGTCCTTTTATTGTTGTTTTTGTTCGTTGTTGATGATTTTCGAATCGATTTGCACGTTTTACAAGTTCTATTGTAAAAGCTTTGTGCTTATACGCGTTCGACTTGTTCACTAGCCAGTGCGGGAGAGTATTTTATCGGTGGTTTTGTTCTCAATGTGGTATTTTATCGTTTATTTCCGTTTAAGGACATATATTGTCTTGATTTTAAACGTTTTGGTGCGTGTGCTAGGAGTTGTTTTAGTGAACATCGATATGTGTGAGTTTTGGGCATTCTGGCCTATTGGATTTTTGAAAACCTTGAGTATCTTAGAAAAAAATAAACTTCGAGACATACTTTTCAAATGACTTATTTTCTTGTGGTACATCCTAGGTGCCACAATATATTTCAAAAATTTTCTACCTCGAGGACCAAAATATTTTGAGATATTTTCAACACTTTTATTTAGACCCGATGGTCGAATATTTTGAAAGTTTTAACTAAGAGAAAGTGTCCTCATTTTTATCAAATGTGATATGGTTCTCCAAAGTCTCGATAATGATGATTCACGTTTGTACTTTTTGAAAGGTGATACTCAAGATCAACCAGTATTCTTCAAATTATTTTCAAAATGAGGTTTTCGTTTTTAAAACCTATCCATTCCCGTTTGAGGACTGGGTATGTATGTGTGATGTTCGCGTTGTCATTTTGATACTTTCTCCCGAGTATGATCGAATTGGCGGTGTGAGCGTTGAGACGCTTTCCACACATTGGTTGTGCTAGCCCCTGTGAGAGGCGGAGTGTTGGTATTGAATGTTGTCGCCTCATGGCAATTTCTGCGTTGTCGCGCATGTGCGAGCTGTTAGAGCTTGATTTGGTATGACCATGTGCATCGGTGATGGTTCCGTTATGCGTCGATTGTTTAATGTCTTGTTACCTTGCTCCCGTTTTTGTGAATTTCGTGGACGAGGTCGGAGGTAATGCCCGTACTATTTTGACTTCGGTGTTTTCTCTTCCCAAGTCTATCGATTCGCTCATGTTCGTTAGTACTTTATGAACTTGTTCGGTATTTCAGTTTCATCGTCCGAACGAGCTGTGATCTTGTTGTGGGCCGATCTGGTTATCGGTGTGACTTTTTCGAGTTCGATTCGATTCTTGTGAACTTTGTTCGGGAGTAACATCATTGGGTTCTACTAGTCCTTTTATTCGAAGGGATCGGATTTTGAACTTCTGTATTTTCTACTTTGTCGACTCATTTATGTTCGTTGACATTTCTGAGCTTGTCCTGCCCTTGTTTTTGTTTATCGAACGAGTGTGATATCATTTCGGAATAACTCATTTGTCGTTGTGACTTTTCAATTGCTATTCCCTTTCCTGTGGATCTTATGTGAATGCACATCCTGTTGTTTTCACCGGATCATATATTGTCTCGAGTCGAGATGTGAACCTTGGAGTTGTTGTTTGAATTTTATTATCCTTCGTGTTTCGGACATGATTGTTCGATTTTTGTTGTCTCGATCGTTTGTTTGTTCGGTTTTTGTTCTCGTTTCGTGATTATTGAGCATTCAGACTCCTTCGTAATTCCCTTCAGTTCGGGAAATTAGTTTCGTTTTCGATCTTCCATCCCTTAGGCGGTGGGATTCCGTGTTTGTTCAGCGGTTGGCTCGCGTTTTGATTGATGTACCGTTGGGTTGGTCAATCATATTGATTTTCGTTCGTTGTGTTTTGCGATTGTCGGATAATTGACTTGGCTATATTATCCGTTTGATGACGCTTGTCATTTGTTGGTTTTATTATATCCCTAACAGCGACGTTGTGTTGGTCGCCGTGGAGCGTGTTTTCACGCCGTATATTCCTTTGCGTTGTTTGCGACGTTTCGCCGTTGGGCGTTAGTTACGCATTCTTGTGTGTCTCGTTGAGTTTTTCCTGGCGGAATATTTCTTCTCCCTACTTGTTTTAAGTTTCGGGACGAAACTTCTTTTAAGGAGGGTAGAATGTAATATCCGCAATTTTCGATTTTCGGTAAATTTCTTTTTTTTCCGGCGGAGTCCGTTTTGACGACTC
Source organism: Orobanche coerulescens (assembly GCA_033398695.1). Lineage (NCBI taxonomy): Eukaryota > Viridiplantae > Streptophyta > Magnoliopsida > Lamiales > Orobanchaceae > Orobanche > Orobanche coerulescens. Next base: position 136,882,167 of record CM065806.1, on the reverse strand, counting down.
GCTCATGACCGTTTCGCCATTCTGAGAATGATTAATTCTACACTTTTTGACATCCGAGTTCGTTTCGGTGTCGTTTCGTTGAGTTCTGTGCTTTTTAGCGACTTTTCCGCACTTGAGTTCGATTCTTGCGAATCTCGTCCGAAACTGTTGTTTCGAGTTTCCCGCAAGTCCGTTTAACTTTGTTGGACGTGTTGTGAACTTCGGTTTGGTTATTCGATCACGTATTGTGATTTCCGGGCGTTTTGGGCCATTTTGTAATTTCTCGAAAGTTACGGGTATCCGTATCTGTAATTGTTGTCTCGACCCGTTTCTTGGTCGCGTATGACTAATTATGGTATTACGCTTTCATTTCGAGTCGTTTATGTTGTCCGCGAACTTTTCGTCGTGTTCGTTCCGTACGTTTTCGGAAATCGGGTCGTCGAGCCCTGGCGGTTGCGGGACTGGCCGGACGGTTGCGGGACTGCCGGACGATTGCGGGCACCGGCCGGACGGGTGCGGCAGGAACCGACGTAGCGCACGCTACGGCCGGAAGGCTGCGCGCGCTAACCGGCAGGTGTAGCGCACGCTGCCGGGTGGCCTAGCGTACGCTATCGGGCACAGCGATGGTGTTTCGAGGTTACGGACTCGGTCGGAGATCGGCGAGTAGCGCACGCTACGCCGGCGTAGCGCGCGCTAGTCGGCAGCGTAGCGCCGCCGTCGGCCGGCTAGCGTCGTTACTGGCCAGGCGATTCGATCCATTAGCTCTTTGGGCAGTCGGCTAGCGCGCGAGCATCCGGCCGTAGCGCACGCTAGCGGGAGTTGGTTCGGCAGTTCGGCGGCGGGGTTGGTCGGTGATGCCGGGTCGTGTGGGCCTGTCGAGGGTACTCGGCCGATCTGCGCCGATAGCGCACGCTAGTCCGGGAAGGCTAGCGCACGCTAGGCTGGCCCGGTATAAATATGGCTGAGCAGTCACATTTCACTTCGTTTTTCATTTCCTTCCTTCTCCTTCCGCGAGTGGCGATTCATGGGCGACGAAGCCATGTTGTTTAACAACAAATCCATGAAGTCCTTGAGTTCATAACATCAATCGATCGTCCGTTATCAACCTTTGATCCACAGATTCAAGGTAATCTTCCTTAGAACCCTAATTTCGTGAATTTGGGGATTTTTGCATTTTCATCCGATTCGTTCCGTGTTGTTGATTAATTCATGATGGGTATGATTAATCTTGATAGTATTCTTGTGTTTAACATCATTTAATCCATTGTTCTTCGTCGAATCGAAGTATATTTCTTGATTTCCTTCTAATTGACTTGTTGGGGGATTTGTCCCCGATCTCGTTTTTCATCCGTTTTCGATGGATCGATTATGGTTAAATGATGTTGTTAAACCTATTCTATGGATTGTATATCCATATTTCAACTTGGAATTCCGTTTTCGGGTTTTGACGGAACGAATCGTGTTCTTGGCCGTTTTGGGGGAAATCCGTGAACTTTCGTCATTCGTTCTTTGAATTCAACGGCTTTGGGTCGTGTTATGGAATTCATTTCATTGTTATTATTTGTCCTTCGTAGTTTATGAACGTGAGTTGGCGTTCGGTGGAGTCGGCGGGTACGTAGTCGGTTCGGGCCAACCTACTTCGGTCGATTCTCCGCGTTGTTCTTATTCGAGGCAAGTACCTTGCCCATACTTTTCTCGATTTATGGATATGATGATCGGTCGTCTTAATGTGTTTGTTTGGTTATTTGAAATGAAGTTTCAAAGGATTTCGGTTTGGCCTCGTTAAAGGCTTTCTTTCAAAACGAGTGTGATTTGTGAACGGTGTTTTGAGAATTGATTATGATTTGGTTATTTTGAACATTGAAGGATTTTATGATGATACTCCTATTGTTTGATTATGGAATCGTGTATTCCTTATTTAAGCTTGTTATTGTATTTTTGAAGAGTTTGGTAATGGTGTCGAGTTAATGGCCATCTCTAGTGAGTATTCTTAATGAACTTACATTCTTAGCATGTTAGTATTGCATGAGTAACGTGTGTGTGTGTGTATGCTCACTACGGGTTAGATCCGACGGGGTCTCGGTAGGGCTCCACGAAGCTGTGGAACCGCGAGTTTGCTTTTAACCACTGTGGGTTAGATCCGACGGGGTCTCGGCAGGGATCCACGAAGCTGTGGGTCCGTGGTTAATTGTGGTGCATTTTACAAATGTGATTCGATATTGGCATTTCCGGAAATGAGTGCTTTTGAACGGTTTTCATTTGCATGCATTGACTAAATGTGTAAGAGGTAAGTTGTTCGTTTGGCTTACTTGGCTAGGATGGCACTGGAGTATTTTGTTGTTTGTTTTAAATCCTTTATTTGTGGATTTTGATGTTGGGAGACGAACCTTGTGGTCGTTCTTGTGTACTGTGAGTTGCTGAGATTTGGGGCTAAAATCCCAATGGTTTTGTAAAAGTCGTTTTACGGATTTGGGGCTAAAATCCCAACGGTTTGGTTAATGTCATTTTTCAGAAAGTAAACTTTGGGGCGGTGACCCCTTTGTCTTTTGGATTTTGAAAAGTAGGATTTGATAATCCTAAATTGTTTTCTATTAAAACTCTCGATGGCGTTCTAAACCGTTTTATAAATTATTTTCATTGATTTATGATATTCCGATTTTGAAAGGTTTTCTCAAACTCTTGCCTCGGGAAGTACTCTTCGTTTTGTTTGGATCTTGAGGATTCCTGGTTATTGTTATTCGTGGAATGTGAATTGTATGGCTCGTATTTGCACTTTGTATTTGCACTAGCAAAACAGTGGAGTTTTGCTACCCCCCGAGTATTCGGGGGGTGGATGTCTGTTTTGCATTCGGGTTTTGGAGCATAACACGGGGTCGGCACGAAGGATGATGAAAGATGATCGATACTAATCACATGAGGAACCGTACATCGTGTGTTGGTTCGATTGTACTTTATTTTCATTCTTTGTATTGTTCCGTTATGCGGTGTAGTTGTATTTTCTCCCCTGCGTGGGCATGAGTTGTATTTGAGTTGTATGTATTTGTGGAAAGACCAAATCGGTCTACTGAGTCATTGTAGCCTTGAAGGCATTGTCGAGATGTTAAATGTTGTTACCAGCCTGGTAGATCCTCGAGGAGAGGGTTTACGGCGTGTAATATCCCTGAGTGGATTGGGGGTGTTACATTTAATCTGTATTTTGATATCGCCTAGTGGGTCCCAGTGTGGGGTCCACGGCACTGTAATAGCCGCCTTTTGGGGTGTTACAGAAGATGGTATTGGAGCGTGTGTTGTTTTCTCTTTAAGAGTCGTTGTAGAATGAACTAGTATCAAAAGACCTTCGTGTCACGTGCGACTTGTGCAAGCGCCTGACCCTACGAGCCAAATACGATATGTACTTTACGAGCCATGATTTAATTACTGGCATGATATTGATACCGGAATGGATCTCTTTGTTGATATTGTTATTTCGAGGATCTGTGGCAGGATCTATCTGATTGATAATTCGAGGTAAATGCTGGATTGATTATATGATTGAAATTGTTCGACTCGATGTCGATGTCCGGACATATCACAGTTAAGAAATTTGCCTAGGACCGGGGCTAAACCACTGGTCCCATCCGAGGCCTCTATGGACCCTCCCGGACTGAGTATAATTATAAATCAAATCACGCACAGACATCGCCTAGGACCGGGGCGAAACTACTGGTCCCATTCGAGGCCTCTAAGGACCCTCCCGAACTGGCTAGCGAACAAGCTCGTGAATCCAGAGTGAAGTCACGGATTCCCCCGAGGCCTCGTCAGACCCTCCCAGAGTAAGCAAAGCACACACATATATATTTGAAAAACACATTGTCTCAATCGTTAGTCACAATATATATAGTCAAGGCACTTACTAGAAATGGCCACTTACCCGACAAATAACTACGACCGACACAGCTTAACAACAACCTAACAATTCTAGACGCATCGCTACACATAAACAGGTATAACAACCAATCAAACCATAACACCAATTCAATCCCGACTCCATGACACACAACCGAGTGATCACCAAATCCTTATAACGCACGTCTAAGTGTACTATCCAACCGACACCACATCTCTAGTGACAATGACTCTACAGCAAGCAACAAGGCGACTCTAACTTAACATAACCTCTATAACGACCCATATCATGCAAGATCAACAAAAGTGAATAACCAACACAAATTCATTGTAAAACCTCAATTCACACAATATAAATTATATAGACAAGAATACTTGCCTCGATAATTGATGCCGAAAGATCCGACGAAGACGGCTCACCCGATCGATCCATTGAAATCCCAACCCTTATTATAAATACATAATCGATAATTTAATATAAGGGTTCAATTTAATATCGTATAATTTCAAGGTAATTAGTCGGCTAATATATTACCTCAGTTGCGCCCTTTTAATTAATTGATCGGGTCAAACCTTAAGATACTCATCGCGAATTCACACCTCGATTATTGCTCCAAACACAACTCCAACCTCGGCCTCATTCCGTAAGTCTAGTATACGATATCAAGGTTTTTCCTCTTCTCGCCTCCATATCCCCCATCACGTATATATACATACATATAATGCGTATATATCACACATACACACCTTAACATACACACACACACACACACACACACACACACATATATATATATATATGTGTGTGTGTGTGTGTGAGTGTGCTGTATGTGATGTATATATTTATATATGTATTATATTTATATATATATATATATTCCTGCACACTCACACACACATATATATACCTACAACTCACACTGCGCGCGTGCACACACATACACACACAGACACACACAAACACACACACACACACATATATATATATATATATATATATATATATATATATATATATACATACACATGGGTCACACACAGCACACACTACAAACACACACACACATACACACACACACACACATATATATATATATATATATATATATATATATATGTATATACACACACACAAATACATAAAATACATATATATATATATATATACACACATAGACACATACAAATGCCAACAGGCACACACAAACACACACCTTCAACACACACGCCTGCACGCACAAAATACACACACGTATATCAACACCCACATCGGAATTCACCCACAACCCAACCTCGTCGTCTTCTTCTTACATCACCGGAAGATCCATCGCCGGAAAAATCAAAGCTCGAACAACCCGATCTAACTAGTCGGGTCAATGGCTTGACCTCATTTCGCTCCGTCAATGGCCTGACCTTGTCCCGCTGCACCTCCAGCGTCCATCCCTGAAGTCAAACCGCCGGAACACAATCCTGGGGTCGGAATCCCAGTTTATTTCCAGCTTCATCTAAACCTTATTCAAACTCGGACTAGAAACCGTCTTCAAGATTGTCTGTTCCGCCATCCGACGTAACGTTGAGCCAGCAAGCGAAGAGAAGGAGGGAACTCACCGAAAAGTTGAACGAGTCGCCGTCTAAACATCTTGTCGGAAAAATCTTTCATGATCTGCCACGCGCGCGACATCCGTCGTCGCTCATCAGCTCCGACGAGCCTCGATCGTCTATGGTTCCATCCACTCACATCCCGTCGGTATTCGGTGCTCCAGTCGCCGGTCGTTATTGGAGAAGGAGAAAAGGAAGGTGGGTGGTGGTTGACTCGTGCAAGGGGTAGGTGGGTGAAAGAAAATGGTGAAAGGGGAGAGACAGTGAGAAAATATATGAGGAATTCTCCCTTTTCAAATATATAACTATGTATATACATGTATATATATATATATATATAGATAGATAGATAGATAGATAGTTGGGTTTATTCGACCCAACAAGGTTCGATTATAAATTAACCGAGTAAAAACGGATCAATCTGAGATTTATTATTCCGTCCCATGTTTCGATTATCCGATTAATTCATATTGCGTCCGATAAAACCAATAACTCACCAATATTTTAGTCCAACATCTCAGAGTCCGCCTGACTTTTAAATAATCAGCTAATAAAATAAAATAAAAATAAATAAATAAAAATTATACCGCTAAGATTCGAATTTAAAATTTGCGGATATTAAAGATTCGGTGACGAAACTAAACGAAGAACAAGAGGAAAAGGAACCCTGCTTGTCGGAAAGTTCAGAGTCACCGATGTAGCCTATGTTGAAGGACTACAGTATAATTTACTTAGTATTAACCAGTTATGTGACGAACAGTTCTCGGTCAAATTCTATGTAGATCACTGTAGGGTGAACGACATCAAAACTAAGTAAATCGTCCTTAAAGGAAGCTAGTTAGGTAACATGTATATTGCTGACTGGAAGCCCACAAGCTCCATAATTCCGTGTTTTGTTGCCAAATGCACTGTAGATCAAAGATGTCTATGGCACAAAAGGATGTCGCGCATCAACTTCAAGACCATCCACAAGCTAACTCGACAGGGATTGGTCAGAGGCTTGCCCGATGTTTCATTTCATAAAAACAGTGTCTGTGGACCCTGTCAGAAATGCAAGCAAGCCCAGACCACCCTGAAGAGCAAGTCACATCTCTCCACCCACAGGGTATTGGATTTTCTACACATGGATCTCTACAGCCTGTACACCCTATAAGTCTGGGAGGTAAGAAATACCGTTTTGTTATTGTTGATGATTTCTCCAGGTATGCTCGGACCATCTTCCTGAACAAGAAGAAAGAAACCATCACAAAGCTGCCAAAACACTTGAAGAGCTGCAAAATGAGAAAGGGTTGAGTATTGTATCCATTCGCTCTGACAGAGGCACAGAATTCACAAGTCACTTTATAGAGCAATACTGTGCGGATAATGGCATACAACACGAATACTCAGCAGCCCGACCTCCTCAACGAAATGGTGGTGCCGAGCGTAAGAACAGGACGTTGAAAGAAGCAACAAGGACCATGTTAGCCGGAAGCAAATTGCCGCAATGTTTTTGGGGACATAAAACCGTAGTATCATCAACAAGCAATACAACAAAACAACATATGATGTATGGAATAACAAAACTCCAATGGTTGCATACTTTCATATTTTTTGATGCAGGTGTTACGTGCTGAACAATGGGAAGGATCAACTAAAGACCTTCGATGAAAAGTCGGATGAAGGTATTTTTGTTGCATATTCCTTTGTGAGCAAAGCATTTAGGATATTTAACAAACTAAAGGCGACAATAGAGGAATCCATCCACATAGTATTTGATGAACCCCATTGTGACCCTACAGGAGTACAAGACCTAACCTAGAGTATCCATACACTCTCTATTGATGACCCTCAAACTCCAATAGAAATAGTTATGGATCTAGAAATCAATCCCCCTGCTGTAAGAATAGAAGCTGAAGTTGAAGATACAGTTCAACATGTCACAACATGGGATGCCAAACTAAAACTCGACAGGAGGTGATTGAGAGATCACCCCCAAGAATGAATAATTGGAGATATCGATGCCGTTCTGACCACACATAGAAAAATACATAATACACAAGACACTTTACTGTGCACATGAGGAGACAAATTCTGTGAAGTCTCAATTCTCTGTATGGAAATCTCAAGCTGAACTTAGGAGACTTGTTATGTGCACCCTAGCTGTATTCTTAGCCCAATCCAAACCTGTTTCGACCAATAAGGCTCCAAATAATTCTCACAAGATCAGTTCGATGGAAGAAGAGCTCAATGGTTTCGAATGGAACAATATTTGGTGCCTAGTTCCTAGACCAACACACCAGGCAGTCATAAGAACCAAATAGGTATTCCGAAACAAAAAGGACAAAAATGGACTTGTGATCAGGAACAAATCCAGACTAGTATCCCAAGAATAAAGACAGGAAGATGTAATCGAATATGATGAAACCTTTGACCCTGTAGCTCAACTGGAAGCTATCAGGATATTCCTAGCATTTGCCGCTCACAAGATCTTTATTGTATATCAAATGGATGTTAAGATCTCATTCCTGAATGGATACCTCGCCGAAGAAGTCTACGTTGAACAACCTCCAGAGATTGCCAACACTGAAGGCGGAGACCTTGTGTATAGGTTAAGAAAAGCGTTGTACAGACTCAAGTAAGCACCTAGGGCCTGGTACGAGACCATGTCACTGTATCTGATCAATAATGGATTTGAGAAAGGTGCGGCCGAATTTTAAAATCGAGGAAGGTGACGATCTCCTTATGGTTCAAATATATATAGATGATATCATTTTTGGTTCAAATAACCTTGCTTTATGCCAAAGGTTCTTTCATCTCATGCAAAATAAATTTGAAATGAGTATGATGGGTGAACTTAATTATTTTCTAGGATTGCAGGTAAAACAACTTCCTACAGGTATATTTATCAACCAAGAGAAGTACAACAAGGAGATGCTTAATAAATTCGGGATGAACAACTCCAAATAATCATCCACCCCTATGATCACTTCCACACAGATCAGTGCTGACGAAGCTGGAAAGCCGGTTGATCAATCACTCTACAAGAAGCTTATAGGCTCACTTATGTACCTAACAGCCAGCAGGCCCGATATCTAATTTGCTGTAGGAGTGTGTGCTCGATACCAGGTAGCACCTAAAGAGTAACACTTCACCACAGCCAAACGAATCCTTAAGTACGTAAAAAGAACAATCGATATAGGATTGTGGTATCTAAAGAAAGTAGGATTCCATTTGGTAGGCTACAACAACTCGGATCTCGGAGGCTGTAAGTTAGATAGGAAGAGTACAAGTGGGACTTGTCACTTCCTTGGACCAAGAATTGTGTCATACAACTCGGATCTCAGAGGTTGTAAGTTGGATAAGAAGCAACTGGAAAAGTCGCTTTCTACAGCTGAGTCGGAATACTATGATGCTGGAAGTTGCTGTATGCAGATTCTCTGGATGCAACAACAGTTACAAGATTATGGCATCAATACAAGAGAGACTCCAATCATGTGCGATATCACGAGTGCAATTGCAATCACGCACAATCCTGCATTGCACTTGCGGACTAAACATATTGATATGAAGCATCATTTCATTAGGAATCATGTTGAGAATAAAGATGTTCAGATCGAGAAGATTCATTTAGACTTCCATTTAGCCGACATATTTACACAACCTCTCAGCACCACTAGATTCTGCATGCTTCGCCAAGAATTGAGAATGCTACAACCCGACTCCCTGTATGTTTTTACATTTTACTCATCAATTTAGTGGAAATTTGTTGGGTATTTGGTACCGCCACTTGAATAGTGCGATATAGAGTTTTCAAACTCTTTTTCGACTGCGGAAGCGTATTTAAAATGTGGAAGACAAATGACACAAGATTTATAGAGGTTCGGCCAAATATGCCTATGTCTTTTTCTTTAGGCTTAAGATAAACCTCTACACCCCGTCCCTCTCGTGTATATGTTTTCGTGTATGAACACTCAAACACTTGACAATATAGCTCGGTTACAACAACAAGGATGATTATAACAATATATGAAGTATATATGATTTGCTTAGAGTTGTTGTGTAGAATGATACCAAATGACTTGTTTACTAGCGTGCGTTATCTGCTTTTCTGCCCAGCTTGTGTGACTTCGACTCCTTGTTGTTTTGCTTCATTATATTGTTGTTTTCTATGATCGACAACTCATCATCAAAATTATTTTATAATTATGTGGAATAGAATATTCCAACAATCTCCCCCTTTCTGATGATGACAAAACAACAACCTTTTGATGGGGTTTATAAAACAATACAGATCAAAGTTTTCGGCTTTGTCCGTTTAGTTAGTTTTTTTCTCCCCAATTTTTCTTTTCTTTTCCTTTCAACTTCTTCTCATTTTTTCTTTTTCAACTGCTTCTTTTATTTTTTCGACTTTCTTCTCCTTCGTCTTTTCTCCTCATTTCTTGATCGGGATATTGTTTTCATTTTTCTTGTCATTCTTCCATGACACATATTATCCCATTCCCATGACACATATTCTACCATTCTCATATCTTCTATGACACATATTCTCCCATTCTCATGACACATATTCTCCCATTCTCATATCCTCCTCTTCTTCTCCCTTTTTTGTCATAATCAAAAAGTGCAATAATAGCAATAAAAAATCAATAAAATTAAGTATAACAATTAACGGGTAAAACTCCCCCTGAAAAATAAATATTCCCATTTTAAAAATAATGATAACTCCCCCAAAGTTAAATGCCAATTTTATGAAAATATCAATTATGATTTTCGGAGATCCATCTGATAGTTGGTTATATACATAGACGGTATTAGGTATTGTGGTTCCTTTAGGAATCCATTTTTTTTTAGTTTTGATCGTCTGTCTTGGGTTTTGAAAATCAAAATATGATGCCCAATTTTTAAATATTTACCACATCGAGGTATTTTAAAATGTAAGGATTCAGTTTTATTACACGGTTTGAATCCTAACCCCTGTTTATTTAATGAAAATTTTTGAACGGAAAGTAATTGTTCAAATTTCTCATTTCCACAAGAAAATTTATTCATTAAGTCCTTAAGTTCGTTTTGAACTTTTAACAAATCATTCTTTAATTTGTTTTCATTTTCAAGACATTTAACATGATCGGTTTCAATAAATTTCCCTTTTTCATTTATTTTAAAAATTTCGATTTCCAATAATTTTCGCTTTTAGGGATTTATTATCAATTAAAGCACTTTGAAAATCGGTATGTATGCTTCAAATAATTCATGTTGAGATGAGGTACTAACCTGGATTTCGACGTCGCTTACGTCGAATGAACTCCTTGCCATGAGTGCGAGGTTATTTTGAATATACTCATTATCTTCCTCTTCGTTACTCCATGTAGCAATTAATACTTCTTTCTTGGAAGTTGAGGCTCGGCAATTTCTAGAAAGGTGGCCTAGTTTACCACAGTTTTGACAATTATTATCGAATTTCTTTGACTCGCTCGAGTTGATGTCTTTTCTTCACCGGTTTAATGATTTTTGGTACTTATTTATATTTTTGGCATAATATGCCAATTCTTCATCATCTTCATCTACCGGGATTTCTTCGTTCTTTGACATTTTAGCTTTCAAAACTATTGATCTTTCTTTTGGTTTCGGCTTGGCATTCCGAGATTTAAGAACTATCTAGTAGTTTATTAGTGATCCAACAAGGCACTAAAATTAAGATTATTTAAATATTTTGATTCCATAATCGCCGTAACCGTTCCGTCCCGTTCAACAGGTAGTGATCGTGATTTTCTTTACTTTTTCACTATTTTTTAATGGTTTTCTAAAACAAGCTAGTCCATTTGTAATGACCGAAAATTGATCGAGCATGTTCGTTATGGACTCGTCATTTTTCATCATAAATAGCTCGTAGTCGTGGAGAAGCATATTTATCTTCATCCTCTTAACTTGCGATGTTCCTTCATGAGTTACCGCAAGTATTTTCTAAATCTCTTTGGCACTATCACATATGATATCCGGTTGTGTTCTTCCGGATTTAGAGCACAATAAAGCAATTGTGTTGCTAATTGTGATGATCGTTTTTCCAATCTTCATCACCATAATCTTCAAAGCTTTTGAGAGAGCCATTCGGTTTTGCAGTAATTTTTGGACCTAGGCAAATAACTTTCCAAAGCTCGATATCATATGCTCGGATGAATATCGACATCTTATTCTTCCAAGTCATGAAGTTTGATCCATCAAAGAATGGAGGTTGGTTTAAGTCAAGACCTTCGACCGGGGCAAATTGGAGCGCCATTGGATCTTTTTCTCCTCGGATGTTAAGCTGCTTTTAGAGATACCGCTCCGATACCAATTGTTGGGTATTTGGTACTGCCACTTTAATAGTGCAATATAGAGTTTTCAAACTCTTTTGCGATTGCGGAAGCTTATTTAAAATGCAGAAGATAAATGACACAAGATTTATAGAGGTTCGGCCAAATATGCATACGTCCTCTCTGCGTATCTTTTTTTTTATTTAGGCTTGAGATAAAACTCTACACCTCGTCTTCTATCGGTCTGAGGGATACCATTACAATCTCGTCTTCTATCGGTTCGAGATAAACCGTTACACTCTTGTCTTTATGTCGGTCCAGAATAAACCGTTTTCCTTTTCTACCAGACCAGGAAGCAATCTATCTAGCTTTCGATTGGTACTAGACAAACCTCACTTGGATTTAGATATGATTATAAGAATGCTGGATCAGCGATCCTAATAACATCGAATCAATATACAGTCCTTTCTTTCCTCTCTTGTATATGTTTTCGTGTATGAACACTCAAACACTTGACAATATAGCTCGGTTAAAACAAAAAGGATTATTATAACAATATATCAAATATATATGATTTGCTTGGAGTTGTTGTGTAGAATGATACCAAATGACTTGGTATTTATAGGCATAAAGCCTTAAGTAGCCGTTACTGGCTGTCTTCATTAGCGTGCGCTATTTTCCCTGTGTAGCATGCGCTAATCCCTTTTATGTACATTAATATTGCATGGTTACGTACGTTAACTGTTGAGCCGTTTAGTCCAGTATCTTCTGCTTCTTCCCTTTAGCATGCGTTAACTTTAACGTGTAGCGTGCGTAGCTGGTCTTTGTTTACCTCGATCTGATGTTGAAAGTCTTCTGTCCAACAGGCATAATTTAAACTTAGCGTGCACTAAGTTCTTCTCATAGCGTACACTATCTGTTCAAACTTTACTTTTCAGTTCAAACTTCACTTTTCAGATTCCGTATGATCTCCGTGTTGAAAAGTCTTCACAATAGATATATTTCTTCGTTAGCGTGCGTTAGCTGTATCCGTAGCATGCGCTAACTCAGTCATTTAGCGTGTGCTAGTCTTGCACCTTAGCGTGCGTTATTCATCAGGTGACATCAGGTGAGTCTTCAGTTGACTTTCTATTACGTACATTATACTATACTCATAGCGTACGTTAAGACCCCCATTAACGTGCGCTAGTTTGTTTACTAGCGTGCATTATCTGCTTTTCTGTCCAGCTTAGGTGACTTCGACTCCTTGTTGTTTTGCTTCGTTCTATTGTTGTTTTCTTTGATCGATAACTCATTATCAACTCATCATCAAAACCATTTTAGAATTATGTGGAATAGAATATTCCAACAGATTACTCTAAGACCCATGAATACTGTATCCACTTTAATTAATTGTACACTCAGAAATCCAAGGTATTGTAATATCCTAGAATTTCACTATGAATTTTTTGCATTATTTTATCTGGGATGTACTGTACAGAGTGGGACCGACACGATATGAGTGGATAATTTTGGAAACCATGACAGTCGTGCCAGTATGTCTATCGAGGGTATTTTGATTCTAGGATATTACATGCTTGTTGTGTTTTCGATGTCGGATATACCGTATGAGTACTTGTTTGATTTCCGTACTTGGTCGACAGTTGTAATTGAGGATATCGTGCATCAGACGTACCGTATGAGAATACTTTCGGGATTTCGTATATGTGTTCAGTATGTCATATGTTCATATTTGTTATGTCGAGACGTTGGACAGGAATTGATGGAAACGGCTAAGTATGGATCTATTAACGTACGTTAAGACTTTGAGATAACGTACGCTAAGTGGCACGTGTTACGTACGTTAAGCGTAAGGTATTACATACGTAACAAGAGGAATCAGACAGTTGGGCCCGGTGTGGGCAGCTTTCGGCACGGATGTGGACAGGTGAGTCAACGGATGGAGTTACGTACGTTATACAGGGTGTATTACATACGTAATACGAGTATAGTACTGTAGCAAGTCAACGTACGTATTACGTACGCAACGGAACAAGTGTTACATATGTTACGGGGCGACTGGCCGAGTCGTGGCCGAGATGACCTGGATGGCCGAGCATGGCCGGACGTGACTCGTTGGGATGGCCGAGCATGGTCGGCAGTGACTCGCTGGGGGCTAGGGGCGGCGATTACGTGCGTGGCGGTGGCGATTCGGCCGTAATGGCCGATTACGTACGTAAAGGGAGCTGCCGATTACGTGCGTAAGGGTGCCGAACAAAGCGGGCGAAGGTTAGGACACGTCCGGCTACGTCGTAAGGACCCGCCGATTACGTCGTGGCGGCGGCGAGTCTCGGCCTATATAAGGCCTGGACCGAGTCACCCTTATCATTTTCCATTTTTCTCCGTCCCTTTTGCGATTTCTTTAGCAAAGTTGATGGTTTTGAGTAGAATCAACTTATAACAACATGTTTTGGAAGTTGGAATCATGGATTAACATCATCCTCCACCCGGATCGAAGGTAAGAACACATGAACTTTTGGTTTTTGGATGTTCTTGAGGTTTCTTGGTGTTTTGGCCGATTTGCACCATTTTGATTCAGATTATTGGTAGAACTTGATTGTATACTTGTAATCATTCAATAATCTTGAAGTTTTGTGGAACAAATTCGAGTATTTCTTTGAATAATCGATTGAATTGGATTATGCCTTCAAAGTGTCCGATGAAATGCCTCAATGAGTAGAACTTGGGAAATTCTATACATTTTCGCATGAACGGTGATTGAATTGATATTATTGTGATTTAGGAATGAACTTTTGAAGGAAGTTGAATCCGTACCCTTCCCCTTGTCGATTTCTTCGCACCGTGCTATTCAAAACAAGTGATTACTTGTGTATGTCATCTTCTAGAGGTATGTTTGATAATCCTCTCCTTGAATTCGGATTCTGATGTTATCGTTGAAGAAGGATTCATATGAAGATGATTATGGTTTTGGTTTTACGATTCTTGCGGTTATATGAACTATATGTTGAAGACATTGTTTGGATTATTGAACACCGAATTTCGACTTGTGTTCGTATTGTTAAGAGTTGATATGGGTTGGTTTTGTATGATCGAGATATCATTGAACCATCGAGTTTGATTAGTTGGTCATTTCGGTTGTTGATTGTTATTGAACGTATCGTTAATTGGTTATTGCATTAGGTTGCGTTAGTGATCGTTGAAGTTAACCGTTGTGCTGCGGACGAGCCGGTGCTGCGGAGCTTGTAGACGGAGACGGTGGGATTGATAGCGGCTTCGTCGAATTGGTATCAAGGCAAGTTATGCTTGCTCAGTTCATAATTTTAATAAATGATTTCGTTTTCATTTCATTTATGATTCATATAGCAATGGTATTATGGAATATATGAATTGTCGGAATGGTGGTATGTATGGTATTTTTGGACTAAGATAAATCATAATGTATATGATTTTAAGGATGTCTAGTGGAAATGGGAACGTGAATTATAATTTGGTCTATTGCATGAGAAGTTGGATATCAAGGTTAGTTATTGTGTCGATGTTGAATTCGGGATGGTGGTTTGGTATTAGTTATGGACTGTACTTCATTTTGGATTGTCGGATAAACCGTGTATTCGTTCATGGCGGTTGGTCGTGGAAAGGTTGGCGTCTCCAGCTTGAGGTAAATTAATATTGTTAGATTATGATAATCATCATGTTGCATTATTGCACGTGTGTGTTGATATTTCATGGGGTGAGTGTGCACCATTGTTTGTTATGTTTTGTAATGTGCTCTTACTGTGAGCAGTGATCTGTTGGGCCGATGTGTTAGGGGATAAGACCTATATGGCACCTATGTTCCGGGGTATTCCTGTGTGGATACTTTCGTGACCCTTGGTTGCGACCTTGGGGTATTTTGTAATTGCATGAACTGTGTTAGGGGATAAGACCTATATGGCACCTATGTTCCGGTATTCTGTGAGATGCTTCCGTGACCCTTGGCCTTTGCCTTGGGGTTTATGTGTTAATATTATATGCATTGTGGAGCATGATGTGGTGTTGTTATGCGGTGGAAATACGACATTGTGGTCGTGTCGGTCTTTCATGATCGAGTTATTGTTGCTCTTTTGGGAAGTCTTCTGATCCTTGATGGATATGCGATTCTTTGAGATTTGTTGTCATGTTGTATCGTGGCATATCTGGAGTCAGATACGTTCTGATCGTTCATGTGTAGGATTTTCGGGACGGGCACGTGTAGCATGTGTTGGTTTCGACCTCATATTGAACCGTGCACACGAGACGTACTTCATGAGGCTGATTAGGTACGAGACCAGACGAGTATCTGATCAATACCGTGGTTGGCTTGTACACGGACACATGTCCGGATCGAGCGTATTGTGACGTCCATCTTGAGTCTTATTGCTTGGTCGTTTACCGTCCATGTATAATTGGTTCTGTTCGATATTCGGGTTGTCTTTAAAATCCCGTATATATGATTTGTATATGGTTGACGATTTTATTCTCTCGTG
Organism: Orobanche coerulescens; assembly: GCA_033398695.1. Lineage (NCBI taxonomy): Eukaryota > Viridiplantae > Streptophyta > Magnoliopsida > Lamiales > Orobanchaceae > Orobanche > Orobanche coerulescens. The sequence continues at coordinate 136,865,927 of CM065806.1, read as the reverse complement.
TATCTGTTCCCGTTGATCCTTTTCTGATCTCGTTGAGAGTTACCATATCGATGGTAAACTTATTTGTTATCGATCCTTTATTAATCTCGTTTGGAGTTCCCCCTATCATTGGTAGTCTCGTTCGTTATTGATCCTTATTGATTCCATTTGGGAGTTTGCCTTACCGTTGGTATTCTCGGTTGTTGATCCCTTATTATTCTTATTGGAGTTTGCCGTGTCGTCGGTGTTTTCAGTTGTGGATTTCTTATTGCTCTTGTTGAAGTTTACCGTATCGTTGGTATTCCCAGTTGTTGGTCCTTATTGATCTTGCTAGAGTTTACTGTGTCGCCAGTATTCTCGGTTGTTGACCATTTATTGATCTTATTTGAGTTTATCGTACCGTTGGTATTTCTGGTTGTCGACTCTTATTGACCTTGTTAGAGTTTACCGTGTCGTCGGTATTCTCGGTTATTGATTCTTCATTGATCCTTACCGTGTCGTCGGTATTCTCGGTTATTGATTCTTCCTTGATCCTTACCGTGTCGTCGGTATTCTCGGTTATTGATTCTTCATTGATCTTGTTGGAGTTACCACATAATAGTATTCTCGTTCGTGGTTGATCCTTTGTCGATCTTGTGCCGAAATATCATGTCATTGATACTTCCGTTGTGATGCATTGATTGTTTATCATTATTCATTGTGTGAGCACTCATGCTTGTATTGATATTCGGGACTTGCCATTGTTTTGGGACAGTTGATTTGCAGATGTATCGTGTGATATCAGTTCCTATCAGTATTGGGATCCAATTGTGCGACCCAGCCAGCAGAGTTGAACTTGGCCAGATTATTCTATACTCGAGATATGTTTATGATTGGAAATCTTGGTAGTGTTTCGGATACAGTACAGGTGATTACATTCGAATTCGTTCATACTTAAGGACACGAGGCGTGGGATATGGTAAGATTTGATTGTTATGGTTGTGACATGTTGGTAAGGTTACTTCGGTGAGATCATATTGGAATTATTCTTACCTTGTAATTACATTGATATGTATTGTTTTTGTGATGTGATCGTTATCATTGTTGAGTATTATGGTTGACCCCGTCGTGGGCTTTATCTTTTAGGTACTCGGAGTTCGAGCTAGTAGCGGTCGTGAAGGGATGAGCTTTTCGGTGATACTGGCTATGGCGTAGTTGTTGGGATTCGAGTGTTCTTTCTGGTTTTTCTAATTCCGCTGCAAATGTAATTAATTGTGTTTTTATCCGCTGCGTGTGTATAATTAAAATGGCTTTCAGTATTCTTTGAACTGTGTTTTTATCCGCTGCGTGTGTGTGTACTTTCAAAGGGCTTTTTGACATTTTTAAACGTGTGCGAAAATGATTTTAGCCTTGTGGGTTCCAATATGGGGCCCACGGCGCTGTAATATTCCCGTTTGGTTTTGGGGGTGTTACAGAAAATGGTATCGGAGCTTGGGTTTCGTAAAACCCGGGCGTGTGTGTTATGTGGCTCTACCGGTGCGGTAGTAGCGTGACTTTTGAAAATGATTTTCTGACTTTTGAGTCAAACCGATTTTGGAGGTTTCAAAAATTTTGAAATATTTTCAAATTGCTGTAATTGCGATGCCGGTGTGTTGTTAGTGTGTTGAGACTTTGTATGGGAGTCGATATCTTTGGTATCACGGAAGATCATCGACTTCACGGACCTGTAAGTATGTTCTTTCAGTTATTTCAATTTTGATGATGATTATTTGAGCATGGTGTCGTGATTTTGAGATATTTCGGGATTGAGATACTGATTATGACAGGTGTTGAGTTTCGAGGACGAAACTTATTTAAGTGGGTGTATATGTAATATCCTATAATTTCACTATGAATTTTTCGCATTATTTTATCTGGGATGTACTGTACAGAGTGGGACTGACACGATATGAGTGGATAATTTTAGAAACCATGACAGTCGTGCCAGTATGTCTATCGAGGGTATTTTGATTCTAGGATATTACATGCTTGTTGTGTTTTCGATGTCGGATATACCGTATAAGTACTTGTTTGATTTCCGTACTTGGTCGACAGTTGTAATTGAGGATATCGTGCATCAGACGTACCGTATGAGAATACTTTCGGGATTTCGTATATGTGTTCAGTATGTCGTATGTTCATATTTGTTATGTCGAGACGTTGGACAGGAATTGCTGGAAACGGCTAAGTATGGATCTGCTAACGTACGTTAAGACTTTGAGATAACGTACGCTAAGTGGCACGTGTTACGTATGTTAAGCGTAAGGTATTACGTACGTAACAAGAGGAATCAAACAGTTGGGCCCGGTGTCGGCAGCTTTCGGCGCGGATGTGGACAGGTGAGTCAATGGATGGAGTTACGTACGTTATACAGGGTGTATTACGTACGTAATACGAGTATAGTACTGTAGCAAGTCAACGTACGTATTACGTACGCAACGGAACAAGTGTTACGTACGTTACGGGGCGACTGGCCGAGTCGTGGCCGAGATGACCTGGATGGCCGAGCATGGCCGGACGTGACTCGTTGGGATGGCCGAGCATGGTCGGCAGTGACTTCGGGGGCTAGGATCGCCGATTACGTACGTGGCGGTGGCGATTACGGCCGTAATGGCCGATTACGTACGTAAGGAGCTGCCGATTACGTGCGTAAGTGCCGAACAAGCGGACGAAGGTTAGGCGCGGCCGGCTCGTGCGTAAGGACCCGCCGGTTACGTCACGTAATCGGCCGGCAGTCTGGGCTATATAAGGCACTGGACCGAGTCACCCTTATCATTTTCCATTTTTCTCCGTCCCTTTTGCGATTTCTTCAGCAAAGTTGATGGTTTTGAGTAGAATCAACTTATAACAACATGTTTTGGAAGTTGGAATCATGGATTAACATCATCCTCCACCCGGATCGAAGGTAAGAACACATGAACTTTTGGTTTTTGGATGTTCTTGAGGTTTCTTGGTGTTTTGGCCGATTTGCTCCATTTTGATTCAGATTATTGGTAGAACTTGATTGTATACTTGTAATCATTCAATAATCTTGAATTTTTGTGGAACAAATTCGGGTATTTCTTTGAATAATCGATTGAATTGGACTATGCCTTCAAAGTGTCCGATGAAATGCCTCAATGAGTAGAACTTGGGAAATTCTATACATTTTCGCATGAACGGTGATTGAATTGATATTATTGTGATTTTGGGAATGAACTTTTGAAGGAAGTTGAATCGGTACCCTTCCCCTTGTCGATTTCTTCGCACCGTGCTATTCAAAACAAGTGATTACTTGTGTATGTCATCTTCTAGAGGTATGTTTGATAATCCTCTCCTTGAATTCGGATTCTGATGTTATCGTTGAAGAAGGATTCATATGAAGATGATTATGGTTTTGGTTTTACGATTCTTGCGGTTATATGAACTATATGTTGAAGACATTGTTTGGATTATTGAACACCGAATTTCGACTTGTGTTCGTATTGTTAAGAGTTGATATGGGTTGGTTTCGTATGATCGAGATATCATTGAACCATCGAGTTTGATTAGTTGGTCATTTCGGTTGTTGATTGTTATTGAACGTATCGTTAATTGGTTATTGCATTAGGTTGCGTTAGTGATCGTTGAAGTTAACCGTTGTGCTGCGGACGAGCCGGTGCTGCGGAGCTTGTAGACGGAGACGGTGGGATTGATAGCGGATTCGTCAAATTGGTATCAAGGCAAGTTATGCTTGCTCAGTTCATAATTTTAATAAATGATTTCATTTTCATTTCATTTATGATTCATATAGCAATGGTATTATGGAATATATGAATTGTCGGAATGGTGGTATGTATGGTATTTTTGGACTAAGATAAATCATAATGTATATGATTTTAAGGATGTCTAGTGGAAATGGGAACGTGAATTATAATTTGGTCTATTGCATGAGAAGTTGGATATCAAGGTTAGTTATCGTGTCGATGTTGAATTCGGGATGGTGGTTTGGTATTAGTTATGGACTGTACTTCATTTTAGATTGTCGGATAAACCGTGTATTCGTTCAGGGCGGTTGGTCGTGGAAAGGTTGGCGTCTCCAGCTTGAGGTAAATTAATATTGTTAGATTATGATAATCATCATGTTGCATTATTGCACGTGTGTGTTGATATTTCATGGGGTGAGTGTGCACCATTGTTTGTTATGTTTTGTAATGTGCTCTTACTGTGAGCAGTGATCTGTTGGGCCGATGTGTTAGGGGATAAGACCTATATGGCACCTATGTTCCGGGGTATTCCTGTGTGGATACTTTTGTGACCTTTGGTTGCGACCTTGGGGTATTTTGTAATTGCATGAACTGTGTTAGGGGATAAGTGTAATACCCGAGATCTTTATTCCGGATTTGTTGGGTTTTCTGGGTTTTATCGGATTGTCATGGTCCTCATCGTAGGAATTTCGTGCCATGTTTGGTTGTGACTTGTTGGGACATGTTTTTGGAGGCATTTCGGATCACTTTGTGAGTTTTTGAGATTTTGTGGTGTAGCGCACGCTAATGCTTGAAGCATAGCGCACGCTACTGCGTGGTGTTTAGCGCACGCTACCGAATGTGTAGCGCACGCTAAAGCTGGCGATTGAGCGATCCGGTAACTGCGGGATCGCTGAAGCTTTGTTAGCGCACGCTAAGGCCGATAGCTAGCGCACGCTATCGGCGCTTAGCGCACGCTCCCTCTTCTTTCTAGCGCACGCTACTCGGTAGATGCGATTACGTCCGAGGCTCTTGGGTGGTTTTGTGACCCGTTAGCGCACGCTACGGCTTTTGGGCTAGCGCACGCTAACCGAGGTTATACGCGGTTTCTGGAGCGTTGACCCGTTAGCGCACGCTAATGAAGGATGATTAGCGCACGCTAATCATCGATATAAATCTTGGGCAAAGACGTTAAGTCGTCATTTTCCCACTTTTCTTCATCTCTTCCGACGGAGTGAGATCCAGAGGCGAGTAGGACCGATCCTTTTCTTCTAGCTTCATCTTTGAGTGGATTTGTAGATGTTTAACAACATCTAATCGTCTTCTTAGTCCAAATCAAGGTAATCTCTTGTTAGAACCCTATTTTCTTAAATTTGGGTTTTTGCTTGGATTTGTGATTCTTGACCGATCTCATCCGATCGGTTATTTGTTCTTGTTTGTCTTGACCGTAATCTTGATTTTGTTAACCGTTCATCGACTTTTATCGCCGGATCAACGATTCTTGATTTCTTTGAGAATACTTAGATCCTTGTCGTTTTTAGGATCGTTTGATTTCGATTAGTGTTATTGAATTGTGGTGATGCTATTTTCGTAGTATTCGTGGGTTGTCGAAGTCTTGATTGTTTTGGAGGTTCGAAGGTTGCCTGATCGCGCTTAGTTAAATCGTTTCGTTGCTCGTGATATCGAGGCAAGTATCTTGTCCATACGTTTCATGTTTCGTAGGCGTAATTATTGATAAATGATTATATACGAAACTCAATGTTTAATGAACGTAAAAAGGGATTGGTATGTTCCCGATAAATGTTGTCTTCCAACGATAATTTATGTACTTCGTGAATATATGTGTTCTCGGAATATGTGTGTTGGATTTGTATGTTGAAAAGATGATATGATCATTTTGAATGAGTCTACTAGACTGTAATCCTTTGGCGGGGATTACGTAATATTATGGGTACTTGTTCGTTAAGAATGTATTACGTGGGATATTAGATGTTACTCCTTTGAAAGGAGGCTGTGATGTTTAAGTGTTGCTTGGCTTGATGTTCCACTCCTTGTGATGTGATTTCTGAAAGTGATGTGCCTCCGGGTAGGATTGTTGAATCTCCGGGATCCATACTTGCTAGTATGGGTCGGGCGTGACCGTAGGGTTATCCAATCCGGGTATGTCTTGCGGGGACTCCGAGGTTCGGGGCTTGCTAGCCCGATGCTGAGATAACTTGTGGGGTTATCATCGGGTATGTCTTGCGGGGACTCCGAGGTTCGTGGCTTGTTAGCCCGATGCCGGGATAACTTATGGTTGTGGTATGGAATGGTTCCGTGACTGTTGTCACGAGGACATGTGATTTGGTATGGTTTCCTATTGGGTTATTCACTCGGGTATGTTCTACGGGAGCATCTGAGGTTCGTGGCTTGTTAGCACGGGACGCGAATAATCCTTAGGAACATGTGTTATGTGATTCGGGTTGTGGACCCTGTGGCTTATGATTTGGGTCTTGGACCCCGTGTGTTGTGAATTGGGTTGTGAAACCGCGTATTATCATTGGAATCGTATTTTGGAAAGATGATTTTGGGCCGTGTCCCCAAGTGTTTTCGAAAGACTTGAGAATTCATTATTTCCAAATGTTTTCAAACTCCCGAGACCGTAAAATATTTTGTATGAGACACATGGTTCTTTTCCTACCTTTTATAAATCAAACTGTTTTGATTAAGTGAATTATCTCGGGAAATATATTCAAGATTTTATATTCTTGAAGCAAGTTATGTATGGCTTGTACTTTTGGTTTTATACTTGCACTAGCAAAACAGTGGAGTTTTGCTAACCCCCGAGTATTCGGGGGGTGGATGTCTGTATTGCGTCCAGGTACTTGCAGTTTAATGGGTAGCGAATCACAGGATCGATACGAAGGATGATGGGAGACGAAGATACTAATCACGTGAAGACCAATTGTAGAGTATATGGTAGAGTCATGTTGGTTATCCCTCCGATGTGTTGTTACCCCGATTTATGAAAGTGTTATTGTATTCTAGCCCCTGCGTGGGTATGTGTTCTGGGCAAGTATCATGTATGTAATGTTGTGTGTGTTGTGATATAAGACCTAATCGGTCTAACGGTCCTTTACGTAGCCATGTCGGCATGTGAAGTGATGCATTGTTTTGTATTTAGCCTGGTAGATCCTCGCGGAGAGGGTCAGCGGCGCTGTAATATTCCCGATTGGTTTGGGGGTGTTACAGAATATGGTATCAGAGATTAGGTTGAGGAAACCTAGGCTGTCGGGTTGAGTTGAGTGTTGTCGGGTCTTGTCTTGTCAGATTTGGTCTGACTGAGTGGTGTCGCGACGCGTCGTCCGAGTTGTCGGTCGTGATTAGTATCGAGGTGCGACCATCATCTTCGTGCGATCTGTGGATGTAAGTCTCCCTACTTTGTTGTGTCTCGTATTATACGAGTTTACGTGATTCTATGTTATTATGTGGAGTTTAATTGTGCCTCATGAATACTTACTCCATACTTGTTTGATTCTCGTATTGTGTTGGAATAAAGAGTAGTACCGGTATGTATGTATATATATATTTACATCTTTGTGTAAAATCGTTTTTACAGGAGTGATGTTTTGGAGTGGTTACTCAATAAAAGTTTATCAATGTGGTATATCAATTTCAAATGTTTTGGGAAAGTCACGTAAATTCTATTTAAAAATATCCTTCGAGAAGGAAAAATGATTTGATTTTCGTATGAGGACCTCGAGACCAAAGATTTTGAGAATTCAAACTATACATATTATATTTTCATCTTGCATTGAAAATTTTCAAAATATTTTAAATGCTTAAACGAGGTCTACCAATAGTTTACTTGAGACGTGACTTTCGCCTTCAACTTTTCCGGTTAAACGATATGTAGTGAGGATGTAAATTGTTGGCGTTTGGATTCGTATGTTGTTGTTTATTTGTAACCTTCGACTTTCGGCATTATTTGGTATATGTTCATGAATAACAATTGTTGTGTGTGGTTATGTGTAACTTGAACTGTGTTCTCATCCGCTGCGTGTGTAAAGTCCAAAGTGACTTTTTGGGTACTTTTACCAAATAGTGTGTGTTTCAAAATGACCTTCTGGGTTTGTAAAATTTGAATTATTTCGTTGACCCTTTTTCCTAACTCTTTTGTTGGGTGATTTGACATATATTTTGAAACTATTGAGTTTTCGCGTCTACGCCTTGTAATTTCAAACGGTATTTGGTGACGGTATTTGGTGTTTGGAAAATGATTTTTGGGGAGTATTTGGAAAGTATTACCGTCATCGGCCTTTTTGGCATTTTGGAACGTTTCCGAAAATGGTTTTTAACTTGGTGAGTTCCGGCGTAGAAACCGTACAGAAAGTGATTTTGATGTAATGGATGATTTCAATTTCATTGCATTTATAAATCGCATAACAACGGCATTATAAATGAAGATTGTTGGTATAATAGTTTGTATATTGTGCTCTAGTTGGAATTAAATGGTAATATGTATATAATTTAATGATGTTGGATTAAAGACAGAGATGTGAATATCTTGCTATGTGTCATGATCTTTCGTTACCATAGGTTGTTATTTGTTAGTATGCCGAGGGGCAGAGGTCGTGGTCGTAACCGTGGTGTTGATGGCCACGGGGATCAGATGCGGAATCGAGAGAATGCCGCTGGGAATGATTTTAGTTTGGGTGTTGCTACTATATTGCAACAAGTAGCGACTCAGATGACTCAGTTGACCCAGGTGGTTCAACGCAGCATTGACGCGACTCAGAACGTTGGTGTAAATCAATGGCTTCGCGAGGTAGTTCGTATGAATCCCCCTCGATTCGCCGGTGATGCGGATGCGTTGGGCTGGGATGGTTGGATTTTCCAGTTGGGAAAGATTTTCGAGGCTGTCGGATGTCCTGAAGAGTGGAAGGTACCTATCGCTCAGTACCTTCTCGACAAAGATGCCGCTAATTGGTGGGAAGCTGTTAAACCTCGTGATCGTGATGTCACGTGGGCGGAGTTCCAAGCATTTATGGAAGCCGAGTTCTGTCCGAAACCGATTAGAGAGCAGAGGATTCGCGAATTCTACTTGGCAGAACCGCAAGATATATCGGTGTCGCAAGCTATCATCGATTATAGCAAACAACTCAGTTATGTGCGAGGCGGGTGAGAACCGAGGAAGAGAGAATCCTTCACTTTGTGAGACGGATGAAGCCGGATATTCGCGTGTATATGTCGGGATTCAATTGCACTTCGTTGAGGGACTATCAAGATCGAGCACTAGCCCGTGAACTAGCTTCGTTATCATCGGAGCATGTCTCCGAGTCGAAGAAGCAGAAGAAGTCCGATGATCGCGTGGACAGTGCAGGAGTCGGTGTTTCCAATTTGCAACGTAGTAGTTTTTCCGCTGTGAAGCTCCATCGCTCGATGCGTGGGCCGAGAATTCCAAGTCTTCTGTTTTGACTCCTGGTAAAGCCAGGAGATGTTTTAACTGTAATGTGGCGGGACATGTTCGTGCACATTGTCCTTCTCCGCCAGTAACGTGTTACAGGTGTGGACTCGAGGGGCACCGAGTTCAGTTTTGCGAGATGGTTTCCGAGCCTTCCGGGGCACGGACTTGAGCACCGACATCCGGATCGACTCCAGAAACCACTGAGTGGCTTATCTATCGACGTTTGTTATGTTATTTCACTCGTTTTGTTGTTTTGATATTCCGGAGATTAACTTCTTTTATTCGAAGTGAATCGGACTTTGAACTCTGTACTTTCGACTCTGTCGAATCGTTTATGTTCGTTGATATTTTCTGAACTTGTCCTGTCTTGTGCTTTTGGTTGATCAAACAAGTTGTAGTATTGTTTCAGAATAAACCGTTTGTCGCTATGACTTTCCAATTGCTATTCCCTTTCCTGTGGATCTTATGTGAATACACATCTTGTTGTCTTCACCGGATCGTATATTGTCTCAAGTCGAGATGTGAACTTTGGGGTTGTTGTTTGAGTATTATTGTTCGTCGTGATTCGAAAATGATTGATCGACTGTTGTTGTCTCGATCGTTGTAACTCAATCGTTTGATGGTTCAGTTCTTGTTGATCTCGTTTCGTAATTGTTGAGCGTTAGGACTCCTTCGTAATTTCCCTAAGTTCAGGAAATTAGTTTTGTGTTCAATCTTTCAACCCTTGGGCTGTGGAATTTCGTATTGGTTCAGCGAATAGCTCGCGTTTTGACTGATGTACTGTTGAATTGTTCAACCGTATTGATTTTCGTTCATCGTGTTTTGTTATTTCGGCAACGGATATCGTGTGTTATCTGAGTTTGTTCTGCGTCGTTCGTTCCATGTTTCAAGTTTCGAGGACGAAACTTCTTTTAAGAGGGGTAGAATGTAATACCCGAGATCTTTATTCCGGATTTGTTGGGTTTTCTGGGTTTTATCGGATTGTCATGGTCCTCATCGTAGGAATTTCGTGCCATGTTTGGTTGTGACTTGTTGGGACATGTTTTTGGAGGCATTTCAGATCACTTTGTGAGTTTTTGAGATTTTGTGGTGTAGCGCACGCTAATGGTTGAAGCATAGCGCACGCTACTGCGTGGTGTTTAGCGCACGCTACCGAATGTGTAGCGCACGCTAAAGCTGGCGATTCGAGCGATCCGGTAACTGCTTGGGTCGGGCTGAAACTTTGTTAGCGCACGCTAAGGCCGATAGCTAGCGCCGCGCTATCGGCTTAGCGCACGCTCCCTCTTCTTTCTAGCGCACGCTACTCGGTAGATGCGATTACATCCGGAGGCTACCGGATCGGTTTTGTGACCGTTAGCGCACGCTACGGCTTTTGGCTAGCGCACGCTAACCAGTTATACGCGATTTCTCTGGAGCGTTGACCCGTTAGCGCACGCTAATGAAGGATGATTAGCGCACGCTAATCATCGATATAAATCTTGGACAACAGCATTAAGTCGTCATTTTCCCACTTTTCTTCATCTCTTCCAACGGGAGTGAGATCCAGAGGCGAGTAGGACCGATCCTTTTCTTCTAGCTTCATCTTTGAGTGGATTTGTAGATGTTTAACAACATCTAATCGTCTTCTTGGTCCAAATCAAGGTAATCTCTTGTTAGAACCCTATTTTTTTAAATTTGGGGTTTTTGCTTGGATTTGTGATTCATGACCGATCTCATCCGATCGGTTATTTGTTCTTGTTTGTCTTGACCGTAATCTTCAGATTTTGTTAACCGTTCATCGACTTTTATCGCCCGGATCAACGATTCTTGATTTCTTTGAGAATACTTAGATCCTTGTCGTTTTTAGGATCGTTTCGGATTTCGATTAGTGTTATTGAATTGTGGTGATGCTATTTTCGTAGTATTCGTAGGGTCGAAGTCTTGATCGTTTTGGAGGTTCGAAGGTTGCCGATCGCCCGTTAAATGCGTTTCGTTGCTCGTGATATCGAGGCAAGTATCTTGTCCATTGTTTTAATGTTTAGTAGGTGTAATTATTGATAAATGATTATATACGAAACTCAATGTTTAATGAACGTAAAAAGGGATTGGTATGTTCCCGATAAATGTTGTCTTCCAACGATAATTTATGTACTTCGTGAATATATGTGTTCTCGGAATATGTGTGTTGGATTTGTATGTTGAAAAGATGATATGATCATTTTGAATGAGTCTACTAGACCGTAATCCTTTGGCGGGGATTACGTAATATTATGGGTACTTGTTCGTTAAGAATGTATTACGTGGGATATTAGTTGTTACTCCTTTGAAAGGAGGCTGTGATGTTTAAGTGTTGCTTGGCTTGATGTTCCACTCCTTGTGATGTGATTTGAAAGTGATGTGCCTCGGGTAGGATTGTTGAATCTCCGGGATCCATACTTGCTAGTATGGGTCGGGCGTGACCGTAGGGTTATCCAATCCGGGTATGTCTTGCGGGGACTCCGAGGTTCGGGGCTTGCTAGCCCGATGCCGAGATAACTTGTGGGGTTATCATCGGGTATGTCTTGCGGGGACTCCGAGGTTCGTGGCTTGTTAGCCCGATGCCGGGATAACTTATGGTTGTGGTATGGAATGGTTCCGTGACTGTTGTCACGAGGACATGTGATTTGGTATGGTTTCCTATTGGGTTATTCACTCGGGTATGTTCTACGGGAGCATCTGAGGTTCGTGGCTTGTTAGCACGGGACGCGAATAATCCTTAGGAACATGTGTTATGTCATTCGGGTTGTGGACCCTGTGGCTTATGATTTGGGTCTTGGACCCCGTGTGTTGTGAATTGGGTTGTGAAACCGCGTTTTATCATTGGAATCGTATTTTGGAAAGATGATTTTGGGCCGTGTCCCCAAGTGTTTTCGAAAGACTTGAGAATTCATTATTTCCAAATGTTTTCAAACTCCCGAGACCGTAAAATATTTTGTATGAGACACATGGTTCTTTTCCTACCTTTTATAAATCAAACTGTTTTGATTAAGTGAATTATCTCGGGAAATATATTCAAGATTTTATATTCTTGAAGCAAGTTATGTATGGCTTGTACTTTTGGTTTTATACTTGCACTAGCAAAACAGTGGAGTTTGCTAACCCCAGTATTCGGGGTGGATGTCTGTGTGCGTCCGGTACTTGCGGGTAGGCGGGAGCGAATCACAGGATCGATACGAAGGATGATGGGAGACGAAGATACTAATCACGTGAAGACCAATTGTAGAGTATATGGTAGAGTCATGTTGGTTATCCCTCCGATGTGTTGTTACCCCGATTTATGGAAGTGTTATTGTATTCTAGCCCCTGCGTGGGTATGTGTTCTGGGCAAGTATCATGTATGTAATGTTGTGTGTGTTGTGATATAAGACCTAATCGGTCTAACGGTCCTTTACGTAGCCATGTCGGCATGTGAAGTGACGCATTGTTTTGTATTTAGCCTGGTAGATCCTCGCGGAGAGGGTCTGCGGCGCTGTAATATTCCCGATTGGTTTGGGGGTGTTACAATAAGACCTCTATGGCACCTATGTTCCGGGGTATTCCTGTGAGATGCTTCCGTGACCCTTGGCTGCTGCCTTGGGGTTTATGTGTTAATATTATATGCATTGTGGAGCATGATGTGGACTGTTGTCTAGTGGAAATACGACATTGTGGTCGTGTCGGTCTTTCATGATCGAGTTACTGTTGCTCTTTTGGGAAGTCTTCTGATCCTTGATGGATATGCGATTCTTTGAGATTTGTTGTCATGTTGTATCGTGGCATATCTGGAGTCAGATACGTTCTGATCGTTCATGTGTAGGATTTTCGGGACGGGCACGTGTAGCATGTGTTGGTTTCGACCTCATATTGAACCGTGCACACGAGACGTACTTCGTGAGGCTGATTAGGTACGAGACCAGACGAGTATCTGATCAATACCGTGGTTGGCTTGTACACGGACACATGTCCGGATCGAGCGTATTGTGACGTCCATCTTGAGTCTTATTGCTTGGTCGTTTACAGTCCATGTATAATTGGTTCTGTTCGATATTCGGGTTGTCTTTGAAATCCCGTATATATGATTTGTATATGGTTGACGATTTTATTCTCTCGTTTATCTGTTCCCATTGATCCTTTTCTGATCTCGTTGGGAGTTACCATATCGATGGTAAACTTATTTGTTATCAATCCTTTATTAATCTCGTTTGGAGTTCCCCCTATCATTGGTAGTCTCGTTCGTTATTGATCCTTATTGATTCCGTTTGGGAGTTTGCCTTACCGTTGGTATTCTCGGTTGTTGATCCCTTATTATTCCTATTGGAGTTTACCGTGTCGTCGGTGTTTTCAGTTGTCGATTTCTTATTGCTCTTGTTGGAATTTACCGTATCGTTGGTATTCCCAGTTATTGGTCCTTATTGATCTTGCTAGAGTTTACTGTGTCGCCAGTATTCTCGGTTGTTGACCCTTTATTGATCTTATTTGAGTTTATCGTACCGTTGGTATTTCTGGTTGTCGACTCTTATTGACCTTGTTAGAGTTTACCGTGTCGTTGGTATTCTCGGTTATTGATTCTTCATTGATCCTTACCGTGTCGTCGGTATTCTCGGTTATTGATTCTTCCTTGATCCTTACCGTGTCGTCGGTATTCTCGGTTATTGATTCTTCATTGATCTTGTTGGAGTTACCACATAATAGTATTCTCGTTCGTGGTTGATCCTTTGTCGATCTTGTGCGGAAATATCATGTCATTGATACTTCCGTTGTGATGCATTGATTGTTTATCATTATTCATTGTGTGAGCACTCATGCTTGTATTGATATTCGGGACTTGCCATTGTTTCGGGACAGTTGATTTGCAGATGTATCGTGTGATATCAGTTCCTATCAGTATTGGGATTCAATTGTGTGACCTAGCCAGCAGAGTTGAACTTGGCCAGATTATTCTATACTCGAGATATGTTTATGATTGGAAATCTTGGTAGTGTTTCGGATACAGTACAGGTGATTACATTCGAATTCGTTCATACTTAAGGACACGAGGCGTGGGATATGGTAAGATTTGATTGTTATGGTTGTGACAGGTTGGTAAGGTTACTTCGGTGAGATCATATTGGAATTATTCTTACCTTGTAATTACATTGATATGTATTGTTTTTGTGATGTGATCGTTATCATTGTTGAGTATTATGGCTGACCCCGTCGTGGGCTTTATCTTTTAGGTACTCGGAGTTCGAGCTAGTAGCGGTCGTGAAGGGATGAGCTTTCCGGTGATACTGGCTATGGCGTAGTTGTTGGGATTCGAGTGTTCTTTCTGGTTTTTATAATTCCGCTGCAAATGTAATTAATTGTGTTTTTATCCGCTGCGTGTGTATAATTAAAATGGCTTTCAGTATTCTTTGAACTGTGTTTTTATCCGCTGCGTGTGTGTGTACTTTCAAAGGGCTTTTTGACATTTTTAAACGTGTGCGAAAATGATTTTAGCCTTGTGGGTTCCAATATGGGGCCCACAGCGCTATAATATTCCCGTTTGGTTTTGGGGGTGTTACAGGTATATTCTTACTATATGAGGAATAAGGGATTATTACCTTCTTACAGACGACGTGTGCATTAATTAAGGGGGAATACAATATGACCTATAAATACAATGTTAATCCAAAATTGCTGTAAGAATTAAATCTTGTATGTACCTTTTAAGGGGAATGCTGTATTTTCGTGGATACAACACATACACTGTAGGATATCAATTAATATTTTAAACATATCTAAATTCATACTCTTGAATATTACAAACTATTTTTAATCCACGTGCATTGTCTGAGTTTAAAATGATTTATCTTTCAATACTGAAGGGACACCTCGACTTAATGCCTTAAAAACCATGATTTCATGCAACAATGGAAGACGAACTGTGTCCAAAGTGGTACCGATCATTAATTTCAAAAGCTGACGGATTAGACGTACAAGTTACATCTAAATCCATCCTGTACGTCCATCCCTTAAATTTGACTGTCACTATAACCTAGATTCCATGCACACTAGAAAAGGGCCAGTATGTTGATCCACAGACTCTTTACGATTTCTTGATAATTATCAAGTCTAGAACATACAACCCACATACTTTGAAGGTTTTTAACTTACTTCTTTTCTATTAACTTCTGCAGAAAATGTCTTCTACCCAGCCTTCATCTTTTTTCAGTGAAGAAGAAGGATATGATCATCGATAGACAAATCTTTGCTCGGTCAGTTCTAGAGGAGTGAATCATGTCATATGATGAGGATATAGATGGGATGAACTTAGTTGTCTCCCATGCGAAGAAAACTGGCCCCTACTATTTTGGGTAGCCTGCATCCAGAAAACTACGATGAGAAAATCGTAGAAGAATTCTTTGTTGACACTGAGTTTCAGTACGCGTCGGACAAGAAAGGTTCTGACGTCACTGCTATCGTCATCACTGTGCAAGACAAGAATATATCTGGAAACTGGAAACTCCTTGAGCGTTTGTACAGACTTCTCTCCGATGGTTTGATATTGGAGGGACTGGAATCATTCAAGTCTGATGAGCTTTTGAAGACCGATTGGAATATGTTCACTGGGAACTCCCAACCTTCTCAAGTTCATCTTCCCTGCACAAGAAGAACTTTACTCTGCCCTAACTTTATTTGCATGATTTTTGCTGCAAGGTTGTTGAAAATCGAACTAGCGAATGTGCAGGAGTCTGCGATTCTGAATGATGGTGGATATCTTGACTAGAGAAAAGGTGAACTGGTTCCAGATCATCTTGAAACGGCTTCAGGAGGAAGCATAAAAGCCAGATTCTGCCAGGAAGTCTTTTGGGCTCATTCTGAACTACATTCTGACTAGCTATGGCATACATAGTCAGCAAACGCCAAAAATATCCTCGCTGGAAAATTCCTTGGTGGCTCCAATCCATCTGTTTTCAACAAGACGCCACTTCTCTCAAGTAGGCCAAGCACATTCTCCCTCCCAACAACAAATGATGTCCAGGATGTCATTGATTTCCTGAATCCAAATCTATTGACAGCGAGAAGAAGGCTGTCAGCAAGAAGAGAACTGTTCCCGACAGCAGCTCTCCTACAGGTGTCTAGAAAATAAATAAGAAGCAGAAGACAAAGAATTTTTTGAGGACGGAAGCTGTTCATACAGCAACCCCAGTGGATAAAGCGACCACTGAGGTAGTTTTGTCGACTATACCTGCCGCAGTAGTAATCCCACAGGGCGCAATTCTTTTGGAAGAAACTCTGGCTGTTCCCACAGTAAATCCTAATCTTATTATGGCTATAACGGATGACCAGACGTTTGTCAAACTTGAAGGAACTAGTGAATCGGCTGTCCCTTTGGAGCCAGCGATCACCACTCCAAACAAGGCCCCGCTCCTGTACGGAGTCCCTATCCCGACAGGGCATCCCACCCTGTCAGGGATCCCACTTCTCAACAGGCTCCCTTACCTATCAAGAATCTAAACTGGATAAAATAACCCTATACCGTTTGGAGTCCCTCCCCAACAGATATCATAAACAACACTATCCTACAGGAACAGATTGATGAAGCATTTGACCGTTTCAAGATATGGTAATCATACAGGGTCACCCCATATGACTCCCTATACAACTGGAAAGACTGGAAAGAGGAAGAGTTATTCGTTCTGGAAGTGACGGACACCCAGAATGTCGAAGTCTTGATCATATGGGAGGATCCCTTTTTCCAGGAAATGATCACCTCATACTTTATGGCAAAAGAAAAGACTAGACTAAAATGGAAGTCATAGTCCGCTGATAAGCCACGGAGCCCGAGCCATCACTCTGACTAAGATGGAGACGATGATGACCTGCGGACAGATCTAAGGATGAGCCATAAGGAGGCTTGAGAAAAAAGATATACTCAATCCAAGTGCACGGATGGCCAAGGGACTTCTGCCAATCAACCATCATCAGCCCCCAGCCAGGAGGAATCAGTCCCTCCGACTGGAGCCGATGAGACCCCCATCGTCTAACAAGAGGAATCAGCCCCTCCTAAAGAGCAGGCGGCTACTGAGAGCTAATAGGAGGACCCAGTCCTTCCTGTTCCCCAGGCTACAGAAACCACTCAGAGACAAGAGGAATCAGTCCCCTCTGTCTCTCCATCAACACACCAAACGGAACCATCCGAGGTTCCCGCTCCCAAACACGCATCAACTCCTCTCCATATAGGATCCCCCTTCGGACCAGAAGAGGATTTACTTGCTGATGACGATCCCCAAAGACCTCGTCACAATTTTTATTCTTAAACAGCTTGGAGAGCCATCTGATACCAAGCTTGCTCACCCCAACTCTCCACGCACATATGCCCGCATCGGACAACTGCAAGCCATCGGTTTACAAATTGTTTTCCTATAGGATACTGTCAAAGCCCTGCATGACATCGTAAGGAGCTCAATTAGATGAGAGAAACTACTCAGGACGAGCTTCCTAAGCTGCATAGAGCCATACAGGACGTGGAAGAGGATTTTCGCCTCATGCCCACTACATTATGGCAAGCCCTCAACCCAATGAAGCAGCATCAGGAGCAAATCCTGAAACAGGAGCAACAGAAGCTGTGAGTTGCTGAGGCTAAGAACGTACCCGCCCTCGAATTCACAGGATCAAAACTTACTGCTAATGACCAGAAGATCGATGAACTGACGACAATAGTTGCGAGCCTGGTGGATTGCGTCACTTATTTCAAGACCAAGTAGGCCGAGTCATTGTACATCCTTAGGGACATTCATGGCAAGGTCTTTGATCTTGATAATGCCAAAAAGGGGGAGAGGCTGGAAAGAGATGATGACTGAAAAAGGAAAAGGAGATGGATGCCATTTTAGATGACAATGTCGCATCTGCGATTGGAAGACTAGCCGGACCCGGGCTAGGTCAAGGAGCTAAAGGATACAAGGTATCTGGTTCTCGTACCGAGTTACAGGATCCTAACTTAACATGGAAGAACAGTGTGAAAAAGCCTGCAGAGACCAAACTCCCAACTGACAGGCATCCAATAGCCAAAGAGTTGAAGGCATGGAAACAGAATGAACTGATGAGATACTTTTATGTTCTCATCAGGGAATCACCCATGTTCAATCAATTTAAGACACTGGAGGATACCACCAAAGAGTTTTCAAGGCTTCTAGCAGAAGTAAAGCTCCCAATCCAAATCAAACTAAAAATCCAAAATCGTGAAGGGCAAACAGCCAACCCACCCGGAAGACTGAATTCTCTCATTTGACGTATCCCAAGAAGGAAGAACTTTATACAGGGATCGAGGAAGATACGCCTCACCAACTGGTGGAAGAGAACCGAACATGACCCCTCCCGGAAAACTTGGAGACATCAGTCCTATAGGGGATAGAACTTCTGCTTTCTGCATATTACTGTTTCCTGTTTTCTTCCAATGTAATCTTTAATGCAAACATCACTATAATCTATTATCAATAAAATATTATTTTTATCTCAAAGATTACAGCTCGTGATCTAATGTTATTACTTTGATATAAATTTGTGTTAAAATGTTTTACCAATTATAAAACATCGATAAGTCCTAAAGCTGAAAGAACTTGTCTGCGAACAGTTCATAGATTAAGATGTATTCAAATAGGATTACTTCATGTAAGATTGTTCCTACTCGCCAATCATAATTTTAGTTGTAATACACTTAGTCCTGTAGGATTTATTGTTTTAGAACATGCCTGCGAAGTTCAAATTTTTAGACTGTCTTTAATATCAGAACTTTCGACAGAAGACTTAGAAGACAACCTCTCTCTCTATTAAGAACATTTTGGCATTATCAGAATGGGGGAAATTGTTGGGAAAAATCCTCTAAGTGTTTCGATAACTGCCTCATACAGCAAGATCTTCCAAGTCAGAATTTCAGTCTCAGTATGGAAGTTGTTAGGAGAACATCATACAACCTGTCCATACAACTAAGATCTTCCAGCAAAGTCAAGAGTCCTTTCCTACAGCGCAATCTTTAAGATACAGCAAAACACGAAGATGTTGGATACGACAAACATGATGTAAGTGTTTTATTTAGGAAAAAAAACTGAAATCCAACAGGATTGAAGAAACTTTAAATTGTTGAGAAAGCAAATTTTGTTTATTCACAAAGTATTCACGGTTAAAGTAGAATTTAATACTGATAGGACAACATTTAATGCGGCCGAAGAAACTACAGTTTGAAGAGCATTTAATGCTAGTAAAAAAGAATGTCAGAAGTACTAAATGTGATCGCCTTTAATTTGAAACATTCTGAAGCCACCAGTCAGAGCAGTCTCAATCTCACCAACCGGCCAACAACTATATTTAGAACGGATCTATTTCCAAGGTTATAAATAGCTCCAAGCAGGAGGACATTGCTCACCTGATTATCACTTTGACAATCTAAACATCAAGCTTACAAGTGCACTGTATTTCTTCGAACATACAGCTTTATCAAGAGAAGAAATATACGAAGTCCTCAATGTGAACAACATACTTACAACAAACGCTCATCAAGCATACAGTTGTTGTTTGATCTTGTCATACCAAACCTATCGTTGAGTTTACTTAGCCATGTGTAGACTAAGCCTTGCTATCTCTGACCTGTGTGGGACGAATAGCACAAAAGACGAAGCTTTAATTTGTGTGAGAAGAAGTGAGTCTAAGAAGCCAAGCCAATTTGTGTGAACATCCCAAGCTACTGTCGGCTGTATCAATATATGATACATCGATGTGTTTAGTTAAAGTCACATAGTTGTGTACGCCGTGATTTTAGTAAACTATGTACTCCTATGTGGAGGACCAATGTAAATAGAGGGGCTTACCTTGTACCACTTTAGTTAGTGTTTCTTTACTTCCTATCATTTATTGTTTTATATTTGCCTATGTGCTTTAAGTATACATATCGTAAAAACCCTGTAAGTACCAAGCTAACATGAGATTATTCAGTTGTTGTATTTACAAAAACTTAACCTTAGGCTTCCACTACACAAATAAACTTCGAAAAAGATACATCTTATTCAACCCCCCTTCTAAGATGTTTTTATTGTATATTGTAGCCAGTAGTTCTACTATCCGGTTGGGATCCTCTACATGTATGGATCCTATAGGAAAGGGATCCCTGACAAGGTGGGATTCTCTATAGGGAGAGCGACTCCTTACAGGGGTAGGAGCCCTGTTAGGAGTGGTGACTGTCAGCTCCGGAGGGGCATCCGATTCACCAATTCCTTCCAACTTGACAAACTACTGGTCATCCATCATAGCCGTTACAGGCTCATAAATTGCTGTAGGAGCAGCCAATATTTCTTTCATGGGGGTTGCACCCTGTGGGTCAGCTACTGCCGCAGATGGTGCAGTAGGCGGAACTGCCTTAGTGGCTGCTGTAGCCACTGAATGTGCTGTAGGAATCACTTTTGATATCGAAGACTTCTTAGTCTTCATTTTCTTCTTCTTTTTCTCGATAGCTATAGGGGAGATGTTGTTGGGAACATGTCTCTTTTTGTTGACCACGTTCTTCCTGCTGTCAACAGATTTGGATTTCGCAGAGTGATCATTAACATCTCGAGGATCACTCAAAATAGGAAGGGATAAGGGGCTTGGCCTGTCGACATGAAGAGGTGCCTTGTTGAATACAGTGGTCTTGGAACCACCGAGAAACTTTCTAGAAAGGATCTTCTTGGGACTGGGTGACTGTTGTATACCATAGCTGGTCAGTATGTAGTTCAAGATCAAGTCGAAATACTTCCTGGTAGAGTCCGGTTTGGAAGCCTCCTCCTAAAGCCGTTTCAAGATCACTTGGCACCAGTTGACTTTCTCTCTGGACATGATAGCTACCATCATCCAGAATCTCAGGGTAGTGCACATGTCTAACGCTCCAGTCCTATTCTCCACCATTCTACAACAGAAATCATGCAGATAAAGATAAGGCAAAGTGAAATTCTTCTTGTGGAAGGAAAGATGAACTTTAGATGGTTGAGAGTTGCGAGTGAGTAAGTTCCAGTAGGCCTTCAGCAAGTCATCAGACCCAAATGATTCAAATTCCTCCAATGTTAGACCTTCAGAGGGCAGTTTGTACAGTCTTTCAAGGAGTTCCTGGTTGATGGAGATCTACTTCTCTTAGACAGTACTGACAGCAGCAGTAAAGGCAGAGCCCTTCTTCTGAGATACATACATGAACTCAGCCTCAAGGAAAAATTCTTCTAAGATATGTTCATCGTAGTTCTCTGGGTGCAGACTACCCAATCAATAGAGACCGGCTTGTTTGACACGAGAGATGACTACGTTCATCCCCAGCATGTCTTCATCTTCAGAAAAAATTCGCTCTTGAAGAACAGAGCGAGCAAACATACAACCGTCGGTAATCATATCCTTCTTTTTCACAGATAGAGATGAAGTTTGAGAAGAAGACATTTTCGCAGAGATAGATAGATAAAGTAGATTTAGAGTTTGAAGGTTATGTAGGATGTGTGCCGTAGGATCATTTATTATGCAGAAAGTGTAAAGAGTATGTGGATCAGCATACTGGCCCTTTTATAGTTTGCATGAAAGATAGGTTACAATGAAATGTCAGATTTAAGGGATGGGAACCGCGTTTGTATGAACGAACAGGATGAATTTAGATGTAACTTGTACATCTAATCCATCAGTTTTCGAAATTAATGCTCGGTCCCACTTCTGACACGGTTCAGCTTCCATTATTGCACGACACTGTAGTTTAAATTTTGAAATCACGGGTTTTAAGGCGCTAAAGTCCAGCTGTCATTTCAGTATTGAAAGATAAAACCGTTTTAAATTCAGACGATGCACATGGATTAGAAATAGTTTGTAAGGTTTAAGTGTATGAATTTAGATACGCTTAAAATATTAATTGAAATCCTACAGTGTATGTGCTGTATCCGTGAAAATAGAGCATTCCCCCTTAAGAGGTACATACAAGATTCAATTCTTACAGCAATTTTGGATTAACATTGTATTCATAGGTCATACTGTGTTCCCCCTCAATTAATGCACACGTCATCTGGAGGAAGGTAATAATCCCTTATTCTTCCTACAATAAGGATATAACTTGGAGTTCTGAGTGTACGATTAATTAAAGTGGACACTGTATTCATGGGTCTTACAGCATTCCCCCTTCCTCAATTGATGAGTAAAATTGTAAAAAATTACAGGGAGTCGAGCTGTGGCATTCCCAATTCTTGACGGAGCATACAAAACATGGTGGTTCTAAGAGGCTTTGTAAAGATTTCGTCTAACTGAATGTCTGTATAAATCTTCTCAATCCGAATATCTTTATTCTCCACATGATTCTCAATGAAGTGTTGATTCATATCAATGTGCTTAGTTTTCGAGTGCAATACAGGATTGTGCGTGATTGCGATTACACTCGTGCTGTCTCACATGATTGGAGTCTCTCTTGCATGAATGACAAAGTCCTGTAACTACTGTTGCATCTAGAGAATCTGCATACAACAACTTCCAGCAGCATAATATTCGACTCAACTGTAGAAAGCGAGTTGGCCAATTGTTTCTTACTGAACCATGGTACAAGTCTTGGTCCAAGGAAGTGACATGTCCCGCTCGTACTCTTCCTATCCAACTTACAACCTTCAAGATTGGAGTCGATGTTGCCCACAAAATCGAATCCTACTTCCTTAGGATACTATAATCCTACATCGATTGTTCCTTTGACATACTTAAGAATTTGTTTGGCTGTGATGAAGTGTGGCTCTTTAGGTGCTACCTGATACCGAGTGCACACTCCTACAACAAATTGGACATTGGGCCTGCTGGCTATTAGGTGCAGGAGTGAACCTATAAGCTTCCTGCAGAGTGATTGATCGACCGACTTTCCAGCTTCGTCAGTACTTATCTGTGTGGAAGTGCTCATGGGGGTAGATGATGGTTTTAATGTATTCATCCCGAACTTGTTGAGCAGCTCCTTGCTATATTTCTCGTGGTTGATGAATATACCTGAAGTAGGAAGTTGTTTCACCTGCAATCCTAAGAAATATCTAAGTTCTTCCATCATACTCATTTCAAATTTACTTTGCATGAGATGAGAAAACTTTTGACATAAGCAAGGTTAGTTGAACCAAAAATAATATCTTCTACGTATATTTGCACCATGAGAAGATCGTCGCCTTCTTGGATTTTAAAGAGGGTTTGTCAACTACACCTTTCTCAAATCCATTATTGATGAGATACAGTGACATGGTTTTGTACTATGCCCTAGGTTCTTGCTTGAGCCCTTACAGCGCTTTCCTTAGCCTGTACACAAGGTCTCCACATTATATGTTGGAAAACCCTGGAGGTTGTTCAACATAAACTTTTTCGGCTAGGTCTCCATTCAGGAATGCACTCTTAACATCCATTTGGTATATAATAAAGTTCTTATGAGCGGCAAACGCTGAAAATATCCTAATTGCTTCTAGTCGAGCTACAGGGGTAAAAGTTTCACCATAATCTATTCCTTCTTCTTGTTTATAATCTTGGGCGACTAATCTGGATTTGTTCATGATAACAAATACATTTTGGTCTTTTTTGTTCCGGAATACCTATTTGGTTCCTATGATTGCTTGATGGGTTGGTCTAGGGACTAGGTACCAAACATTATTTCTTTCGAAACCGTTGAGCTCTTCTTCCATAGAAGTAATCTAGTGAGCGTTGTTGAGAGTCTCATTGGCTAAACTCGGTTCAGACTGGGCTAGGAATACAGCTAGAGTGCACATGGCAAGTCTTCTAAGTTCAGCTTGGGATTTCCATACAGTAAATTGAGACTTTTTAGATTATGTCTCTCCCTGTGCACAGAGTACGGTTCCTTGTGTACTCTATGTTTTTCGACGAGTGGTCACACCAACATCAATATCTCCAATTATTATCTCATGGGGGTGATCTCTCAACCATCTCCTGTCTGGTTCTAGTTCGGCATCCCATGATGTATCCTGATGGGTTGTAGCCTCAGCTTCAGCTTCTACAGCATCGACTTTGACTACTTCTTTTGTTCGTACAATGACGGGATTAATTTCTAGGTTCACAACTAGTTCAATTGGAGTCTGGGGGTATTTCCTCAATGGATAGTGTCTGGATACCTTGGGTTAGGTCTTGTATTCCTGTAGGGTCGCAATTGGGTTCATCAAAGACTATGTGGATTGAATTCCTCAATTGTCAGCTTCTTTTTGTTGAATGTCCTGAATGCCTTGCTGAAATGGGAGTATCCAACAAAAATACCCTCATCTGAATTTTCATCTAAGGTCTTTAGTTGATCCTTTCCATTGTTGGTAACATAACACCTACATCCAAAGATGTGAAATTATGCAACCATTGGAGTTTTATTGTTCCATACCTCGTATGCTATTTTGTTGTGATGTTTGTTCAGCGGTTTTATGTATAGCCCACTATATTTGTTGCTTCTCCCTAGAAATGCTGCCGAAACTTACTTGCGGCTAACATGCTTCTTGTTGCTTCTTTCAACATCCCGTTCTTTCGCTCGGCAACACTATTTTGTTGAGAAGTTCGGGGTGCTGAGTATTTATGTTGTATGCCATTGTCCACACAGTATTGCTCTATAAAGCGATTTGTGAATTATGTGCCTCTGTCAGAATGATGGATACAATATTCAACCCTTTCTCATTTTGCAGCTTTTTTAGGTGTTTGGACAGGTTTGTGGTTGTTTCTTTGTTCTTATTTAGGAAAACAGTCGAAGCATACTTGGAAAAATCATCAACAATAACAAGACAATATTTCTTACCTCCCAGGTTGACAGGGTCTATAGGAACGTAAAGATTCATATGGAGCAAATCTAGGACCCTATGGGTGGAAAGGTATGATTTGCTCTTCAGAGAAGTCTTGACCTGTTTGTCTTTCTGATAGGGTCCGCAGACACTATCTGTACGAAATGAGACATCGGACAAGCCTCTAACCTTAACCTATCGAGCTAGCTTGTTGATGGTCTTGAAATTGATATGTGACATTATGCCATAGCCAGCTTTGATCTACAGTGCCTTTGGCAAAAAAGCAAGGAATTACGATACTAATAGGTTTCCAGTCAGCAATATACATGTTACCCGACCAGCTTCCTGTAAGGACAATTTGCTTGGTCTTGGTGGCCTTCACCTTACAGTGATTTACATATAATTTTACCAAGAACTGTTTGTCACAAAATTGACTAATGCTTAGTAAATTGTACTGTGGTCCTTCTACATAGGATACGTCGATGACTTTGAATTTTCCTACAAGCATGGTTCTTTTCCCTCTTGTTCTTCCTTTGGATTTGTCACTGAATCGCTGCTTTGGATCGCGGCCTTCTACATAATCTGAAAACTTGGTGATATCTCCTGTCATGTGGTGAGAACATCCACTATCAAAATACCAGATGTCCTTATCCTTGATATCCTGTAATAAAAAAGATTAAGTAGATTTAGGTCCCCTTTGATTTTTAGGTCCTTAGTTATTAGTGCCTTTAGGTACCCATATTTACCTTACAGCAATGGGTTTGCTATAGGTTTAATTTGGTTCTATTTTGCGATATTTACGTGGGATAGGCACGTAATCGCTATAAGCATGGTTATTATGCATGTAAAATTGGTGTTTTAGCTGCAATACAGTTGCTATCGTAGAGGAGGAACCATATTTTTCTGCCTTGTTGCTTGCCTTCTGTGTTTCTGGTTAGATTCCTATATTTGTTGTTGATAGAACTGCGCGGCAGCTTGCTTACGGGACATATACTTGGTTTCTTGTACCCAATACCTAGGGGCACTATACTGTTGGTAGTACTGGGGTGCATATAGTTGATACTTAGGTACAACCTCCCTTATGACTGGCTGCTGATGATGTTGGTATGCTCGAGGGGCATACTGTTGATATTTGGTATAGTGTCTTACAGGTCTATGAGACTGGGGTTTCTGCTGCTTATGATATGAGATGGGTGGAAGAATGGCATCCTTTGCTGCTGTAACCTTTCAGGAACATCCTTTGGGGCTTCTTCAGGTTCTGGAATGGGTTCAACTCCTTTGACAAAAACCGTACTCATTTTTCCCTTGTGGGAGAACGAGTCATATCCCAAGCCACGTTTGTCGTGGGCATGCTGGCCAATGTT
The DNA here is from genome assembly GCA_033398695.1 of Orobanche coerulescens. Classification (NCBI taxonomy): domain Eukaryota; kingdom Viridiplantae; phylum Streptophyta; class Magnoliopsida; order Lamiales; family Orobanchaceae; genus Orobanche; species Orobanche coerulescens. The sequence continues at coordinate 136,839,688 of CM065806.1, read as the reverse complement.
TAGGATGTCTTCCATCCTCCTCGATGATTTCTCAACGGACTTGAGGATGGTCTTGCGTTCTCCTTCTCTTTTATCGAGAAGCTGTATTTTAGTTTCTAACAAAGCATAGTCATTTATCTTGCATTTATTATGAGTTTTCACCTATTTAGTTCGGTTGCAAGTTGATGATTGCTTTCCATGAGTCTTTCATGAATGATCTTGCTATTTTCACAATCCAGAGACATATTTCCATAGTTATTTTTCAGCAAAGCATTTTCGTTCTTCATCTCTAAATTTGAAAGAGAGAGCTATAGGTTTTCTTCTTCGAGCATCTCATGGGCCTTTTGAATGGTTCTGAACTCATTAATATTGTTTTCAAATGTATGTGATGTATTAATAGGAGTAGGTTAGGTTGAGATTACCTCATCCTCACTTTCTTCATCATCATCTTCTTCCATGGCCATAAAGCACATGTAGGCTTTATCTTCGATTTCATCGTCGGAGGAGTCACTATCAGTGATTGCCTATTGGGACTTCTCTATTTTGATCGGTGTGGGCGAGGCTTCTGATTCCTCGATTAGGGCCTTTTGCTTGTTTCGCCAGATATGTTGTTTCTCGTCCTTTTCTTGTTGCTCAGCTTCGGGCAACTTCTGCACTTTAAGATGAGGACATCTGTTGGCCACTATACAATAAACAGCTTAGAAAGTAGAATTACAATAAGCTGTACGATTTTTGAAGTTAATTTGCGTATCAGAAGTTTGGTGTGAGTTCTGTAAATATAACAACTAGGTGTTCTCCTGTTTTCTTAGTGCGTACAGGGTTTAACAGTGTATACTAGATAAATCACAATAGGTTGAAAACAGTAAAAACATAAGATGAATGACACACAGTTTAAAGTGGTTCAAGGGAAACCCCTCTACGTCCACTGGTCCTCCACACAGGAGTAAATAGTTTATTAAAATCACTACGTACACAACTACTTGACCTTAACTAAACCTGTCTCTGTATCTTTCGCACATATTGATACAGGGACTGTAGCATTGGGCCGTTCACACAAATTGGCTTGAGCTCTTTTTCGACTCGCTTCTTCTCATACAGATCCAAGCTTCATCTTTAATGCTATTCTTCCCACACAGGTCGGAATACGCAAGGATCTTTAGTCCACACAGGGATAATGATAATCTAAATGGTAATGTAGAACAAATCTCAAACAACAACTTTATATTTGATGAACAATCGCTGTACGTTGTGCTGTTTGCATTGAGGACTTGTATATTTATTCGCTTGGATACTGCTGTATGCTCACGAAATATACTTCTTTGTAATCGCTAGAATGTCAGAGTAATCTGTCAGAGCTTTGTAATAATGAATGACTTGTTCTTTTTGTGTGTGTGTAAGTCCTTGTGCTTGGGGGTATTTATAACCTTGGAAATGTATCCGTTATAAATTAAGTCGTTGCTGGTTAGTGAGATGATGACGACTGTCTCTTGATTGGCGGCTGCTGAAAGTTTGAATTAAAGCAGATTACATGTAATGCTTCAAACATCCTTTCTATCTTTGCATGAAATGCTCTTCTGAGCGTTCAGACTTGTCTCTCTCCAGATGCATTAAATACTGTCCTATCAGCAATAAATGCTACTTTAACCGTGAATACTTTATAAATAAACAATATTTATCTCACAACGGTTTAAAGAATTTTATATTCAGTCCTGTTGGATGTGTTTTACTTTTCCTAAGTAAAACACTTTCAGCCTGTATGTTGTATACAACATATTATGTCTCTTGCTGTATGAGGAAGGCTCTGTAGGATGGATTGCAGAAGATCTCTTTGCTGTATGTTAGGGCGGTATGAAGAGTTCTAACAGCTTCCATACTTGATAGTATTTTGACTTTTTTGAGACTACTTTGCTGTATTTTGGCAATTATCAAAACAGAAATGTTTATACCAATAATTTCCCCCTTTTTGATAATGTCAAAACTCTTCTCTAGATGTCTTCATCTGGGAACGAGAGGCAGTCTTTGAGTCTTCTGTCCGAATGAGCTGATCTTCAATACTTAGTCTAGAAAATATGAACTGCTCGCAGGCAAGTTAACAGGAATAAAAAAAAATCTTATATGACTGTGTATTACAACTGAACTCATGATTGGCGCGTAGGCACAATCTTCCAGTGTGGTCTAGGTTGAATACAACTTAACCTATGAACTGTTCACAGACAAGTTCTTACATCTTTAAGACTTAACAAGTTTTATACTTGTTCAAATGTTGCAAAAGCTTCGTAAACAAATAGTAAAATGGGGAAAATTACAAGTCTTGAATGACAAATGCAAAACAAATAATACATGTTGTATTGGTAAGATACTAAAAGAAACAATACAGCGAAAAGGTAGATAGGTTAACTCCTATAATGAGAATATCTCCAAGGTCTTCTGTTAGGATCATTTTCGGTTCCTTTCCCCCAATTGACTAGGGAGTCACTGCCTCGATCCTGATAAATGCTTTTTCCTTCTGGGGATTGATCATAGTCAAGTATCCAGTGTTCAGGGTGGATGATCCGTTCACATTTTTGATGCCTAGATTTCATCAGCATTTGCAGAGAGAGCTTTCCTTCCGCTAACAACCTCGAGAACTCATTTTTAGAATCCTGCAGCATTTTGAACTTGTTGAACAGGGGAGATTCCCTGATGAGCATACAGAAGTATCTCATCAATTGATTTTTCTTCCAGTTCTTCAGATCATCGGCTGAAGGTTGTCGGTCAGTGGGTAGCAATATCTCGACAGGCTTTCGCACATTATTCTTCCAAGAAAAGTTTGGATCCTGGAACTCAGGTCGAGAACCAGATACCCTGTATCCTCTTGAAGCTTGACTAGACCCCAGTGTGGCCTGTCTTCCAATAGCAGCAGCAACACTTTCTTCCACCACTGCATCAATCTCTCTTTCTCTCTCCAATCTCCATCGCCGGCTTGCCTCTCTGGCTTCTTCCTCCTTTTTGGCATCATCAATATCTGATACCTTGGTATGAATCTCCTGTAGGATCTTCATAGTATCATCCTGTTTGGTCGTCAGAGTATTGATTTTCTCAACTAGAGTACCGAGCACTAGAGACATATCGTCTATGTTATGGTCATGGTCTGTCAGCCTGGTACTGGTATGAAGGGCAGCAACCGTCTTGGCCTCGGCAATCTTGAGCTTTTCTTGTTCTTGCCGAAGGATTTTCTCCTGATGCTGCTTGAGCTGATTGAGCGCTTGCCACAATGCATTAGGCATTAGGCGGAATGCGTCCTCAATGTCATTGATTGTAGAATTAAGTTTGGGGAGTTCATCATAGGCAGTTTCTCTAATCCAATAAGGAGTGGAACGTTTTGCTCTCAAATACACGGACTAGTTTCTATATGTTTATTTACGAGTTAGGAATACCAGTAACTACCAGTAAATAAAGAAACATTCATTTGCCTTATATAAATGGTTTACATAATTACAAGTACAATGCCCTCACTCAACAACCTCTGAGTGGCATTCGAGGGCATACTCCTAACATCCCGATGTCATACAGTGCCTTCACGGCATCTTGTAGGAAAACAGTCTATCGACCGATGGCATAGATTTTCTCGAGGCGGGCTTCGGTGCGCGGGGAGCCATGGTGCACGATCTTGAAATCCTTTAGTTCTTCAAGTTAACGAAGAACCACATGGTGACGGGTTCGTCGTGGTCTGTCATCAGGTAAGAAACCATCATCGGAATATGATTTTGAGCTAATGGAAATGGGAGATGCAGGAGCATCTTGAGCAGGATCTTCGGCAGCAGGTGATTCAAGAGAGAAAGCTTCAGAAGCAGGAGCTTTAGAAGAATGTGCGGCAGGACCAATCTCGGGGACAGGAGGGACTGATTCCTCCTGTTCGGCTTATTTGTCGGTAGTCGTAAGTGTAATATCCGTACTTTCCATTTTTAGCAATTTTCATTTTTTATGCATGTCTATTTTTATCGACTCGCTTGTAATTATTTCGATGTTTTGAATCTATGTTGTTCTCAGTGTTTTTCCATTTAGACGAGTTTCGGAGATGTTTCTACGTAATTTCGTTTTATGTTATGTTTTGTCGCATGTATGTTTGATTCTCGTAAAACTCATTCGATCTCGTTGTTTCTTTGTTTCCATGAGTCTATATGGTTGAGTTATTCATGTTGTGATTTTCCGTTTGATAATCCAATGTTGTATCGTGATTTTTGGATATTTGGGCCGTTTTGTAATTTCCTTTAAGTTTAGGGAATTTTATCTTCTTTGTCGTATTTCGGATTCCCAATAGTCGGAATTGTATTTTCTTTCAGCACATAGCTTAGTCGTCGTTAATATTTCTTATTTACGCTTCTGGGTTATGTTCTTGTGTTGCGTCCCGACTTCGTACCGTCCTGTGTAGTAAACTGTATTCAGCAGTGTTGAACTGCAGCATGCATACTGTACGTTATGCATGCGCTACTGGTGCCTTCATAACGTACGTTACACCCTGGTGATAACGTACATTATGGTCCTCAGCGTTTTGGACAGTGGGTTCTGTCCAGTTTTTGCCAAGTCCTTACGTACGTTCACTCGCGGGTGTTACGTACGTAAGATCCCTTATAGCGTACGCTAACCGTCTGATGTAGCATACGCTATCGGCCTCAGCATATTGGGTAGATTATTTTGCCGAGCCATTAGGTACGCTAACACTTGAGTGTTTCGTATGTAACGAGCATAGTGTACGTTAACATCAGCATGTTAACGTACGTAACGAGTGAGCAGGTTTTATAAACCCGAGTTGACCTGCATCGCGTCATTTCTTCCTTTTTCCTTCCTCGTCTGAGAGCCGCGTTCCAAGAGGTGATTTGAGCAATTTTTCAAGATTTGTCCGTAGAGTTCCTTGAGAGATCGATTATTGTGCTTCAAGTGAAGTTTATCATCATCGTAATCACCTTCCTCCATTCGAATCCAAGGTATTTGGCTTAGAACCCTACCTTTATCTATTTTGAGGGTTTTTCGGGATTTGTCTAGATTAAACTCGAATTGTTCATTTATGTTGTGATATTTCTTATCGATTATTGTTGTTGGGTGATTCCCAATCCATTTCGATCGTGTTTAATCTGTGGACCGTTGATTTTCGGAGGTTTTGTGAAAACCCTCGCCCGTATTCGTCGTCCGTGTATGTTTATGATTATTAATCGGGGTTGTGGGTGCATTCTGTTCGATTATTGTTATCGTTAGGACTGAGTTGTGTTAATTCCCATTTCGTCGAAGATGTCTCAAAGGCAAGTACTTTACATTTGTTTACATATTCTAGTATTTGGATTATGACTTCCCGTGTATGTTGTGGATGTGAATGTGTATGTTCACCCAGGGATGGTCCGACGGGGCCCTTGGGGATACGTAGTGCCGTGTGTATGCGTATTTCGAACTGGGGTTAACCACCCAGGGATGGTCCGACAGGGCCTCTGCGGGGTGCGGTGGCCGTGAGTTTCGTACCAACGGCTAACCTTTGAAATATTTTGTTGGAGAAATGTGTTTTGTGCTCGTGCACCGTAATATTTCGGAATATAAATATTTTCTAAAATGATTTTTGGCGCATATTTCATTTGATTATAATGGTAGTTCAAATGGATTGTACTTGTACTAGCAGTTGTCGCTAACCCCTTAAATGGGGGAAATACTTTTGTATTTCAGGTACAAGTCTTGGAGGCGAATGAGCATGCGGGCAATACGAGGATGATGGGCAAGAGTGATTCTGTTCAATGGTCATTCGTTGATGTCATGTCGATTATATTTTATTAATCATGTTGTTTGCTTCAGTACTCGAGTACTTCTTTCCCTTGAACATTGTAATTGTTGTGTACCCGATTTGGGGTTGATTTGATAATTGAATTGCACTGTTGAGTTCCGTCTACTTATTTTTTATGTTTTGTTTTGAGAAGTTGTTCGTATGTTGATGATGTCTATCACTGTTGTCATGTCGAGTTCGTGAGTTAGCCTGGTGGATTCTAACGGTGGGGTCCACGACGCTGTAATATGCCCTGAACGTCTTGGGGGTGTTACAGAATATGGTATCGGAGCTTAGGTTTATGGATACCTAGGTTGTCGGTTATTTGGGTCTAGTTGAGTGTCGTTTTTGAACAGTGTCACTACTACACCATCATCTTAGTATGTCGGTGCTTGTAAGTTTTACCTAACTGGACTCGTTGCGTTATCCTGTTCTGTTCCTTTCTTAATGTTGTGATGTGTTTTGCGTTTGAGTTGTACTCATTGGTTACTTCTTCAGAATGCCTACTGGTAGAGGACACGGACACGGTAGGGGACGTGGCGCAGCCGGTGGGGCGGCCATGTCCGATAGTTCTGGGGCTGGTTTGGCAACGCTTTCTTTGTCGAACAATGTCCAGCCTAGTGCCGAGGGCCAGCAGGATCAGTCTACTAGCTTCGGTAATGCTCATGATAACGTTGGAGTAGCGAATATTCTGCAGCAAGTAGCGAATCAGATCACGCAACTGACTCAGGCCGTTCTAGTCAACCAAGCTAATGCTAACCCGATTCCGCCTACTGGTTCCGGCACCGACAAGCTACTTCAGGATGTGATTCGTATACATCCTCCACAATTCGATGGTACTTCCGACCCTTGCGGTTAGGAGAGTTGGTTATTTGAGATGGAGAAGCTGTTCGAGGCGGCTAACTGCTCCGAGGAGAGGAAAGTACCAATTGCTCAGTAATTCCTCGCCAAGGAGGCGGCAACGTGGTGGCAAGCAGTGAAACCGCGTGACCGGGAAGCTACGTGGGATGAGTTCGGAGAATTGATGGAGGACGAATATTGTCCGTGGCCGGTGAAAGAGGGAAGGATTCGAGCCTTCTTTGACGCAAAACCCCAGGATGCTCCCATCTCACAGGCGATCAAGGACTGCAATCAGTAGCTACATTATGTAAGGAATCAGGTCCGATATGAGCTAGATAAGATCCGCCACTTCGACATGCGGATGAGGCTGAGGGTTCGCCACTGCATGTCTGTTCTTGGGTGTACAACTTTGAAGGATTGTGAGAACAAGGCGATGGCCTATGAGATGTCGTTTTCTGCGACAGGGGTGGAAACAAAGGGTAAGAAACAGAAGACCTCCGGTGAGTTTTTGGGAGGTAAGTTTGGCGGGCATCAGAAGACTCAGTCTAGTTCGCGAGTCTTCGGGAATCAGTCCCCGTCATTTGGGCGAAAAGTCTGCCCGGACTGTTCCTGTTCGTGGTCCTACCTATTTTAACTGTGGTTTTCCCGGACACATGATGAGTGAGTGTGATAGGCTGCCGTTATAGTGTCTTACTTGCGGTCGGATGGGGCATCATGCTAAGTATTATGGAGATACGAGTCGGGCACCAGTTACTCAGGTGTCAAACCTACGAGAGAACGAAGTGTGAATCAGGCGCCGAGAGCTAGTCAGCCTCAGCAGAGTTTTGGCAGAGGTCTAGGACGTGGGCAGACTTCTAGAGGGGGAGCTTCTAGTGCGGGGTCTGTTCCGCCCCATGTGTATGACATGAGACGAGCAGGAGATCCTGACGCGATAGTGGCTACAGGTACCGTTCACATCCTTGACCATCCTGTTTCCATGTTATTCGATTCTGGTGTTATGCATTCTTTCATCTCTTTTGATTGTGTGCGTCGTCTGCAAGTTGATTGTCTAGTTGCATGCGAACCGTTTGTTGTTAAACTGCCTAGCGGAGATAGCATTGTGGGGGATCGTGAGATTAGAGATTTTACGGAGAGTATCGCGGGGAGGGATTGGTCTTCGAATCTAATTGTGGTAGACATTAAGGATGAGGATTTGATTCTTGGGGAGGACTGGCTGGATCGACATGGGGCGATCATGAACTATAGAGCGAGAATCATTTCGATGTTAGCCGATGACGATACTGAACACTCCTTTGTGGGACGCAAATGGAGTAGTCTAAGATTCTTGGTAAGAGCGATGAAAGCGGTGAAACTTCTTCGAGGAGGTTGTACTGGTTACTGGTGTTATGCTTTGAGATCGGAAGAAGGGGGAGTCAAGTTCTCGTCTATTCCGGTAGTGAGTGAGTATCCTGACGTCTTTCTCGATGAGTTTACGGGTTTGCCACCAGACCGTGAGGTTGAGTTCACTGTTGATTTAGACCCGGGTGCGGCTCTGATTTCAAAGACGCCATACCGCATAGCGCCTGCCGAGATGCTTGAGTTGAAGAAATAGTTGGGAGAGTTGCTAGACATGGGTTACATTTGACCGAGCGCTTCGCTTTGGGGCGCACCAGTCTTGTTTGTGAAGAAGAAGGATGGGTCACTTGGTCTATGTATCGACTATCGCGAGTTGAACAAGGTGACCTTCAAAAACAAGTATCCACTCCCGAGGATTGACGACTTGTTTGACCAATTGCAGGGAGCGACTGTGTTTTCGAAGATTGATTTGAAATTGGGGTATTACCAGCTCCGAGTGAAGGATTCCGATATTCCAAAGACGGCCTTTCGGACGAGATACGGCCACTACGAGTTTGTGGTTATGCCGTTCGGGCTAACCAACGCCCCAGCCGTGTTCATGCAGCTAATGAACAAGGTCTTTATCGAATATCTCGATAAATATGTAGTCGTCTTTATCAATGATATTTTGATTTACTCAAGAAGCGAGGAGGAGCATGCACGTCATCTGCATATCGTGTTGGGAATCTTGAGAACTCAGCGCCTTTTTGCGAAGTTCTCAAAGTGTGAGTTTTGGTTGCGGGAGGTTATGTTTCTCGGCCACGTGATCTCAGCCGAGGGTGTTCGTGTCGATCCACACAAGATAGAGGCAGTGTTGGATATGGCACCGCCCAGGAACGTGAAGGAGGTCCGTAGTTTTCTAGGTTTGGCTGGGTATTATCGTAGGTTTGTCGAGGGGTTCTCTAAACTTGCTCGACCGCTTAATCAGTTGTTGCAGAAGTAAGAGAAGTTTGTGTGGACCGACGAGAGGAAGAAGAGCTTCGAGGAGTTGAAGAAGCGGTTGACTACCGCTCCCGTATTGGATTTACCAAGCGGTAATGAGGGTTTTTCAGTTTATAGTGATGCCTCGGTCCAAGGACTTGGATGTGTACTCATGCAGCACGGGAAGACGTTTGCCTATGCTTCCCATCAGTTGATACCATACGAGTTGAATTATCCTACCCATGACCTTAAGTTGGCCGTAGTTGTGTGTGCGTTGAAGATTTGGCGTCATTACTTGTATAGCTCGTCGTGTCAGATTTTCACCGATCACAAGAGCCTGAAATATATTTTCACTCAGAAAGAACTGAATATGAGACATAGGAGGTGGCTGGAGTTAATAAAGGATTACGATCTCGAAATCCTTTATCATCTGGGCAAGGCAAATGTTGTGGCAGATGCCTTGAATCGAAAATCAGTATCGCTTCGAGCACTTGAGTTACTCACAGCCCGGTCAGGGCTCCAGCGAGAGCTAATGGATCTGGGTATCGAGGTTGTGTTACCGGGAAGAGGGGGATAGCTGTACACTATTGAGATCTCTTCGTCACTGGTCAACGACATTAAATCGAGGCAGTTAGAAGATCCGATGTTCATTCAACTCCACGCGAATGTGGTGAAGAGGAAATCCCCGGGATTCATGATTCATGAGGATGGTGTGTTGAGATTCCAAGGTCGGCTGTGTGCTCCGAAGGACTTGGAATTGAGGAATGGTATTATGCAAGCTCATGCGTCACCTCACTCAGTCCATCCGGGCTCGAGTAAAATGTATAAGGATTTGAGGAAGAATTTTTGGTGGAATGACATGAAGAATGAGGTAGTGTAGTTTGTGGCCAAGTGTTTGACGTGTCAGCAAGTCAAAATCGAGCATCAGCGGTCAGCCAGGTTGTTGCAACCACTACCCGTCCAGGAATGGAAGTGGGAGGACGTCTCTATAGACTTTATCACAAATTTGTTGAGGACGAAGACCGGAATGAACATGGTGTGGGTGATCGTGGATCGACTGACTAAGTCGGCACATTTTCTGGGTATCAAGGACACTTGGGTTCCAGATAAATCAGCTCGTATTTTTATTGCGCAGATCATGAGACTTCATGGTACGTCGAATAGTATTATTTCGGACAGAGATGGTCGGTTTGTATTGCATTTTTGGCAGGCGGTACATAAGGCATTGAGGCACGTTTGCGTTTGAGTACGTCTTTCCATCCTCAGACCGATGGACAGTCCAAGCGTACCATTCAGATGTTCGAGGATATGTTGCGCGCGTGTGCGCTAGACTGGAGTAGTGATTGGGAGGAACATCTGGCCCTGATCGAGTTTACTTATAATAATAGTTGGCATGCGTTGATTAATATGGCACCATATGAGACGCTTTATGGCCGACGGTGTCGATCACCGATATGTTGGCATGAGCCGTCCGATTTAGTTGGCATCGAGCCAGATCTTGTGTTCGATACGAGGAATTAAGTCGAGTTGATTCGAGAGAGGATGTTGGCGGCTCAGAGTCGACAAAAGTCTTATGCGGACGTTAGGTGTTGACCCTTGGAGTTTGAGGTAGGGGATCATGTTTTGTTCAGAATGTCTCCGTCGAAGGCTGTTTTCCGTTTTGGGAAAAAGGGGAAGCTTGGTCCAAGGTATATTGGACCTTTAGAGATATTGGAGAGAGTTGGCGAGTTAGCTTACCGATTGGTGTTACCTCCGTCGTTGAGCCATGTGCATAGTGTATTTCATGTTTCTCAGTTGAAGAAGTATGTTCCAGACCTGACTCATGTTATTGACTTCGGGGATGTGGAGATCGAGAAGAACGTTAGGTTTGAGGAGTGGCCAGTGAGGATTTTGGAATGTCGAGATAAACAGTTAAGGCAAAAAACGATCCCTTTTGTTAAAGTGCAATGGTCGAGGCATGGAGTAGAGGAAGTGATGTGGGAATTGTAGGAGGATATGCGTGCGAGGCACCCCGAGCTTTCTGATTCTTAATTTTCGGGATGAAACTTCTTTTTAGAGGGGGAGAATGTAATATCCGTACTTCCCATTTTTCGCAATTTTCATTTTTGACGCAGGTCTATTTTTATCGACTCGCTTGTAATCGTTTCGTTGTTTTGAATCTATTTTGTTCTCGGTGTTTTTCCATTTGGACGAGTTTCGGAGATGTTTTTACATAATTTCATTTTATGTTATGTTTTGTCGCATGTATGTTCGATTCTCGTAAAAATCGTCCGATCTCGTTGTTTCCTTGTTTCCATAAGTCCGTATGGTTGATTTATTCATGTTGTGAGTTTCGGTTTGATAATCCAACATTGTATCGTGATTTTCGGACGTCTGGGCCGTTTTGTAATTTCTTATAAGTTTAGGGAATTTTATCTTCTTTGTCGTATTTCGGATTCCCCGGTAGGCGGAATTCTATTTTCTTTCAGCACTTAGCTTCGTTGTCGCGAATATTTAGTGTTTACGCTTCTGGGTTCTATCCTTGTGTTGCGTCCCGACTTCGTACCGTCCTGTGCAGTAAACTTTATTCAACATTGTTGAAATGCTGCATGCAACGTACATTATGCATGCTTTCTTGCATGCGCTACCGATGCCTTCATAACGTACGTTACACCCTGGTGATAACGTACGTTATGTTCCTCAGCGTTTTGGACAGTGGGTTCTGCCCAGTTTTTGCCAAGTCCTTACGTACGTTAACTCACGGGTGTTACGTACGTAAGATCGCTTATAGCGTACGCTAACCGTCTGATGTAGCATACGCTATCGGCCTCAGCATATTGGGTAGATTATTCTGCCGAGCCATTACGTACGCTAACACTTGAGTGTTACGTACGTAATGAGCATAGCGTATGTTAACATCAGCATGTTAACGTACGTAACGAGTGAGCAGGTTTTATAAACCTGAGTTGACCTGCATCGCGTCATTTCTTCCTTTTTGCTTCCTCGTCCGAGAGTTGCGTTCCAAGAGGCGATTTGAGAGATTTTTCAAGATTTATCCATAGAGTTCCTTGAGAGATTGATTATTGTGCTTCAAGTGAAGTTTATCATCACCGTAATCACCTTCCTCCGTCCGAATCCAAGGTATTTAGCTTAGAACCCTACCTTTATCCATTTTGGGTTTTTTTCTCGGGATTTGTCTAGATTAAACTCGAACTGTTCGTTTATGTTGTGATATTTCTTATCGATTATTGTTGTTGGGTGATTCCCAATCCGTGTTCGTCGTGTTTAATCTGTGGATCGTTGATTTGGGGAGGTTTTGTGAAAACCCTCGCCGTATTCGTCATCCGTGTATGTTTATGATTATTAATCAGGGTTGTGGGCGTATTCCATTCGATTATTGTTATTGTTAGAACTGAGTTGTGTTAATATCTCGTTTAGGATCAGTTGCGTTCACTCCGGGTCATCCCTAGTCATTGTTCATTCCCGTTTCGTCGAAGATGTATCAAAGGCAAGTACTTTACATTTGTTTGCATATGTTAGTATTTGGATTATGGCTTCCCGTGTATGTTGTGGATGTGAATGTGTATGTTCACCAAGGGACAGTCCGACGGGGCCTCTGGGGATACGTAGTGTCGTGTGTATGCATCGCGAACTGGGGTTAACCACCCAGGAATGGTCCGACGGGGACTCTGCGGGGTGCGGTGGCCGTGAGTCTCATACCAACGGTTAACCTTTGAAATGTTTTGTTGGAGAAATGTGTTTTGTGCTCTTGCACAATAATATTCTGAAATATAAATGTTTTCTAAATTGTTTTTTGGCGCATATTTCATCTGATTAGAATGGTAGTTTAAATGGATTGTACTTCTATAAGCAGTTGTCGCTAACCCCTAAAATGGGGGAAATACTTTTGTATTTCAGGTGCAAGTCTTGGAGGCGAATGAGCATGCGGGCAGTTCGAGGATGATGGGCAAGAGTGATTATGTTCAATGGTCGTTCGTTGATGTCATGTCGTTTACATTTTATTAATCATGTTGTTTGCTTCAGTACTCGAGTACTTCTTTCCCTTGAACATTGTAATTGTTGTGTACCCGGTTTGGGGTTGATTTAATAATTGAATTGCACTGTTGAGTTCGGTCTACTTATTTTATATGTCTTGGATTGAGAAGTCGTTCGTATGTTGATGATGTCTATCATCGTTGTCATGTCGAGTTTGTGAGTTACCCTGGTGGATTGCAACGGTGGGGTCCACGGCGCTGTAATATGCCCTGAACGTCTTGGGGGGGTTACAGGAAGTACATGAGGGACTGAATCCTCCTGCCGACTCTCAGCTTCCGCCTGATCCGGAAGATGGACGAATTCCTCTTGGCGGATGGCGAGGGCGAGTCTTCTTGTTTCGGGACAGGCTGGGCTTCCTGTTCAGGTGCTGCTTGCTCTTCAGCGGTGACACGAGGGACTGATTCCTCCCGTTGTTGATCATTGGCAGCTTCCTATTGCGGGGGAGGGAACTGATTTCTGTCAGATGTCCCCTGACCCTGGTGGTTTTTGTGATTGGCCATCTATTGTTCCCTGGCCTCTTCACAGCTTATCTGCAGACCTGCCTGTAGGGCATCATCGTCAGCATCCGAGTCAGGGTCAGAGTGGTGGCTTGGTGAGGGAGATTTGTCATCGGACTGTGACTTCCCTTTCATTCTAGCCTTCTCTTTTGCCTTGAAATAGTCAGAGATGAGCTCATGGAAAAAGTGATCCTCCCAGCGAATCAAGAGTTTGACATTCTGGGTGTCCGTGACCTCCAGAATAAATAATTCTTTGTCCTTCAGTTCGGCCCAATTGTACATGGTGTCATACGGGGCGACCCTGTATGACTTTCATATTTTGAAGCGTTCGTACGCTTGCTCTATTTGGACTTGAAGGAGACTGTTAATTATTATTTCAGATGGGGAGAGACTCCGTACAGTAGTTGAGTCTACTATCTGGATGGGATCCGTAACAGGTAAGGGAGCTTATTTTGGTGAGGTATCCCGAACAGGGGATTGTACCTTGTGGGGAGAGGGATCATGTACAGGTGTGTGTACCCTGTCAGGAGTTGCGGCTTTCGGCTCCAAGGGGGAAGCAGATTCGCCAGAACCCTCCAGCTTTGCAAACAGTTGTTCATCCGTCATAGCTGCCATAGGCTCGGGATCTGCTGCTTGGGCAGCAACTATTTCTTCCATAGGGGTTGCGCCCTGTGGGATAGGATCAGCGACAGGAACATGTATGGCCTCTACAGTAACCGCTACAGTTGTTGTAGGATTAGTCTTGGAAGACTTCTTGGCCTTATTCTTCTTCTTCTTCTCGACAATATGAGGTGATCTGCTGTCATAGACACTTCTCTTCCTTGTCTTCTCCTCGCTCGCAATCCGCACATTGACGTCCCTTGGTTAACTTGAGATGGGCATGAATTTCGGGTTTGGCCTTTTAGTAATCATAGGCGACTTGTTGAATACTGTGCAAGCCGTCCCTCCAATGAACTTTCCGGGGCCAAACTTCTTGGCATGCTCGGATTGTTTGACTCCACAGTTGGTAAGGATATAGTTCAGAATGAGGCTGAATTATTTCTTCGCAGACTCAGGTTTGGCAGCCTCCTCCTGTATCCTCTTCAACAAAATCTGGCACCAGTTGTCATTTTCTACTGACATGATGGCCACCATCATCCAGAAATGAAGGTTTGTACACATCTCAAACACTCCTGTCCGGTTCTCAACAACCCGGCAACATAAGTCATGCAGGTAGACATAAGGCAGGTATATATTCTTCTTGTGACATGAGGTATGAACATTATGTGCATCATCATCTCCGGCGAACAGCCACCGGTAGGGCGTCAACAACTTCTCCGACCCTAAGGTCTCCAATTCCTCCATTTTCAGGCCATCAGACGGTAGCATGTAAATTATTTCCAGCAAATCTTTGTTCACAGAGACTTGAATCCCTTGAACAGTTGCAGATATCTCAGATATGTCACCTCCTTTTTGTTTTAGATGGGTAAACAATCGATGCGTCCAATTAGAATTCTTCAACAATCTATTCATCATACAACTCAGCATGACGACTTGCAAGGCGGTACAAACCTTGTTGTTTCACCCTAGAAACAACCACTTCCATTCTGACGAAGTCTTCTCATTCGACGTTGATTCTCTCTATCACCACGGACCTGGCAAAAATGCATCCGTCGATGATTGTCTCTTTCTTCTTCATGGAAAGGAATGAAGTCTGGGAAGTCGACATTTTCGCAGAAAAAGGTTGAAGAAAAACTGAGAATATTACAGAGAAATGCAAAAAATACAGAGAAATATGTAGGCTGTTTTGCTTGAGACTAGTTTAAAATTGCAGAAAGCATAAAGAGTCTAAGAGAGCAAGATACAATCCTTTTGTAGGGTGCAGGGAAGTTTAGGGTTACAAAAAGTGAACGGTCATATTTAAGGGATGGGAACCGTTTTTTAAAATTAACGTACAAGATGGATTCTGAGTAACTGGTACATCTTATCTATCAATTTTTGAAATGATAAACTGGTCCTACTTCTGATAGTTCGTCTCCCCTTATTGCACGAAACGGTAGTTTTGAAATTATTAAAATTGCGTTATTTGAGGCATTGAAGTCCATGTGTCCTTAAGACATTAAATAATAAAACATTTGAAATGTAAACAGGGCACGTGGAATTAAAAACGTTTTTTATGTACCAATAGTTGTAATATTATATTAATTGACATCCAACAATATATGTGCTGTATCCATGAAAATACAGCGTTCATACAGGATTCAATTATTACACCAATATCTAGATTAATACTGTATTCATACGTCGTACTGTATTCCTCCTTAATTAATACACACGTTAGCTGTAGGAATGTTTCATGCCTTCTTTGTCCTACAATACTATGTGATTGGTTCTGAGTGTACAGTTAATTAATGTGGATACTGTATTCTTGGGTCTTACAGCATTCTCCTTCAATTGATGAGTAAAAGCGTAAAAACTTATAGGGACAAGATGTAGCATTCGCAATTCTTGACGAAGCATGCAGAATCTGGTTGTGCTGGGAGGCTTTGTAAAGTTGTCGGCCAATTGAATGTCTGTATGAATCTTTTCGATCCGAACATCCTTATTCTCAACATGATTCCTGATGAAGTGATGCTTCATGTCAATATGCTTAGTTCGCGAGTGCAATCAAGGATTGTGTGTCATTGCAATTGCACTCATGCTATCGCACGTGATTGGCGTCTCTCTGGCACGAATTCTATAATCCTGTTGTTGCTGTTGTATCTAGAGAATCTGCATACAGCAAATTCCAGCGGCATAGTATTCCGATTCGCTGTAGAAAGCGAGTTGGCCAATTGTTTCTTACTGAACCATGACACATGTCTCGATCCAAGAAAGTGACAAGTACCGCTTGTACTCTTCGTATCCAACTTACAACCTCCGAGGTCCGAGTCGCTGTAGCCAACCAAATCGAATCCTCCTTCCTTAGGATACCACAATCCTACATTAACTGGTCCTTTTCACGTACTTAAGGATTCATTTAGCTGTCGTGAAGTGAGACTCCTTAGGTGCTACTTGATACCGAGCACATACTCCTACAACAAATCAGATATTGGGCCTGCTATCCATTAGGTACAGGAGTGAGACAATAAGATTCTTGTAGAGTGATTGATCAACCAGCTTTCCAGCTTCGTCAGTACTAATTTCCACAGAAGTGCTCATGGGGTTGACGAGGATTTGGAGTTGTTCATCCCAAACTTGTTGAGTAGGTCATTGCTGTATTTCTCCTGGTTGATAAAGATTCATGTAGGCAATTGCTTCACCTGCAATCCTAGGAAATAACAAAGTTCCCCATCATACTCATTTCAAATTTACTTTGCATGAGATGAGAGAACCTTTGACATAAAGCAGGGTTAGTAGAACCAAATATAATATCATCGACATATATTTGTAACCTTAACAGGTCATCTCCTTCCTGTATCTTAAATAGAGTTTTGTCCACAACGCCTTTCTCAAATCCATTATTGGTAAGGTACAGGGACAAGGTTCCGTACCATGCTCTAGGTGCTTGCTTAAGTCCATACAGAGCTTTATATAGTCTGTATACTAGGTCTCCGCCTTCAGTGTTGACAAACCCTGGTGGTTGTTCAACATAGACTTCCTCGGTGAGGTCTCCATTCAAGAATGCACTCTTAACATCTATTTGATATACTATAAAGATCTTATAGGCGGCAAAAGCTAGGAATATACTGATGGCTTCTAGTCTTGATATAGGGGCAAATGTCTCATCATAGTCTATGCCTTCTTCCTGTCTGTAGCCTTGTGCGATTAGACGGGATTTGTTCCTGATAACAAGTCCGTTCTCATTCTTCTTGTTTTTAAATACCCATTTGGTTCCAATTACAGCTTGATGTTCTGGCCTGGGTACTAGATACCATACATTGTTTCTTTCGAAACCAATAAGCTCTTCTTCCATAGAAGTGATCCTGTGAGAATTATTCAAAGCCTCATTGGTAGAAACAGGTTCCAATTGTGCTAAGAATATAGCTAGAGTGAACATAGATAGTCTCCTACATTCAACTTGAGATTTCCATACATGAAAACGAGATTTCTCAGAATCGGATTCTTTTTGTGCACATAGTACAATTCCTTGTGTACTTTGTATTCTTCTTCGGGTAGATACACTAGCATCAATATCACCTATAATTAACTCATGTTGGTGATCTCTCAATCATCTCCTGTCAGGTTCTAGTTCGGCATCCTGTAATGTATCTTGAGGTGCTGTAGTTTCAGCTTCAGCTTGTACATCACCGGCTTCAACTACTTCTGATCTTACAACTACGGGATTGATCTCTAAATCTATGAAGGTTCTATTGGAGTTTGAGGGTCATCAATGGAGAGTTTTTGTATATTCTGGGTTACGTCTTCTACTCTTGTAGGATCAAAGTGAGGTTCATCGAACACTACATGGACAGATTCCTCGATTGTCAGCTTCATTTTGTTAAAGATTCTGAAAGCTTTGCTAATAGAGGAGTATCCTACAAATATTCCTTCATATGACTTCTCGTCAAAGGTCTTGAGTTGATCTTTACCATTATTCAGAACATAACACCGGCATCCAAAGATGTGAAAATACGAAACTAATGGAGTTTTATTATTCCCTACCTCATAGGCTATTTTGTTGTGATGCTTGTTGATGATACAATGGTTTTCTATATAGCACATTGTATTTGTTGCTTCACCGTAGAACCGCTGCGGCAACTTGCTTGTGGCGATCATAGTTCTTGTAGCTTCCTTGAGCGTCCTATTCTTTCGCTCGGCAACACCATTTTGTTGAGGATTCTGGGATGCTGAGTATTCATGTTGTATTCCATTATCCGAAATAAAGCGATTTGTGAATCCGGTACCTCTGTTGGAATGAATGGACACGATACTCAACCTTTTCTCATTCTGAAGATTTCTCAGGTGCTCTGGCAACGTCATTGTGGTTTCTTTCTTCTTGCTTAGAAAAATTGTTCAAGCGTACCTGGAATAATCATCAACAATAACGAGACAATAGTTCTTACCTCTCAAACTTAGAGGGTCTACAGGGCCGTATAGGTCCATGTGTAGCATATCCAGAACCCTGTGCGTGGATTGGTATGATTTTCTTCTCATGGTGGTTTTGACTTATTTGCCGTTATGACAGGCTTCGGAGACGCTGTCTTTATGGAATGACACATCGGTAAAGCCTCAAACCATTCACTATCTGGCGAGTTTGTTGATTGTCTTGAAGTTGATGTGTGACACCCTCTTGTGCCATAACCAACTTTAATATGCAGTGCCTTTGGCAACAAAACAAGGAATAGTGGAGCTCGTAGGCTTCCAGTCAGCAATATACATACTACCTGACCTGCTTCCTGTGACAACAAATTCTTTGGTCTTGATGTCCTTCACTCTACAGTGGTCTATATAGAATTTCACCGAGAACTGTTTGTCACATAACTGGCTGATACTAAGTATATTGTATTGTAGGCCTTCACCATATGCTACGTCGGTGATTTTGAACTTTCCTACAAGCATGGTTCCCTTCGTTCTTGTTCTTCCTTTGGACTTATCACTGAAGCGCACCTTTAGACCGCGACCTTATACATAATCTGACAGCCTACTGATATCTCCTGTTATGTGCTGAGAACATCCGCGATCAAAGTACCAGATGTCCTTCTCTTTGATATCCTGTAAGCATAGAATTTAAGTAGATTTAGGTCCCCTTTGATTGTTGGGACTATGTATGTTAGTGCCTTTTGGTACCCATATTTTCCTAACAACAATTGATTTAGTGTAGGTTACTTTTGGTCCAGTTTTGCGATGTCTACGCGGGGCAGGCACGTAGTCGCTGTAACCTTGATTATTATGAATGTAAAATCTAGGGTTATTATTTTTCCAGTATAATTGCCGTCTAGGAGGTGGAGCCATTTTCTGCAACCTTAAAGTTTGACTTCTGGATCTCCAATTAGATTCCTAGAGCTGTTGATGATATTGCGTGGCGACCTGCTTTCTAGGTGGATAACGGGGCTCCTATATCCAATATCTAGGCGCATTATACGGTTGAAAGTACTGCAGTGCATGCCTTTGATACTTAGATACAGCCTTCTTTCTAAACGGCTGTTGGCGCTTTTGATATGCTTGGGGAGCATGCTGTTGATAACGACTTACAGGTCTGGGAGGCTGAGGTTTCCGCTGTGTGTGATATGACCTTGGTCGTGGAATCGTAGCCTTCGCTTTATGAGGGGCAGCTGTAGCGTTTGCAGGGCTTGGAATTTCTTCACGTACAGGAATGGATTCCACATCCCTGACGAATACTGTACTAGTTTTTCCCTTATTGGAGAATAAGTTGTATCCTATGCCACTTTTATTATGAGCATGTTGCCCTATGCCTAGAATTTCTTCCATCATTTTAGATGATTTCTCGAATGATTTCAGGATGGTCTCTAATTCTCCTTCTCGCTTCTCGAGGTTTTTTACTTTAGCTTCGAGTAAAGCAAAATCATTTGTCTTGCTTTCATTATGAGACTTAGCCTCATTTAGATCGTGGGCAATTGATGATTGCTTTCCATGAGTTTTTCAAATGTGACCTTGCTGTTTTCGCAATCAATAGACATGTTTTAGTAATTATTTTTCAGCAAGTCCTTTTCATCTTTCAACTCTAAGTTTGAAATTTGGAGCTGTACGTTTTCTCTTTTTAAAGTTTCATGGGCCTTTTGAATGTTTTTAAATTCATTCATCATGTTTTCAAAAGTATGCGGTGCACTTGCGTGGGTAATTGAAATTGAGCTTACTTCATCATCGCTATCCTCATCGTCCTGAATTTCTTTGGCCATAAAGCATATATATGCTTTATCTTCAATCTCATCATCGAAGGAGTCAGTGTCAGTGATTGCCTGAAGGCACTCCTCGGTCTTGTTTGACGCTGGAGAGGCTCTGGATTCACCAATTAGGGCCTTGATCTTGTTTTTCCAGACACGTCTTCTCTCGTCCTTTTCTTGTTGGTCAGCTTCTGCAAACTTTTGTACTTTTGGATGTGGACAATTATTTGCACAATGTCCGGGTTTCCTACAGTTATAGCATAAGTCAGAATCACTGTATGAGGGAGTTTCTGAACATATCTTCTGAAAAGGCTTGGGCCTGTATGGAGTCTTTCCAGACTGTTTGATGAACTTTTTGAATTTGTGCATGATCAGGGCCATTTCATCTTATGATAGGATATCATCATCGCTGTCAGCAGTATTGTGTGTGTATTTGGATGTGCTGGGTGCAGAGCTGTGTCTCCTATCAGATACAGCGACCAGTACTGTAGTCTTGGCAGGTGACTCTTCAGCCTTTTCTCTCATGTCAATATCATACTCAAAAGCTTTGAGATCAGAGAAAAGGTCAAAAGTAGAAATATCATTAAGGTTACAGGATACACGCATAGCTGTAGTCATAATGTCCCATCGGGAAGGGAGTGATCTAAAGATTTTTAAATTTTTCTCTTTTTAGGTATACACTTTACCCAATGCTTCAAGTTCACCGACAATGCCAGTGAATCTGAAGTCAAGCTCCTGAAGTGTTTCGGAAGATTTCACTTCAAAGGATTCAAATTGCTGAGTGAGTTTGGAAATTTTATTTTCTTCGAGAGCTATGTACCCTTGCAAATCAGCTTGAGTTTCTCCCAGATTTCCTTAGTTATCTTACAGCTCTTTACCTTTGAGAATGTGCCTTTGTCGAGAGTGATAAACAACGCATTCTTAGCAACATTATCAAGGGTCGCACGCTTGTGATCATCTGCAGTCCATTGCTCGCGCTCCTTCTCAAGCATTTCAGCGTGAGGTTGTCCTTCTACCTTTGTGGCAGGATTAACCTTCATTATCTTTATTGGACCTTTTTGGATGACGAATATCATCTCCTCGTGCATGGATGCAAGATGAGCCTCCATCATAATTCTCCAGTCATCAAACTCGTTAATAGAGAACATAGGAACCTTATTTTTCATAAAGGTATCCAATTGAGAGATATGAAAGATGATGAAAATATTATATGGTTTTCAAAAACTAGTGATTTGTGGATCTGACTCAGTTAAAAATCGACTTATTCTTTTTAGAATTAACCTCTCCGATACCACTTGTTGGCCATTAAGTATAAACTAAACAACTTAGAAAGTAGAAGTACAATAAGCTGTATGATTTTCGAAATTAATTTACGTAGCGGAAGTTTGGTGTGAGTTGCTGTAAATACAGCAACTAGGTGTTCTCCTGTTGCTTAGTTCGTACAAGGTTTAACAATGTATACTATATAAATCACAATAGGTTGAAAACAGTAAAAAATAGGGTAAATGGCACACGATTTAAAGTGATTCGAGGTAAACCCCTCTACGTCCACTGGTCCTCCATACAGGATTAAATAGTTTATTAAAATCACTACGTACACAACTATGTGACTTTAACTAAACCTGTCTCTGTATCGTTTACATAGATTGATACATGGATTGCAGCTTTGGGTCGTTCACACAGATTGGCTTGAGCACTTTTTCGACTCGCTTTTTCTCATACATTTCGAAGCTTCATCTTCAATGTTATTCTTCTCACATAGGTCAGAATACGCAAGGATCCTTAGTCCACACATGGCTAATGATAATCTAAATGGTAAGGTAGAACAAATCTCAAACAGCAGCTTTATCTTTGATGAACAATCGTTGTATGCTGTGCTGTTTGTGTTGAGGACTTGTATATTTCTTCGCTTGGATACTGCTGTATACTAACGAAATATACTTCTTTATAATCGCTAGAATGTCAGAGTAATCTGTCCGAGCTTTCACGATAATGAATGACTTGTGCTTTTTTGTGTGTGTAAGTCCTATGGCTTGGGGGTATTTATAACCTTAGAAATATATCTGTTATAAATAAAGTCGTTGCTGGTTGGTGATATGTTGACGTTTGTCTCTTCATTGGCGGTTGCTGAAAGTTTGAATTAAAGTAAATCCCATTTAATGCTTCAGACATCCTTTCTGTCTTTGCATTAAATGCTCTTCAGAGCGTTCAGACTTGTCTCTATCCAGCTGCACTAAGTGTTGTCCTATTAGCAATAAATGCTGCTTTAACCGTGAATAATTTATGAATAAACATTGTTTATCTCACAACGGTTTAAAGCATTTTATATTCAGTCATGTTGGATGTGTTTTACTTTTCCAAAGTAAAACACCTTCAACCTGTATGTTGTATCCAACATATTACATCTCTTGCTGTATTAAGAAGGCTCTGTAGGATGGACTGTAGAAGATCTCTTTGCTGTATGTTGGGGCCATATGAAGAGTTTTAACAGCTTCCATACTTGACAGTATTCTGACTTCTTTGAGACTACTTTGCTGTATGTTGGAAATTATCAAAACAAGAATGTTTACCAACAAAATCTATTTGCATAGTGTCTCGGCTTCCTACAGTTATAGCACAGGTTGGAATCTGCGAACGATGGTGATTCCGTACTCACCTTGTTAAGCGGTTTAAATATGTATGGGGCCTTTCCGTATTTCTTAATGAACTTCCGGAATTTGTGCATTTCGTCTTGTGACAGGATGTCATCATCGCTTTCAGCTGCCTTGGATGCAGCTTTAGATGTGCTGGGGGCAGAGCTGTGTATCCTGTTAGATACAGCAGCAAGTGCTGTAGTCTTAACACGTGACTCTTCGGCCTTCTCTCTCCTGAAAATATTGTGAGGTCAGAGAAGAGACCATAGATAAATATATTATTTAAATCATAAGACATACGCATAGTTATGGTCTTAATGTCCCATCGGGCAGGGTGTGATTTAAAGACTTTAAGATTTTTCTCCATTTGGGTATACACTTTACCCAATGCTTCAAGTTCACTGATAATGTCTGTAAAATCTGAGTTCAAGTTCCTCAAGTGTTTCCGATGATTTCATTTTAATTGATTCAAATCGCTGAGTTAGTCTTGAAATCTTGTTTTCTTTTGAGAGCTTAGTTCCCTTGCATGTCAACTTGAATTTCTCCTAGATTTCCTTGGCTGTCTTGTATCTCTTTACCTTAGAGAATGTGCCTTTGTCAAGAGTGACAAATAGCATTCTTGGCTACATTGTCGAGATTCGCACACTTGCGATCATTAGCTGTCCACTATTCTGTTCATTTACAAATATTTTTGCATGAGGTTTTCCTCCTATTCTTGCTGCTGGATTGACCTTCATGATCTTGGTAGGTCCTGCTTGGATGGCAAAGATCATCTCTTCGTGCATCGCAGCAAGATGGGCTTTCATCCCGATTCTCCAATCATCGAATTCGTTAATGGAAAACATATGAACTTTGTTGATTATAGATGTATCCACGTCAGAAGTAAAATGAATTATAAAAATAAAAAAATAAAGTTTTCAAAGGCTAGTGATTTTGTAGATCTGATTCAGGTTAAAATTCGACTGATTCTTTGTAGAATCAACCGCTCTGTTTCCACTTGTTGGCCACAGTATACAATATAAACAGATTGGGGAGAGGGGTGAATAAGCTGTATCTTTTTTTGAAGTTTGTTTGCGTAGCGGAAGTCTAAGATTAAGTTGCTGTAAATATAACAACTGAATGATCTCTTGTTGGCTTGGTGATGTAACACCCCCAATCCACTCAGGGATATTACATGTCGTAGACCCTCCCCTCGAGGATCTACCAGGCTGATAACTAAAATCAAACATCTAAACATCGCCTTAAAGGCTAAAATGACTCAGTAGACCGATTTGGTCTTTCAATAATAACATACAACTCAATTCCAAATACTTACCCACGCAGGGGTCAAAATACAATAAACTCCCGTACAACGGGGAAAAGATACTGCAGCGGAAAAGAAAATACAACTAGACCAATACGACATCAACGGATCCTCGTGTGATTAGTATCATTCATCTTTCATCATCCTTCGTGCCGACCCTGTGCTATGCTCCAAAACCTGAATGCAAAAATAGACATCCACCCCCCAAATACTCGGGGGTTAGCAAAACTCCACTGTTTTGCTAGTGCAAGTACAAGTGCAAAAATACGAGCCATATAATTCAAGTTCCACGAATAACAATAACCAGGAATCCTTAATAATTAAAATACCACGAAACGAATACTTCCCGAGGCAAGAATTTGAGTAAAACTTTCCAAATCCGAAAGATCACAAATAACGAGAATGGTTTGCAAAATGGTTTAAAATACCCTCGGGAGTTTTAATAGAAAACAAATTAGGATTATCAAATTCTTCTCTTTCCAAAATCAACAGGGTCACAGCCAAAAGGTTTTATTTTCGCAAATAGAAAACCGACAACAATTCACAGGGCCAGAGCCCAACATCACGTGTCCTCAACGGACATAAAATCAACGAAATGTAATCACGCACGCGCATCGCCTAGGACCAGGACGCTACCACAGACATCCCACCCGAGGCCTCGAAGGACCCTCCCGAGCTGGCTAGCGAAACAAATCACACACATCTCACGGTTGGATCAATCGCTTGTTGCATCCTGGCCACATGATCGCATGCCATGTGCCACCGTAGATTATCTCAGGCTCTCACGGTTGGATCAATCACTTGTTGCATCCTGACCACATGATCACGTGCCATGTGTCACCGTAGACCTTCAACCATATCCACACATTCACACAAATAACATATCACATCAAGGATATTCAAACAATTCGCCCAGAGGCATCAAACACTTAGCAAAACACCACGTCAATCCACAACGCACCGAAATGAAATAATATACGTCCACACAATACCAAGTGCAACATTAACACCAAGCATATACATAGAATTCACATAGTTATTCACAAACCACGCCATTCACAAAACACACGCATTTTGAAAGCAAGCCTTTAACAAGGCTAAACCGAATCTTTTGAAAGTTCAATTCAAACGACCACACAAACACATTTAGACGATCACCAATTATCATATCCAAAAAACAAGAATCATATGGACAAGGTACTTGCCTCAAAATCGGCACGCAAGTATCCCGACAAACACGGCTCAACCGGAAAGCTTCGAAACGCCCGATGTTTTCGAAAAGGAAAACAGCAGCGAAGGGTTCAACTTGGTTTCTTCGCAAGAAACTCGACCCTAAAATCATATAATCCATAAATCAACAATCATACGAGGAAGGATAATCGTAGAACGCCCGAAAACCCTCTATGACATTCTCTAGGACACCTTCAAGGCGTCGATCAAGAACTCGACCAAAACAACGAATCGATACGATCCAACCATGGAATAACAAGGGAAAAGATATAAAACATCTAAATAATCATCAATACATCATAATCCTAAGTTAAATCGGATTAATCGGACGAAAACAACCAAAACACCCAAATTCCCCAAAACTAGATTTCTAGGAAATCGGCACTGGTCAGTAGATCGGAGGATGTTATAGGATGGATGATTGATGATTTGAACTCCAAGACTTCATCGATTTATTGTCCAACAACATCTCTCCATGATGAACTAATCTACAGCAGCGGAAGGGACGAACATGACTGAGAAATGGTCAAGAAAAGCGGCTGTCGAGTCTTAAATAGCCGATCGCCGGTTACGTCACGTAATCGCCATGGCCCAACTCATTGCTGGAAATGCGGGCGTTACGTGCGTTACGGCGGGGCCTTACGTACGTAACCGGCCTTACGTACGTAACTGCCGATCACTACCGCACGTTACTCGGCCAGGGCTGGCCTGGCCCCAGCATGCCCGGCCATGACTCGGTCGGGACCAACTCCGACGGCCCGAACGACCCCAAAACCCGAACCTGAGTACGAATCGAAGATACGGTTACGAAGTACTCGCAAATAGGAATCCGAGCACTAAGAGAACACACGATTCCGACCACCCGAAGGCTCGAAATTCGACAACGGAAAGTAATTACCCCAAACTTTGGGAAATTACGAAAATGGCCCAAACGCCCGAAAATCACGATACGTGATCGAAACACCAAGCCAAAGCTCGCAACATGAATAATAACATTAAATGAACTTACGAGAAAGTCGAAACAACAGTTTCGGACGAGATTCGCAAGAATCGAACTCAAGTGCTGAAAAACCGCTAAAAAGCACGGAACTCAACAAAACGACACCGAAACGAGCTCGGATGACAAAAAGTGCAGAATTTATCATTCTCGGAATGACGAAACGGTCATGAGAGAGTCGTCAAAACGGACTTTCTCCGGGAAAAAAAGAAATTACCGGAAATCGAAATTACGGGTATTACATTCTACCCACCTTAAAAGAAGTTTCGTCCCGAAACTTAAAACAAGTAGGGAGAAGCAATATCCCGCCAGGAAAACTCAACGAGGTACACAAGAAATGTGTAACTTACACCCATTGGCGAAACGTTGCAAGCAACGCAAAGGAATATACGGCGTGAAAACACGCTCCACGACGACAAACACAACGCCACCGGTAGAGACATAATAAAATTAACAAGTGACAAGCGTCATCAAACAGATAGTACAATCAATTCAATTATCCGAACAATCACGAAACACAAGCCGAAATTCTTAAGACTACACTAGGCATCTCCATGTCCTCTCGGATCAGAGACGCCACCTCGATCCCCAAATCTCTCGGCTACCGTCTCACAATGCACGGCTTGGTGACCCACCTGGCCACACTCGAAACAGCTCACTAACGGTGAACGACAGTTCTTCGCGGTATGGCCCACTCGACTACAGTTATAACACGTCTTCGAGCTGCTCGTGTTACTCACTGTAGGGGTACTACTCCTCTGACCACGCGAGCGAGGAACCCTCTTGGGATGACGATACGAAGCCCCAGCCTCATGGGGCCCATTCCCCTGATTTCCTGAAAAGTCCCCAACGGTTTTCTGTTTCTTAGAGTTAGACATATTCTCAGTCGATGATCTGGATAGCTCATAGGCTAACGCCCGATTCTGATAATCTCTCAAGGAAGTACAAGTGAGACCTGCCATGTATTGACGAATCTCCGGCTTCATCCGTCTACTAAAATGACAGATCTTATCCTCCTCCGTCCTTACTTGATCCTGCACATAGTTGAGCTGTTTGCTAAAATCAATAATAACTTGAGACAGCGGTACATCTTGCGGTTTCGCCGAAAAGAATTCATTAATCCTATGATTTCTGATCGGCTCCGGACAAAACTCATCTCTCATGAATCTCTGGAATTCTGCCCACGTGACAACACGATCTCGAGGCTTAACAGACTCCCACCAGCTAGCGGCATCTTTGTCAAGAAGATACTGAGCGACCGGTACCTTACGTTCTTCCGCACAATCAACTACCTCGAATATCTTTTCCAACTGGAAGAGCCAACCATCCCAGCCTAATGCATCTGTAGCACTAGCGAAACGAGGGGGATTCAAACGAACCACTTCTCGAAGCCACTGATTTGCACCAGTGTTCTGGGTCACATCTGTAACACGCTGAACTGCCTGAGTCAACTGAGTCATCTGAGTGGCTACCTGCTGCAAAATAGTAACAACACCAATACTAATACCATCACCGGCAGCATGATCCCGATCACGCATCTGATTGCCACGACCACGACCTTGGCCCCTCGGCATACTGAATAAGTAATCACTCAGCACAACGGAAAAATCATAACACATACCACATACAATGATTTCCATCGTAAAGCAACACGCATATTAAAATCATAGCAGCGACGGTATCGTTCAGCAACCTCCACGGCCCGAACGATAACCAGCACATAATCACAAAACATCATGGAACAATCACACATATACACGAATGTACCAACCCAAGCTTCAACAGCTCACACCCGTGCGACAACACGCAAGTCACCACGAGGCGACAAACAGTAAATACCAGTTCACACCTCTCACAGAGGGCTAGTACAACAAATGCGTGGCAACGCCTCGACGTTCATGCCACCAATTCGATCATACTCGGGAGCAAACACCATAACGACAATGCAAACATCATACATACATTCCCAAATGCAAACGGGAATTGATAGGTTTTAAAAAAAAATGAAAACCACCTCTTGAAAATAATTTAGAAAAACACCGGTTGATCTTGAGTATCATTTTACAAAAGTTGACAAACATCATTTTCGAGACTTTGAAAATCATCTTGCGTTTGAACAAAAATGAGGACACCTTCTCTTAGTGAAAAACTTTCAGACTATTCGACCCTCGGGTCTAAGTAAAAGTGTTTATAAAACATTGAAAATATCTCAAAACATTTTGGGTCCTCGAGGAAGAAGAATTTTGTAACATATTGTGGCACCTGGGATGTACCACAAGAAAATAATTCATTTTAAAAGTACGTCTCGAAATTTATTTTCTAAGATACTCAAGGTTTTCAAATATAATTCAATGGGCTAGAATGCTCAAAAATTTCAGGTAATTACACGGAACATTATAACGCCGTGGGCCCCACGCCAGAACCCACCAGGCTAAAAATCATTTACAAAAACGTCAAAAGGGTTGATGACGGTAATATTTCAAAAACTCACAAAAGCCATTTACAAAAATACTAAATACCGTCATAAGAATTTCGCCAAAATGATCAAGGCCATAATGCCAAAAACTCGGTTAAGGGAATCGAATTTCGAAATAAAACTCAGTCGGTAAAATATCGAAAGTCATTACAAAAGGACTCACGCAGCGGATAAAAGAAATACAGTTCAATATGCACAATCCAGCAACACTACTCCTCATATGAACGAAGTATGAGAGTCAAGTAACCACATATCACGAAATCAAAATTTAAAAGAGGATTTCGTCACTTAACAATTAATCATAAAAATAGCTCGTGTCATACGAGGCACAACACAAAGAAGGGAGACTTACATCCACAGGTCGCACGAAGATGATGATTGTAATATCCGCAATTTTCGGTTTCCGGTAAATTTCTTTTTTCGGCCGAAGTCCGTTTTGACAACTCACTCATGACCGTTTCATCATTTTGAGAATGATTAATTCTACACTTTTTGACATCCGGGTTCGTTTCGGAGTCGTTTTGTTGAGTTCCGTGCTTTTTAACGACTTTTCCGCACTTGAGTTCGTTTCTTGCGAATCTCGTTCGAAACTGCTGTTTCGAGTTTCCCGTAAGTCCGTTTAACTTTGTTAGGCGTGTTGTGAACTTCGGTTTGGATATTCGATCACGTATCGTGATTTCCGGGCGTTTTGGGCCATTTTGTAATTTCTTAAAAGTTACGGGTATCCGTATCTGTAATTGTTGTCTCGACCCGTTTCTTGGTCGCGTATGACTAATTATGGTATTATGTTTTCATTTCGGGCCATTGATGTTGTCCGCGAACTTTTCGTCGTGTTCGTTCTGTACGTTTTCGGAAATCGGGTCGTCGAGCCCTGGTGGTCGGGTACTGGCAGGACGGTTGCGGGACTGGCCGGCTGGTGGTCGGGCACCGGCCGGACAGGTGCGGCAGGAACCGGCGTAGCGCACGCTACTGCCGGAAGGCTGCGCGCGCTAACCGGCAGGTGTAGCACACGCTATCGGGTGGCCTAGCGTACGCTATCGGGCCTGGGCAAAGGGATTCTGAGGTTCTGGACTCGGTCAGGATCGGCAGGTAGCGCACGCTACTGTCGGTCGTAGCGCACGCTAACCGGCAGGGGTAGCGCATGCTGCCGGCCGACTAGCGTACGTTAACTGGGTAAGTTTGTTAGTCCAGTGGCTCTTTGGGCCAGTCCTACGCGCGCGAGCTTCGGCCGTAGCGCACGCTAGCGGAGTCGGGTGGACGAGTCATGGTCGGCGGGATTGGTCGGTGGTGCCGGGTCATACGGGACATGGCCGAGAGTGCTCGGCCGGCATCGCCGATAAGCGCACGCTAGTCCGGGAAGGCTAGCGCACGCTAGTTCCGGCCCGATATATATATGACAGACCACCACTTTTCCCTTCGTTTTCATTTCCTTCCTTCTCCGTCATGTTTGGCGATTCATGGGTGACGAAGCCATGTTGTTTAACAACAAATCCATGAAGTTCTTGAGTTCATAACATCAATCAATCATCCGTTATCATCCTTTGATCCAGCGAATCAAGGTAATCTTCCTTAGAACCCTAATTTCGTGAATTTGGGGGTTTTTGCATTTTCGTCCGATTCGTTCCGTGTTTTTGATTAATTCATGATGGGTATGATTAATCTTGGTAGTATTCTCGTGTTTAACATCATTTAATCCATTGTTCTTCGTCGAATCGAAGTATATTTCTTGTTTTCCTTCGAATTGACTTTTCGGGGGATTTGTCCCCGATCTCGTTTTCATCCGTTTTCGATGGATCGATTATGGTTAAATGATGTTGTTAAACATATTCTATGGATTGTATATCCATATTTCAACTTGGAATTCCGTTTCGTGATTTGTGGAGCGAATCGTGTTCTTGGCCGTTTTGGGGGAAATCCTTGAACTTTCGTCATTCGTTCTTTGAATTCAACGGCTTTGAGTCGTGTTATGGAATTCATTTTATTTTTATTATTGTCCTTCGTAGTTTATGAACGTGAGTTGGCGTTCGGTGGAGTCGGCGGGTTCGTAGTCGGTTCGGGCCAACCTACTTCGGTCGATTCTCCGCGTTGTTCTTATTCGAGGCAAGTATCTTGCCCATACATTACGTGTTTTGTGGATATAATGGTTGCTAAATGCCGATATGTGCCAAATAAATATTTATAATCATTTTTCAAAAGGATCGGTGTATTTACCATCATGGTTTTCGTAAAGGTGACCCGTGTGGGTCGGGAATTAATATGCTTAGTTGATTATGTGTGCTAGTTTCGAGTATAGGATCACCTTACTTTCGTATGATGTCATTATGTATGATTATGGCGTCGGTAAATGTAAAGTGTAATTCTCTTGTCAAATTATGTGCTTGGAGTCCCGTGGTTATGGATGAATATATTGAGTTTTTGTGATATTGGTTGTGTCGGTCTTTGTTGAGATCTTGTGCTCCCTTGTGAATTGATATAGTTCTGGGTCGTGAGTACGTGTTGGATAATTTGGCCATTCTAGCAAGGTACCTCGACTATATATATTTTGTGTGTTTGACCTTTGAGAGTCGTGGTTTTGAAATCTGAGTTGTTACTCTTCCACCTGGGGATGGCGTGTGGCCTCTGGGGGCCGATACTAATGGGTACGGCCACGGAAGTGGACTTGGGTGCGTATGTTGTTGTTCTTCCACCTGGGGATGGCATGTGGCCTCTGGGGGCCGATACTAATGGGTACGGCCACGGAAGTGAACTTGGGTGCGTGTGTTGATGTTCTTCCACCTGGGGACGGTTCGACGGGACCTCTGGGGGCCGATACTAATGGGTACGGCCGCGGAAGTAGTTTCCCACCTGGGGACGGTCCGACGGGGCCTATGGGGGCCGATACTAATGGGTACGGCCACGGGTTACCAAGTGTGGTTTCTGTGATATTGATGTTGATGTTTTGATGATTAATTGTGATATTGTCCGGAGTATCACAATGCTTTACGCTCGGGGTCGATAGACATGATATATCGAGTCTTGGTGCTTGGCTAGAATGACATAGGAATAATGTGTTATGTGAAATGTGCCCTCGTAAGTGAATTGAAGTGGGTGATCGGGTCGTGGACCCTGTGTTTTGTGACCGTAATGGTTGGGTCGTGGACCCCGCGTTTTGTTAACGGATTTGCATTTTGGAAAAAGAACTTTGGGGCTGTGACCCTAAATGATTTTCGAGAAATTTAAGAACTTTTCAATTTCTAATGCTTTTAAAACTCCCGAGATTTGGAAATGTTTTCAAAGTGCTTACTTACTTCGTTTCTACTTTGAAGACTTGAGCTATTTTTTAACTAAATATACCTCGGGAAGTCTTTCGTTGTATTCTAGGAATGTGTTGTGTATGGCTCGTATTTGCATTTTATACTTGCACTAGCAAAACAGTGGAGTTTTGCTAACCCCCGAGTAATCGGGGGGTGGATATCTGTATTGTGTCCAGGTACATGCAGGTTTTCGGGAGCAAGACACAGGATCGGCACGAGGGATGATGAAAGACGAATGATACTAATCACACGAAGGCCAGTTTTGGGTTCAGTTAGTTGGAGTCCATCGTATTGTCTTTTCCGCTGTCCTATTGTTTGTTGTTGCAAGTATTTTACCCTTGCGTGGGTATGAGTCTGGATGAGTTTATGTATTTTTATTTGTAAGTCAGTGTCGAAAGACCAAATCGGTGTATTGATTCGTTATTTTGATTCGTCGGTATGTAATGTAATGTGTTGCTTAGATGTCTAGCCTGGTGGATCCTCGCGGGGAGGGTCTGCGGCGTATAATATTCCCGGTTCGATCTGGGGATGTTACAATTATGGTATCAGAGCTTTGGTTGAGGAAACCTAGGCTGTCGGGTCGAGTTATGTGTTGTGGAGTCTTGTATTGTCAGATTTTGTCTGACTGAGTCGTGTCGCGACGCATCGTTTTGAATGTCGGTCGTGATTAGTATCAGGGTGCAGCCATCATCTTCGTGCGATCTGTGGATGTAAGTCTCCTTACTACAGGTTGTACCGCGAGCTATACGAGCCTGTGTGATTCTGTGTTATGTAGTTAGTATTTGAAGGTGCATCGTGAGTAAGTGACATATATTTGTTGATTCCCGTCTTGCGCTAAAATGTAGAATGATATTGCTGAATGTATCTTTGTATAAACCTTGGAATTTTAAGTTTTCGAATCCTTTCGGGGAGTCACGTAAAATTTTTAAAATATCCTCCAAGGGAGGAAAAAGTTGATTTTCGTATGTTGACCTCAAGGATGAAAGTTCTGAAAACTCGAATTATTAATAATTCTTTTCCACTGTGTACTATAAGTTTTCAAGACACGAGTTTTGAGCTCAAATGAGTTCTACAAAATATACTCAAGACGTGACCCTTGTTTTTGACTTTTCGGTTTTGAATGACAATCGCCTTTTGATGGTTGCTCATGATGAGTTGTAATTATGTGAATCGATGGCTTCGAGATTCGAATATTATTGTTGTTTATTTGTGACCTTCGATTCCAGTAATGTCGTGTATATGTTCGCAATCATGTTGCTAAAATAGAACCGTTAGCGCACGCTGAGTGTAAGGCTAGCGCGCGCTAATGCAGCATGGGTAGCGCACGCTAAATATGTGTTGTAGCGCGCGTTAGTCAGTCCGGACAGAGGCTAGGGAACTACATTTCTTTTAGCCGTTAGGCCTAACCTTAGCAGTCAAACACCCGGGACTGTATTCTATGTGTGTTGTCAAGTAATGACAAACTGTTTGGTATGAATGTGCGTTATGATTCTTTTCGTTGCACTAAGTGATAATTGATTGAGTTCGGCAAATAGATAAATTATGTCTGCCGCGAGTGTGTTCGAACACGCCTTTCTAAAACTTTCATAAGTTTGCGCAAGTGTGATTAGCCGGCGGCTTCGTATGAACTTTGGAAATTGTTTGAAATTTTCGAGCCGGCCTAGGATTCTCAAATAAAACCTCGACGGTATTTGAAAGAGTTGTTTTAAAGTACCTTGAACATTTTGTAAAATATTACCGTCGTTGATGTTTGTGAAGTGTTGGGAGAATTTTCGAAAATGATTTTAACGTATTGTTGCATTTTCAACTAATTCGAGTGAATGATTTCAAAAATCTTTCACACCATAAAAATATTTTATTTCAAAAACCAATGCGATTTTTATTTTCAAAAATATATAGTGAAAGATGAGAAATCTCACTCGATGTAAAGTTCAAACTCGGATTCGGAAATGTTAGAGTATGTAGGAATGATTTGATGATCTTGCATGGTTAACTTGTTAGTTGTTAACGGCGATGATGATACGTAGAGGCATGATGACTTCAAAGGATTTCAAATGAGACGGTTAAAGTATGTTGATTACAAGTTTTGATGAAACAAACCGAGGTACCAAAAGTACTTTTAAAGTTTATTTTAAATAGCATACAAATCCAAGGATTTTCAAAAGATTTCCTTTAAAAGGATACCTCGTGGATTTTCTTTTCGAGTTGTTATTGGTTACCTTATGTGATATGATGTAATACCCACATTTTTCTTTCTTTCTCTTCTGTTTCGTCCAACCGTATCGACTCGACTGTGTTCGTTGATGCTTCTGACCTGGTGTCGTTTCTCACCTTTGTCATTCGAGCGAGTTCTGATATTGTCCCAAATTGATCTATATATCGTTGTGACCTTTCCAAGTTTGGGAAATTAGTCTCTTTTTCGATCTTCCAACCCTTGGGCGGTGGGATTCCGCATCTGTTCAGCGGTTGGCTCGCGTTTTGATTGATGTACCGTTGGGTTGGTCAATCATATTGATTTTCGTTCGTTGTGTTTTGTGATTGTCGGATAATTGACTTGGCTATATTATCCGTTTGATGACGCTTGTTATTTGTTCGTTTTATTATATCCCTAACGGCGACGTTGTGTTGGTCGCCGTGGAGCGTGTTTCCACGTCGTTTATTCCTTTGCGTTGTTTGTAACATTTCGCCGTTGGGCGTTAGTTACGCATTCTTGTGTATCTTGTTGAGTTTTTCCTGGCGGAATATTTCTTCCCCCTACTTGTTTTAAGTTTCGGGACGAAACTTCTTTTAAGGAGGGTAAAATGTAATATCCACAATTTTCGGTTTCCGATAAATTTCTTTTTTCGGCCGAAGTCCGTTTTGACGACTCACTCATGACCGTTTCATCATTCTGAGAATGATTAATTCTACACTTTTTGACATCCGGGTTCGTTTCGGAGTCGTTTTGTTGAGTTCCGTGCTTTTTAATGACTTTTCCGCACTTGAGTTCGTTTCTTGCGAATCTCGTTCGAAACTGCTGTTTCGAGTTTCCCGTAAGTCCGTTTAATTTGTTAGACGTGTTGTGAACTTCGGTTTGGATATTCGATCACGTATCGTGATTTCCGGGCGTTTTGGGCCATTTTGTAATTTCTTGAAAGTTACGGGTATCCGTATCTGTAATTGTTCTCTCGACCCGTTTCTTGGTCGCGTATGACTAATTATGGTATTATGTTTTCGTTTCGGGCCGTTGATGTTGTTCGCGAACTTTTTCGTTCCGTACATTTTCGGAAATCGGGTCGTCGAGCCCTGGTGGTCGGGTACTGGCCGGACGGTTGCGGGACTGGCCGGACGATTGCGGGCACCGGCCGGACAGGTGCGGCAGGAACCGGCGTAGCGCACGCTACTGCCGGAAGGCTGCGCGCGCTAACCGGCAGTGTAAGCGCCTTATCGGGTGGCTAGCGTGACGCTTATCGGGCACAGGCGGAGGGATTACGAGGTTGGACTCGGTCGGGATCGGCGGAGTGGCGCCACGCGCTGCCGGTCGTAGCGCACGCTAACCGGGGTAGCGCACGCCGGCCGACTAGCGTGCGTTAATCGGGTAAGTTTGTTAGTTCGGTGGCTCTTTGGGCCAATTCGGCTAGCGCGCGCAGGCTTCCGGCCGTAGCGCACGCTAGCGGGAGTCGGGTGGACGAGTCATGGTCGGCAGAATTGGTCGGTGGTGCCGGGTCATACGGGCCATGGCCGAGAGTGCTCGGCCGGTACTGGCCGATAGCGCACTGTCACGGGGTTGGGTTTGAGCACTCGAAAGCTCTTCGGACCCGTGCGGCACTAGACTAGAATTGCCTCGATGTAGCTAGTAAGCCTAACTCACTCGGTTGCTAAGTATGAAAGGAGGGGTTTAACACTTGGGAGTTGAGAGAAAAACTTCACTATTTCACAAACACTTACAAGTACAAGAATGTTGAGTCTTTGAGGGTTGATTGCAAATGAGCCAACCTCAAGCCTATTTATACTACTCCTAGGACCTAGAAACTTCTCTCCACCTCCTCATTTGGAGGGTTCTAGACCTATCTACAACATTACAATTCTAGAACCTAACTCTAGAATCATCCACACTTGTGTACAATATACAAGTCTTACAAACACAAGTCTAGAGTATTCTACAAGTACAAGACTAAGTATAATCTAGAATACTCCACAACCTTCAAGTACTACATCCTTCTAGGAGGGTCCTAGAAGGTTCTTCCATCATCCCAGGCGCCCGGCCCGTCTCTATCCGTCCCGGCCCGAATCGGCCCGTCCCGGCCCGCACCGGCCCATCTCGGCCCGAACACCTGGGCCCGTCTCTACAATGTTCCAGACTCTTCCCGAACCTCCTGGACCAAGCCGGTCCGCTTCTAGTTGCTTCCGGTCGAGTCTTTCCTGCTGAGTGGCTCCTCAGCTTTTCAATGTCTACTGCCCCCACAAGGCTTTTTTCGTCTAAGCCTATTATAGGGGGGGAGGGTCTCTCTCGCACCTCGCGCGCGCTCACAAGACGCCGGCCGCGCCCGGCATCCCACGCCCGCGTCCGGCCGCCCAGCTCGAGTCTTGTTCCCCGACTCGGCCTTGTCTCGTCGTGCCTTGTCCCACACGACTGCTGCTCGTCCGGCCTTGCCCGCGCCCCCTGCGCTGCCGGATAGTCCCGAACATGTCCAGTCCGGAATGCCCCTTGGGCGATCTGCTTCCCACAGCGGCGTCCGTGCTCCCACGGCTTACTCGCGTGATTCTCCGTCCGATCACGCCATCCTGAAGGCTGACTCTTCTCATGCAGCCCGATGCCATCCATGGCGTCCTGCTCGTGCCGGTCCCTCGGCACCCTGTGCGACCATCTGCGCACACCTGTCTCGTTGTCGACTGTCGGCCGTGACATTCTCCCCCGCCCATTTCGTCAACGTCCTCGGCGATGTGGCGGTCCCTCGATGAACCGAACTGCTCCAAGGTGGTAACTCGGCTCCTCCTCAAGCTTCCTCACGTACTTGAGTGCCGACATAGCTTGTCTCGAAGGCTCTGTGGTCAAGTGTATTTCCTGCAGCTTGGCTTGATCACACACGTGCAGCGCCCTCTTGTGCGGAACAACGCCAACATTGTTCTTCCTCAGGAAGTCCATGCCCAATACAATGTCCCGATCATCTATGCTCGTCACCTTGAAGTGCACGCGCGGTTCCCACGTGCCAATCTTTAGTCGCACCCCATTAGCGACCCCTGTAACCCGAACGGGTGGTGCATTATTCGACTTCATCCAGCCCCGTCCCTCGATGACCTGAAGCCCCAACCTTTGTGCTTCAGCCTCGTCAATATAGTTGTAATCGGCCCCTGTGTCGACCAACGCCTTGACGGGTTTCCCATTGATCAGCCCCGTCGCATACAGCAGGTTTCCCTCCAGCGGTGCTCCGTCCCGCGATGCCATCCCTATGGCTGAGTTCAACACCTGAAGCGCCATCGATGTTCCATCACCCTCGGCATCGTCCCATGCCTTGGTGTACTCCATGGCGGCTACCCTCGGAAACTTCGAGCATTGTCTCGTCGAATGCTCCGTGCTCCAGCAAATCTCGCATTTCTTCTTCTTCGGACACGCTGCTACGAGATGGTCTGCACTCCCGCACCCATGGCAAGTCCGAGTCCACCCTGACTGCTTGCCGTCCTTGGGCCTGGCCATCCTCGCGCCCCTATCCGCACCCTGGTACGACTTGTCCTGCGTACCGATGCCGTCCTCGTCCCTCCTGGGCTTCCGGCTCTCCCCGGCTGGTTTCAACTCGAGCAGCTGTTCAGCTACCGCTATCGCCTCGGACACGTTATGTGCCTTGGCCCTCTGCACCTCCAACTTTGCCCACGGTTTTAGCCCATCCACGAACGCGAACAAAGCTTCCTGCTCACTAAGGCTAGGCAACTCCAGCACGATCTCCTGGAACTCCTTCACATAGTCCTTGATCGTCTTGCTGTGCGTCAACTCCTTCAACCTAGCCCGGATCTCAAACTCAGCATTCTCCGGGTAAAACTGCCGCTTGAACTCGGCCTTAAAATCCTCCCATGTCTCCATCCAACATGTTCCACGCGCGATCTCTGTCTCGCGCCTTCTCCACCATAGCAGCGCCACATCTGCTAAGAAGAATGGAGCCGTCTGCAACTTGGTCGCATCATCTACTATCCCCGATGCACCAAAATAACGCTCCATGTTCCACAGGAAGTCGTCCACTTCCCTGCCATTCTGTGATCCTTGGAACGAACACGGCTGGGGGATGTCGATTCGATGGGGTGACGCACCCCGCTGGTCCCTGCCGTGGGCCATCGCCCGCTCGTACAGTGCTGTCCTTCCTTCGATGGTCTCGATCCTCCCTACGATCTCCTCTCGAAAGGCTGCGATCGTCGACCGAACCTCTTTCCTGACAGCTTCAAGGATCTCCTCAGACAAGTCGCGTCGCAACGCGTTAAGGGTGCCCGTCACCCGATTCTCAAGCTCCTCCAATGACTCGCTCATCTTCGTCACCTGATCGGCCACTCTGCTCCATGCCTCAAGAGCATCTTCGTGTCTGTCCATGGTTTCCTCCAGCCGAGCCACTCGTGCTTCCATGGCAACACCCCTTTCCACGGACTTGTCCCTAGACCCTTTCCTGGACTTGTCCTTCTCCTGGCCGGGTTGAACTTTGGTGACGCTGGACGTAGTCTCCATCGGTCCTCCTTGCACAAAACCTCTCAGCAACGTCTCAATGCGGAAGCTCCTTGAACCACTAGCGTGGCTCCGATACCACTTGTCACGGGGTTGGGTTTGAGCACTCGAAAGCTCTTCGGACCCGTGCGGCACTAGACTAGAATTGCCTCGATCTAGCTAGTAAGCCTAACTCACTCGGTTGCTAAGTATGAAAGGAGGGGTTTAACACTTGGGAGATGAGAGAAAAACTTCACTATTTCACAAACACTTACAAGTACAAGAATGTTGAGTCTTTGAGGGTTGATTGCAAATGAGCCAACCTCAAGCCTATTTATACTACTCCTAGGACCTAGAAACTTCTCTCCACCTCCTCATTTGGAGGGTTCTAGACCTATCTACAACATTACAATTCTAGAACCTAACTCTAGAATCATCCACACTTGTCTACAATATACAAGTCTTACAAACACAAGTCTAGAGTATTCTACAAGTACAAGACTAAGTATAATCTAGAATACTCCACAACCTTCAAGTACTACATCCTTCTAGGAGGGTCCTAGAAGGTTCTTCCATCATCCCGGGCGCCCGGCCCGTCTCTGTCCGTCCCGGCCCGTCCCGGCCCGCACCGGCCCATCTCGGCCCAAACACCTGGGCCCATCTCTACAATGTTCCAGACTCTTCCCGAACCTCCTGGACCAAGACGGTCCGCTTCTACTTGCTTCCGGTCGAGTCTTTCCTGCTGAGTGGCTCCTCAGATTTTCAA
This sequence comes from Orobanche coerulescens, assembly GCA_033398695.1. NCBI lineage: Eukaryota > Viridiplantae > Streptophyta > Magnoliopsida > Lamiales > Orobanchaceae > Orobanche > Orobanche coerulescens. Next base: position 136,800,098 of record CM065806.1, on the reverse strand, counting down.
TGTCTACTGCCCCCACAAGGCTTTTTCCGTCTAAGCCTATTATAGGGGGGAGGGTCTCTCTCGCACCTCGCGCGCGCGCGCCCGCGCACGCCGGCTGCGCCCGGCATCCCACGCCCGCGTCCGGCCTCCCAGCTCGAGTCTTGTTCCCCGACTCGGCCTTGTCTCGTCGTGCCTTGTCCCACACGACTGCTGCTCGTCCGGCCTTGCCCGCGCCCCCTACGCTGCCGGATAGTCCCGAACTTGTCCAGTCCGGAATGCCCCTTGGGCGATCCGCTTCCCACAGCGGCGTCCGTGCTCCCACGGCTTACTCGCGTGATTCTCCGTCCGATCACGCCGTCCTTAAGGCTGACTCTTCTCATGCAGCCCGATGCCATCCATGGCGTCCTGCTCGTGCTGGTCCCTCGGCACCCTGTGCGACCGTCTGCGCTCACCTGTCTCGTTGTCGACTGTCGGCCGTGACAGCACGCTAGTCCGGGAAGGCTAGCGCACGCTAGTTCCGGCCCAGTATATATATGACAGACCAGCCACTTTTCCCTTCGTTTTTCATTTCCTTCCTTCTCCGTCCGCGGCTGGCGATTCATGGGTGACGAAGCCATGTTGTTTAACAACAAATCCATGAAGTTCTTGAGGTCATAACATCAATCAATCATCCGTTATCATCCTTTGATCCAGCGTATCAAGGTAATCTTCCTTAGAACCCTAATTTCGTGAATTTGGGGGTTTTTGCATTTTCGTCCGATTTGTTCCGTGTTGTTGATTAATTCATGATGGGTATGATTAATCTTGGTAGTATTCTCGTGTTTAACATCATTTAATCCATTGTTCTTCGTCGAATCGAAGTATATTTCTTGTTTTCCTTCGAATTGACTTTTCGGGGGATTTGTCCCCGATCTCGTTTTTCATCCGCTTTCGATGGATCGATTATGGTTAAATGATGTTGTTAAACATATTCTATGGATTGTATATCCATATTTCAACTTGGAATTCCGTTTTCGTGATTTGACGAAACGAATCGTGTTCTTGGCCGTTTTGGGGGAAATCCTTGAACTTTCGTCATTCGTTCTTTGAATTCAACGGCTTTGAGTCGTGTTATGGAATTCATTTTATTGTTATTATTGTCCTTCGTAGTTTATGAACGTGAGTTGGCGTTCGGTGGAGTCGGCGGGTTCGTAGTCGGTTCGGGCCAACCTACTTCGGTCGATTCTCCGCGTTGTTCTTATTCGAGGCAAGTATCTTGCCCATACATTACGTGTTTTGTGGATATAATGGTTGCTAAATGCCGATATGTGCCAAATAAATATTTATAATCATTTTTCAAAAGGATCGGTGTATTTACCATCATGGTTTTCGTAAAGGTGACCCGTGTGGGTCGGGAATTAATATGCTTAGTTGATTATGTGTGCTAGTTTCGAGTATAGGATCACCTTACTTTCGTATGATGTCATTATGTATGATTATGGCGTCGGTAAATGTAAAGTGTAATTCTCTTGTCAAATTATGTGCTTGGAGTCCCGTGGTTATGGATGAATATATTGAGTTTTTGTGATATTGGTTGTGTCGTACGGTGCTGTTGAGATCTTGTGCTCCCTTGTGAATTGATATAGTTCTGGGTCGTGAGTACGTGTTGGATAATTTGGCCATTCTAGCAAGGTACCTCGACTATATATATTTTGTGTGTTTGACCTTTGAGAGTCGTGGTTTTGAAATCTGAGTTGTTACTCTTCCACCTGGGGATGGCGTGTGGCCTCTGGGGGCCGATACTAATGGGTACGGCCACGGAAGTGGACTTGGGTGCGTATGTTGTTGTTCTTCCACCTGGGGATGGCATGTGGCCTCTAGGGGCCGATACTAATGGGTACGGCCACGGAAGTGAACTTGGGTGCGTGTGTTGATGTTCTTCCACTTGGGGACGGTTCGACGGGACCTCTGGGGGCCGATACTAATGGGTACGGCCGCGGAAGTGGTTTCCCACCTGGGGACGGTCCGACGGGGCCTCTGGGGGCTGATACTAATGGGTACGGCCACGGGTTACCAAGTGTGGTTTCTGTGATATTGATGTTGATGTTTTGATGATTAATTGTGATATTGTCCGGAGTATCACAATGCTTTACGCTCGGGGTCGAGAGACATGATATATCGAGTTTTGGTGCTTGGCTAGAATGACATAGGAATAATGTGTTATGTGAAATGTGCCCTCGTAAGTGAATTGAAGTGGGTGATCGGGTCGTGGACCCTGTGTTTTGTGACCGTAATGGTTGGGTCGTGGACCCCGCGTTTTGTTAACGGATTTGCATTTTGGAAAAAGAACTTTCGGGCTGGGACCCTAAATGATTTTCGAGGAATTTAAGAACTTTTCAATTTCTAATGCTTTTAAAACTCCCGAGATTTGGAAATGTTTTCAAAGTGATTACTTACTTCGTTTCTACTTTCAAGACTTGAGCTATTTTTTAACTAAATATACCTCGGGAAGTCTTTCGTTGTATTCTAGGAATGTGTTGTGTATGGCTCGTATTTGCATTTTATACTTGCACTAGCAAAACAGTGGAGTTTTGCTAACCCCCGAGTAATCGGGGGGTGGATATCGGTATTGTGTCCAGGTACATGCAGGTTTTCGGGAGCAAGACACAGGATCGGCACGAGGGATGATGAAAGACGAATGATACTAATCACACGAAGGCCAGTTTTGGGTTCAGTTAGTTAGAGTCCATCGTATTGTCTTTTCCGCTGTCCTATTGTTCGTTGTTTCAAGTATTTTACCCTTGCGTGGGTATGAGTCTGGATGAGTTTATGTATTTTTATTTGTAAGTCAGTGTGGAAAGACCAAATCGGTGTATTGGTTCGTTATTTTGATTCGTCGGTATGTAATGTAATGTGTTGCTTAGATGTCTAGCCTGGTGGATCCTCGCGGGGAGGGTCTGCGGCGTGTAATATTCCCGGTTCGATCTGGGGATGTTACAATGATCGCCCCACGATACCAATCACGACCAACAAACTCAGACGACGCGTCGCGACACGACTCAGTCAGATAAAATCCGACGAAACAAGACTCAAACAACACGACTTGACCCGACAGCCTGGGTTTCCACAACCTAAGCTCTGATACCATTTATGTAACACCCCCAATCCACTCAGGGATATTACACGCCGTAGACCCTCCCCTCGAGGATCTACCAGGCTGTTAACTAAAATCAAACATCTAAACATCGCCTTAAAGGCTAAAATGACTCAGTAGACCGATTTGGTCTTTCAATAATAACATACAACTCAATTCCAAATACTTACCCACGCAGGGGTCAAAATACAATAAACTCCCGTACAACGGGGAAAAGATACTGCAGCGGAAAAGAAAATACAACTAGACCAATACGACATCAACGGATCCTCGTGTGATTAGTATCGTTCATCTTTCATCATCCTTCGTGCCGACCCTGTGCTATGCTCCAAAACCTGAATGCAAAAATAGACATCCACCCCCCGAATACTCGGGGGTTAGCAAAACTCCACTGTTTTGCTAGTGCAAGTACAAGTGCAAAAATACGAGCCATATAATTCAAGTTCCACGAATAACAATAACCAGGAATCCTTAAAGATTAAAATACCACGAAACGAATACTTCCTGAGGCAAGAATTTGAGTAAAACTTTCCAAATCCGAAAGATCACAAATAACGAGAATGGTTTGCAAAATGGTTTAAAATACCCTCGGGAGTTTTAATAGAAAACAAATTAGGATTATCAAATCCTTCTCTTTCCAAAATCAACAGGGTCACAGCCCAAAGGTTTTATTTTCGCAAATAGAAAACCGACAACAATTCACAGGGCCAGAGCCCAACATCACGTGTCCTCAACGGACATAAAATCAACGAAACGTAATCACGCACGCGCATCGCCTAGGACCGGGACGCTACCACAGACATCCCACCCGAGGCCTCGAAGGACCCTCCCGAGCTGGCTAGCGAAACAAATCACACACATCTCACGGTTGGATCAATCGCTTGTTGCATCTTGGCCACATGATCGCATGCCATGTGCCACCGTAGATTATCTCAGGCTCTCACGGTTGGATCAATCACTTGTTGCATCCTGACCACATGATCACGTGCCATGTGTCACCGTCAATCCACAAATAACATATCACATCAAGGATATTCAAACAATTCGCCCAGAGGCATCAAACACTTAGCAAAACACCACGTCAATCCACAACGCACCGAAATGAAATAATATACGTCCACACACAATACCAAGTGCAACATTAACACCAAGCATATACATAGAATTCACATAGTTATTCATAAACCACGCCATTCACAAAACACACGCATTTTGAAAGCAAGCCTTTAACAAGGCTAAACCGAATCTTTTGAAAGTTCAATTCAAACGACCACACAAACACATTTAGACGATCACCAATTATCATATCCACAAAACAAGAATCATATGGACAAGGTACTTGCCTCAAAATCGGCACGCAAGTATCCCGACGAACACGGCTCAACCGGAAAGCTTCGAAACGCCCAATGTTTTCGAAAAGGAAAACGACAACGAACGGAAGGGTTCAACTTGGTTTCTTCGCAAGAAACTCGACCCTAAAATCATATAATCCATAAATCAAAAATCATACGAGGAAGGATAATCGTAGAACGCCCGAAAACCCCTCTATGACATTCTACCGGACACCTTCAAGGCGTCGATCAAGAACTCGACCAAAACAACGAATCGATACGATCCAACCATGGAATAAAAAGGGAAAAGATATAAAACATCTAAATAATCATCAATACATCATAATCCTAAGTTAAATCGGATTAATCGGATGAAAACAACCAAAACACCCAAATTCCCCAAAACTAGATTTCTAGGAAATCTGACCTGATTCGGTAGATCGGAGGATGTTATAGGATGGATGATTGATGATTTGAACTCCAAGACTTCATGGATTTATTGTCCAACAACATCTCTACATGATGAACTAATCTCCAGCCACGGAAGGGACGAACATGAGTGAGAAATGGCTGAAGAAAAACGCTGCCAGGCCTTAAATAGATCGATCACGGCCGGTTACGTGACGAATCGGCCATGGCTTACGACGAATCGGCCATGGCCGAACTCACTGCCTGGAAATGCCGGAAGCGTTACGTACGTTACCGGCCAGGGCCTTACGTACGTAACCGGCCTTACGTACGTAACTGCCGATCACTACCGCACGTTACTCGGCCAGGGGTGGCCTGGCCCCAGCATGCCCGGCCATGACTCGGCCGGGACCAACTCCGACGGCCCGAACAACCCCGAAACCCGAACCTGAGTACGAATCGAAGATACGATTACGAAGTACTCGCAAAGACGAATCCGAGCACTAAGAGAACACACGATTCCGACCACCCGAAGGCTCGAAATTCGACAACGGAAAGTAATTACCCCAAACTTTGGAAAATTACGAAAATGGCCCAAACACCCGAAAATCACGATACGTGATCGAAACACCAAGCCAAAGCTCGCAACATGAATAATAACATTAAATGAACTTACGAGAAAGTAGAAACAACAGTTTCGGACGAGATTCGCAAGAATCGAACTCAAGTGCGGAAAAACCGCTAAAAAGTACGGAACTCAACAAAACGACACCGAAACGAGCTCGGATGACAAAAAGTGCAGAATTAATCATTCTCGGAATGACGAAACGGTCATGAGCGAGTCGTCAAAACGGACTTTCTTCGAAAAAAAGAAATTACCGGAAATCAAAATTACGGGTATTACAGGTGAGTGCAGGGTTTTTAAGATACGTGTACTAAAATCACACAGGCAAAGAGAGAACAGTAAAGACAGTAAGTAAAGACACACTGATTATAGTGGTTCGAGGTAAAGCCCTTTACGTCTATTGGTCCTCCACACAGGAGTAAATAGTTTTTTCAAATCACGGCGTATACAACAATATGATTTTAACTAAACTTGTCACTATATCATTCACACATATTGATACAACCGACAGTAGCTTTGGCCGTTAGCACAGATTGCTTAGGCTTCTTCGACTTGATTCTTCTCACATGGATTGAAACTTCGTCCTTAACGCTATTTATCCCACACAGGTCAGATATAGCTTTACTTAGTCCACATAGGGCTAAGTAAACTCAATAGAAAGATTGTGTTATCACGAGTTAGAACAACAACTAGGATGGCGTATTAACACGAATAATGTACCTTTTCTCTTCATTAGGATTTTTCCCACCGTATTTTTCTTAATAAGGTTTTAACGAGGCATATTCATGAAATAATAAGGATGTTGGAGAGATCAATTATTCCTTAAGATATGAAATAAAGAGTAGTTGTACTCTTTTTCCTTCGATCAAGTTTTTCCTCCACGATTTTCTTGACAAGGTTTTGGTGAGGCAGCATATGGATAGTCCTATAAGAATATTCTGTATAAGAAGAAACTTATACTCTTATTATCGCTCAGTTTTGGTCCCATGAGGTTTTACTAAGGCGGCATGATCGATACGAGGGGAAGCAAATTCAAGTATTTCTCAGGACCTTTCCGAACAGCAAGGGGAGTAGCTGTACTATTTTTCCTTCAATTGATTTTTTTACCACAGGCTGTTCCCGTCAAAGTCTTAATGAAGCAAAACATGCACTACTACAAAAACAGCATTTAACAGCGGTTCTGGAGCCCTTTTAACAGCGGTTCTGGAACCGCTGTTAAATGTCCCGCTGTTAAATTTAACAGCGGTTGTCTAAGAACCGCTGTTAAATTCCATTTAACAGCGGTTGTTGAACAACCGCTGTTAAATTTATTTATTTTTTTAAATAATTTTTTTTAATAAATTGAAATTATTTTTTTAATATATTATTTTTTTAAAAAAATATATCATATTCCTGCCCCGCCCCGCACGGACCGCCCCGCCCGCCCAAACCCGCCCGCCACCCGCCCCCACGCGACCTGCACATAATATGTATAAATGTGCATTTCCGCTACTCACGGGATTTGCACCTGTGACCTCAATGAGATGGAGGTGGGTATCAAACCAGTGAGTCAAAGTCATTTGTTGTTCTAATATTGATTTATATTATATAAGTTTACAATAAACCATATATATATGTATATAAATATATATATAATATATATATATATTATATGTATATGTTTGTTAATATTTTCAGAATTATTTTCAAAATATATTAATATTTAACAAAATATTTTAATATATAATGTAATATAATTTTTAATATTAATATATAAAAAAATATATTAATATTCAATATATTCCACATTTGGTATAATATAATTCATAAAATAATATGAATATATTATAATTTTTAATATATAATGTAATATAATTTTTAATATTAATATATAACAAAATATATTAATATTCAATATATTCCATATTTGATATAATATAATTCATAAAATAATATGTATGTATTATAATTTTTAATATATAATGTAATATAATTTTTAATATTAATATATATATTAAAATATATTAATATTCAATATATTGCACATTTAATATAATATAATTCATAAAATAATATGTATGTATTATAATTTTTAATATATAATGTAATATAATTTTTAATATTAATATATAATAAAATATATTAATATTCAATATATTCCACATTTGATATAATATAATTCATAAAATAATATGTATGTATTATAATTTTTAATATATAATGTAATATAATTTTTAATATTAATATATAAAAATATATTAATATTCAATATATTCCACATTTGATATAATATAATTCATAAAATAATATGTATGTATTATAATTTTTAATATATAATGTAATATAATTTTTAATATTAATATATATCAAAATATATTAATATTCAATATATTGCACATTTGATATAATATAATTCATAAAATAATATGTATGTATTATAATTTTTAATATATAATGTAATATAATTTTTAATATTAATATATAACAAAATATTTTAATATTCAATATATTCCACATTTGATATAATATAATTCATAAAATAATATGTATATATTATAATTTTTAATATATAATGTAATATAATTTTTAATATTGATATATAACAAAATATATTAATATTCAATATATTCCATATTTGATATAATATAATCCATAAAATAATATGTATGTATTATAATTTTTAATATATAATGTAATATAATTTTTAATATTAATATATAACAAAATATATTAATATTCAATATATTGCACATTTAATATAATATAATTCATAAAATAATATGTATGTATTATAATTTTAAATATATAATGTAATATAATTTTTTATATTAATATATAACAAAATATCTTAATATTCAATATATTGCACATTTAATATAATATAATTCATAAAATAATATGTATGTATTATAATTTTTAATATATAATGAAATATAATTTTTAATATTAATATATAACAAAATATATTAATATTCAATATATTCCACATTTGATATAATATAATTCATAAAATAATATGTATATATTATAATTTTTAATATATAATGTATTATAATTTTTAATATTAATATATAACAAAATATATTAATATTCAATATATTGCACATTTAATATAATATAATTCATAAAATAATATGTATGTATTATAATTTTAAATATATAATGTAATATAATTTTTTATATTAATATATAACAAAATATCTTAATATTCAATATATTGCACATTTAACAGCGGTTCTAGAAAAAACCGCTGTTAAATGTACAAGTTTAACAGCGGTTCTAAGAGAACCGTTGTTAAATGTACAGATTTAACAGCGGTTCTACAAAAACCGCTGTTAAATGTACAGATTTAACAACGGTTTTCCTATAACCGCTGTTAAAGTACAATTTAACAATGATCATTCTGAACCGCATTAAATGTGCATTTAACAATGTTCCGTGGAAAACATTAAATTGTTATCGTTCATTTTAACGGTTTTTTAGAACCGCTGTTAAAATGCCGCAATTAAATGCTGTTTTCGTAGTAGTGATGTATTAAAGGTTATTCAAGGGAGAGTGTTGTAATTAATAGTGTAATTAATCTATCAATGATTAATGACCTTTATACTCCTAAAATCCTAGATGTGTACCTATAAGTAATTGCCTTTGGCCCTCATAAGAAATACACAAATTAATATTTTCCTCCTTTATTTCTCTCTTTTCTCTCAAGTTCATAACATAATTTAAAAACTTTATCATTATACTAAACATTATAACCAAATCCTTTTAATTAAACAGCAAATCTTAACTACCGTAATATGTGGACTTAAGCATCAATATATGCGGTCAAATAAGATGGTAAGGGAAAGAACAATTAAAATGAAGACCGTCAAATCGTCCAAAAAAGGTTGCCCAAACTCTTGAAAACGGTGGCACCACTTTTGACAAAGAATTGTCACGTATAATCCAGAACAAGAACAAAATATACAATAAATGTCACGACTCGATATGTCGTGAACGTGTTGATCGGTCAAATTAGATGTGCCTTCTGATTAACTTGCCACAAGAGGGGTAAAGGGGGCAACATTAGCGTTAAGGCATTGTTTGCCCGGATGCATCGGTCTGGCCAAGTCAGGCATGCCGAACCGGTTCAGTCCGGAGAACTTGTCGCTGGTCGAGGACTTGACTATGAAGGGGATCGTGGCGGGTAGGGCACAACTGGTCGGGGCTACTTCCGTCCCCCTGATGAGCCCATGACAGGGCGAAACAAGTTGGCATGTGTATGTGGGATAGGCTGATCTCGGGATGTGAGGGGCCTCGGGATGCCGTACGGGCTTCGGAACTCTCGTCCCGTAAAAACAAAATATTGAAGATTAGAATTGATTATATACCACAACTATTCATACAATTACATTCTTTTACTCTATTCTGATTTGTTGTTCAAGAATAAATAAAATATAATTATTCGTAATACATTATCAGCACAAGTTATTATTCGGAAAGAAGTTTAGCATTATTCAGGTTTGAAATTATTTCTACTAACTCATCTTCATTCTATTTTATAGAGAAAAAAGGGATCGGAATTGAAAATAAAAAATCCAAATCCTCGATATCACTAGCAAGAACTATTTATCATGGTAGTCGATGTTAAATTGCACCTTCAAGATATGAGATTGGCTACTATCCTGGAACATCTGAAACTTGCTGATGTCGACATTGAAAATGAGGCAAATGCAATGATATCCATTCGCCATCATTTATACGAGAATCTGAAGAGTGGATATATACAAATCGAAAGGCCTTTTGGGATCGGTAAGAAGCTCAATGACAAATCTGACTATATCGCACATGCTTAATATGAATGGGAGCTACTAAGACCGCAAGATTTTAAATCTATGGTTGATTATAAATCAGCCTTATTTAAAACTAAGTCTCGATTTCTTTTGAGTGGTACAGAACTATCTGAAACTAGTAAATTATAGAAAACATTCACCATGATGCATTCATCAAATTTTATTCTTTCCAAATATAGGCAACAATAATTTCAAACATATTCTGAGCTTATTTGGATTCCCCTCACAACGGAGAACACAAATTAATATTATTGAAAAATCATGATCTGCGACCCTTTGGGCCCCGTGCCAATCCTGAAGCAAATGCCAGCCGGATTAGAGCTACAGGCTGAATTAGGGGCCGCAAAAATAGACTCGAGCATGGAACTCGGATGGATGGTGGATGTGGTGTCCCTGCCAAAATAATTACAGAAGAAACTGTTTCATAATCATGATAAATATCACTATTCCTGCCAGGATAACTATTCAGTCAGAAAAAAGTAGCTGATTAACACACGTCGTGATAAACAAAAAATACCTATAGAAAATCCTGGTGATGATCCCTGCTCCATATGTGGAATATTTGGACGTTGGGCTAAAAATTGTCATACTGTGAATTCATATTACGCGTCAATGAAAAATAAAGGCAAATGCATTCAAGCACATACCACTAAGAAGTTGGGCCATCTATATTATTTATTGAGGCCAACACATTTGGACATGTGTTTGAAGATTAGGACAGGAAAAATTACTTGAATTAACAGAGCATGCTCTTGGTTTAGTGGGACATGATGATGAATGGATGAAATAGAATGCTGTTGTGATTATTTATGACATATGGATGAAATAAAATGATATTACACCAATAAATCGTATAATTATTTTATGGGTAATTAATTTCTCCATTCTCTAATGGTCATAAACATCTAGTAATAGCATTTTGACATTCTATAAATATACTTCAATTCATTCAACAAATCATCTAATCTTCTTACATTTAGGTACCTTCATTTCATTTTATTCAAAATGATTAGCAATATCTCGTCTTTACCTTTACAATGATCATCATATGCATCATACAATATTTTAAAAATACTTTTCTTTGGAACTATTCCGGATTGCTGTTTTACTTCAAGATATATACAAAGATACATTATTGATTTAAAAATTATGTATGTCTGTGTTTTTTATTATTAATTAAAATCCTTTGTGTTTAATATATTAAATTTTAGTTATGTGATGATTATGAAATATTGCTTCAATATGAAAATACTTTTAGAGTATGTCCTCGAATGCCACTATGAGGATGAGAGAGTTAAGGCTTATATGTGATTATGAGCTTATGTTATATTAATAAAAGGCAGTGATTATTTCTTTATTTCTAGTATATCACTGGCATTCTTGATATAGTAAATAAATAGAAATAATGCCCGTGCTTTTCAGTAGAAATATTCCACTCTTTATGAGATAAGGAGTCTTGCACTAGAAAAGTGTTTAGAACTCAAATTGCTTAATTTATTCGTAAGTCGATAAAACTTAATTGGGCATTAAGTTTTAATCAAGACTTGTATATCGTATGCTTGGACATGTGCATGTCCTCACTCAAGAGTAGTGGGAGTATTTGGTATAGGTATAGAAATTAGATTAGTATACTCAGATACGACTCACCTCGATTCAGTTGTAACACCCCCAAGTCCCATTGGGTCATTACCGTGCCGTGGACCCCACACCAAGAGATCCACCAGGTGAATACGACCAAAATATAATAAACTGAACAAAAGGAGAATCTCAGTCCCTACTATGACATCCGACATAATATTCCGATATGGAATTTCAACGACAAAAATGGGCCTACATGGCCAAAATAAAAATACAACAATATCCACGAGTCTTGCTCGGATAATACAAAAATGACAACAACTGACAAAACTGGAGGACTCCAAACGGTCTGACTGACATGAACACCAAAATATCTCGGACTAGTATCGCTCGAATGCCTCGTAGACAATGTCATGCCCCTGTGTCTCAACTCTCTCCTCGCAAACACCTAAAATATGAAAACATGTTCCGCCCCCACGGGGTCAGTCATCCAGATAATGAATATCAAATACATGTACAACATGATATGCATCCAAGGCAGAATAAACAATACAACAATGGTAATACGAGATGCTCACAAACCAAAGTAAGAACTGAGCATTCATGAAATACTATGCCCCGGTATATGCCCCGGAGAACAGTGAGTGTTTCTTCAGGTATATGCCCCGGAGAACAGTGAGTGTTCTTCGAGACGGTAGGAATAAAAATTGAGGGTTAGATCCCCTTCCTCTAACGCCAATTGTGTAACACCCCAAACTAGGCGGATATTACAGTGCCGTAGATCCCCAACTGGGACCCACCAGGCAAAAGAAAATGAATGAATTACACAAGATAAATGTAGTACCGAACTACATTACAGCAATAATTACTCCGATGAGGAGTTTAGTTACAACACACCAGACAATACTGACACCGGTGTATTTTATATGAAGATAAAATACACAACAGAATGAAACGGAGTATTCAAATGAAAGTCTCAGCGGAAAATAAAGGACAGAACATGAATAATCGAAAGATCGGGGCCCCTACTAGTATCACTAGGACTCCTCGACATCAACATGCTATTCCCGTGCGTTTGCCTTGCCATGACACGAAAAACAAAATCCCCAAACGGGTCGATTACAAAGAACAACAATCCTCAAGAGTTGAAAATACACAATCATGATTATATCTCGAAGTTATGAAATATCCTGCCGAAACATACGCAATCAAACATGCTATATGAATCGACTAATCAAGACGGCTCAAAGGAATGGCGCCACACTACGTCCGGGATGGAAATGTGTCCGTGCACAAGCCACCAACGATCAAACACGCGTGGTCTTGTACCTAATCGCCTCACGAGCAATCGACTCGTGTGCACACCCAATGTGAGGCCACCAACCAACACACGACTATAATGTACCCGACATGAAAATCCTACACATACCAACCGCACGCCAAGATGACCCTAATGCCACAATATGACAAAAGTGACAATGAAAATGAATAATGACTCACCAAGATTGAATGATAGTGACATGAATGATAGCTCAATGAAATGATCGGAACCGTCGTTCCTTATGGCCGAGGTGATTAATTGACAATGACGAGTTTTGATACGATTAATACAATGATGAATGAGTTATGATTATGAATGAACAACGACAAAAGGAATGAATATCCTTTTAACCGAGTAAGAATTAACTTACACAACGCCGGTGACAATTATCCTTCCACGAACAATGTCCTAATTGAGATATCGGTCGCCGAACAACCTTGAACAATTCAATTACCAACAATCCGCTCAATATACGAATCAAACACGAATATAACGAACTCAAAACGCCAATACGACTAAACCAAGTCCATTGAGGCATTAAATCAAACACGTTGCGTCCGAACTCCGATTGTTTACAATCAAACCTCAATATACCAATATCAAATCCCTCAAGAAAGGTTTCAAACCCACAAAACATCTTCAATACGATTAATAATCCAAAACGAATATCCAAAAACGTGATTATAACGACAATTAATCGAAAACCCCCAATTTCAACTCGATATTCAAAGTGTTCTTGAGTAATCCTTCAATAATCCAATGAATCTTTATACAAACTTATAATCATATACATATCCCTTCATATAACATGATTATAACGTCCAAAACATCTTATCTCAACACAAAATCGAAATCCAAGGTGTTGAAGAATATTACCTTTGAAGATCCAAACACTTCGATCCGATGAAAACGTGTTAAATCGACTATCCAAGCTTCCCAACGAAATAAGATGATGAAATCCGAATACACAAGTGATTGAGGATAGAAAATACCTCTCTCAAGTCTCTTCGGAACAAGAAGAAGAAGAAGATGAAAATGAGTAAAAATGTCCCTACGAGTACTTAAATCTGCCGGAAGTTACGGCCGTAACTCGGCCCTCTAACGGCCGTAACATTCCAAGTCAACGGCCTTACGGCCGTGGCAGAATCGTGCGGCCGTAGCTAACTCGGCTCGTCAAAGCCTGCCGACAGACTTACGGCCGTAATCTCTGAGTTACGGCGTAACCCGCCTTCGTCAAAAACACCCGTCGATAGCCTTACGGCCGTACCGCACACCTTACGGTCGTAACTCGATTGATACGGCGGTATGCGGCCAACCTTTCGGCGTAACCCGCCCACGTCAAAAATAGCCGGACATCCTTCCGCAACGTACGGCCGTATCCGGCCAAGCCTTACGGCCGTGACTGCCTCGACTTACGGCCGTATGCCGCAACCCTTACGGCCGTAAGTCACCCTTGGTCGACAACACCCGAAATTAACGAACACCACTTACGGCCGTATCTCACCTTCCTTACGGCCGTAACTCACCTTCGGCCAAAATGCCTGGCAAATTTGGACCACTTACGGCCGTAATCGGCCGGCCTTACGGCCGTACTACTGGACTTACGGCCGTATCCCGTAACCTTACGGCCGTAACTCAATGTTGGCCAAGGTGAATAAATCCGATGATTCCGATTCCTCGATACGGTGATGAATGATCCGACAAATCATACGAATGTGGAAATGAACAAGTCTAACACATGCCAAGGAATGATACTCCAAAGACAAGACTACCAATCACGATGATAATGATAATACTCTGCCCGACACTCAAACGGAGATGAAATGACGATCGGTAACTGATACACAGTTACAACATGCCAACATTGAACGCAATTGAGTGATTCATGAATGATGAGTGATTATTAATGAGTGAGAATTACTGAGTGACAAATACAGACTGATAATTACCGAATGAAAATGACTGAGTTACAACCGGGTATTACATACTCCCCCCCTTAAAAGAGTTTCGTCCCCGAAACTAAGGGTCAAACAATTCGGGACAACTCTCCCGCATATTCTCCTCGGTTTCCCAAGTAGCCTCTTCGACTCCGTGTCTAGACCACTGAATCTGACCAAAGGAATCATCTTGTTCCTCAAATGTTTGATTTGCCGCTCCAACACTCGTACAGGACGCTCCTCGTACGGATGATCATCCGCGATCTCGATTTCGTCAAACTGAAGTATGTGAGAGACGTGAAACACATTATGAATTCGGCCCAACAACAGAGGTAAAGCCAATCGATGAGCTAACTCGCTTACTCGATTCAAAATCTCACACGGTCAATGAATCTCGAACTCAACTTCCCCGTTTTCCGAAACGGAAAATACCTCGACTCGGGAATACCTTGACCAAAACGGGATCACCCGTATCGAACTCTAGTGGTCGATGACGATTACCTGCATATGATTTCTGTCGACTCTGAGCAGTCAACAGACGTCTCCTGATCAAAGCTACCTTCTCCCGGGCGGCTAAAGTATATCGGGCTCGGTGCCGATTGACTCTGATGGGTCGTCCCAACACAATGGAGATCGACAACCGTAACAGTAATTGGGCTTCCCGATCCTCTACTAATCGAGGACGCATGCCCTCAACATGTCCTCCACTGTCTGAAAAGTCCTCTCTGATTGTCCGTCGGACTGAGGATGAAAAACGGTAATGATATTAAGCTGAGTTCTCAAAGCACGATGAACTGGTTCCCTAAACGAGACACGAATCGCCCGACACGATCAGAAACAAAACTCTTAGGAGTTCCGTGCAATCTCACTAACTCTCTGCTGAGCAGTTGGGTAAGTCTCTCGGGACCCCACGTATCCTTGATCTCAAGGGAATGAGCTGATTTAGATAGCGATCCATGATCACCCAGATCGTATTCATGCCACGACGACTCGTCGACAAACTTGTGAAGAAATCCATAGAAATGTCTTCCCACTTCCATCCTGGAATAGGAAGCGATATCAGCATACTCACCGGTCGCTGATTTTCAATCTTGACTTGCTAATAGGCTAAACATCTCGAAACAAATTCCGCGACTCCTCGCTACATATTATTCCACCAGAAATGTTGTTTCATATCCTGGTACACCCTGCTAGACCCCGGATGAACCGGATAAGGGGTAGCATGAGCTTCTCTCAAGATCGAGCTCTTCAACTCATCATTCGCCGGTACGCACAACCGATTCTCAAAACTCAAGAGTCCATCCTCGTGGACCACAATTTCAGGGGCTTTCCCCTGTACCACATCCTCGCGGATGAGCAAAGAAATGAATTAACCCTGATTTCCTCCTCAAGTGATGATGAAATCTCTAACATACAAAGCTGTCCCTGAACTTGCTGAAGTCGGACCTCGATCTCGGGTCTAAGGAATTCCTGCTGAAGCTCCTTCTGAACTCTTAAATGAGTAAGCATCTGCTCCTGAACGGACTTACGACTCAAGGCGTCGGCGACAACGTTCGCCTTGCCCGGGTGGTAAAGGATCTCGAGATCAAAATCTTTGATTAGTTCCAACCACCGCCCCTGTCGCATATTTAACTCCTTGTGAGTAAATATATACTTCATTCATTTCATTAATACTCTCATCTCGGTGATTGGTGAATGACTGACAGGTGACGCCATAAAGGTAATGACGCCAAAATTCCAACGCGAAAACCACGGTTGTTAGCTCCGGTCGTGGGTTGGATAATAAATCATCTAATCCGGGGGAACTTCGGATTTACTTAACATCTTTCGGAGGTTGCCAATCTCGGATAGCCTCCGTCTTCTGAGGGTCGACACGAACTCTGTCAGATGAAATTACATGCCCGAGAAAAGTCACTTGGACATCCAGAACTCACATTAAGAAAACTTCCATAAAATTGCTCGCGTCTCAACACTTCGAGAACCTGAAGAAGATGAACCTCGTGTTCCTCTCGGCTAAGAGAATAAATCAAAATGTCGTCGATGAAGACAACAACAACTGATCTAAAAAGTCGATGAAAACCCGATTCATTAACTCCATGAATACTGCAGGTGCAATAGATAGCCCGAACGGCATAATTACGAACTCATAATGACCATAGCGTGTATGAAACGCTGTCCTCGCGATATCCGATTCTCGAATCCGCAACTGGTGATGTCGTGATCTTAAGTCGATCCTGGAAAAAAAATACTGAGGCTCCCTGAAGTTGATCTAAAAGATCATCAATACGGGGTAAGGGATACTACTCTTGATCATTACCCTGATCAACTTCTGGTAATTAATACACACACGAGACGAGCCATCCTTCTCCTTGACAGATCACACTGGTGCTCCTCACGGGGACGCAATCGGTCGGAGATAACCTTTCTCGAACTACTCCTCAAGTTGAATCTTCAACTCTTGCATTACAGTCGGGCCATCCGATACGGTGCCTTCGATAAAGGGAACGCACTTCCAACTCACTCCGAATTCCACTACTCTATGTGAAGGCAACCAGATAACTCGCTCAGAATACATCGTCAATCGATGACAATGATACCACGAATGATTGAACATTTGATTGTCTAGAATGGTCAATCGATAAAAAGAGATACCAATAATGATTGAACAACTCGATTGCCTTAGAAAGGCCAATCGATGAAGATGACACAATGAATGTTTGAATAACTCGATTGCCCTAGAAAGACCAATCAATGAAAATGATACAATGAATGATTGAATAGTTCGATCGCGGAATCTCTCTGCCTCTGTCATAATAAAAATTCTACTGGAACAACGGGGATCACTTCCCTGAAGCACACAATCGACAACCAACGATGGAAAGATAGTGACCAAACGCTAACAATCACTGAGGATAGTATCAAGACGGTTGAACCAACAAATACTGAAAATTACATCGTCCTAAGGTAAGTTCACCACGATTAGATCCATCAACCAATCGCGGTCATTAAGCTTAATTTGGTAAAATTCCAAAAATTCTTCCATCGTCAGGTAGACCGATGGTATGAAGTCCACAAGCAATGGGACTATTCCGAAATAGGTCTATTCAAGCATGATTCGAAAATGAATGAATGCGGTGTACCAGCATCAAAAGGTACACACAAGTTGAAATAAAATTACGAGTATACCTGAAATCATTCGGACCACCGATCGTCGATCCTCCTCATCATATGAATCTGGGACTTGCCGGCCCCGAACCGGACGCTCCGTCGATAAGTACGAGCTCCAACTCTATTTGCTTCCATTGTCTTAAATGACGTTGACAAAGCGATCGATTCAAACGCCGATTGCTTGGGGCACGAGATACGCCGGGCCGACTTGGAGTCCTTTCGCAAAAACGGGCCTTATGTCCAAAATTCCCACAATTATAGCACGTGATAGACGGTTTCGGACACTCGGCTGAAATGACCCATGCCCACAATTAAAACAGTGATGGCCGAATCGGCCGCTCGGGAATGAGGTCCCGCACGATTATGCGCCGTAGAAGGTCGCTCGAAACGATAGGGCTCACACGAGGCTTCTTGAAGGTTGACGACCGCCTTCGGATTGATTACGCCGTTGATTTCTTGTTGACAAATGAAGGTTGTTGTTCAAGACTTTCCTTAGCGGTGGCTCATACGGAAGAGTTCTCTCGATTAATCCGGTCAGTGGCACAATGATGATTGAGCAACCGCACATGGGTCATCATGGATCGCATAAAAGTGAGTGGATCAACCCGAACATCTTCTGATCGAGCCGAGTCCTGGGCACGATTTCCCGGCAACAGTGATTATTCCTCGGGTTTCGCCCGCACCGCGCCTCTTCCGTGCATCTCCTGACAGCTCTCTCCATCTTGAAGTAGGAAGGTCGCATAATGATTATATTACCCGCATGATTATCACGTTATGATTACGTCATGAGATGATGAAAATGAGTATACATGCTCTAACTTAGTGATTATATGAATGATTGACTGAAGTGAGATGAATATCTGATGAAATTCTTGAAATGATTATTTTGAATAACTTAACAAGATTTATAATATGATTATCTAGATCGCAATCGAGTAATGAAATGAATTAAGTGATTAATGAATTAACATGGTCGCCCGATCATTAATCGAGTAATGAAATGAATTAAGTGATTAATGAGTTAACATGATCGCCTTAATCATAATAAATGATGATGTTGAGGATTGTGAAATGATAAATGATGAATGAATGACTATTGCCGTAAATTATACCATGGCGTTAGAAATCTTAAGCTTCTTCCTATTCGATTGGCTCGGCATTTGCACAGTCACACGTGACGCGAAAGTCCAATGATACTAGTCGATGACGATGATTTCAAATGAGACATGACTCGGAAGGTAGTATTCAAAACCACGCTCCGATACCAACTCGTAACACCCCAAACTAGGCGGATATTACAAGGCCGTAGATCCCCAACCTGGGACCCACCAGCAAAAGAAAATGAATGAATTACACAAGATAAATGTAGTACCGAACTACATTACAAAGCAATAATTACTCCGATGAGGAGTTTAGTTACAACACACCAGACAATACCGACATCTTGGTGTATTTTATATGAAGATAAAATACACAACACCGAATGAAACGGAGTATTCAAATGAAAGTCTCATAATGAAAATAAAGGACAATAACATGAATAATCGAAAGATCGGGGCCCCTACTAGTATCACTAGACTCCTCGACATCAACATGCTATTCCCGTGCGTTTGCCTTGCCATGACTAAAAACAAAATCCCCAAACGGGCCATTACAAAGAACAACAATCCTCAAGAGTTGAAAATACACAATCATGATTATATCCGGGTTATGAAATATCCGTCGAAACATACGCAATCAAACATGCTATATGAATCGACTAATCGACGGCTCAAAGGAATGGCGCCACACTACGTCCGGATGGAAATGTGTCCGTGCACAAGCCACCAACGATCAAACACGCGTGGTCTTGTACCTAATCGGGCCTCACGAGCAATCGACTGCAGCACACCCAATGTGAGGCCACCAACCAACACACGACTATAATGTGCCCGACATGAAAATCCTACACATACCAACTGCACGCCAAGATGACCCTAATGCCACAATATGACAAAAGTGACAATGAAAATGAATAATGACTCACCAAGATTGAATGATAGTGACATGAATGATAGCTCAATGAAATGATCGGAACCGCTGCTCCTTATGGCTGAGGTGATTAATTGACAATGATGAGTTTTGATACGATTAATACAATGATGAATGAGTTATGATTATGAATGAACAACGACAAAAGGAATGAATATCCTTTTAACCGAGTAAGAATTAACTTACACAACGCCGGTGACAATTATCCTTCCACGAACAATGTCCTAATTGAGATATCGGTCGCTCGAACAACCTTGAACAATTCAATTACCAACAATCCGTTCAATATACGAATCAAACACGAATATAACGAACTCAAAACGCCAATACGACTAAACCAAGTCCATTGAGGCATTAAATCAAACACGTTGCGTCCGAACTCCGATTGTTTACAATCAAACCTCAATATACCAATATCAAATCCCTCAAGAAAGGTTTCAAACCCACAAAACATCTTCAATACGATTAATAATCCAAAACGAATATCCAAAAACGTGATTATAACGACAATTAATCGAAAACCCCAATATCAACTCGATATTCAAAGTGTTCTTGAGTAATCCTTCAATAATCCAATGAATCTTTATACAAACTTATAATCATATACATATCCCTTCATATAACATGATTATAACGTCCAAAACATCTTATCTCAACACAAAATCGAAATCCAAGGTGTTGAAGAATATTACCTTTGAAGATCCAAACACTTCGATCCGATGAAAACGTGTTAAATCGACTATCCAAGCTTCCCAACGAAATAAGATGATGAAATCCGAATACACAAGTGATTGAGGATGGAAAAATACCTCTCTCAAGTCTCTCTTCGAACAAGAAGAAGAAGAAGATGAAAATGAGTAAAATGTCCCTACCGAGTACTTAACATCTGCTGAAGTTACGGCCGTAACTCGGCCCTCTTACGGCCGTAACTTTCCAAGTCAACGGCCTTACGGCCAGAATCGCCAACTCGTGCGGCCAGAACTCGCCTTCGTCCGAAAGCTCGCTGCACTTACGGCCAGTAACCGCTTCCCGAGTTACGGCGTAACCCGCCTTCAAAAACACCTGTCGACACTTTACGGCCGTACCGCACACCTTACGGCCGTAATCGAATGATACGGCCGTATCCGGCCAACCTTACGGCGTAACCCGCCCACGTCAAAAATAGCCGGACATCCTTCCTCGCGTCAGACGGCCGTATCCGGCCAAGCCTTACGGCCGTACTGCCTCGACTTACAGTAGTATGCCGCAACCCTTACGGCCGTAAGTCACCCTTGGTCGACAACACCCGAAATTAACGAACACCACTTACGGCCGTATCTCACCTTCCTTACGGCCGTAACTCACCTTAGGCCAAAATGCAGGCGGCTGTTGGACCACTTACGGCGTAATCGCCACTTTACGGCCGTACTGGACTTACGGCCGTATCCCGAACCTTACGGCCTTAACTCAATGTTGGCCAAGGTGAATAAATCCGATGATTCCGATTCCTCGATACGACTGATGAATGATCCGACAAATCATACGAATGTGGAAATGAACAAGTCTAACACATGCCAAGGAATGATACTCCAGCACAAGACTACCAATCACGATGATAATGATAATACTCCTGCCCGACACTCAAACGGAGATGAAATGACGATCGGAATCGATACACGCTACAACATGCCAACATTGAACGCAATTGAGTGATTCATGAATGATGAGTGATTATTAATGAGTGAGAATTACTGAGTGACAAATACAGACTGATAATTACCGAATGAAAATGACTGAGTTACAACCGGGTATTACAAATTGTTGTTGCCCGAAATATTTATCCGAAGATGAAATATTGTTGGAATGGACGGACAACAAACAAGGTTGCGGGAGCACTTCCGTGGGGGTGTCGATAAACACAAGATTTGCCAGGTTTGTTAGGCCTGGGCTTGAATGCTCTCGCGAGATGTTATTAATACAAATATTCGTGGATACAAGTATTAATGTGAGAATCTAAGTACAATGAGTGCAAAAAGATCCTATTATCCAGCTCTTGAGCGAAGCTTTGGTGTTCTTGTTCTCAGCCAATCGTCTTCTGTGTGAGAGAGGCTGAGAGAGAAGAAGGAACCGAAAGATAGCTGTTGCCAAGAGTAGGAAAGCCAAGTTGTGTGTAAAATCCCGTGGGTGCTGAAGAGTTTTCCAAGTGCAGGGAGCCTTCTATTTATAGGGGCTGAGATGCCTTGTTTCCTGGCGGGCGATCACCTTTCGTCCAATATAATAATGGGGCGATCGTCTTCAAGTCACATGGTGTAATATTCGGATTTATTACTATGTAATTTACCTGTATTCGAACCCTGTATTATTCGGAATTGTGATCTTGATGATTGGAGTATGATACTTCTTACATTGATATCTTTGTACATAAGTATAACAACATGCAAAATTTCTCATGAAAACTCGTGATAGCGCACGCTAAGAATGTAGCTTAACGCGCGCTATCGAGCTACTACTAGCGCACGCTATGTATGTAGGAGTTGCGTGCGCTAAGCACTCAATTATTGAACTGGACGGCTAGCACATGCGCCAGCCGGGACATGGGTCCAGATAAGATTCCCGCGGACGAACCTGGACAGATTTGGAGTCAACGCTTATTAGCATGCGCTAAGTATTGTATGCTAGCGTGCGCTAATTAGCTAAAGTGCAAAATATTATAAATGAGACAACAACCCATTTTGGCTTACATTTCATTCGTTCATTCTTCATTCTTGAGAGGCTAGAGAGATATAATAATCGTTCTACACACTTAGAACACATCTTATTGATCCTTGTATATTGGTTATCACTTGTGAGTGATCATTGAAGTGGAGTAGCACCTTGGAGTGGCATACAACCAACCGGAGTCGGATTCTACCTTACGGTTCAGTGATTTTCGTCATATTAAGGTATGTTCAACCTATCTCCAGACTTAGAGTTGGATTCTAAAGAATTGGATGATCATGTTTTCGAGATATTGATTTTCATTAGTGAATTATCCAAAGTACATCATGTTTGGAATATTGAGATGAATAGGCCTTAAGTACCTTGATTATGAACATCATGATTCGAATCTTATTACAATGAACAAGTAGAGGAAGCTTCTATCATTGGTAATCCAAATCTAGTAGATGACTTCATAGCAATCATGGACTTGACTTTAACATCATTATTGTTAGATGAATCTAAGGGAATGATCATGGAAGGATTTATTTTGTATAGATGGAACATTATTCAAACTTCAGAGTGATAGTTTTCATTGATATAAAGGGTTGATATCAACCGCTAAGCCTTCCGAATTATCGCATGAAGAATGGTATTTGAAATGGAATATGGTTTTATAATAGTATACATATTCTTGAATCCGAAGTTGTTGTTATCCGTAAGATCATTCATAGCCGTATAAACATGATATTCATGGAGGTAACATGAATTTACACTGAGGATTTCATTTGGTTTGATCATGTTAAAGTCCGTTTACTGCCCAGTAGTAAACTGCCATGCACAGTTAGCGCACGCTAAGCTATGTAGATTAACGTGCGCTATCGAGCATGAGTTAACGTACGCTACGTTTGGTACTTAACGTACGTTAGGCCATCAGACGAGTCAGTCGGCTGATCAGTGAGGTACTGACCATGCATAGTTAGCGTACGCTAGGCTTTGTTGTTTGCGTGCGCTATCGAGCAGACTTAACGCACGCTACACAGAGTACTTAGCGTGCGGTAAGAAGTTCAGACAGATTCCATTTTATGAGCTTTTGGCCATAAATCGAATTGTTAGACATTCGTATGACGTGAGATAAATACTATATTATTTCTTTTGTTAAGGTTTGAGCTTGTTACGTGATTGATTGAGGGGGGGACGACCTTCGAGTGTTCGTTTTCGTGGAAGTATTGTTCTTGTCTTCAAATCGAGGCAAGTACCTTATTTGTTTTATGTATTGATGTTATACATATTGTCGTGCATGTATGACGTTGTTGTCTTTCCACCTCATGTTGGTCCGACGGGATCATCGGGGGATCTATGCTAGCATGCGCTGGATCATCAGACGGGTTTTTCCACCACGGGTTGGTCTGACGGGATCATCGTGGGTTCTAGGCAGTGAACGCTGGATCGTCGGAATTACCATGTGTATGATATCATGTTGTGATTATCAGTTGTGTATATTATGTATGAGTTTCTCGCAGGAGAAGACTCGTTTGACATTTTATCATTTACGTTATTATTATTCTGCGTGTGACGTTGAATAATATGTTGTGGTACTTGTACTAGCATCGTTGTGATAACCCCTTCGGGGGTGAACATTTTGTTTATGTTCAGGATCCAGGAGAGCGGGGAAACAACCACTGGAGCTGCATGACGACGAGGGTGCAGAGTGATGTTCCGGCCGGGTTATTGGTTATTTCAATAAGTACTCGAGTACGAAGTCATTTATGATGAATTTGAATTTGCTGATGTATTATTAAGTTTCTGTTGAACAATTGTATTTTCAGTATTTGGTCAGAACCGTTGTATCTTAAATCCATTATTTTCATTCGTTAGTACCTCTTAATGTCTGTTCAATTCTTCAGCCTTGTAAATCCTTATGTAAAGGATTTACGGCGCTGTAATATTCCTGAATACATCGGGGGTGTTACAGAATATGGTATCGGAGCTAAGATTATGGATATCTTGGCCGTTGGGTTAAAATAGGGGTCATTTATGTCTTTTGAGGTAACTGGCCGCGAATAACATCACTGTACTGCCTACGTCTTCGTGGGGGCGGTGGTTGTAAGATCCTGAACTCTATCTCATCTTTTACATGTCATATTCCTTTGTACTTGAGCATTTGAATGGTATTGTTCCCGGTATATTGAGTATTTGTGCTTACAGTATGTTGAGAGGCGGACGTGGACGTGGTCGCGGTCGTGGATGCGGACGAAGAAATGCTGAAAGGGAAGCGTCGCCTTCAAATCAAGCCAGTCATAGCTCAGGCGAGCCACAATGATCTATCAATAACGAACCGAAACCTGCTGTACCAGAGATCCTTCGTCAAGTTGTGAACCAGATGACTCAGTTCGCCCAAGTCGTGGACCAAATGCAAGTGGCGGTGGGACTACAGCAGGGAGAGAGACAGCAAGGGATCCCAGACATGGGAAATCGAGGTGACCGGTGGCTGCAGGAGGTGGCGAAGATGCAACCACCCAAATTCGACGGTATTTCTGAGACTCCCACCTGGGACCATTGGTTGAAGGAACTGGAGAAAATCTTTGCCTAATTAATCGCCTGCACGAGGAGAGCCTCTATCGCTCAATATTTTCTCGATAGGGAAGCGTCCCGAATGGTGGGAAGCCATCCGGCCTGTAGACCATGATGCCGATTGACAGAGTTTAGATTGATGATGGAAGCTCGATTGCCCTCGTCCCGTGAGGGAATCCAAAGTTCGGGAGTTTTTCTCCGCTCGCCTTCGATGTGCCGATCCTGCAATTAAGACGTTTAACCAAGAAATTGGCATTTGTTCGACATCCGGTCGTAATGCATGCGTAAATGATGATCCATTTCGATATGAGGATGAAACCGTAAATCCAGAGGTGCATGTCCGGTTTTGAATGTACCACACTCCGTCAATACCAGGATAAGGCGTTGGCGTATGAGATCAAGGAAGCGGCTATGGAGAAATTTTCTAATCCAAGAAGCGAAAATCTCTCGTACTTTTACAGAGCACAAGAACAATGGGGCCCGTAAGGCCCAGTCATCACTTCACTCTTTCAAGAAACCTCCGCACCCAGCTAGGAGCGGAAAGAACTTCGGAGCGACATCAACTATTACCGATGTTACCAGAAATGCTTTAATCGCGCCCAGACGGCACTATCGACGGAATTGCCCCCTACCCGTGACTTGTTTTGATTGTGGTCGAGAGGGACATCGTGCGGTGTTCTGTGAAGAGGCCGCAAAGTCTTTAGAGCCCGTACACCACAAATCCCGTAGGAAGCCGATTCAATGACGCAAAGAAAGTGTTTAGATGCCTCAGAATTTTGGCCGTGGACGAGGCAGAGGACAATGGGACCAAAAGGGGACATCGAGTGCCGGATCTGCTCCCCCACGTCTGTACGAGATGAGGAGGACAGATTTATCGTGATGTCATTGCCGCATCGTGCACTCGGCCCATCCTTTCCCCAGATTAGCGTTTTATTCGATACAGGAGCTACGCATACTTTTATATCTTTGTCTTGTGTAAATCGTTTGAATATTTCTGGTTTTCATACTTGTGAACCTTATGTTGTTGGTTTACCGAGTGGAGAGAGGATTGTCGGGAACTTAGAAACTAGAAATTTCCCTGTCTCATTTGGAGGGAGAGAGTGGCTCTCAAATTTGATTGTAATAGAAATGCAAGGAGACGACCTGATACTCGGAGACGATTGGCTTAATCGATATGGAGCAATTGTAAACTACCGAAGGAGGAATGTCTCGCTGATCGCTGACGATGGTTCCAGAATTTTGTTTGAGGGATGGAAACCAGGAAGCTCAGAAAAGTTGATTAAGGCGATGAAAGCTGTCAAATTGTTGAAACAAGGTTGTACCGGATAATGGTGTTATGCAATGAAGAAAGAAGACGAAATTACGGAACTTTCATCCATTCCTGTTGTGAACGAATTTCCAGATGTATTTCCTGACGAGTTACCTGGACTACCTCCACGAAGGGATGTAGAATTTACCATTGAGCTGGAACCCGGAGCTACACCAATTTCTAAGGCGCCGTATCGTATGGCACCTACTGAGATGTACGAACTGAAAAAGCAGCTGGAGGAGTTACTGGACAAAGGCTATATTCAGCCAAGCGTTTCGCCCTGGGGAGCGCCAGTTCTTTTTTTCCGAAAGAAGGATGGATCGCTTCGACTATGTATTGACTATCGAGAGCTGAACAAGATGACGATTAAGAACAAGTATCCGTTGCCACGGATTGATGATCTGTTTGACCAGTTGCAAGGGGCAACAGTATTCTCTAAAATCGATTTGAGATCAGGATATCATCAGCTGAGGATTAAGGAATCTGATGTTCCGAAATCAGCATTCAGAACTCGCTACGGACACTATGAGTTTGTAGTGATGCCGTTTGGTCTCACTAATGCACCTGCTGTATTCATGCAGTTGATGAACCGATTGTTCATCGAATTTTTGGATAAATTTGTGGTCGTGTTCATTGATGACATTCTAGTGTATTCTAAGAGCCCGGAAGAGCATGCTCAGCATTTGCGGACTGTATTGGAACTTTTGAGAAGCGAGCAATTGTACGCCAAACTCTCTAAGTGTGAATTTTGGCTGAAGGAAGTAATGTTCCTCGGCCATGTGCTATCAGCTAAAGGAGTCCAAGTAGACCCTCAAAAAATCGAAGCAATTATGGATTGGAAACCTCCAAAGAACGTGAAAGAAGTCTGAAGCTTCTTAGGACTTGCTGGGTATTATCGTCGATTCGTGGAAGGGTTTTCTAAAATTTCCCGCCCACTTACTCGACTCTTGAAGAAAACTCATTGAGTGGAACAAGTCGTGTCAGACTAGTTTTGATGAGTTAAAGAAGAGATTGACGACGGCACCGATTCTATCACTTCCACAGGGAACTGGGGGATTTATAGTTTACAGTGATGCTTCGAACCAAGGACTCGGGTGCGTATTGATGCAGAATGACAAGGTGATCACTTATGCGTCACGACAGCTGAAACCTTATGAAGTGAATTACCCAACACATGATTTGGAGCTAGCAGCAGTAGTTTTTGCTTTGAAGATCTGGAGGTATTATCTGTACGGGACTCACTGTCAGATCTTTATGGATCACAAGAGTCTCAAGTACATCTTCAGTCAGAAAGAGTTGAACATGCGGCAAAGAAGATGGTTAGAACAGATTAAGGACTATGACTTGGAGATTTTGTATCATTCAGGCAAAGCGAATGTAGTGGCCAATGCACTCAGCCGCAAGCCTGTTTCTATTCAGATGCTGGAGACTCTGACCTCCCAACTTAGCCTTCAACGAGAGATGATTCGAGAAGGAATTGAAGTGTGGTTACAAAGAGTCCAAGGACAACTGTGCGTGATGGAAATAACTTCATCATTAACCAAAGAAATCAAATCTAGACAGGCAGATGATCCTCTGATGATTCGGTTATGTGATGAAGTGATCAAAGGAAAGGCCCCCGGATTCATAATTCATGATGATGGAGTTTTGAGATTCCAGAACCGACTCTGTGTTCCCGATTTCGATGTTCTGAAGCAGACGATTATGAAAGAAGCTCACAGTTCGCCCTATTCTATCCACCCAGGCACCAGTAAGATGTATAAGGACCTGAAGCAGAATTTCTGGTGGGGCAACATGAAGAAAGATGTAGCGGACTATGTTTCGAAATGCTTGACTTGTCAGCAGGTTAAGATCGAGCATCAACGGCCTGCCGGAATGTTGAAGCCACTCCCGATTCCTGAATGGAAGTGGGAGGACATATCGATGGACTTTATCACTAGTATGCCAAGAACCAGGACAGGAATGAACATGATTTGGGTGATAGTTGATCGTTTAACCAAATCAGCTCATTTTCTAGGCATTAAGGATACGTGGGGACCAGAGAGGTTGGCACAAGTATTTATTTCGGAGATAGTTCGATTGCATGGTACGCCGAAGACCATTATTTCTGATCGAGATGGCCATTTTTTGTCTCACTTTTGAAAAGCAGTTCATAAGGCCTTGGGGACCGAATTGAACTTCAGTACAGCTTATCACCCGCAGACTGACGGACAATCCGAGAGGACCATTCAAACGGTGGAGGATATGCTGAGGGCTTGTGCCTTAGATTGGTCAAACGATTGGGAAGTTCATCTACCATTGATTGAATTTACCTACAACAATAGTTGGCATGCTTCCATTAAGATGGCACCATTCGAGGCACTATACGGTAGGAGATGCAGATCGCCCCTATGCTGGGACAATTCGTCAGACTTGATCAGAACAGAACCAGAGTTGATCGTGCAGACCCGAGAAAAGATAGCCTTGATTCGTGAAAGGCTGTTGACCGCCCAGAGTCGCCAGAAATCTTACGCAGATGTACGTCGTCGCCCATTGGAGTTTAGTACTGGAGACCACGTACTTTTGAAAGTTTCTCCTACTCGGGGAATCTTTCGTTTCGGAAGGAAAGGAAAGCTGATTCCGAGATGTATCGGACTATTTGAGATCCTTGAGGGAGTTGGAGAGTTGGCATACAGATTAGCATTGCCGCCGTCATTGTGCCATGTTCATAACGTGTTCCACGTATCCCAGTTATGGAGGTATATACCAGATGCCAGTCATATCATTGATTTCGGCAAGATCGAAGTCGCGCAGTATGGGACGTTTGAAGAAAGACCGGTCAAGATACTCGAGAGTCGAGTTAAGCAGTTGAGGAACAAACCAATCATTTTGGTCAAAGTTCAATGGTCACGTCACGGAATGGAATAAGCCACATGGGAAACGGAAGCTGGTATGAAGTCCAGATATCCCGAGTTATTTTTGTCTTGAGTTTCGGGATGAAACTCCTTTTTAGTAGGAGAGTATGTAATATCCGGATTTATTACTATGTAATTTACCTGTATTCGAACCCTGTATTATTCGGAATTGTGATCTTGATGACTGGAGTATGATATTTCTTACATTGATATCTTTGTACATAAGTATAACAATATGCAAAATTTCTCATGCAAACTCGTGATAGCGCACGCTAAGAATGTAGCTTAATGCGCGCTATCGAGCTACTACTAGCGCACGCTATGTATGTAGGAGTTGCGTGCGCTAAGCACTCAATTATTGAACTGGACGGCTAGCACATGCACCAGCCGGGACATGGGTCCGGATAAGATTCCCGCGGACGAACCTGGACAGATTTGGAGTCAACGCTTATTAGCATGCGCTAAGTATTGTATGCTAGCGTGCGCTAATTAGCTAAAGTGCAGAATATTATAAATGAGACAACAACCCGTTTTGGCTTACATTTCATTCGTCCATTCTTCATTCTTGAGAGGCCAGAGATCTATAATAATCCTTCTACACACTTAGAACACATCTTATTGATCCTTGTATATTGGTTATCACTTGTGAGTGATCATTGAAGTGGAGTAGCACCTTGGAGTGGCATACAACCAACCGGAGTCGGATTCTACCTTACGGTTCAGTGATTTTCATCATATTAAGGTACGTTCAACCTATCTCCAGACTTAGAGTTGGATTCTAAAGAATTGGATGATCATGTTATCGAGATATTGATTTTCATTAGTGAATTATCCAAAGTACATCATGTTTGGAATATTGAGATGAATAGGCCTTAAGTACCTTGATTATGAACATCATGATTCGAATTTTATTACAATGAACAAGTAGAGGAAGCTTCTATCATTGGTAATCCAAATCTAGTAGATGACTTCATAGCAATCATGGACTTGACTTTAACATCATTATTGTTAGATGAATCTAAGGGATTGATCATGGAAGGATTTATTTTGTATAGATGGAACATTATTCAAACTTCAGAGTGATAGTTTTCATTGATATAAAGGTGTTGATATCAACCGTTAAGCCTTCCGAATTATCGCATGAAGAATGTTATTTGAAATGGAATATGGTTCTATAATAGTATACATATTCTTGAATCCGAAGTTGTTGTTATCCGTAAGATCATTCATAGCCGTATAAACATCATATTCATGGAGGTAACATGAATTTACACTGAGGATTTCATTTGGTTTGATCATGTTAAAGTCCGTTTACTGCCCAGTAGTAAACTGCCATGCACAGTTAGCGCACGCTAAGCTATGTAGATTAACGTGCGCTATCGAGCATGAGTTAACGTACGCTACGTTTGGTACTTAACGTACGTTAGGCCATCAGACGAGTCAGTCGGTTGATCAGTGAGGTACTGACCATGCATAGTTAGCGTACGCTAGGCTTTGTTGTTTGCGTGCGCTATCGAGCAGACTTAACGCACGCTACACAGAGTACTTAGCGTGCGCTAAGAAGTTCAGACAGATTCCATTTTATGAGCTTTTGGCCGTAAATCGAATTGTTAGACATTCGTATGACGTGAGATAAATCCTATATTATTTCTTTTGTTAAGGTTTGAGCTTGTTACGAGATTGATTGAGGGGGGGACGACCTTCGAGTGTTCGTTTTCATGGAAGTATTGTTCTTGTCTTCAAATCGAGGCAAGTACCTTATTTGTTTTATGTATTGATGTTATACATATTGTCGTGCATGTATGTCGTTGTTGTCTGTCCACCTCGTGTTGGTCCGGCGGGATCATCGGGGGATCTATGCTAGCGTGCGCTGGATCATCGGACGGGTTTTTCCACCACGGGTTGGTCTAACGGGATCATCGTGGGTTCTAGGCATTGAACGCTGGATCGTCGGAATTACCATGTGTATGATATCATGTTGTGATTATCAGTTGTGTATATTATGTATGAGTTTCTCGTAGGAGAAGGCTCGTTTGACATTTTATCATTTACGTTATTATTATTCTGCGTGTGACGTTGAATAATATGTTGTGGTACTTGTACTAGCATCGTTGTGCTAACCCCTTCGGGGGTGAACATTTTGTTTATGTTCAGGATCCAGGAGAGCGGGGAAACAATCACTGGAGCTGCATGACAACGAGGGAGCAGAGTGATGTTCCGGCCGGGTTTATTTGTCTGTTGTTTATTGGTTATTTCAATAAGTACTCGAGTACGAAGTCATTTATGATGAATTTGAATTTGGTGATGTATTATTAAGTTTCTGTTGAACAATTGTATTTTCAGTATTTGGTCAGAACCGTTGTATCTTAATTCCGTTATTTCCATTCGTTAGTACCTCTTAATGTCTGTTCAATTCTTCAGCATTGTAAATCCTTATGTAAAGGAATTACGGCGCTGTAATATTCCTAAATACATCGGGGGTGTTACACATGGGTTGTCTGCCTAAAGTCCAAGGCTGTTGCTGGCAGCCAGCTGTGCAGTCCAATGAGGAGCCAGCACGCGTCCGGGGTCACTGTCACGGGCGGTCCTACTGACACCTTTCGGCGGGCCTGTCGGCTGGTGGAAAGATGCTGACAGGCTGTGGTCAATGATCCGTGAAATGCGGATCTTGTCTCGGCTCTGCACATGGGTTCTGTCTTGGGCTTCGGCCTCCACCGACTGGATGATGATCGGCTTCGAGCGGCATGGGACGGTCGTCATTGGTAGGTCACCAGGGTTCGGCATCGGTCGGTCACCAAGGGTCGATCGTCAAGTGCCGAGAGATGATCGTCTGCTAGTCGGCCACCAGGAGTAGATCGCCAAGTACCGAGAGACGATCGTCTTAGATGTCGATCGCTCGGCACCGGGACTTGTCCTGGGACCTTCGGTCGGCCGATCTACCTTGTCTGCTCGGCTATGGCTAGGACGCCTGGCCTCTGGGGCGATCGCCGGTCGAAGAGTATAGTTCTTGACACAACATCGGGATAGAGCAAGGAGAACAATAGGTCTTTCCCAAGCCCTCTATATAGATAAAATCTTAAAGCGATTTAAGATGGATGATTCTAAAAGAGGGTTCCTACCAATGCGACATGGAATAAAACTCACCTTGAAGATGTGTCCTCAAAGTGAGGAACAACGCAAGGAAATGAGTAATATACCATATGCTTCGGCCGTGGGTAGCCTTATATATGCTATGTTGTGTACAAGACCTGACATCGCGCATGATGTAAGCGTGGTGAGTAGGTTTCAGGCAAACCCAGGTAGGGAACATTGGACTGCTGTAAAGAACGTTCTCAAGTACTTAAGAAGAACTAGAGATATAGTTCTTATGTATGGCGGTGGAGAATTGGATGTGGTGGGATTCACTGATTCGGACTTCAAAGGACTGAAGGACGACTCGATGTCTACTTCTGGCTACATATTAACTCTTAATGTAGGATCAGTATCTTGGCGTAGTGCCAAGCAAAGCACGACTGCTGATTCCACCTGTCAGGCTGAGTATCAAGCAGCCTCGGAGGCTTCCAAGGAAGGGTTCTGGATTAAGAAGTTTCTGGGAGAACTTCAGGTGATACCATGTCTTTGAGTCATTTGTTCTACTTTGCGACAATGACGGAGTCAGAAGCGCAGCCAAGGAGCCGAGGTTTCACAATGACACCAAACATATTGAGAGGAAGTATCATCTCGTAAGAGAATTTGT
Organism: Orobanche coerulescens; assembly: GCA_033398695.1. NCBI lineage: Eukaryota > Viridiplantae > Streptophyta > Magnoliopsida > Lamiales > Orobanchaceae > Orobanche > Orobanche coerulescens. Next base: position 136,766,587 of record CM065806.1, on the reverse strand, counting down.
TCACAAGAGATACATTGTCTTTGCCTGAGTAGACTCGGCCGACAACGTCGCCGATCCACTGACCAAGCCACTTTCTCAGACTAGCTTGGAGCGTCATCTAGAGAACATGGGTATTAGATACCATAGTGTGTGGCATTGAGTGCAAGTGGGAGATTGTTAGGAGTATGCCCTCGAATGCCACTTAGAGGTTGTTGAGTGAGGGCATTATATTTGTAATTATGTAAACTATTTATATAAGGCAAATGAATATTTCTTTATTTACTGGTAGTTACTGGCGTTCCTAACTCGTAAATATACATGTAGAAACTAGTCCGTGTATTTGAAAGCAAAACGGTCCACTCCTTATTGGATAAGGGGGTCGGCACTGGAAAGGTTTATAGCTCAAATACTTAATCGTTCGCAAGTCGATGAAACTTGACTGGGCGTTAAGTTTATGTGAAGACTTGTATGACATGTTCTTTGACAAGGAGAGTGCCTGTCGAACACTAAAGGTTAGTGGGAGCACACGTTATAGGTATGCTAATTAGATTAGTATACTCGAACCGACTCACCCTCGATACGTCACACGGATTTCACTCCGGGACAGTCAATGATCGAATCGAAAGGTTGTGATAGGTATTCGCGAACCTTCGAATTGCGGATTTAGTAGGGATGTGCTTGTGACGTCAAGATTTTCATTAGAGTAGTGCGACCCTATAAACCGGAAGGCGGGGGTCAACCTCGACGTGCATCTTGATGGGCAAGTAGCAGGTCCTACTGAATACCAACATATAATTCTTTCTCCTGTTAGTGAACAGGTTATATGTCCTATGCGGTTATTGGCAGATGAGATCATAAGTCTTTGGCCAAAGCATTGGAGCTAGTTGTATTAGATACACGACAGCTCAATGATCTCGATTTGCATTAACGCATGTATAGCGTCAAGTACAGATAGGGTTTGGTACCGTGACCTATAACTTGATCGGGACATTTGAAAGAAGGGTTTATACATTTCTTGGTATTCACGATGAATGGTTCTTGAATGATCCCAATCATTCGTTCTCGATCGAGTGCAGTGTAGGCCACCAGGCTGGCTAGGTGGTGCTACTACTCTTTGGTTCCTCTCATTGCTGACTGAGACGGACCTACCGAGTCGCGTATTAGGATTGACGACGGAATGAATCGAGCTTAATCTCTCATTATAAATATTAGATATTGGATATCTAATTTATTAGACATTGGATGTCTAAATTGAGTTTGGGACATTGGATGTCTAAATTAATTTATTGGATAAATTAATTTACGGCCTAATAAATTAAATATATTACTGGGTGATTAATTTAATTCATGAATATAATTATTTCTTGGAGAAATTAATTATGTTATTTTGTATTTGATATGATTAATTAATTGGATTAATTAAACGACACAAATACATCGGAACGGAATAGGAGTTTATCTGTTTGGACTCATGGGAGTCCGAAACGAACTGAACTCGTCCCGGCTCCTTCTAGATGGCCATCCCATTTTTCCTCCTCTTTCCTTTGGTCATAGTCTTCACCTTAGTTGGTGGATGACTTGAATTATCAAGGGAACAAGATCTTTTAATTAATTCATTTTAATTATTTGGTCTTGATTTGGGAGGATTTTATGGGGAATAAAATGAAGACTCTCATCACTTGTTTGAACAAGCTTCCAAACGTGAGGATAGAGAGGGAGAGAGAGAGAGAGAGACTTTGAGTTTAACACTCATCTTCATCTTCTTCATTCACTTCTTCTTCATTTTTCTTGGAGAAAAATTGAGAGAAAATTATTGAGAGATATATTATGCACTTAGAGTGTAGTAATAAAAGCTTCATCACTTGATTCTAGCCGTAACCTTAGAGGTTAATTGAGTGTTTTTGTTCCGATCGTCTTTCCGGCACGTGGCAAGTAGAGACGCGGTGTTTTCGGTGTTGGATCTTTCAAGGGCTTGGAGCGGATTGAACTCGTAGAGATCAAACTAAAGCTTGGGGAATAGCTCAAGAGAAGGTTACCATTTGATCAACGGACTTCAAGGGTTAGTTTCTTACGAATCTTGTTTTTCGTTTACATATTCGTATTACATAGCTCGATCGATCCTCGTAGGGATTCGGATCGAATTAATTTTCGTTTTACCGCTTTCGTTGGGCCTTCGTTTTAGGCACCGAATCCCAACAACACCATATCCTTCAGATCATCGATCTCCTCGATCTCATCGATTCAAGGAAGACCCAAATCTGAACTCACTGCTCCTCCTCGGCTGTCCTCACTTCTGGCTCCCGAAGCCTGATAGGACCCCTTGGATGAATTACAGAATGGAGTAACAAAATATCTCGAGGCCCATGAGCTCTCTCGAGATCTACTGGAACCAGAACTCCTGCAGTATTTCTGAAGGTGTCCCTACCTCGCACACAGAAAACAATCAACGGCCGGCACTATACAATGAGTACTAACGTGCCCCGCTGAATCATAGTTAAAGCAAACAACAGTTAAACTCGTTGCCTAAGAAGAAGATGATTTCCCAGCACGAAGACGACTAGAAAATGACCTCTTGGATGTCGGAGCTCGATGTCCTTCTGATCGAACCGGCATCCTAGTCCTCTCACCAGAAGAAACTGAAGGGTGCCTCCGAGCAAGCTCCTTTATCAAAAGCTCTGCTCCAATAGCCTTCTCGATGAATTCACCAAGCGAGTTACAATTGTGGTTGAACAACTGCATCCTCAACTGGGGGTTTAGCCTCTTGCTAAAATACTTGATCTTATCCGCTTCAGTACGGATAACAGATGAAGCAAATTGAAGAAGTCCCTGAAACTTCTCAGCAATAACAATAACACCCTTGTCCGTGACGTATTCGGGATTCAAAATCTCTGACAGCTTGGCTTCACGAAGTGGATCCGGATAATACCTCTCTAACATGAGAGTCTTGAACTCGCTCCAAACACAATCACGATCGGTGGGTTTTACAGAAAGCCACCAAGAATAAGCGCCCTTACTCAGATAGTAAGCCGCAATTGCCACCTTACTCTCCTCCGGACACTGAACCACGTCGAAGGGTTTATCAAAATGTTCAAGCCAATGAACAAAGTCAGTTGGTTCCGACGAACACTCAATAATAGGCGGCCTGTGACGAGAGATATCGCTAAAAATCTGACTCACTCCCCCAGTCTCCCCATGGAACGACACCTGGAATCCCTGTTGTGGTGGACCACAAATCATCGAGGCCTGCATGGTCTCCACTATGCCCCTCATAAGAAAGGAAGAGTCGACGTGTCCACTCTCAATCTGATCGATTTCTTGAGTATGACGTCCCGAAGGAGAATCGGTTGCGTAGGTAGCACTACCGGCCAAACTCTGATCCATCTCGGTATCCGCAAGCGCATAAACATGAGGTTCTGAGTTTCGGCCTGCTCAATAACCTCTACCCCCTCTGCCACGTCCTCGGATTCCTCTTTCCATACTGAAAAAATAGCGTTTGATCATGATCAAGGCTCAAATACGCCTCACCGGCCAATCCAGAATGCTAATCCAATAGTCAAACACGAGTATACATACTCAACAAATCAATAATCACATCAACCATGCTAATCATAGCCAACATAGAGCCCACACGCTCCAAAAGAAATATTCATGAATCAATTGCAACACTAATGTTATATACAGGTTTCAACAAAACATGTATACTCAATGACATAATGAATGTATGAACATAAAGAGAATCGAGTCCTTACACAGGTCATACGAAGCTTCGAGGTCTTGCAATACTAGTCTTCACTAACGACGACTCGATGAAAGAATGACTCATACAGTCGTCCAACTATCACGACTCACAAAACCCGACTATCCAGATTGTCATAACCTGACAACCCCACTACTACCGCGTCGGTAGAGCCAAATAACTCACATATCAGGGTATCTCACAACCCAATGCTCTGATACCATCTTCTGTAACACCCAAAGTCCCATTGGGTCATTACAGTGCCGTGGACCCCACACCAGGAGATCCACCAGACGAACACGACCAAAATACAATAAACTGACCAAAAGGGGAATCTCAGTCCCTACTATGACATCCGACATAATATTCCGATATGGAATTTCAACGACAAAAGTGGGCCTACATGACCAAAATAAAAATACAACAACATCCACGAGTCTTGCTCGGATAATACAAAATGACAACAACTGACAAAAATGGAGTACTCCAAACGGTCTGACTGACATGAACACCAAAACATCTCGGACTAGTATCGCTCGAATGCCTCGTCACCAACGTCATGCCCCTGTGTCTCAACTCTCTCCTCGCAAACACCTAAAATATGAAAACATGTTCCGCCCCCACGGGGTCAGTCATCCAGATAATGAATATCAAATACATGCACAACATGATATGCATCCAAGGCAGAATAAACAGTACAACAATGGTAATACGAGATACGCACAAACCAAAGTAAGAACTGAGCATTCATGAAATACTATGTCCCCGGCATACAATCAATACCTGCTCAACAGGTTAGAACATAAGTGCCCAATGGCGAATCATCAATATAGAACATAACCAAAACATTACCCGAAGGTAAACTAAACCAACGCTGAAATAAATACGACTCACAATGCCCGAAGGCTCCAACGATAATACCGATACATCACAATGGTCTGAAAGCCCTCAGCCGAAGCTGCCACAATATCACGATGGTCTGAAAACCACTCAGCCAAAGCTGCCAATCATCACAATGACCTGAAAGCCGAACAGCACGAAGCTGTATATCATCACAATACGGATCTCAAAGAAACAAACCCGACTATCGAACATACCCCTCGGCGTATGAACAACCAGTCGCAAATCTTTGGACATATCTAATACAACATGGACTATGAACGACCAAAATAATAAGGCTCAAGAGGGACATCATAGTACGTCCGATCCGGAAATGTGTCCGTGCACATGTCCACCCCGTATACGGAATCTAGGATATACGTGGGACAATGTACCTAATTAGCCTCACGAACTATGTCTCGTGTGCACGGTCCAATGCGGAAACATCCACGCATGACCATCGTGTGCCTGGATAAATATCCTACACCTGACAATTCGGCACGCAAATATGATTCCAGATATGTAACGATGCAACATGACAACGAAACTCAAAGGATAACACATCCAATACGAGTCAAAAGACTCACCAAAGTGAACGATGACACACGGATAATGAAAGATCGACACGACCAACAATTTCCAAAACAACCATCCTGGGATCACAATCCCTAAGGACCGATTAACGCGATCAAAAATCACAACACAACAAACATGGAATCCTCAACCCTCAACGATCACAAAATTACCGAGTTTACAAGAATGATAGTGTGCTGCCTTGAGTCGGCCAACACGACAACAATAACTCACGGATGGGCACCATCCTCGGCGATCCCAATTCAAATACCTCGACTGCCTTAGAATGGCCAATCGATAATGACACGACGGATGGGAACTCTCTTCAATAATCCCAATTCAATACCTCGATTGCCTTATAATGGCTCATCGACAACAACGACACAACAGATGAGAACTATCCTCGATAATCCTAATTCAATAACTCGATTACCTTATAACGGCCAATCGATAACAACGATACAACGGATGGGAGATGTCTTCGATAGTCCCAATTCAACACATCGATTTCCTTAGAACGGCCAATCAATAACAACAATACCACGAATGTCTCGGCACCTTTAATCAATTACCGATACAAAGATGATAATCGAATACGTCAATGCATTTAATCGGCCAATACAACATCAATAACTAAGCACCAATATCAATAACAATGATCACAACTATGTCTTAAATCGACATCAATATCAACAACAACAATCGATACATCGATACCGCGAACCAGCTATCGACAACAATATTACCAACAAGTATCGCAATGCCTTGAACCGGCCATTTACGAACAACAATAACATGTGGCATAATTTGCCGAAGGGTATCGTATCAAACAATCCCCTGATATCAACAAAATCATAAAGAGACCAAGTCTCGAAATGATACACACATTCATACACATACATGATAACATTAATCTCATTGACTAGTACAAGTATAAAACTTGCCTCAAACCGAAGGCGAGAAAGTCCTTCCACGATCAACGTCCTCCCACGAAACAACGAACGGCGTCTTCCGACGATCACAAACACTCGAACAACCTTGAATGAAATACAATTCATTCAATAACACAAAATCAATAGAAAGCAACACCAAAACAATCTTGATTCAACCACAAATCGGTTAAACTCCACCAACGAATATCATAGTTCTCAACTATGAATTCTAACATCCTCCAACACCTCAATGATCTATTAACATGATCATTACGTTCTTAACACTTGTCAAGTCAATTCAACAAGAATCACTTAAGAACAATCATCAAAATAAACTTCTCAAAATGATAATATCACTAATATCATCATCAATACCCCAAGAACATCATCATCTCAACAAACATGATGTCTAAACAATAATCTATCACCAATTCATCATGAATTCGGATTAATAAACAAGATTAAATCAACCATTGTAAGATTATGATAATCATTACATAATTCCTTACTAAAATGGTTATAATCCCTCCAAAAATACAAATAACAACAACAATCGTATCAAGACTATGTTAACCATATAGCAATCTTAACATAATCCTTCCTAGACGTGATATAACCTCCTAAACATTCTAAAACATCAAGAACAACTCCTCCTCAAGACAAAATCATCATGTTCTTCATCACAAGTTATAAAAACTCATCAAGAATCATGATATACTCCAACAATCAATCAATACCCGATGAAAACAACAACAACGACATCATCATATTCGGAAATCACTTGAAGAACAAAAGATTAAGAGAACTTACCAATGAAGAACAAGAAGAACTCTCCAAACACCAAAGGAGCACCAACAATCTTCCAACTCCAAGCTCTAAATCAAGTTATGATGATCAAAAACAAGACGGAAGGGGCTAAATATCAAGAACAAGTCCACAGGGACGATTCTAGGGAGAGAAAAATGATTTTGGTTCGTGAAGAAATGAAATACGAAACCAAGTTATATAATCTGACAAACACGTTACGTACGCTATACAACATGCATAACATACTTAAGGAAAATTACGTACGCTATATTCTAAACTTAGCGTACGTAATGCTAGTCCAGAACCGCCTGACCAACAATACGAAGACCTTAACGTACGTAAAGAACCACGCTTTACGTACGTTAACAAGCTACATGGATAACGTACGTAAGCAGCACACCCTAATGTACGTAAAGATCCGTTGACTGCAATAGTGAGATCTGATCGAAAGATTCCCGGCCCTACCAGCCGAAAGTTGACTCCGATGAAGGTTCCCTCCACCTACCTCTCATTACTTACGTAAACATATAGGTTTAATGTACGTAATATCCATCACATAGCGTACGTAATGCTACCCATGTAGCGTACGCTATGGCTAGTATACTTAGCCAAAAAATCCAAACTCTCCAAGTAACATCCAAACGACGAAACAATACCGACGACAAGCACAAATATTTCGATCTCGAAATATCCCAATACAATATACATTGTATTAGTCCAAAACAACAACACTTGTACAATTCCAAATGAATACGTACAACTCAATAGTAACACGAAATTAAAATTACCCCCGAATATTACATACTTCCCCCCTTAAAAAGAGTTTCGTCCCCGAAACTCAGGGTGCACAACTCGGGGTACACACTATCCATCAGTATCTGAAAACAACATCTCCAAGAATACTCCTCAATATGAACAATTTCACCTGAGTGACTGGGCCAACCCCATGGGTCACCGCGTATCCTCTACCTGAACACGGCGAAAACCAAGTGATAAAAACACTCAACCACGTGCGAGATCAGTCGAATCATGACTCCTATGCCAGAGATCAACCAGAAAGTCGTACCACCTGCATGACTCGTAACACCGACGTACACACCCTGCAGAAGCCGCCCATTGAACATGTCTACAATCATCGGTGTACGCTTCCCCGTTCTCGTCGGCATCAGTCGCCCATGCAAACACTGACTCACACCACCCAAAGATAATAATAACAACACAGACATAGTCCTCGGGACCATATCAATCGCACGCCCAAGTCCTCATGACTTGACGTCTCAAATCGAAATGAACAATTACCCCGATTATCACAAAATCTCAGGTACAACACCAAAAGGGAAATAAAACGCAACAAAAAACCTCAAATCTCAAGATTCTCAAATACTATTATCACAAAAAGGTCAACAATAAATGGTTCGCAACCACGATAGATTATTACAGATTAAATTGAACATTAATCCGAAAACAAAGAAAGGAAAATACAAATCAAGGCTACATCTCAAATGTACCTAACACTGATATCCTTCAGATCATCGATCTCCTCGATATCATCGATTCAAGGAAGACCCAAATCTGAACTCACTGCTCCTCCTCGGCTGTCCTTACCTCCGGCTCCCGAAGCCTGATAGGACCCCTTGGATGAAGTACAGAATGGAGTAACAAAATCTCTAGAGGCCCATGAGCTCTATCAAGATCTACTGGCACCAGAACGCCTGCAGTATTTCTGAAGGTGTCCCTGCCTCGCACACAGAAAACAATCAACGGCTGACACTGTACAACGAGTACTAACGTACCCCGTTGAATCATAGTTAAAGCAAACAACAGTTAAACTCGTCGCCTGAGAAGAAGATGCTTTCCCAGCATGAAGACGACTAGAAAATGACCTCTTGGATGTCGGAGCCCGATGTCCTTCTGAACGAACCGGCATCCTAATCCTCTCACCAGAAGAAACTGAAGGGTGCCTCCGAGCAAGCTCCTTTATCAAAAGCTCTGCTCTAAGAGCCTTCTCGATGAATTCACCAAGAGAGTTACAATTGTGGTTGAACAACTGCATCCTCAACTGCCGGTTTAGCCTCTTGCTAAAATACTTGATCTTATTCGCTTCAGTATGGATAACAGATGAAGTAAACTGAAGAAGTCCCTGAAACTTATCAGCAATAACAATAACACCCTTGTCCTTGACGGATTCGGGATTCAAAATCTCTGACAGCTTGGCTTCACGAAGTGGAGCCAAATAATACCTCTCTAACATGAGAGTCTTGAACTCGCTCCAAACACAATCACGATCGGTGGGTTTTACAGAAAGCCACAAAGAATAAGCGCCCTTACTCAGATAGTAAGCCGCAATTGCCACCTTCCTCTCCTCCGGACACTGAACCACGTCGAAGAGTTTATCAAAATGTTCAAGCCAATGAACAAAGTCAGCTGGTTCCGACAAACACTCAATAGTAAGCGGCCTGTGACGAGAGATATCGCTAAAAATCTAACTCACTCCCCTAGTCTGCCCATGGAACGACACCTAGAATCCCTGTTGCGGTGGACCACGAATCATTGAGGCCTGCATGGTCTCCACTATGCCCCTCATAAGCAAGGAAGAGTCGACGTGTCCACTCTTAGTCTGATCGATTTCTTGAGTATGACGTCCCGAAGGAGAATCGATTGCATAGGTAGCACTACCGGCTGAACTCTGATCCATCTCGGCATCCGCACGCGCATAAACATGAGGTTCTGAGTTTCGGCCTGCTCTGTAACCTCTACCCCCTCTCCCACATCCTCGGATTCCTCTTTCCATACTGAAAAAATAGCGTTTGATCATGATCAAGGCTAATACGCCTCATCGGCTAATCCAGAATGCTAATCCAATAGTCAAACACGAGTATACATACTCAACAGATCAATAATCACATCAACCATGCTAATCATAGCCAACATAGAGCCCACACGCTCCAAAACAAATATTCATGAATCAATCGCAACACTAATGTTATATACAGGTTTCAACAAAACATGTATACTCAATGACATAATGAATGTATGAACATAAAGAGAATCGAGTCCTTACACAGGTCATACGAAGCTTCGAGGTCTTGCAATACTAGTCTTCACTAACGACGACTCGATGAAAGAATGACTCATACAGTCGTCCAACTATCACGACTCACAAAACCCGACTGTCCAGATTGTCATAACCTGACAACCCCACTACTACCGCGTCGGTAGAGCCAAATAACTCACATATCAGGGTATCTCACAATCCAATGCTCTGATACCATCTTCTGTAACACCCCCAAGTCCCATTGGGTCATTACAGTGCCGTGGACCCCACACCAGAAGATCCACCAGACGAACACGACCAAAATACAATAAACCGACCAAAAGGGGAATCTCAGTCCCTACTATGACATCCGACTTAATATTCCGATATGGAATTTTAACGACAAAAGTGGGCCTACATGGCCAAACTAAAAATACAACAACATCCACGAGTCTTGCTCGGATAATACAAAATGACAACAACTGACAAAAATGGAGTACTCCAAACGGTCTGATTGACATGAACACCAAAACATCTCGGACTAGTATCGCTCGAATGCCTCGTCACCAACGCCATGCCCCTGTGTCTCAACTCTCTCCTCGCAAACAGCTAAAATATGAAAACATGTCGGCCCCCACGGGGTCAGTCATCCAAATAATGAATATCAAATACATGCACAACATGATATGCATCCGAGGCAGAATAAACAGTACGACAATGGTAATACGAGATGCGCACAAACCAAAGTAAGAACTGAGCATTCATGAAATACTATGTCCCCGGCATACAATCAATACCTGCTCAACAGGTTAGAACATAAGTGCCCAATGGCGAATCATCAATATAGAACATAACCAAAACATTACCCGAAGGTAAACCAAACCAACGCTGAAATAAATACGAATCACAATGCGTGAAGACTCCAACGATAATACCGATACATCACAATGGTCTGAAAGCCCTCAGCCAAAGCTGCCACCATATCACGATGGTCTGAAAACCACTCAGCCAAAGCTGCCAATCATCACAATGGCCTGAAAGCCGAATAGCACGAAGCTATATATCATCACAATACGGATCTCAAATAAACAAACCCGACTGTCGAACATAACCCTCGGCGTATGAACAACCAGTCGCAAATCGTTGGACATATCCAATACAACATGGACTATGAACGACCAAAATAATAAGGCTCAATAGGGACATCATAGTACGTCCGATCCGGAAATGTGTCCGTGCACATGTCCACCCCGTATACGGAATCCAGGATATACGTGGGACAATGTACCTAATTAGCCTCACGAACTATGTCTCGTGTGCACGGTCCAATGCGGAAACATCCACGTATGACCATCGTGTGCCTGGCTAAAAATCCTACACATGACAATTCGGCATGCAGATATGATTCCAGATATATCACGATGCAACATGATAATGAAACTCAAAGGATAACACATCCAATACGGGTCAAAAGACTCACCAAAGTGAACGATGACACACGGATAATGAAAGATCGACACAACCAACAATATCAAAAACAACCATCCTGGGATCACAATCCCCAAGGACCGATTAACGCGATCAACAATCACAACACAACAATCTTGGAATCCTCAACCCTCAACGATCACAAAATTACCGACTTTACAAGAATGATAGTGTGATGCCTTGAGTCGGCCAACACGACAACAATAACTCACGGATGGGCACCATCCTCAGCGATCCCAATTCAAATACCTCGACTGCCTTAGAATGGCCAATCGATAACGACACGACGGATGGGAACTCTCTTCAATAATCCCAATTCAATACCTCGATTGCCTTATAATGGCTCATCGATAACAACGACACAACAGATGAGAAATATCCTTGATAATCCTAATCCAATACCTCGATTACCTTATAACGGCCAATCGATAACAATAATACAACGGATGGGAGATGTCTTCGATAGTCCCAATTCAATACATCGATCACCTTAGAACGGTCAATCGATAACAACAATACAACGGATGGGAAATGTCTTCGATAGTCCCAATTCAACACATCAATTACCTTAGAACGGTCAATCGATAACAACAATACCACGGATGTCTCGGCACCTTTAATCAGTTACTGATACGAATATGATAATCAAATACGTCAATGCCTTTAATCGGCCAATACAACATCAATAACTAAGCACCAATATCAATAACAATGATCACAACTATGTCTTAAATCGACATCAATATCAACAACAACAATCGATACATTGATACCGCGAACCGGCTATCGACAATAATATTACCAACAAGTATCGCAATGCCTTGAACCGGCCATTTACGAACAACAATAACATTTGGCATAATTTGCCGAAGGGTATCGTATCAAACAATCCCCTAATATCAACAAAATCATAAAGAGACCAAGTCTCGAAATGATACACACATTCATACACACACATGATAACATTAATCTCATTGACTAGTACAAGTATAAAACTTGCCTCAAACCGAAGGCGAGAAAGTCCTTCCACGATCAACGTCCCCCCGCGAAACAACGAACGGCATCTTCCGACGATCACAAACATTCGAACAACCTTGAATGAAATACAATTCATTCAATAACACAAAATCAATGGAAAGCAACACCAAAACAATACCGATTCAACCCCAAATCGGTTAAACTCCACCAACGAATATCATGGTTCTCAACTATGAATTCTACCATCCTCCAACACCTCAATGACCGATTAACATGATCATTACGTTCTTAACACTTGTGACGTCAATTCAACAAGAATCACTTAAGAACAATCATCAAAATAAACATCTTAAAATGATAATATCACTAATATCATCATCAATACCCCAAGAACATCATAATCTCAACAAACATGATGTCTAAACAATAATCTATCACCAATTCATCATGAATTCGGATTAATCAACAAGATTAAATCAACCATTCTAAGATTATGATAATCATTACATAATTCATGATAATTCCTTACTAAAATGGTTATAATCCCTCCAAAAATACAAATAACAACAACAAACATATCAAGACTATGTTAATCATATAGCAATCTTAACATAATCCTTCCTAGACGTGATTATAACATCCTAAACATTATAAAACATCAAGAACAACTCCTCCTCAAGACAAAATCATAATGTTCTTCATCACAAGTTATAAAAACTCATCAAGAATCATGATATACTCCAACAATCAATCAATACCCGAAGAAAACAACAACAACTACATCATCATATTCGGAAATCACTTGAAGAACAAGAGATTAAGAGAACTTACCAATGAAGAACAAGAAGAACTCTCCAAACACCAAAGGAGCACCAACAAGCTTCCAACTCCAAGCTTTAAATCAAGTTATGATGATCAAAAACAAGATGAAAGGGGCTAAATATCAAGAACAAGTCCAGAAGGACGATTCGAGGGAGAGAAAAATGATTTTGGTTCGTGAAGAAACGAAATATGAAACCAAGTTATATAATCTGACAAACATGTTACGTACGCTATACAACAGGCATAACATACGTAAGGGAAATTACGTACGCTATATTCTAAACTTAGCGTACGTAATGCTAGTCCAGAACCGCCTGACCAACAATACGAAGACCTTAACGTACGTAAAGAACCATGCTTTACATACGTTAACAAGCTATAGGGATAACGTACGTAAGGAGCACACCCTAACGTACGTAAAGATCCGTTGACTGCAATAGTGAGATCTGATCGAAAGATTCCTGGCCCTACTAGCCGAAAGTTGACTCCAAGGAAGGTTCCCTCCACCTACCTCTCATTACGCACGTAAACATATAGGTTTAACGTACCTAATATCCATCACATAGTGTACATAATGCTAGCCATGTAGCGTACGCTATGGCTATTATACTTAGCCAAAAATCCAAACTCTCCAAGTAACATCCAAACGACGAAACAATACCGACGACAAGCATAAATATTTCGATCTCGAAATATCCTAATACAATATACATTGTATTAGTCCAAAACAACAACAATTGTACAACTCCAAATGAATACGTACAACTCAATAGTAACATGAAAAAAATTACCCCCGGATATTACATCAGTCACATGAATTTCACTCTAGGATAGTCAATGACTAAATCGTAAGGTTGTGATAGGTATACATGAACCTTTGACTTGAGGGTTCAGTAGAAGATGTACTTGCTACATCAAGTTAGTCATTAAAGTAATTCGATCTAGTCACCTGTCGGTAGGGATCAAGCTCGAAGTGCAACTTAATGGGCAAGTGGCAGTCTTTATTGAACACCAAGAAAGGATTCTTTCTCCTATAAGTGATCAGGATAATGTCCTATGCGGTTGGTGGTATGTGAGACCAAAAGTCTTTGACCAAAGCAATTTAGCTACTTGTATTTGATACACGAGAGCTCTATGATCTTGATTTGCACTACACATACATAGAGTCAAGTAGAGATAGGGTTTGACTCAATCGTGACCCTAAAACTTGATCGGGACATATGCTTGAAGGGTTTATACGTATACAATATTCATAATAAGTGTTCGAATTATTCCTATCATTCGTTCAATTGGGTTACGGTGTGCGCCACGGGCTAGCTAATTGTTCCCCACACTCTTTGGATCATCCCGTTGCTAACTGAGACGAAATACAGAGTCGCACATACGTGATCAATGATGGATTAAATTAAGCATATTAGATTTATATAATTATTGAGTTTAAAATAATAAATAATAGTTATAATAATATTGGCTAACTAAAAATAGTTAGTTTATAGGATACTATAAGCTAACGAAGGGTGGCTTGTTCCATAGTCCATAGGATTAGAAGGTCATTGTTAGCACCAATGCCCAATTCCTGAAATAGAATTATGTGATTAGTCACAAGCCCATGAGTGAGATAATTTTGGAAGAGTTGAAGAGTGACACTCTCTCTATACCAATCATACAAGCACCAACTAGAACTACACCATGTATTGACTCTGAAGCTTCTACACCAACTCAGGACCTGCCCCATCTAGGTGGAAGGGTTGTTCATCAACCCAAATGATTATAGGCGTGGGAGAATATTCAGACTCAGTCCTAGGCGACAATTAATAGGATCCCTGAACTTACAAGAAGGTAATCTATGATAAAGATGATGATTCTTGGCAAGTAGCTATGTAATAAACAATGGGATCATTGGATTCCAATCAAGTGTGAGAGATAATAGAACTACCTAATAGGGCACAAGATGTATCACCATGTTCGAAATAAAATAATTTTTCAAATATTTGGAAGAATAAATGAATGTTTGCAGTGGAAATAAATTTTCAAAACGAAACATAATAATTGCAAGTACTATTCTATAAGTCATCATTAAACAAAACATACTTGATGTGAATCTAAAACAATCCAAACACTTGTTCGTAAAATAATACTTTAAATAAATAACAACAAATAAAAATCTGTAAATGAAGCTTAATCATCCCACACTCAAGCACACGCCACACCAAACTCCTTAACTTGAAAGGGATAACTAAGTGGGGTGGGCTTTCAATTCGCTAAGTGTGTAGGATACGCAATATGTATAAGTTAATATCTAAACATATTAGCAAGTATAAAGAAAATGACTGATAAATTCTGAAGCCCGTCGGCTACCCTGAAGGCTTTATGCACAATTAAGTGCTTCTGACTGATTTGCACATTTAAGTGCTTCTGACCGATTTGCATAATTAAGTGATTATGGTTGATTTGCACATTTAAGTGCTTCTGACTGATTTCACGTCTACATAAAGACAATATATAAAGCAATTAAAGTAAATAAAAGCATAGTAAATTCCACACACCTAAATAAAATGTATTTCTTGAACTTGAATGTGATGAAGATGCTTGACTCAATAATCTCAGCCCTTAAGTTCTTGCTATTGTCTACAATAATAATAGATTGTTGTCATAATTAAAAATAAAACAAGAGTACTAAATTAAATAATTGAAAAGGTTAACGTTAAACGCTTAGTTAACAAGGGACTGATTTAAAAATATTGGAATATAATTGGGGCCAATGCGAAAGAATAGAAAGGTGGGGGGATTAAACTGGAATGTTGCCAATTGGGAATATGAAATCCCTTTATCACCATTATAAGTAAAGATGTTAAACGAGCTCGGGCCCATCGGGCTGGACAGTTTCCTTCAAAAAATGGGTTAGGATCGATATTTCGGAGCCCATTTAAATTTGGGCTTATTTGGCCCGGATCGATTAACCCACGGGCTTAATGGGCGGGCTGCTCGGGCTGGCGGACTGACCCGCGGGCCAGAATAAAAAAAAGTAGACACCATATGTTCCCCAACAATACCTATGGCCAAAAGTGAGTTGCAAGTGGGGAATCCGCTCTCGGGTCGTCGCTGCGCATCTCATCAAATAAATAAAAAACTCATGAGTCTCGATTAGTCGAATGAAAAGAAAAATCCTTAACGTTAGAGTTGAAAGTATATATATAAAGAAAGCAAAGAACTCTCTCTTAGAAAAATCCTTAACGCTGCGCATCTCATCAAATAAATAAAAAACTCATGAGTCTCGATTAGTCTCGATGTTTTTTTGTTTGTATATATTTATTATAGTATATTTATTAATATATATATATATATATATAATATTGTTACGGTTTTTTTTGTTCATGACTTATAAAAGAGTAAAAAGTATACTTTTGAATATTTAGCCCGTTTAGCTCGAAGCACGTTAGAGTTAGAGTTAGGATCGATATTTCCTAATCCATTTAAATTCGATTTTTTTTTTTGTTCGGACTATTTAGTCCGAAGTTTCCTAAGATTAGCCCGAAACCACTAAGACAAACCTGTTTAACATATCTAATTGGAAAGTCAGCAAACTATTCCTCATGTCACCCCCTCTCATCGACTTCTCTCTCTAGAATAATCTCTCTCTCATTGTCTACTGGATAGGGGTGATCATAAAACCCCGATCCGAACTACCCGACCCGACTACTCGCTGACCCGAGGTAAATTTACCGGGTATTTTTATAAATTTTAAAAATATTTCGGGTCGGGTACCCGACCCGGCGAAAGAGACTAAATTTGGGTCCGAGTACGGGCCGAGAATATTTTTTGGACCGGGTACCCGACCCGACATATTATATATATATATATATATAATAGTTGTGAAGTAGGGTTTCTTTATGGCTTTGGTTCACTTACTCCACCGCCTCCAAACATTTCTGCACTTCAACCGCCAAAGTCCAGCTCTGTACTTCATCGTCCCGCCTCCGCAGACCACGGCGTCCGGCCAATTTCAGACGGAAAATAATCTACCCGATACTTGAGAGTTTCAATCGGCTGTCACTGTAAGTTCATCGATTTGCTCTTTTTTTTTTTCAGACTTCTAGTAATTTATTTTTGTTTTGTAAAACACACACACACAATCTCTGTAAAAAACACACACACAACGGCTCAGACTTCCAGTAATTTATTCTTGTTCTTTTGTTTTCGTTTTTTTTTCTGTGAGATTCTTTTTCTTCTCAACCCATCCCCAAGTTGGAATTTCTTTTTTCTATGAGTTCCTTTTTCTGTGATTTCCTTTTTCTTCTGTAAAAATTTCGAATTGATGATGAGATATGTTGACCAAGTTGTGGTAATAGAAATACTATCTAGAATATTTCTGTAAATATTTCTATAATTTAATTGATTTCTGTAAATATTTCTGTAAATATATTGACCAAATTGATTTCCTTTTTCTTCTGTAAATATTTCTTTAATTTAATTGATGTCGTCTAATTTTTTAATGCAAAGTATGTCACAGTCACAGTGTGGGGATAACAGTGATGATCATTTGATCGATATCACTTCCAAAGATGTAGAACCTGAGATAGTGATGGTGGCAGAGACTCAAACACAGAAGAAGAAAAAGAAGAAACACACCAGCAGCTCCACAGAAGTTTCTAAAGGAGCGACCACAAGGAAGAAAAAATCAGGTGCTTGGGAACATTTTATTGAAATTTGTGGTGATAAAGATCATGTTCTCGATATGTGACGGGTAATTCTCTTGTTGAACATATGTATGATATTGGTTATGAGATTTCTGATTACACTAATAGTGAGAATGAGGGCCTTAATAATATGGCCCTCCAAATGAAGGGCAAGTCTGACAAGTATTGGTCAAATGTTACGAATGTTAATATTTTGATGTTCATTGCATTGGTTCTTGATCCTAGGTACAAATTAAATTATGTTGAGTACATTGTTCGTCGATCTTATGCTGAAGCCTCGTCAGTTGTCTTGTGTCAACGGATTAAACATGTGTTGGAAACTTTATTTGATTTCTATGCATCTCTGAAGCTCAGCCAAAGCAAATTGTGTCATCTTCTTTGGCTTCAACACCTTCTCTTGTGGGTGATGGTGGAATGGGAGTCAAGTGGAAAAGCTTGAGAAAGGATTATAAGAGGGAAAATGTGAATATAGATTCTTTTATTTCAAAGACTGAATTGGAAAAGTATTTGGGTGATGAACCAGAATGTGATGATGATATTGATGAGAAATTTGATATATTGGATTTGTGATCGGCATAGAGAAAGAGTTATCCCATTCTTATGAACATGGCTCGTGACATATTAGCAATCCCTATTTCAACAGTAGCTTCAGAGTCCGCCTTTAGCATGGGAAGGCGTGTACTTGACTCTTTCTGAACCTCTTTGACTCCAAAGATGGTTGAATCTCTTATATGTTCTCAGGATTGAATGTGTGCCTCTCATGAACCAATCAATATAGAGGAAAATATGGTTGATTTGGAAACTATGGAAGAAGGAGAAAGTATGCATCTTTTATTTGTGCTTCATATTTACTTTCTGCATCTTATATTTTTGCTAACATATGTAAATTTTTTCTTTTGTTTGAATGGGCTGTCTTATATTTTTTCTTTCTGCATCTTATATTTTTTCTGCATCTTTTGTTTGCTAATATTTTCTGCATCTTTTTGTAGGTATGAAAGTTTTAATTTCCATACAACCGATAATCATAATTGATGAGACTAGTGACGACGGTTCAGATATAACATATGAAGCAGGCTAGTAATTTATCCCTATTTTCTCTACCTTTGAATTGTAAATGATATAATTAGTTAATATTTCTTATGAGTTGAAATGTTAACCTTAAAGGCTTGTACTATAGCTTACATGTTTCATAATTATACAACAGGCTCAATGTGACCTCTTGAGCTGGAAATCATGTCGACTGTTGATGGCATTGGCTATGGCTTTGGCTTTTGGAGTTGATGGTGTCTTGAGGATGTAGTTTTAAAATGGACTGTCTTGAAATGTGACCTTTTAATTTTACTTTCTAAACTTGGGTTGTCTTGAAATGGGACTTTTTATTTGATTTTGTATTAAAACTTTAATTTCTTATATTGTTTTAAATTATTGTAATTCATTTTGGATTGATGCATATGTGATTTGGTGAGTTATTTGATTTTGATGTGTTAATTATTAAGTAGAGTTGTTGGGTTTTTGCTTGCAGAATACAATTACAATTCGGGTTCGGGTACCCTATTGACCCGACCCAAAAAAATAGGGTACCCGGTAAAACAGGTACCCGATTTATCGTGTCGGGCCGCGGGTGTAACACCCCCAAATCCTATTGGGTTATTACAGTGCCGTGGACCCCACACCAGGAGATCCACCAGGCAAACATGACTAATAAACATTAAATTGAACAACAAGGGAAAATCATAGTCCTTACCATGATGTCCGACACAATATTCCGATAAGGAATTTCAATGACAAAAGTGGCCTACATGGCCAAAATGAAATACAACAACATCCACGAACATCTGTTCGGGTAATACAACATGACAACAACTGACGATGCCGGAGTACACTCCAACTGACTGACCAACAATGAACAACTCGGACTAGTATCGCTCGAATGCCTCGTTGCCATCGTCATGCCCCTGTGTCTCAACTCTCTCCTCGCAAGCACCTAAAACATGAAAACATGTTCCGCCCCACGTCGGCCATCCAGATAATGAACACCAAATACATGTATAACATGATATGCATCCAAAGGCAGAATGAAACGGTACAATGATAATAATAATACGAGATGCTCACAAATAAAGGTAAGAACCGAGCATTCGTGAAATACTATGCCCACGGCATACTATTAATACCTGTTCGACAGGTTAGAACATAAGTGCCCGACGGCGAATCAAAATCACAGAATACCACAATGAATTACAAGACATGAACCAAACCAGGACTGAATTAATTATGAATCACAATGCCCGAAGGCTCCAATGAAATTACCAGGACAATAATAAAGGCCTGAAAGTCATTCAGCGGAAATTTACAAATATCACAAACACCTGAAGTCAAAACAGCTCGAAGCTGTAACAATGAGGGCCGAAGCCACGGTACGAAGCCGTTGTTGGGTTTTCTATGTATCGAATACAAAATAATCGGAGTAAAAACGCAGCGGAACTATAAATGTGAAAACCCAATTTAGGATCTCATGCAGTAATTTAATTGTTTAATTAAAGAGTTAATCGAATTACCTTAATCCGATTGAACAAATCTAGATCCGGACTAGAAGCAGATGAATATCTCCTTCCTCTTCTGGTGATCCACACACGAACAATTCCACAAGCCGGATTGCTAGATCTCATTTAATAATATTGATAAATAGTACAACACAAATTCCTTACTAGAAGGATTGTACTATTGATCAAGATCAACTAAGGGAAGAGGAACGACCGACTCCGTTCTCCTACAGTATAATGTAGATGGCCGATTTTTCTTCTTCTTGAAGGGCCGATTTTAGGTCTTATTTTCTGGTCCCAACTCCTTGTCCAAGACCTTATATTTATACTAAGTAAACCCTAGATTCAATAATCTAGTATTTGCTTATTTGCCCCTCAACTTATTAAATAATACAATATATATAATATCCAATATTATATATATTACTTTATTATTTAATCTCCTTATAAATATAATATCCAATATTATATTTATTATTCGAAGTTGATATTTATTAATAGTTTTCTATAATTTTCGTATGTGCGACTAAAAGGCTTATATTATGTTGGCAATTATTTAATACCTTATTAAATAATAAATCATAAGCGGCCTCTAGCAAGACATTATGATTACCCAAATAATATAAGTTAATAGTCCATTAAACCTTTTAACGTGTCAAATCCCTTTGTCACGCGATATCATATTTGAACTAAGTCATGGAGTCTGTCATACTTATTTATGTTCAAATGCTTTCTCGATCTAAGTAGACTGATTGAATCAAATGACTCTTCATTTGAGCATGGCCATGCATTTCCTTCAGTCCTACTTATCGAGGGGCCCAGCAGATATCTCTCTCACTTAAGAGAGGGACAAATCCCCATCTTGATTATTCATTGCCCTCTACATGACTTCCACTAATCCCGATCGCTAACCTTTATGATCACCATGTTTCAGATGATGTTGGATTACGTCAAGGCATAGCAGTTATCATGTTGGACTCTATGATAATCTCAGTTCAAGGATTTATTGACATACCGTATTGAGATTCACTTATGACATTTCCATGCGGTGATCTCAATGCGGGTCGGTCCAAGATTAGTTCTCCAACCAATACCCATAAGATTGATCCGTACCATACGCATAATCATCCGATGATTATCAATCAAACTTATACTAGTATATTAATCACTTGAGTCTCTACTCAACGCGATTTTACCAGGGACATTTGAATAATCTTATTATTCGTGAATAACTATTATTCGATTATTATAATATTAAAACATGCACACATTATAATAATCAACGAGAAATAAATGATATCAAATAACTTTATTTAAATGTGACAATTACAAATCTAGGCACATCGAATGTCCTAGGGCACTATTCCCAACAATCTCCCACTTGCACTAGGACCATTCATTCATGACTTTTAGTCCTATCGCTCTAGCATGCTCAACATGCTTTCCTTGTGAGAGAGGCTTGGTAAGTGGATCTGCAACATTCTCTTCTGTTGCTACTTTGCATATTGTAATATCTCCTCGTCTGACGATCTCTCTGACTAGGTGATATTTTCTGAGTATATGTTTGGAATTATGATGGGACCTAGGCTCTTTAGCTTGTGCAATAGCACCATTATTGTCACAATAAAGGCTTATGGGACCCTGGATGGTTGGCACCACTCCTAGTTCGGTAACGAACTTCTTGATCCATACGGCTTCCTTAGCTGCATCCGATGCTGCCAGGTACTCAGCTTCTGTAACAGAATCAGCAATCGTGCTTTGCTTGGAACTCTTCCAACTCACAGCACCTCCATTCAATACAAACACATAACCAGTTTGCGATTTGAAATCGTCTCTGTCGGTTTCGAAACTTGCATCGGCGTAACCTCTTACAGCCAGCTCGTTTCCCACCCCTCCATAAACTAGGAAATCATCCTTAGTTCTTCTCAAGTACTTTAGGATGGTTTTCACTGCTGTCCAGTGACTTTCACCTGGATTCGATTGGTATCGACTTGTCATACTAAGAGCAAACGATACATCTGGTCGAGTACAAATCATGGCATACATGATCGATCCAATAGCCGAAGCGTATGGTATCTTGCTCATACGGGCTCGCTCATCAGGAGTCTTAGGACTCTGAGTCTCACTCAGATGAATGCCATGTGACATTGGCAAGAGTCCTCTCTTGGAGTCTTGCATATTGAACCTCTTCAATATTTTATTAATGTATGTACTTTGACTCAGACCAATCAATCTCTTTGATCTATCTCTATAGATCTTTATCCCAAGAATGTAAGCAGCTTCTCCTAAGTCTTTCATTGAGAAACAACTTCCCAACCAAGTCTTGACTGTCTGCAAGGTGGGAATGTCATTTCCAATGAGTAATATGTCATCTACATATAAGACTAAGAAAACAACTATTCTCCCACTAACCTTCTTGTACACACAAGGTTCATCTTCATTTTGAATGAATCCAAACTCTTTGACAGTTTCATCAAAACGAAGATTCCAGCTCCGAGAAGCCTGCTTCAATCCATAAATGGATCTTTGAAGCTTGCAAACCTTTTTAGAATTTTCTGGATGAACAAAACCTTCAGGTTGTGTCATGTACACATCCTCGAGTAAGTTTCCATTAAGGAATGCTGTTTTGACATCCATTTGCCATATTTCATAATCATAGTATGCGGCAATGGCAAATAAAATTCTAATTGATTTAAGCATGACTACTGGCGAAAAGGTCTCATCATAGTCAACACCATGAATCTGTCTATAACCTTTTGCCACTAGTCTAGCTTTATAGGCTTGCAGATTATCATCCATGTCTTTCTTCTTTTTATAGACCCATTTGCACCCAATGGTTTTAACACCCTCAGGTGGATCTATCAAGTTCCAAACTTGATTGTCATACATGGATTGCATCTCAGACTTCATGGCTTCTATCCATTCCTCGGACTCTGGTCCTGAAGCAGCTTCTGTATAGGTACTATGCTCATCATCTATGAGCGATGCAACATCATCCACTGTTACTATATAACAATATCTCTCAGTTCATGTCGCATCCTATCAGATCTGCGTGGGACTTGTGTACTTTGAACGGGCTCTTCAACTGTTTGTTGAGCTTGTTCGGTTTCCATCGGTGAAGCGATGTCTTCTTGTGGTTCTCGATTTTCCTCGAGAATTACTCTTCTCCCACTGTCTCTTTTGGAAATAAATTCCCTTTCTAAGAATACAAAGATTTCGAGCAACAAACACTTTGTTCTCTGCGGGCTTGTAAAAGTAATATCCTTTAGTTTCCTTAGGATATCCCACAAATAAACATCTTTCGATCTGGCTGCCGGCTTGTCAAACACTTGGCGCCTTTAACGCTTCGCAACCCTGCATCTTTAGAAAAGACAAGTTTGGTCTCTTACCAGCCCATTTCTCAAATGGTGTCTTTTCAACTGCTTTAGATGGAACACGGTTAAGGGTGAATGCTGCTGTTTCTAAGGCGTGGCCCCAAAATGATAATGGAAGCTCTGTTCGACTCATCATGGATCGAACCATATCTAATAAAGTTCGATTCCTCCTCTCGGACACTCCGTTATGCTGAGGTGTGGCGGGAGGAGTAAGTTGCGAAACAATTCCACAACTCCTAAGATGATCATCGAATTCTTGGCTCAAGTATTCCCCACCTCGATCTGATCGAAGGGCTTTAATTGTCTTGCCAAGTTGATTCTGTACTTCATTCTGGAATATTTTGAACATTTCAAAAGATTCATGTTTATACTTCATAAGATAAACATATCCATATCGGCTAAAATCATCGGTGAATGTAATGAAGTATTGGTATCCGCCTCTGGCATGAGTGCTAAGAGGTCCGCACACACGCATGCATGTATTAGGCCTAATAGATCACTAGCCCTTTCTCCATGACCGGTGAAAGGATTCTTCGTCATCTTGCCCAATAAACAAGATTCGCATGTCCCATATGATTCATAGTCAAAAGAGTCTAAAAGTCCATCATTATGGAGTTTAGAAATGCGTTTCGTTTATGTGACCAAGTCGACAATGCCATAAGTAAGACGGATTAGAATCATTGAGCTTAGGTTTCTTGCATGCAATGTAATAGACATCCAAAGAGTCGGACTCATCTAGATCAATAATGTAAAGGCCAGATATAACTTTGCAGTACCATAAAGCAAGTCATCAAAGAAAATACGAATGATCTTAATCTTAATAAGAAAACAGTAACCTTCACAATCTAATGTAGAAACTGAAATAATATTCCTATTCATAGCAGGAACATAATAGCAATTGTTCAAAACTAACAAAAGCCCATTGGGCAAAACTAGATCATAAGTTCCTACGGCTAGTGCAGCAACTCTTGCTCCATTGCCGACTCTTAGATCTACTTCCCCTTTCTTGATTCTCATCTTTCTCAACCCCGCACATTTGTACAAATGTGAGATCCACATCCAAGATCTAATACCCAGGAGTTAGAGGTAGATAAGTTAACTTCTATAACAAATATACCTGTGGCAGTCTCACTGCCCTTGGTACGCTTTAGCTCTTCCAAGTAAATCTTGCAATTTCTTTTCCAATGTCCTCGTTTATTGCAATGATGGCAATTTCCATCTTTGGGAGCTTTAGCCTTGAAACCCGGCCTAGTAGGGTCTTTAGATTTGGCAACTTTTGCCTTACCCTTGCCCTTGCCTTTGTTCTTAAAGGATTTCCTTTTGCTGACCATCAACACATGGTTTGGTTTCTTCTTAATATTCTCGCTCACCGCTTTAAGCATCCCATGCACTCAAAGAATGGACTTCTCCATCTCATTCATATTATAGTTCATAATGAACCGACCGAAACTTTCGGCAATGAGTTTAGGATCACATCCGTGGAGTGCTCCTTAGAAAGTGGAAAACCAAGCCTTTCAAGATGATCAATATATCCTTTCATCTTGAGCACGTGAGCACTGACAGATGTCCCCTCAACCATCTTGCAAGCATACAAGGCTTGAAAGGTCTCATACCTCTCTTGCCTAGCATGCTTCGAGAAAGTTTCCTTGAGGTGAGCATTTAGCTCATAAGCTTCCATTTCCTCCATTCTTCCGAAGTTCGGACAAATGGTGGCCAACATAAGACAACCGACATCAATGGAATCATCACAATGTTTCTTCCATTTGTCTTTTGTTGCTTTATTTGCATTGTCACCGCTCATCGGGAATTTCTTCCTCAAGAACATACTTTCTTTCTTGCTTGAGAACTATTCTCGTGCTCGGATCCAATCCAGATAGTTGTTGCCATTTTCTTTCGACTTGTCCTTCTCAAGGACGGATCGCGATGAAATGGTGGATGTGTTGTTTGATGCCATTCTACAAAATTCAATATGCAAAATATTTAGTCACATTATTTTATTTCTCGAAAAATACTCCCACTAAAACAAAGTACCCTCAATTTACAACATTTGTAATTTTAGTGGGCTAAGATCCCATTTGGCACAATCCTAAACTCAGCTTTGGCATGACGCCTAGAATTGAACTACTTTAGGTGGATAACTCTTTATCGATTACATCATATGTAACTCTTAGATTATGTCATGGGATTTGGCATCGTATGCCCAAGCATGTTATAATCCCATCTTATGCCTTAAGGTTCAAAACTATTTTGATTTCCAAATTCATTAAACGTATAGGTATCACCATTACCTATCCTACCTTACTAAGATAATCCGAGTGCCCACTTTGGCATGACCCACTCATGATGATCGAAGTCTTGATAGGTGTTTTTCAAATGAACGGCATTAAAATTTTAACGAGGATTTTTATCCTATGTTAATGTCTATGTTTGCTAACATACATCTAAACATACATAGCATCACATACATGCATAAATTTAAACATACATCGCATCACATGACAATAAAACATAGGACCGTGTATAGCATGACCATAATCCTAACGTGATTTTCATGAGCCAACATGAAAATCACAAAGGTCATCTAAAGGGTTAAATATGGTCTTCATTGATCTTCCAACTCCTTGGAACGTCATACGCGATCAATTTGCTCCTCGAGTCCATCTATCTCGTCCTTCTTGTCTTCATTACATTAATGAAATTTAATACTACACTAATAAATTAAATTACAAGAAGTACAAACGACACGCAGGCCGTAAAATAATAAACAATTTAAATAGACGACTCGCAGGCCGTAAAACCAATTATAATTAAACGACACGCAGGCCGTAAAAAACCAACCCATAAGAAATTAAATTATCCAATCACATTGGTCAATTTATGGTCATGCCATACACCACACACATACCATAAATAATTATCAAATAATTAATAAAGCATGTAATATACTAAATAATCAATTTAGTAGTTTATGCGAAAAACAGTTCTGGACAGCAGTTTATGCGAAAAACAGTCCAGAAAATTATTTTTTGACGATCCGATTTAATCAAATTAAACCAGAAAAATTATTTTATAAAATCCATATTTTATAAACATAATCAAGAACATAATTTACACATAAATATGTTCTACACAAACAATTAAATTACATGCAAGTTGGCTCCGATACCACTGTTGGGTTTTCTATGTATCGAATACAAAATAATCGGAGTAAAAACGCAGCGGAACTATAAATGTGAAAACCCAATTTAGGATCTCATGCAGTAATTTAATTGTTTAATTAAAGAGTTAATCGAATTACCTTAATCCGATTGAACAAATCTAGATCCGGACTAGAAGCAGATGAATATCTCCTTCCTCTTCTGGTGATCCACACACGAACAATTCCACAAGCCGGATTGCTAGATCTCATTTAATAATATTGATAAATAGTACAACACAAATTCCTTACTAGAAGGATTGTACTATTGATCAAGATCAACTAAGGGAAGAGGAACGACCGACTCCGTTCTCCTACAGTATAATGTAGATGGCCGATTTTTCTTCTTCTTGAAGGGCCGATTTTAGGTCTTATTTTCTGGTCCCAACTCCTTGTCCAAGACCTTATATTTATACTAAGTAAACCCTAGATTCAATAATCTAGTATTTGCTTAGTTGCCCCTCAACTTATTAAATAATACAATATATATAATATCCAATATTATATATATTACTTTATTATTTAATCTCCTTATAAATATAATATCCAATATTATATTTATGATTCCCAGTTGATATTTATTCCTACTTGTCTATAATTGTCGTATGTGCGACCCAAAAGGCTTATATTATGTTGGCAATTATTTAATACCTTATTAAATAATAAATCATAAGCGGCCTCTAGCAAGACATTATGATTACCCAAATAATATAAGTTAATAGTCCATTAAACCTTTTAACGTGTCAAATCCCTTTGTCACGCGATATCATATTTGAACTAAGTCATGGAGTCTGTCATACTTATTTATGTTCAAATGCTTTCTCGATCTAAGTAGACTGATTGAATCAAATGACTCTTCATTTGAGCATGGCCATGCATTTCCTTCAGTCCTACTTATCGAGGGGCCCAGCAGATATCTTTCTCACTTAAGAGAGGGACAAATCCCCATCTTGATTATTCATTGCCCTCTACATGACTTCCACTAATCCCGATCGCTAACCTTTATGATCACCATGTTTCAGATGATGTTGGATTACGTCAAGGCATAGCAGTTATCATGTTGGACTCTATGATAATCTCAGGTTCAAGGATTTATTGACATACTGTATTGAGATTCACTTATGACATTTCCATGCAGTGATCTCAATGCGGGTCGGTCCAGTATTAGTTCTCCAACCAATACCCATAAGATTGATCCGTACCATACGCATAATCATCCGATGATTATCAATCAAACTTATACTAGTATATTAATCACTTGAGTCTCTACTCAACGCGATTTTACCAGGGACATTTGAATAATCTTATTATTCGTGAATAACTATTATTCGATTATTATAATATTAAAACATGCACACATTATAATAATCAACGAGAAATAAATGATATCAAATAACTTTATTTAAATGTGACAATTACAAATCTAGGCACATCGAATGTCCTAGGGCACTATTCCCAACAGCCGTATCACAATGAGGGCCGAAGCCACGGCATCCAGCCGTATCACAATTAGGGCCGAAGCCACGGCATCCAGCCGTATCACAATTAGGGCCGAAGCCACGGCATCCAGCCGTATCACAATTAGGGCCGAAGCCACGGCACGAAGCCGTATCACAATGAGGGCCGAAGCCACGACACGAAGCCGTATCACAATGAATGATAGTGTGCTGCCTTGAGTCGGCCAACACGATGATAGTAACACACGGATAGACACCGTCCTTGACAGTCCCAAATTAACACCTCGATTGCCTTAGAATGGCCAACCGACAACAATGATGCAGCGGATGATTGAACACTTCGATTTGCCTGAGAACGGCCAATCGATAACAATGACACGATGAATGAGTGAATACCTCGATTGCCTTAGAAAGGTCAATCGATAACAATGACACGATGAATGAGTGAATACCTCGATTGCCTTAGAAAGGTCAATCGATAACAATGACACGATGAATGAGTGAATACCTCGATTGCCTTAGAAAGGTCAATCGATAACAATGATGCAGTGAATGATTGAACATTTAGATTTGCCTGAGAACGGCCAATCGATGACAATGATACGAATGATGCCTCGGCACCTTTAATCGGTTACCGACGACGAAGGTGAGAAAATGAATAAGCCAATACCTTTAATCGGCCCGCATGCTTTAATGACGATCCAAACAGGAATAACAATGATCTCAACGATGTCTTAAATTGACATCTATATTAACAACAATCGATACATCGATACCGCGAACCGGCTATCGACAATGACATTAATAATGAGTACTACAATGCCTTGAATCGGCCTTTAACGAACAACAATAAACATTTGGCAAAATTGCCGGAAGGTATCGTATCGAACGATCTCTTGATATCAATGAATTCATGAAGAGACTAAGTCGCGGAATGATACAACACATTCATACACATACATGATGACATTAGCTCATTGACCAGTACAAGTATAAAACTTGCCTCAAACCGAAGGCGAGAAGGTACTTCCACGATCAACGTCCTTAATGAAATTACCGGCCGCTTGAACAACCTTAAACAACACAAAAACCAACAATTCTCTTAATACATGAATCAAGCATGGTCACAACCAACTCAAAAGTCGATACAACAATACCCAAAACTCATTGGGGCATTTACACAAACGCGTTGTAAACAATCTCCAATTGTTTACAACCAAAACTCAATTACATCCGAAACCAACTCCCAAAGAATGATTCAAACCCACAAAAACTCATGAATACTATCAATAATCCAATAGGAATACTTAGAATGATATTTCAACAACATTTAGTCGAAAACCCCCAAAATTCCAAAGTCAACCCATAAGGGTTCTTGAACAATTCTTCAATTATTCACAAATTCCGAAAATTACACCAATGAATCCGTAGAAATACATGTATCCAAGATAGATAATCCATATCTAACATATTCCAACATAATATCGATTTACACGAAGATCGAAAGCAAAACACCCAAGATCCGAAATTCTAGATCCAAGAATCATTACCTTGATTTGGAGTGATGAAACTGATTTAGATGATGATTAATCCAACTTAGAAGCTTGAAGATGATGCTAGATGATTGCAGCTCGAAAAGACCTTTCCGAATCGCCCGAGCTCGTCCGAAATGATTGAGAAATGAAGAAATGACGAAAGTTGGACCGAATCATCCTATTTATATCGTCCCACTTAGCGCTAACTCTGATGTTAGCGTGCGCTAACGCTGTACCGGGTAGTCCAAGACTTCGATCAATCGTTAGCGTGCGCTAAGTACCTTTGGTAGCGTGCGCTAACAGCCTGTCCTTAGCGTACGTTAACCTTATGTTAGCGTGCGTTACCTGATAGTTGGTATCCAAAATCCTGGAGTCCAGAACCTACTGTCCCCTGTTCTGAGCGCGCTAGCGTGCGCTACTCTGAAGTGTTAGCGTGCGTTACCAGCATAGTTATCGTTCGCTACTTACCACTCGTAGCGTGCGCTACAAATTTCTCAAATCAGCCCAGTACCTTCTGGACTGTCTGCCTCACTTGCGCTAGCGTGCGCTAATACTGAATCATTGCGTGCGTTACATGCACCTCATTAGCGCGTGCTAACTACAATGTGTAGCGTGCGCTACCTCTCAAACTGAAAATCAAAACATGATGATGATGATGATAATAATCTCGGCTCGATCTCAAACAGTGATGATCCCAAAATACGCCGAATGGTGAACATAGTTGACTGAATATGAATGATGAATGATTATTACTGAGTGAAAAAAATTCTGAGTGACAGTTACTGAATGATAATAAATGAATTCACAACCGGGTATTACATACTCCCCCACTTAAATAGAGTTTCGTCCTCGAAACTGAGGGTAAACAACTCGGGATATGAACTATCCATCACGATCTGAAAACAATAACGCCCAAATAGTCCTCGGGACCAAATCAACCGCAAGCCCAAGTCCCCAAGACTTGATGTCTCGAAACACAGTGAACGATTTCTCAAATTATCACGAAATCTCGAGCACAACGCCGGAGGTATGAACTCCCAACAAATGATCCAAATCTCAAGATTCTCAAATATAATCATAATAAGATAGATCAACAATAAATAATCCACAGTCACGATACATTATTACTAATAGATTTACACAGTCATCCAAAAACAAGGTTACATCTCAAATGTACCCAACATCGATATCCTTCCATATCATCGATTTCCTCTATCTCAACGATTTAAGGTATATCCGACGATGAACTCGCCACTAACTATGATCTCAGAAGGTCACGAGAATGAAAGTGACAAAAATGAATGATGAATGATAAATGACTACAAATCCGACAAGGATTTGGAATGACTCACCAAGGTGAATTAATAACGTCATGAGTGATAGTTCCCTGAAGTGATTGGAACCGCTGCTCCTCGTGAATTGAATGTATAATCGATAATTATGAGTCCATATATTTTTTATATATATTATTAATGAATTATATGTATTAATTAACGACATTGATATGAATGATTATACTTTTAACGCTCAAGAATTAACTTGTTCAAACGGTGATGAATGTCCTTACCTCCGCCCTAGAGGCCTGATAGGGTCCCTTGGATGATGCACGGGCTGGAGTAACGAAGTCTCTCGAGGCCCTCGAGCTCTCTTGAGATTTATCGGCGCTAGAACCCCTGCAGATTTCGCGGTGTCCCCGCCTCCCACACGAGAAAACAAACAATAGCCGGCACCGTGCACCGTGTACTAACGTGACTCTTGAATCACTTAAAGCAAACAACGGTCGAACTCGTCGCTCGAGAGGAAGATCTGTCCCAAAGACGAAGACGACTAGAAAATGACCCTTGGATGACGGAGCCCGATGTCCCTCCGAACGAGCCGGCATTCTAGTCCTCTCACCAAGAAATCAAGGATGCTTCGAGTAAGCTCCTTGATCAAAAGCTCTGCTCCAAGAGCCTTCCCGATGAACTCACTAAGTGAATTACAATTGTGGTTGAACAACTGCATCCTCAACTGCGGATTTAGCCTTTTGCTAAAATACTTAATTTTATCCGCCTCAGTACGGATAATTGACGAAGCAAACTGAAGTAGTCCCTGAAACTTCTCAGCGATGACAATAACACCCTCGTCCTCGTCGGGTTCGGGGTTCAAGACCTCTGACAACTTGGCTTCACGAAGTGGAGCCGGATAATACCTCTCTAACATGAGAGTCTTGAACTCGCTCCAAATACAATCACGATCGATGGGTTTCACAGAAAGCCACCACGAATAAGCGCCCTTACTCAAGTAATAAGCCGCTACTGCCACTTTACTCTCCTCCGGACACTGAACCATGTCGAAGAGTTTATCAAAATGCTCGAGCCAATGAACAATATCAACTGGTTCCGACGAACCCTCAAAAGTAGGCGGCATCTGACGAGAGATATCGCCAACATTCTGATTCACTCCTCCAGTCTGTCCATGAAATGGCACTGTATCCTCATTGCGGTGGACCACAACCCATCGAGGTCTCGCATGGTCTCCACTATCCGCGTCATCCGAGTCATCCGGGCCATCATGCCTGCATAAATATGAATGGATCAACCCAAACACCTTCCGAGTGAGATGCCTCTCTGCACGACTCCTGACAGGTGAATGATTATCTCACGATGAATGAGTAGCCTCGCTATTTGATGAATTAATGATATCCCTCCCGTTCGTGTGGGCATGCACACGAGATCCCGGGTTCCGGCCCGCACCGCGGCCTCTTCCCCTGCGTCCTCTGACCGCTCTATCCATACTGAAGTAGGAAAGTCACATGATGATTATAGATTCCGCATGAATATCGCATTATGATTACGTTACAGAATGACAATAATGAGCATACACACTCTAACACAATGAATTCATTAATGATTTAATGAAATGATCGTCGACATTACGTCAGAGTATGATAGGACCGTATGAAACATCAAATGAGGTAACATGATTGCCTGATGAAATTCCTGAAATGATTACCTTGAACAAGTTAACAAGGTTGAAAATTCGATCTTCAAGATCAACAACTGAACCGTGAGACGGGCTGAATGATTAATGAATTAACTGAACAATGAGATTGACTGAGCGACGAGTGAATTAGCTAAACAATGAGATTAATTGAGTGATGAATGAATTAGCTGAATGATGAGGTTAATTGAGTGATGAATGAATTAGCTGAACGATGAGGTTAATTGAGTGATGAATGAATTAGCTGAACGATGAGGTTAATTGAGTGATGAACGAAGCAACTGAGTATTGATATTGACTGAATGATGAATGAATTAACTGAGTGATGAATTAACTGAGTAATGATATTGACTGAGTGATGAATGAATTATCTGGGCGATGAATTAACTGAGTAATGATATTGACTGAGTGATGAATGAATTAACATGATTGACAAGATCAGAATGATGATTGAGGATTATTAACTGATGAATGAGTTGATCCTTAATGCTTACACAAGCCACACGTGTCCCAAAACAATTAGTCATGAATCAATCATAACACTAATATCACATATAGGTTTCAGCAAAGCATGAACAATTAATGACATGATGAATGTATGAACATAAAGAGAATCGAGTCCTTACACAGGTCATACGAAGCTTCGAGGTCTCGCGATACTAGCCTTCACTGACGACGACTCGATGAATGAATGACTCGTGCAATCGCACTAATGTTACGACTCACAAAACCTGACTGACTAGATTGTCATAACCTGACAATCCCACCACTACCGCGTCGGTAGGACCACATAACTCACATCTCAGGGTATTTCACAACCCAAAGCTCTGATACCATTTCTGTAACACCCCCAAATCCTATCATTACAGTGCCGTGGACCCCACACCAGGAGATCCACCAGGCAAACATGACTAATAAACATTAAATTGAACAACAAGGGAAAATCATAGTCCTTACCATGATGTCCGACACAATATTCCGATAAGGAATTTCAATGACAAAAGTGGCCTACATGGCCAAAATGAAATACAACAACATCCACGAACATCTGTTCGGGTAATACAACATGACAACAACTGACGATGCCGGAGTACACTCCAACTGACTGACCAACAATGAACAACTCGGACTAGTATCGCTCGAATGCCTCGTTGCCATCGTCATGCCCCTGTGTCTCAACTCTCTCCTCGCAAGCACCTAAAACATGAAAACATGTTCCGCCCCTACGGGGTCAGTCATCCAGATAATGAACACCAAATACATGTATAACATGATATGCATCCAAAGGCAGAATGAAACGGTACAATGATAATAATAATACGAGATGCTCACAAATCAAGGTAAGAACCGAGCATTCGTGAAATACTATGCCCACGGCATACTATTAATACCTGCTCGACGAGTTAGAACATAAGTGCCCGACGGCGAATCAAAATCACGAATACCACAATGAATTACAAGACATGAACCAAACCAGACTGAATTAATTATGAATCACAATGCCCGAAGGCTCCAATGAAATTACCAGACAATAATAAAGGCCTGAAAGTCATTCAATGGAAATTTACAAATATCACAAACACTGAAGTCAAAACAAATTAAGTCAGAATAATGAGGGCGAAGCCACTGCACGGCCGTATCACAATGAGGGCCGGCCACGGCATCCAGCCGTATCACAATTAGGGCCGAAGCCACGGCATCCAGCCGTATCACAATTAGGGCCGAAGCCACGGCATCCAGCCGTATCACAATTAGGGCCGAAGCCACGGCACGAAGCCGTATCACAATGAGGGTCGAAGCCACGGCACGAAGCCGTATCACAATGAATGATAGTGTGCTGCCTTGAGTCGGCCAACACGATGATAGTAACACACGGATAGACACCGTCGTTGACAGTCCCAAATTAACACCTCGATTGCCTTAGAATGGCCAACCGACAACAATGATGCAGCGGATGATTGAACACTTCCATTTGCCTGAGAACGGCCAATCGATAACAATGACACGATGAATGAGTGAATACCTCGATTGCCTTAGAAAGGTCAATCGATAACAATGACACGATGAATGAGTGAATACCTCGATTGCCTTAGAAAGGTCAATCGATAACAATGACACGATGAATGAGTGAATACCTCGATTGCCTTAGAAAGGTCAATCGATAACAATGATGCAGTGAATGATTGAACATTTAGATTTGCACGAGAACGCCAATCGATGACAATGATACGAATGATGCCTCGGCACCTTTAATCGGTTACCGACGGCGAAGGTGAGAAAATGAATAAGCCAATACCTTTAATCGGCACATGCTTTTAATGACGATCCAAACAGAATAACAATGATCTCAACGATGTCTTAAATTGACATCTATATTAACAACAATCGATACATCGATACCGCGAACCGGCTATCGACAATGACATTAATAATGAGTACTACAATGCCTTGAATCGGCCGTTAACGAACAACAATAAACATTTGGCAAAATTGCCGGAAGGTATCGTATCGAACGATCTCTTGATATCAATGAATTCATGAAGAGACTAAGTCTCGGAATGATACAACACATTCATACACATACATGATGACATTAGCTCATTGACCAGTACAAGTATAAAACTTGCCTCAAACCGAAGGCGAGAAGGTACTTCCACGATCAACGTCCTTAATGAAATTACCGGCTGCTTGAACAACCTTAAACAACACAAAAACCAACAATTCTCTTAATACATGAATCAAGCATGGTCACAACTAACTCAAAAGTCGATACAACAATACCCAAAACTCATTGGGGCATTTACACAAACGCGTTGTAAACAATCTCCAATTGTTTACAACCAAAACTCAATTACATCCGAAACCAACTCCCAAAGAATGATTCAAACCCACAAAAACTCATGAATACTATCAATAATCCAATAGGAATACTTAGAACGATATTTCAACAACATTTAGTCGAAAACCCCCAAAATTCCAAAGTCAACCCGTAAGGGTTCTTGAACAATTCTTCAATTATTCACAAATTCCGAAAATTACACCAATGAATCCGTAGAAATACATGTATCCAAGATAGATAATCCATATCTAACATATTCCAACATAATATCGATTTACACGAAGAGATCGAAAGCAAAACACCCAAGATCCGAAATTCTAGATCCAAGAATCATTACCTTGATTTGGAGTGATGAAACTGATTTAGATGATGATTAATCCAACTTAGAAGCTTGAAGATGATGCTAGATGATTGCGCTCGAAAAGACCTTTCCGAATCGCCCGAGCTCGTCGAAATGATTGAGAAATGAAGAAATGACGAAAGTTGGACCGAATCATCCTATTTATACCGGCTTAGCGCGCTAACTCCTGATGTTAGCGTGCGCTAACGCTGTACCGGTAGTCCAAGTGATCGACCCCGGAATCGTTAGCGTGCGCTAAGTACGTTTGGTAGCGTGCGCTAACGGCACTGTCCTTAGCGACGTTAACCTTATGTTAGCGTGCGCTACGATAGTTGGTATCCAAAATCCGGAGTCCGTAACCTCATCCCTGCTCGAGCGCGCTAGCGTGCGCTACTCTGAAGTGTTAGCGTGCGTTACCAGCATAGTTAGCGTACGCTACTTACCACTCGTAGCGTGCGCTACGAATTTCCCAAATCAGACCAGTACCTTGTGGACTGTCTGCCTCACTTGCGCTAGCGTGCGCTAATACTGAATCATTGCGTGCGTTACATGCACCTCATTAGCGCGCGCTAACTACAATATGTAGCGTGCGCTACCTCTCAAACTGAAAATCAAAACATGATGATGATGATGACAATAATCTCGGCTCGATCTCAAACAGTGATGATCCCAAAATACGCCGAATGGTGAACATAGTTGACTGAATATGAATGATGAATGATTATTACTGAGTGAAAAAAAAATTCTGAGTGACAGTTACTGAATGATAATAAATGAATTCACAACCGGGTATTACAGCGGGCCGCTTAAATTGATACCCGGTTATGAACACCCTACTACTAAGAGTTGAAAATGACTTGTACAATAGCTAGGCCGCCGCCGAACCTACGGGATAGTGGTGTGGCGCGGCGGAGAGAAAGGGAAGAAAGAGGTGGGTCGAGTTTAGGTTCAGGTAGAGAGATTCGGTTCAATTTCGGGCTTCATCTTCGGGCAACCATGACAATTAGGCCTGTAATACCCGAAATTTTCGTTCCAGTTATTTTGGATTTATCCGGATATTTCTCAGTTGCCGGGTGTCGGTATTATTTTCCCTATCATTGATTTTGTGTTTATATGGTCGCATGTGATTAATTGTGGCATGGTATTTCATTTCGGATAGATGATGTTGTCCGCGAGCATTTCGTCGTGTTTGTTCCTTACGTTTTCAGCAATCGAGTCGTCGGGTCATGGCGGCTAGGCACTGGCCGGACAGGTGTGGCAGGCACTGTTGGAAGTGCTTGGTAATGGTCGGGAAGGCGCTGCAGGAACCGGCGTAGCGCACGCTACTGCCGGAAGGCTGCGCACGCTAACTCAGCAGGAATAGCGCACGCTATTCGGCCGACCAGCGCACGCTATCGGGCTGGGCAGAGAGGTTTTTGAGGTTCTGGACTCGGGGAGGATCGACAGGTAGCGCACTCTACTGTCGGTAGTAGTGCGTGCTAATCAACAGGTGTAGCGCACGCTACCTGGCCGATCAGTTTAGTCCAAAGAGCTCTGGACAGATCGGCTAGCGCACGATAGCGTTTGCGCAGCGCGTACTATCACGGTCGGGCAGGCAGGTTCCGGTCGGCAGGTTGGGTCTACAGTACCGGATTGTGCGGGCCCCAGCTGAAGGTTCTAGGCCGAGGCTGCACGCTAGCGCACGCTACCCAAAAGGCCTAGCGCACGCTAATACCGACTTCTATAAATATGACTGAGCAGTCATATTTCCACTCAGTTGTCATTTCCTTTCTTTTCTGTTCGTGGCTGGAGTTTCGGAGGAGGCGAAGTCATGTTGTTAAACAACGAATCCACGAAGTTCTAGAGCTTATATCATCGATTAATCCCTCCATAAGCTCCTTTGATTCAGCGAATCAAGGTTAGATTTCCTAAAATCTTAGTTTTGGGAAAATTGGGGGTTTTGCTTGGTTTTGTTCGATTAACCCATAGTAACTCAGATTTGAGATAGATCGATGATTATTAAGTTATATTCTATCGTTTTCCTTGTTGTTCCATGGTCCGATTGCTATAGATCCTTCGTTTTTTTGAGTTCTTAATCGATGCCTTGAAGGTGTTCGGTGAACGGTCTTAGAGGGGGGATTTGGGCGTAATGCGACTATTATTCTTCGTACGATCGTTGATTTATTCTTGGGGATGAAATCCTTGTGAAGAACTTGATCGGTCAAAAACT
Source organism: Orobanche coerulescens (assembly GCA_033398695.1). NCBI lineage: Eukaryota > Viridiplantae > Streptophyta > Magnoliopsida > Lamiales > Orobanchaceae > Orobanche > Orobanche coerulescens. Next base: position 136,728,187 of record CM065806.1, on the reverse strand, counting down.
TATCCTAAAAATAGGAGTTTTTGAGTCGCTTGCAAATATATACGAGGTAGAAGTAGTTTGTGGCAAGATCTACCAAGGTCTTTTCTCTCGAGGATTGCTCAGCAGGGCTTCGTATAATATTTTGTTATAGATTGCGAGAAATAAATACTAAAATATTTAAAAAAATTATTGGGTTTTTAAATTAACTAAATTAAAATGCACTATTTTTAATTTAAACTATTTTTAATAAGACTATTTTTAACTAGACTATTTTTATTAGACTATTTATATTAGACTATTTTTAACTAGACTATTTATATTAGACTATTTTTTAACTAGTGAAAACGAATAGGATTAAAATGAGTTGGGAATTTATAAAATCTAGGGGATTACGGGTTCATTAAATTAGGTTTTTAATTAAGTATAGGAATTGATTTACACGGATATAAAAGAAAAATGAATGTTTATCGAGTAATCAACTTTTTACCTCATAATTTTCGTATTCAAAGGTGTCTTAACCACTTTCGCAATCTTAAGATGTTAATAACAAGATTAACACTTGATAGATTAAAAAGATATATTTCCAATTCACTCAACAATCAATCAAGGAGGTTTCATTAGTAGAAATAGGATATGATCAATCTCTATTTAAACCAATTAGTCATTTTTAATAAAAATAGTGTAAATCAATCAAATACTCAATATCTAACCTAATAGAAATACCCCTTCCCCTAGGAAGAAAGATTAGCTACTCATTAGTTTATACAAACTAAAATTATAATAGAAATAATTGATATACATAATATATATAAACTTTTAATTACTAGAACTTAATGACAATAGATAAAATATATTTGAATATGATGAATCAAAGTGCAAGAAACAAACTTCAAAATATAACTTCAAACTTGTTTAAAGGTTACAAGCTTACAAAAATTGAAAGTAAAATACTAAGTGCTTATTGATCAACCCCTTTTCAATTACAAACTAAATGAAAGAAAAATTTTAAACTAAAAATGAAATACAAAGTAAAGTGAGGGTTCAAAGGAGAAATATCTTGCCAAAAGAAAGGGGTGTTTCTTGGCAAGAAGAGGAGATGATTTTGCAAGGGATGGAGATGTCCTTTTATAGGTGATTTTCAATAATACAATTGATTATTTAATTTGTGGCATCTTTGACAAGTCTTTGGTGTTTGATTCACACTTGATCTTCCTTGCATGTCTTGATTTTCAGATCATTGACTTCTTACATAGTTGTTGAGCTCACAAGATGCTAAATGTGGAAAATTCCACAAATATCAACCTGAAAACGGCGACGAAAAACGGCCCAGTTTGCCCCGTGTTGTGCGCCATTTTGTGGTGACTCGGTCTCTTCCGGAATACGCGCGAGGACACGGCGCTAAATGCCGGCCGTGTGTGAAACGGCCCAAGACACGGCCCTTGTTGCGCCGTATGTGAAACGACCTACATAACACGGTCCTTTTTGTGCCGTGTTGTATGGTCATTTTGCCTTGAAAAATTCCCGGCATTGATTTTGATCTTGTTTTCCGTCCTTTTTGATGTTTCATGTCAGTAATCTGTAAAATGACCATTTTTAGCTCATGTTTGGACATATCTGTAAAATATGTATATTTAATCACAAATCAGTACGATTATGCCCGTAAAAAGAATATTTTGTATATGAATTTTTAGATCAATTATGCACTAATCAAATACCCCACACTTAATCATTTGCTTGTCCTCAAGTAAACCTCAGATATGGTATGATTGAATGTACCAATAATTTTACCACACCTCAAGGGGTAAATTAGACCAAGTTTTTATAATTTTGTCAAATCTCAAGAAAGTTTCCTTTTTAAACAAAAAGCATGAATTCATAGAACTCGCCGGATAAGTGTATCCCTCACTCTCAAGTGTATATGGGACATATTTTCACTCAAGCTTATTTAATGAAGTGAAAATTTCCATAGGCGTGCAAATCGTCTTTTATTTCTACCACTTGTGTGTGTAATGTTGTGAATCAAAAAGGACTTTTAGGTTGTAATGTCGGCTCTTTGGTTGGAGTAGGAGAATATGGGTAAAGTGACTTGAAACTGAACAATTAGAAAATATCCTGAATCGAGTTTTATCAACAGGTAAGCACTTTAGAAGCTATTTAGTGAAGCTTTCTAACGATCCCCTTACTTATGCTTCGATTTATCTGAGCTCTTTTTCTTGCTTTTCAATCAACCATTTTATTTTTTTATATTTTTCGCCTTTTCCTCTTTTTTTTTTGATTTTTTTTGATTTTTTGAAAATAAATAATAAGAAAAATAATAAATAAATTGGGTTCCCTCCCAATAAGGGCTCGTTTAATGTCATTAGATTGACAACTTCCTGTTTTAGTCGTGCGACGGATCTCCAAAGGTTATGCTCTCTCCGTGAGGAATTTTTTGATTTTCAAAATAAGGCTTTACTCTGTGTTCGTTCACCTGAAATGACTCTTTGGTTTGAGGATTTATAAGTCTAATTACTCCATATGGAAATACTTCCTCAATCTCGAAGGGTCCCGTCCAGCGTGATTTTAGCTTACCTGGAAATAATCGCAAACGAGAATTAAATAAAAGTACTTTCGTACCTGGTTCAAGGTGCTTGAGGGTAAGCTTCCGGTCATGAAGTCTCTTGACTTTGTCTTTGTAAATCAGAGAGTTCTCGTATGCTTCGTTTCTTAACTCGTCTAATTCAGATATTTGTAGCAGTCTTTCCTGTCCAGCTTCTTTCAATTCCATTGAAACAGCCTTAATTTCCCAATAAGCTTTATGTTCGATTTCAACTGGAAGGTGACAAGTTTTTCCATAGACTAGACGGTAGGGGCTCATTCCCAATGGACTCTTGTATGCTGTTCGGTATGCCCAAAGTGCATTGACCAATTTTTCAGCCCAATCTTTTTGAGTTGGGCGCACAGTTTTTTCTAGGATCCCTTTTATTTTTCGGTTGCTTGTTTCAGCTTGACCCGACGTTTGTGGATGGTAGGGAGTTGCAATTTTGTGATTTATGCCATTTTTGGCCATAAGCTTGTCAAATAACTTGTTGCAGAAGTGGGATCCCCCATCACCGATTATTGCTTTGGGAAATCCGAAACGGCTGATTATGTATTCCTGTACAAACTTAACAACAATATTAGCATCATTAGTCCTTGTGGGGATTGCCTCAACCCACTTGGATACATAATCGATTGCTAAAAGAATATACTCAAAATTTCCAGATTTAGTGAATGGTCCCATAAAATCAATTCCCCATACATCAAAAATTTCTACGACCAAATTGATCGTGAGGGGCATCTCATTTTTTGTTCTGATATTACCAGTTCGTTGACAACTATCGCACTGAATACAAAAATGATGTGCGTCTTTAAATAAGGATGGCCAATATAAACCAGATTGGAGAATTTTGTTAGCGGTCTTTCGTCCGCCAAAATGTCCTCCGCAATGAAGTTCGTGGCAAAAGGTTAGTACATTTTGTTGTTCATCTTCTGGGACACATCGCCTCATGATTTCATCTTTGCATAATCGAAAAAGGCATGGTTCATCCCAGAAGTAGTTTTTGCATGATGATAAAAATCTTTTCTTTTCTTGGTAAGATATGTTAGGTGAGAGTATTTCACAAACCAAATAATTCACAATATCTGCAAGCCAAGGTACCGAAGAAATTTTAAATAGATTTTCATGTGGAAAAGAGTCCACAATTTGTTAATGTTTGTTAACTACTTCTTCTGTTATTTTTAAACGAGACAAATGGTCTGCGACCACATTTTCACTTCCTTTCCGATCCTTTATTTCCACATTAAATTCTTGAAGCATTAAAATCCACCGAATCAACCGAGGTTTCGCTTGTTGCTTTTTCAACAGATGTCGTAAAGCTGCATGATCTGAATGTACAATCACTTTAGATCCTACAATATAAGATCTAAATTTATACAGTGAGAAAACAACAGCTAATAATTCTTTCTCGGTTGTTATATAATTAACATGTGCATCATTCAACGTTAAACTGGCGTAATAAACCACACGGAGCATTTTATCAATTCTTTGGCCCAAAACTGCACCAACAGCTCGGTCAGATGCATCGCACATAATTTCAAAAGGTAAAGACCAATTAGGAGCAATTACGATTGGTGCCATGGTTAGTTTCTCTTTTAAGTTTTTAAAAGCGTCGAGACAAGCGTCATCGAAAATGAAGGAAACATCTTTGGTAAGCAAAGTGCAGAGAGGTTTACTTATTTTTGAAAAATCTTTGATAAACCTTCTATAAAAACCGGCATGTCCTAAAAAGCTCCTGATTGCCTTTACATTGTTTGGTGGCGGTGATTTTTGAATGACATCAATTTTTGCTTTGTCGACTTCAATTCCATGATTTGACACCACATGGCCTAGCACAATTCCACTTTCTGTCATAAAATGACTTTTTTCCCAGCTGAGAGTTAAATGACTTTCAATACAACGTTCAAGTACTTTGGTCAATTTATTTAAGCAATCATCAAAATATGATCCAAATACTGAAAAGTCATCCATAAATACCTGAATAGAATCGCTGATCATATCTGAGAAAATTGACAACACGCACCTTTGAAAAGTTCCTGGTGCATTGCATAATCCAAAGGGCATTCTTCGACAAGCAAAAGTTCCAAAAGGGCATGTGAATGTGGTTTTTGATTGGTCCTCGGATCCAATTGCCACTTGGTAATACCCTGAAAGGCCATCAAGAAAATAGTAGAATTTGTGTCCTGCAAGTTTATTAAGCATTTGGTCAATAAAAGGTAGAGGAAAATAATCCTTTTTGGTGGCGGCATTTAATTTTCGATAATCAATGCACATCTGTCACCCGGTTGTTACCCTCGTTGGTACTAGCTCCCCCTTATCATTTTCAATCACTGTTATGCCACTCTTCTTTGGCACCACATGTATCGGGCTTACCCATTCACTATCCGCAATAGGATCAATAATTCCCTTAGTTAGCAATTTTAAAATTTCTTTTTTACTACCTCTAGCATATTGAGATTTAATCTCCGTTGTGCTTCTCTTCTTGGTTTTTCTCCTTCTTCTAGGATTGTTTTATGCATACATGTCGAAGCGCTAATTCCCTTAATATCACTCAAACCCCATCCTATTGCTTCTTTGTATTTTTTCAAAACTTCTATTAAAAGAAATTCTTCATCTTCGCTCAATTCTGCATTAATAATTATGGGTTTTTTATTTTCCTCTTCTACAAAAACATATTTTAAATTCTTAGGAAATTCTTTAAGTTCCGGTATTTCTTTTTCTTTGCTATCCATTAACGACTCCAGACTATCTATCTTAATCCCTGTAAGAGATTTTCGCACACTTCTCCTTCAATTTCCGGGTTAAGCTCTAAACATTCCATTACTTGTTCCTGTACAATGAGAGTTTCTACAGAATTGTCAATAATATCAACAAAAGCGCACTCCTCATATAAATCATAACTAGGAACAGGGGGCGAATTAAACACAGAAAATGTCACGGTTTCATTTAACACACTCATGGTTAATTTTCCTCTTTTAACATCAATTATTGTTTCAGCGGTAGCCACGAAAGGTCTTCCCAATAAAATAGAATGATCTTTTCCATTTTCTAGACATTGTCCCATTTCTAAGACAACAAAATCTACTGGAATAATAAGCCCCTCTATGTCTACCAAAATATCTTCGATAATCCCAACAGGATAACGAAGCGATCTATCGGCCAATTGTAAATATATTTTAGTTGGGCTAAGTTCACCAAGATCAAGTTGCTCAAAAATATATAATGGCATCAAATTTATACCTACTCCAAGATCAAGCATACCAGTGGTCTTCTTACCATTTCCCATAGCGATATTTATGATGAAGCTACCTGGATCACTTTGCTTGGGAGATAATCGTTGTTGGAGCAATGCAGACATAACCTCTGAGACAATGATTTTTTTCTCTATATCCAAACTTCTTTTTATCCGTGAGTAATTCTTTGAAAAATTTTCCGTATGTTGGGACACTTTTTATTACTTCCAATAAAAGAAGGTTTACATTTACTTTGGACAGCATATCAAAAAATTTTAGAAATTGCTTCTCAAGTTTTTCATTTTTTTTGTCGACTTGAAAAAGGTATCGGGCATTTGTATGGATTTGTAGATTTGTGTAGTGTTGGGGTGGGGATTTCTTCTTTAGAATTTTCATTTGATTCCTTATCTTCATCCTCGTTTCCTGCAATAATTGAAATATCATCATTATAAGGGGAATCAACTTGATTGTTATAAATCTTACCAGTTCTCAGCGTGGTGATAGCTTTAGCTTATTCGGGTTGACTTGGTAACCTCCTTTTCTGGTTATTTTGCAGTTGACTTGCTAGTTGCCCGACTTGAGTTTCGACTCGTTTCACTAATGCTTCCATTGCTTCAAATCTTCGATCCGAGTTTTGGATGAATGATTGAAGTGTTTCTTCTAATGATGGTTTTCTGCGTTGGTTTGATGATGACCCTTGGAATTGGTTTGGTATTTGATATGGTTGTTGCAAATTTTGATGTTGAGGAGGTGGTGGTTGTTGATGATGATTTCCACCCGAAGAGAAATTAGGGTGATTTTGCCAACCGGGATTATAGGTTTCAGAAAAAGGGTCATTTCTGGGGCGTTGGTAAAAATTATTTAAAGCATTTACCTCTTCAGGGTTCGTCGGGGGATTAATGTTGGGTGCATGGTTATACTCCCCACCGGCGAAAAATACTTCTTGAGACGGCATGACTGTGGGTGGTTGAGAAATTCCTTGAGATGTAAGTCGTTGGACTTGTTTGGTTAGCTCGGCAATATGCGCAGTGAGATCATTGGTGGAATTTACTTCATTAGCTCCGACTCTCCTGCCTCGTGCACTCTTTTGCTGGGAGGATATAGCAAGTTTTTCAAATAAATCAAAAGCGGCTTGCGCCGTTAGTGTTCCTATATCTCCCCCAGCTGCATTATCAATAGAGAATTGACAATTATGAGTTAGCCCATCATAAAAAATTTGACTCAAACAGTGTAAATGATAATGATGATGGGGGCATGCTAGTAAAAGAGTTTTGAAACGATCCCATGCTTCAAAAAATTGTTCACCCTCCGATTGCGTAAAAGCCGCAATTTTGGTTCTTAGATCCGCCGTTTTATGATGTGGATAAAATTTAGACATGAATTTATTGCACACATCATCCCAAGCAGCCAATGAATCTGGTGGCAACGTCATAATCCATGTTTTTGCTCGATCCTTTAAGGTGTAAGGAAACCCCCTCATTTTTTATTGATCCTCGGTCAATTGTTGTAATGGAAAGGTATTGACAACCGAGTAAAAATCACGAATAAAGCTTAAAGGATTCTCGTATGGCATCCCCTAAAAAGATGGGAGTTGGTTGAAATGAATGGATTTCAATTCATAATTTCGTGTTGTTTGGCCAAGTTGTATGCATGACGTTGTTGTACCGATCACCGGTCTAGCAAAATCTTTCATAGTTTGTTGGTCTGCCATATGTTCTTCGTTTGACTTTTCCTCTTGAGCGGATTATTCAGTGTTTTCTTCTGTAAAAAATTCTCCTTCACTGCTAATATCTTCCAGACTATCTCCAACTCGATAATCGGGATGAACGTTTTCGTTGTATGGTACCAAAATTCTTACAAGGGACCTACGACCCTGCATAAACTAGAAAACAGTTAAGCGCACCTTATGTGAAAGAAAAAAAAATTAAGAACTAGAAGAATAAAAGATGCAAAAATAAAGAAAGATAAAATCACAAGATATAACTAAAAGTACACAAAAATTGTATTTGGCCTAAATCAATCCCCGACAACGGCGCCAAAATTTGATCGGTCAAAAAATTATCCTAAAAATAGGAGTTTTTGAGTCGCTCGCAAATATATACGAGGTAGAAGTAGTTTGTGGCAAGTTCTACCAAGATCTTTTCTCTCGAGGATTGCTCAGCAGGGCTTCGTATAATATTTTGTTATAGATTGCGAGAAATAAATACTAAAATATTCAAAAAGATTATTGGGTTTTTAAATTAACTAAATTAAAATGCACTATTTTTAATTTAAACTATTTTTAATGAGACTATTTTTAATAAGACTATTTTTAACTAGACTATTTTTATTAGACTATTTATATTAGACTATTTTTAACTAGACTATTTTTATTAAACTCTTTATATTAGACTATTTTTTAACTAGTGAAAATGAATAGGATTAAAATGAGTTGGGAATTTATAAAATCTAGGGGATTACGGGTTCATTAAATTAGGTTTTTAATTAAGTATATGAATTGATTTACACGGATATAAAAGAAAAATGAATGTTTATCGAGTAATCAACTTTTCACCTCATAACTTTCGTATTCAAAGGTGTCTTAACCACTTTCGCAATCTTAAGATGTTAATAACAAGATTAACACTTGATAGATTGAAAAGATATGTTTCCAATTCACTCAATAATCAATCAAGGAGGTTTCATTAGTAGAAATAGGATATGATCAATCTCTATTTAAACCAATTATTCCTTTTTAATCAAAATAGTGTAAATCAATCAAATACTCAACATATAACCTAATAGAAATCCCCCTTCCCCTAGGAAGAAAGATTAGCTACTCATTGGTCTATACAAACTAAAATTATAATAGAAATAATTGGTATACATAATATATATATATATATATATATATAAACTTTTAATTACTAGAACTTAATGACAATAGATAAAACTTATTTGAATATGATGAATCAAAGTGCAAGAAACAAACTTCAAAATATAACTTCAAACTTGTTTAAAGGTTACAAGCTTACAAAAATTGAAAGTAAAATACTAAGTGCTTATTGATCAAGCACTTTTCAATTACAAACTAAATGGAAGAAAAACTTTAAACTAAAAATGAAATACAAAGTAAAGTGAGAGTTCAAAAGAGAAATATCTTGCTAAAAGAAAGGGGTGTTTCTTGGCAAGAAGAGGAGATGATTTTGCAATGGATGAAGATGTCCTTTTATAGGTGATTTTCAAGAATACAATTGATTATTTAATTTGTGGCATCTTTGACAAGTCTTTGGTGTTTGATTCACACTTGATCTTCCTTGCATGTCTTGATTTCCAGATCATTGACTTCTTACATAGTTGTTGAGCTCACAAGATGTTAAATGTGGAAAATTCCACAAATATCAGCCTGAAAACGGCGATGAAAAATGGCCTAGTTTGCCCCGTGTTGTATGCCGTTTTGTGGTGACTCGGTCTCTTCCGGAATACGCGCGAGGACACGGCGCTAAATGCCGGCCGTGTGTGAAACGGCCCAAGACATGGCCCTTGTTGCGCCGTATGTGAAACGGCCTACATAACACGGTCCTTTTTGTGCCGTGTTGTATGGTCGTTTTGCCTTGAAAAATTCCCGGCGTTGATTTTGATATTGTTTTCCGTCCTTTTTGACGTTTCATGTCAGTAATTTGTAAAATGACCATTTTTAGCTCATGTTTGGACATATTTGTAAAATATGTATATTTAATCACAAATCAGTATGATTATGCCCGTAAAAGGAATATTTTGTATATGAATTTTTAGATCAATTATGCACTAATCAGAACACGAGTCAGAACCCTCCCGTTCGCTGTTTTCTTTGGGGTCCGAGTTTCCCAGTTGAGCCGTGTTCTTCGGAGTGTTTGATATCGGTTATTAAGGCAATCATTCTATATATACGACTTGTTTCTTGTGGATAAGTTTATGTATTGTATTTATGATGATTTGGTTTATCTTCGTGGTTATGATTCGTGCGGTTTGATTATTCGACTGTTTGTTGGTATTACTGATATTCTTGCTTGTTTGACCTTGTGAAGTCGTGTTGGTCATGTTAGTTGCGTGATTCGTGCTGGGCTTGATTTCTTAGGTTTTAGGTATGGTGATGATTATAATTATCGTGAGATTGATTATGCACTTGGACATGTATTTTGGTGTATGATTGGTTGTGCGAACATAATTGTATTAAGGTGTGTTATCTGTGGTGATGGGTTATGTTTTAGTTGCATATGTTACTTGTGAACTATGAGTTTGAATGACATGTTTCCGTTTTTCCACCTGGGGAGGCTCTGACGAGGCCTCTAGGGACCGGTACTAAGGGGTACGGTCATGGAAGTCGTTTCCCACCTGGGGAGGGTCTGACGAGACCTCTTGTAACACCCCCAATCCACTCAGGGATATTACATGCCGTAGAACCATTCCTCAAGGATGTACCAGGCTAGTAACAACATGAAACATCTCGACAATGCCTATAAGGCTAAAATGACTCAGTAGACCGATTTGGTCTTTCAATAAATACATACAACTCAAACTCATTACATGCCCACGCAGGGGTCGAATACAAACACTCCCGTACAACGGGAAAGAATACTGCAGCAGAAAATAAACTATAACTAACCCAATGACCTCATACGGATCCTCCTGTGATTAGTATCATTCATCTTTCATCATCCTTCGTGCCTACCCTGTGTTATGCTCCCAAACCTTAATGCAAAAACAGACATCTACCCCCCGAATACTCGGGGGTTAGCAAAACTCCACTGTTTTGCTAGTGCAAGAATAAAGTGAAAATACGAGCCATATAATTCACATTCTACGAATAACAATAACCAGGAATCCTCAAAGTTCCAAACGTAACGAAAATCACTTCCCGAGGCATGAGTTTGGTAAAACATTCCAAAACCGAAAGATCACAAATCAAGGGAAACAATTTATAAAACAGTTTACAATACCATCGAGAGTTTTAATAGAAAACAATTTAGGATTTCCGAATCCTTCTCTTTCCAAAAATCAACAGGGGTCACAACCCAAAGGTTTTGTTTTCGCAAATAGAAAACCGACATCAATTTACAGGGCCAGAGCCCAACATCACGTGTCCTCGACGGACATAAAAATAAACACAACGTAATCACGCACGCGCATCGCTTAGGACCGGGATGCCACCACATACATCCCACCCGAGGCCTCGAAGGACCCTCCCGAGCTGGCTAGCAAAACAAACCACACACATCTCACGGTTGGTTCAATCGCTTGTTGCATCCTGGCCACATGATCGCATGCCATGTGCCACCGTAGATTATCACAGGCTCTCACGGTTGGATCAATCACTTGTTCCATCTTGACCACATGATCACGTGCCATGTGTCACCTTAGACCTTCAACCATATCCACACATTCACACAAATAACATATCACATCAATAATATCCAAGTAATTCACTCAATGGCAACAAACACAATACACGACGCAATGGTCAAATTACAACGCACCAACAAGAGATAATATATATACATATATATTATCAAAGCACAACGACAACACCAAGTGTATTCATAGTAATTCACGTAACCATCCACGAACATAATGTCCACAAAACACGCGCGTTTTGAAAGAGGGCCTTTAACAAGGCTAACCGAATCTATGAAAGTGAGATTCAAACGATCAAATAAACACAAGGAGACGATCACTAATTATCATATTCATAAAACAAGAATTGTGTGGACAAGGTACTCGCCTCGAGTAATCACAAACGCGAAGAATCGACCGAAGTAGGTTGGCACGAACCGACCACCAACCCACCGACTCCACCGAACACTAACCCGCGACAAATAAACTACGGACAACCATAAAAACAATGAAAATGAATTCCAAAGTACGACCCAAAGTTGCTGATTTCAAAGAACAAACGATGAAAGTTCAAGGGTTTCTCCCAAAACGGCCAAGAACACGAATCGACCCGACAAAACACGAAAATGGAATTCCAAACCGAAATATGGATATACAATCCATAGGATATGTTTAACAACATCATTTAACAACAATCGGTTCATCAAAAACGGATGGAAGACGAAATTAAGAACAAATCCCCCAAAAAGTCAACTCTAGGGATTCAAGAAAAATACCTTGATTCGGTGAAGAACAATGGATTAGATGATGTTATAATCACCTAGGATACTCCAAAACACCTTGGATGTAGAAGAAATCGGCCAGGAGCCCAAGCCCTAGTCGCCCTCGTCTCAACCCGCGGAGGAAGAAGAATAAATGAAGAAAAATGAAGAGTAATGACTGCTGTACAGTTTATATACTGGACAGCTTAGCGTGCGCTAATACTACCTGATTAGCGGGCGCTATCGAAGCATCAGAACAAAACGTTCTGCCAAAATGTACAGTTAGCGCGCGCTAGCTACAAATGTTAGTGTGCTCTAACGAGACCCCCAGACCCAGTCCAGTAGCTCCTGGACTGCCCTGAAGTACCATATAGCGCGCGCTATCCTCCCCCCAGCGTGCGCTACCAATGCACCCTAGCGCGCGCTATGTTACTAAATAGCGTGCGCTAACCAACGTTCTAACCCAGTCCAATAGCCTCTGGACTGTTTCTGCACCACCCGTTAGCGTGCGCTAACGGCAACACTTAGCGTGCGCTAACTTCGGCAACCTAGCGCGCGCTAGCCACAAAGCGTAGCGTGCGCTAACAACTCAGAGAGACATCAACAGAACATCTCAGAAATGAGTATGACAACATACCCACAACTTTGGGAAATTACAAAACAGCCAAAAATGTCCTAAAAATCACGATATGACAACGAATAACCAAACCGAAGCTCACAACACGTATAACAACGTTAAATGAACTTACGAGAAACCCGAAACGATAGTTTCGAACGAGATTCGCAAGAATCGAACTCAAGCGCGGGAAAGTCGCTTAAGAATATGGAACTCAACAAAACGACACCGAAACAAACTCGGATGACAAAAAGTGCAGAACTAAATACTCTCAGAATGGCGGATATTACATTCTACCCTCCTTAAAAGAAGTTTCGTCCTGAAACTTAAAATAAGTAGGGAGGAGCAACATCCCGCCAAGAAAACTCAACGAGATACACAAGAAATGCGTAACTTTCATCCATCAGCAAAACGTTTCAAGCAACGCAAAGGAATATACGTCGTGAAAACGCGCTCCACGATGACCAACACAACGCTACCGGTAAAAACATAATAAAACCAACAAGTGACAAGCGTCATCAAACAGATAATATTATCAAGTCAATTATCCAAACATTCACAAAACACAAAGTACCTATTACAACCAAACACGCGCAGTCGAGAAAATAGAAAGTAAACACAAACGATCCACAAGGGCAATCATAAACAATTCGGACTACGCCGAAATCCTCAAAACCACACTAGGCATCTCCGTGTCCTTTCGGAGCAGAGACGCAACCTCGATCCCCAAATCTCTCAGCTACCGTCTCGCAATGTACGGATCGGTGACCCACCTGGCCACACTCGAAACAGCTGACTAACGGTGAACGACAATTCTTCGCAGATGGCACCTTTCGACTACAGTTATAACATATCTTCGAGCTGCTCACATTACTCACTGCAGGGGTACTACTCCTCTGATCACGCGATCTAGGAACCATCTTGGGATGACGAAATGAAGTCCCAACCTCAAGGGGCCCACTCATCTGATCCCCTGAAAAGTTCCCAGCAGTTTTCTATTTCTTCAAGTCAGACATACTCTCGGTCGATAATATGGATAGCTCATAGGCTAACGCTCTATTCTGATAATCTCTCAAGGAAGTACAAGCGAGACCTGCCATGTACTGACGAATCTCCGGCTTCATCCGCCTACTAAAATGACAAATCTTGTCCTCCTCTGCCCTTACTTGATTCTGCACATAGCCGAGCTGTTTGCTAAAATCAATAATAGCCTGAGACAGCGGTACATCCTGCGGTTTCGCCGAAAAGAATTCATTAATCTTCTGATTTCTGATCGGCTCTGGACAAAACTCATCTCTCATGAATCTCTGCAACTCTGCCCATGTGACAACACGATCTTGAGGCTTAACAGCCTCCCACCAGCTAGCGGCATCTTTGTCGAAAAGATACTGAGCTACCGGGACATTACGTTCTTCTGGACAATCAACTATCTCGAATATATTTTCCAACTGGAAAAGCCAACCATCCCAGCCTAAAGCATCTGCAGCACCAGCGAAACGAGGGGGATTCATACGAACCACTTCTCGAAGCCACTGATTTGCACCAGTGTGTTGGGTCACATCTGTAACACGCTGAACTGCCTGAGTCAACTGAGTCATCTGTGTGGCTACCTGCTGTAAAATAGTAGCGACACCGATACCGATATCATCACCGGCAGCATGATCTCGACCACGCGTCCGATCGCCACGACCACGACCTCGGCCCCTCGGCATACTGAATAAGTAACCACTCAGCACAACAGAAAATCATAACACATAACACATACAACGATTACCATCGTAAGGCAACACACACATGAATATCACAGCAACGACGGCATCGTTCGGCGACATCAACGACTCGAACGATGACCAGTGCACAATTACAAAACATCACGAAACAACCACGTATGTACACAATCATACAAACTCCAGTTCCAATAGCTCGCACAAGTGCGATAACACACAAATCATCACAAAGCGACAACATTCCATACCAACATCTCACCTCTCACAGAGGGCTAATCACAACAAATGCGTGGCAAATGACTCAACACTCACACCGCCAATTCGATCATACTCAGGTGCAAACATCAAAATGACAACGCGAACATCATACATACATACCCAGCCCTCAAACGGGAATGAATAGGTTTTAAAAATGAAAACCTCATTCTGAAAATAATTTAGAAGAACACCGGTTGATCTTGAGTATCACCTTTCAAAAAAAAGTACAAACGTGAAATATCATTATCGAGACTTTGAAAACCATCATGTGTTTGGTAAAAATGAGGACATTTTCTTTTAGCGAAAGTCTTTCAGAAATATTCGACCCTCGGGTCTAAGTGTTTCTAAACATCAAAAATATCTCAAAACATTTTGGTCCTCGAGGTAGAAGAATTTTGAAACATGTTCTGGCACCTTGGATGTACCACGAGAAAACAATTCATTTTAAAAGTACGTCTCGAAATTTATTTTCTAAGATACTCAAGGTTTTCAAAGATAATTCAATGGGCTAGAATGCCCAAAAATTTCAGGTAATTACACAAAACTTTATAGCGCCGTGGGTCCCGCGCCGGAACCCACCGGGCTAAAAGCCATTTACAAAAACGCCAAAAAGGCCGATGACGGTAATGTTTCAAAAAATTACCAAAGCCATTTACAACATGTTAAATACCGTCATAAGAATTTCGCTAAAACGATCAAGGCCATAATGTCAAAAACTCTGTTAAGGGAATCAGTTTTCGAAATAAAACTTAGTCGGTAGAATACCGAAAGCCATTACAAAAGAACTCACGCAGCGGATAAGAGAAATACAGTCCAACATGCACAATCCAGCAACACTACTCCTCACATGAACGAAATATGAGAGTCAAATAATCACGTATCAAGAAATCAAAATCCATAAGAGGATTCCGTCACTGAACAAATAATCATAAAAATAGCTCGTGTCACACGAGGCACAACACAAAGAAGGGAGACTTACAGCCACAGGTCGCACGAAGATGATGATCGCCCCACGATACTAATCATGACCAACAACTCAGGCGACGGATCGCGACACGACTCAGTCAGACAAAATCCGACGAAACAAAACTCAACAGACACCACTGACCCGACATCCTACGTTTCCACAACCTACTCTCCGATACCATTTATGTAATACCTCCAATCCACTCAGGGATATTACACGCCGTAGAACCTTTCCTCAAGGATCTACCAGGCTAGTAACAACATGAAACATCTCGACAATGCCTATAAGGCTAAAATGACTCAGTAGACCGATTTGTTCTTTCAATAAATACATACAACTCTAACTCATTACATGCCCACGCAGGGGTCGAATACAAACACTCCCGTACAACGGGAAAGAATACTGCAGCGGAAAATAAACTATAACTAAACCAATGACCTCATACGGATCCTCGTGTGATTATTATCATTCATCTTTCATCATCCTTCGTGCTGACCCTGTGTTATGCTCCCAAACCTGAATGCAAAAACAGACATCCACCCCCCAAATACTCGGGGGTTAGCAAAACTCCACTGTTTTGCTAGTGCGAGAACAAAGTGCAAATACGAGCCATACAATTCACATTCTACGAATAAAAATAACCAGGAATCCTCAAAGTTCCAAACGTAACGAAAAGCACTTCCCGAGGCATGAGTTTGGTAAAACATTCCAAAACCGAAATATCACAAATCAAGGGAAACAATTTATAAAACAGTTTAAAATGCCATCGAGAGTTTTAATAGAAAACGATTTAGGATTTCTGAATCCTTCTCTTTCCAAAAATCAACAGGGGTCACAACCCAAAGGTTTTGTTTTCGCAAATAGAAAACCAACAACAATTCACAGGGCCAGAGCCCAACATCACGTGTCCTCGACGGACATAAAAATCAACACAACGTAATCACGCACGCGCATCGCCTAGGACCGGGACGCCACCACAGACATCCCACCCGAGGCCTCGAAGGACCCTCCCAAGCTGGCTAGCGAAACAAATCACACACAACTCACGGTTGGATCAATCGCTTGTTGCATCCTGGCCACATGATCGCTTGCCATGTGCCACCGTAGATTATCACAGGCTCTCACGGTTGGATCAATCACTTGTTGCATCCTGACCACATGATCACGTGCCATATGTCACCGTAGACCTTCAACCATATCCACACATTCACACAAATAACATATCACATCAATAATATCCAAGTAATTCACTCAATGGCAACAAACATAATACACGACGCAATGGTCAAATTACAACGCACCAACAAGAGATAATATATATACATATATATTATCAAAGCACAAAGACAACACCAAGTGTATTCATAGTAATTCACGTAACCATCCACGAACACAATGTCCAAAAAACACGCGCGTTTTGAAAGAGGGCCTTTAACAAAGCTAACCGAATCTATGAAAGTGAGAATCAAATGATCAAATAAACACAAGGAGACGATCACTAATTATCATATTCATAAAACATGAATTGTATGGACAAGGTACTTGCCTCGAGTAATCACAAACGCAAAGAATCGACCGAAGTAGGTTGGCACGAATCGACCACGAACCCGCCGACTCCACCGAACACTAACCCGCGACAAATAAACTACAGACAACAATAACAACAATGAAAATGAATTCCAAAGTACGACCCAAAGTTGCTGAATTCAAAGAACAAACGATGAAAGTTCAAGGGTTTCTCCCAAAACGGCCAAGAACACGAATCGACCCGACAAAACATGAAAATGGAATTCCAAACCGAAATATGAATATACAATCCATAGGATATGTTTAACAACATCATTTAACAACAATCGGTTCATCAAAAACGGATGGAAGACGAAATCACGAACAAATCCCCCAAAAAGTCAACTCTAGGGATTCAAGAAAAATACCTTGATTCGGTGAAGAACAATGGATTAGATGATGTTATAATCACCTAGGATACTCCAAAACACCTTGGATGTAGAAGAAATCGGCCAGGATCCCAAGCCCTCGTCTCAACCCGCGGAGGAAGAAGAATAAATGAAGAAAAATGAAGAGTAATGACTGCTGTCCAGTTTATATACTGGACAACTTAGCGTGCGCTAATACTACCTGATTAGCGTGCACTATCAAATCATCAGAACAAAACGTTCTGCCAAAATGTACAGTTAGCGCGCGCTAGCTACAAATGTTAGCGTGCGCTAACGAGACCCCCAGACCTAGTCCAGTAGCTCCCGGACTGCCCTGAAGTACCAGATATCGCGCGCTATCCTCCCCCCAGCGTGCGCTACCAATGCACCCTAGCGCGTGCTATGTTACTAAATAGCGTGCGCTAACCAACGTTCTAACCCAGTCCAGTAGCCTATGGACTGTTTCTGCACCACCCGTTAGCACGCGCTAACGGCAACACTTAGCGTGCGCTAACTTCGGCAACCTAGCGCGCGCTAGCCACAAAGCGTAGCGTGCGCTAACAACTCAGAGAGACAGCAACAGAACATCTCAGAAATGGGTATGACAACATACCCACAACTTTGGGAAATTACAAAACAACCCCAAATGTCCGAAAAATCACGATACGACAACGAATAACCATACCGAAGCTCACAACACGTTAAATGAACTTACGAGAAACCCGAAATGACAGTTTCGAACGAGATTCACAAGAATCGAACTCAAGCGTGGGAAAGTCGCTTAAGAACACGGAACTCAACAAAACGACACCGAAACAAACTCGTATGACAAAAAGTGCAGAACTAAATACTCTCAGAATGACGAAACGGTCACGAGCGAGTCGTCAAAATGGACTCCGGCCGAAAAAAGAAATTTACCGAAAATCGAAAATGGCGGATATTACACCTCTAGGGACCGGTAAGGGATACGGTCGCGGGAGTTGGTTACCCACCTGGGGAAGGCTCGATGGGGCCTCTAGGGGCCGGTACTTAGGGGTACGGCCATGGGTTATGTATGATGTTGTCGTAATGCTATGATGTGCACGAATAGTGAATGCGTGAAACCGTGTATGGTCCGTCGTGACCTCCGGAGTTTGGTACTTGACTAGTATGAAAAATGATTGCGTGGATAATGTTTTGATGTTAAAATCCTGGACATGTGATGATATTTCACTAATGTGTTTTGAATCAAGAACCGGGCTGAGGCCTTGATGATTTCGAAAAAAAGTTTTGAAATTTGGGACTCGAGGTCCAAAAGAAATTATGTTCAAAAACTCCCGAGATGCCGAGTTTTAATTCTTAAAACTTCATCACTTGGTTTATGATTAGTAAAACCTCTCGGGAATATTTTGACAACTGATTATGTTACCAGATTCGTGATTGCCTTCTGATTGATACATTTCGTATGCTATTATACTTACACTAGTAAAACAATGGAGTTTTACTAACCCCCGAGTAATCGGGGGGTGGATGTATATTTTGCGTCCACGTATTTGCTGGTTCGAGGGAGCAGTCACAGGATTCGCACAGGAAGTGACGAGCTACGATACTAATCAAGAGTTGAGAGTTTGGTGAGGTTATATGGTGTCGACCAAGTTATAGTCAGACTTCCGCTGTTGTGTATCTTTACCCCTGCGTGGGTATTTATTGTAAAGGGTTGTATTTTGTCTTGTTTGCACTGGTCATATGACCTCATTGGTCCGTGTGGTTGTATTGTAATTGACCTTATTAATGGTCTGTACTATTGTAACGACTCACTTCGGTCGGTCAAATTTTGGTAGTCCTGTCATGTTTAGCCTGGTAGGTCCTCCTGGGGAGGGTCTACGGCGTGTAATATTCCCATATGGTTTGGAGGTATTAAAATATGCTATCGGAACTGAGCTTGTAGAAACCTAGGCTGCCGGGTCAAGTCGAGTCGTGGTTTGTCAAGTAATATGATGTCATGTCATTTGAGTTGTCGGGTGATAAGTTGAGTTGTGCGTGGTCACAACGTGTCGTATGTATTGTCAGACAAGATTAGTATCGTGGGCGACCGTCATCTCTATGCGGCCTGTGGACGTAAGTCTTCTCTCTTATGCGAGGTATCGGTATTTCATGATTTCATTTATGTGCGATAATTGTGGTGCATAAATTTTCTTTAAGGCAATCAGCCCATGTGCTAAAGACGATCGCCCGCTTATTATAATACAGCAGAGGCGATCGCCCAGCAACCCCGAGTCCTATAAATAGAGAACCTCTAGCAACTGGAGAAGGGTTCAGAAACTCAGACTCTCTCTGGCTTGGGTTGGCTTCTCTATCTTGGCTGCGCTATAAACTTCGGACATCTTACTGTCTCTCACTCTCGAAACCTCTTAACCCAAAGACGGTCGGCAAAAACAAGAACAAGAACTCACAGAGCTTCAACTCTGGTTCTTCCGACAATCACCAGCACTCAAGAGCTAAATAACTAGGGTCTTTTACACTCATTATAATTGTACTCTTACATTAATATTTGTACTCCAATGTATTCGTATTAATAACATCTCGCGAGAGCATTCAAGCCCGGGCCTAACAAACCCAAAAAATTTTGTGTTATTTACTTCCCCACGGACGTGCTCTCGCAATTTTGTTTGTTACTCATCCATTCCAGCAATATCATCTCCGGATAATATTTTGGGTAACAACAATTGGCGCTAGAGGAAGGGGCATCTTAACCTTCATTTTCATTCCGACTGTCTCGAAGAACACTCACTGTTCTCCGGGGCATATACTTGAAGAAACACTCACTGTTCTTCAAATAAAAACCTTCAGAATCACTCTCTGATCCACCAGACGCCTTATTCCGGCTCAATCCGAGCCCCAACCCACGGCAGAGGGTAGCCAAGGTGACGCGAGACTCTCGATCCCGCACATGAGGGACGGTCCCATCCTTTCGCTCGACCAGTTCCAAACCGCGGAATAGATCGAGGAGGCTATGGCCATCCTAAGGGAGCGACGGAGAGCATTCGACGCGCCTGCAATTACCCCATCAGCCATCCGCCGCGCGGGCAAACGAAATCTCAAGGGGTTACTTGTCGAGCGATTGTCAGGAAGCCCCAATTCACGAGCAGAAGCACTCGCGAGGCGGGACGGTTTCATTTTCAGCCGCCTAGGCGGCGAGCCAATCCTGGCGGCCGGGGCATTCTGGCCCCAGCCATGAGACGACGGAGCCCGAATCCGTCACCAGGAGTTCGGCATACCCGACTCCCAAAAGGCAGGTCGGCCACTTGACTTCCCCTCGCCGAAGAACCAATATCGGCGGCGACGACCTCATCGCCTACCACGGAGCCAGGAGATCGGTACACGATCGCCTCGGCTCCCGCTCCGAGAGCCAAACCACGAGCGACCAAGCTACGGCGATGTCCGCAATGCAACTCCAGCTCAATGGCATGAAGGCGCTCCTAGAAACTAGGGCAGGCACCTGGAGAAAGATCGCCGGGCCAAGTGAGTCGCTCGCGGTCCAGATCAAACTTGCCCCCGTGCAGCCAAGGATCACTCCTCCTCAAACACCTTAGTACGAGGGGAGGTCGGACCCCGAGACTCACATAAGCAAGTTCCGGATCTACATGACTGGATACGGGGCATCAGACGCGACTAGGTGCCGAATGTTCCCGTTAACACTGGGCGATTTGGCCCATTGGTGGTACATCTCATTGCCACCGCGATCCATGAGTTCTTTTGAACAACTGGAGAGCAACTTCACATCGTACTTCGCCGCCAAGGTCGTTCGACCAGAAGGTCCCCACCAAATGATGTAAATCAGGCAGTGGGAAGAGGAGTCCGACGCAGATTACATCGACCGGGTGGATTATATAATCCTCAACGGCGAGCCTGTAAGCGACGAGATCGCCCTCTACTCAGTCCTAGGGGGATTTAATGGTCTTTCACCCATGTTCAGGCACCTTACGAAGGACATCCCCCCGACCTACGCAATCTTCCGTGCCAAGGCCGTAGACTTTTTGGCCAGGCGGAGGTGGCTCGCCCTTCGCCAAGATGAGTGGGCAGAGACGGCGATCACCAAGTCCAACAAGGCGTTCGCCAAGCCACCCGGTGATTTCAGGACCTTAGAGGATGTGGAAGCCCATCTCTACCACAACCTCAATCTATCTCCGGCTCATATTTTCTATGCCATCCAGGGGCGCGAGCGGCTAAGCAAGCCGAAGGCGGTAAGGGACCACGGTCATCTGGACCGCAACAAATTTTGTGCTTCCCACAAGAGTCCCGGCCACAACACCGATCAATGCCGCGACCTCCTCAGACAACTCTGGAGATTGTTCGAGGAGGGCAAGCTGGACAGTTTAGTAACTTAGCCGGAGCCCCGGGCGGAAAGTATCAAAGTGCCGCGATCGGTGTCAGAACGACGATCGCCAGTCTCCCAGTCCGATCGCCAGAATCAAACACGGCGAGCCAGATGATTCATATGAGTTGATCCTCCCGATCAACCCTGGCGGCTAGATCTTTATGCTTCAATCACGAGGTAGCAACTTCGGAGGTCTTTCCCCAGTTTCCACCATATCAAACAAAAGGCTACTGCCCAAGCAACATCTCAAAAAATGGAGGACTCACTCGCCATCTAAAGTTCATCATCTAACATGATGGACGTAGGCACGAGATCGTCTCCCTCAGCGCAACGTATTCCGTCGAGGATCGCCATCTAACATGATGATCCGAGGTAGAAGAGTGCAGTTATGGTCCTGGAAGTCGATGGTACCGATAGCTTCGTCCATGAAAGGTTCCTTTGGGCTGCGATCGCTCACCCTTCGTTTAAATACGAGGCGGGTGTAGTCGAAGGACCCTCCAAACAAATCTGTGGACACGCTCGCCAGCCCTCAAAGGTTCATCATCTAACATGGTAGACCCGAACAATGTGACGCGTCCCTACCCCCGTCACAACGTATACCATCAAGGATCGCCATCTAACATGACGGTACGAGGTAGAAAAGTGCTAACAAGCCGCGGATGTGGAGTCGATTAATCCGAAGACGCCCCGCGCAAGGACTCCTCCAGACTAAGACCGCTCACCCTTCGTTTAAATACGAGGCGGGCGCAGCCTAATGGAGGACCCTCACAATAAAGTGAGTCACGAGACAAACCTATAGGTGGAATATCCCTCGTGCACAAGACACGGTCATGGAGGTCGGTCCATCAAACTCCGCGACCGTGCACGGTTCCTCTAGGTCGAAACAATCGGCTTTCCACGAGGGATCTGCAAAATTGAAGATCACAAGAACAAGACCGAAGATAGCTCGCCAAACGATTAGGTCACCCAAATCCGAGACCAAAGTCCGCTCAATGGATCGCCCGTCTTTATCCTAAACGATCGCCAGTGGAACCACCTCATCCCATGTCTTCAACATCGGAGCAACCTGGGGGACAATTGTTGTGTTGAGATTTATACACCTCAACAGGCGATCGACACAAGGACCAGGCGACCGAACCAGAGTCAAATAGAGCAAGGCAGACTTGCCGATCGAAGGACCCAGAACAGGACCCAGTGCCGAGCGATCGACTGCCAAGGCAATCCTCTCCCGGCAACTAGCAATCATCCCAAGTGCCCGATCATGGACGACCGCCTCATGCCACGTAAAGCCAATATTCGTCAAGTCTGCGAAGGCCAAAACTCGGAATAGAGACCCATGGGCAGATCTGCAAATGGCGCCGCAGAACATGGATCTTTGACTCCAGCCCATCAACAGCTGTCAAACGGCAAGGACAAACCTCACCTACCGACAGACCTACCGAAAAGTCCAGAGTGGACCTCCCAAGACAGCGACGTAAGGCACATGGCGTCTTCTGATTGGTTCACATAGCTGGCTGCCAGCAGCAGCCGCAGACTTTAAGGTAATCAGCTCATGTGTTAAAGACGATCGCCCGCTTATTATAATACAGTAGAGGTGATCGCCCAAAAAACCCCGAGTCCTATAAATAGAGAACCTCCAGCAACTGGAGAAGGGTTCAGAAACTCAGGCTCTCTCTCTGTCTTGGGTTGGCTTCTCTCTCTTGGCTACACTATAAACTTCGGAAATCTTACTGTCTCTCACTCTCGAAACCTCTTAACCCAAATACGGTCAGCAGAAACGAGAACAAGAACTCACAGAGCTTCAACTCTGGTTCTTCCGGCAATCACCAGCACTCAAGAGCTAGATAACTAGGGTCTTTTACACTCATTGTAATTATACTCTTACATTAATATTTGTAATCCAACGTATTCATATTAATAACATCTCACGAGAGCATTCAAGCCCGGGCCTAACAAACCCGGCAAATATTGTGTTATTTACTTCCCCACGGACGTGCTCTCGCAATTTTATTTGTTACTCATCCATTCCAGCAATATCATCTCCGGATAATATTTTGGGTAACAACATAAAAGATTAGGGAAAGTTTTTATTTTTCAAAACGACTTTGATTTTCGGAATTCAAGACATTATGTACTTGCGTGTTGGGACTAAGTCGTTGTGACAAGTTGTTACGTCGTTATGCTTGTCCGGGAATTTTGCAGTGTTTTTAAATGCCGGGATATATTGTTAGGAGTCGAACCTTAGCCTTTGGAACCGTTTCGGAGCTGATGGGACAATTCTGCTATCCTGCAGCTAGTGATTATGGCCGTTAGATGTTTACCATTACGGCCGTAAGCTCCTAGATGTTACGGTCGTAGACTGCATGTTATTACGGCCATCAGCTTGTGACTGTTACGACAGTAATTTGATTATTACGGGGATATCTGTGCTCTTTGTTGATCATTTGATTCCCTTGATATTATTGATGTGTAATTAATTACTACCTTTATTTTTAGTGAATCTTGGGTGTACACTTAAGTGTTGTGACTACAAGGTCTGTGTTAATTATATTATTCTGTTCTGATGGGATAGTCGATCTGTGGTAATGATTAGTGCTGGTACACGTGGTTTTCCACCCAGGGACGGTTTGGCGAAACCTATGAGGGTCGATGCTAAGGGGCATGGCCACGGATTGTCCTGTGTATTGTTATTCGTGATGGTGTGGCATGGTAACATGTGGTTACCCTATAGGTTATTTTGATGATATCGTTTATCGAGTCGAGTGATGTTTCGAAATGTTGTTTTGCAGATGACTTCAAAACGAAATAGTTACGATAATGGAATCATGGTTTTAATTAAACGTCTGAGGTATTAAAAGTATTTCTTTTCAAAAATTTCATTGTGGTAAAATCTTTCAAACTCAAGAATTTCAAAATATTATCATTCGAACGGATACCTCGAAAAATCTTATTTTTAAAGAATCTTACAAATGTTGACCCCAATGATACGTATATGGTTTTGACAGTGTTTGTTTAGTAAAGATCATGCATTTATGTCTATGTCGCCGTGTGGATTATTTGTGAAAATTAAGTTCTGTGATTGCAGTGTTAGCTCGTGTATTCGCGTAATTACTCAGAGTGAATATTTTATTGGGCTATTGTTTGCTGTCCTATGTTGATTCCGTGATGCTTGTTTTGTTGTGTTATTCTGAATGGTTGTCCATTAAGTAGGCCGAGAGGTTGAGGTCGAGGACGTGGTCATAGTAGTGGTCGTAATCGAGAGCACGAGAGGGCGACTTGCTCGTCGTTGAGTGCCGATCATCTCAGTATAGATGGTCGAGATGAACAGTCACATGATCAGGGGCAATCAACAAGAAGTAATGATGATGTTGGTACCGCCACCATCCTTCGTCAGGTGGTTGATCAGTTGGCACAGATGAATCAGAATGTGCACCGGGACGAGAACCCAGATGGGGATAATGGAGCTAGTAAATGGTTACGAGATGTTATGAGAATGCGCCCGCCTCGTTTTGTAAGATCTTCAGACTCGTTGGGTTAGGAGAACTGGCTCTTCCAGTTGGACAGAACATTTGATGTTGTAGCTTGTCCGAACGAAAGGAGAGTACCTATTGCTCAATACCTGTTCGCTAAGGAAGCGGCAGACTGGTGGGATACCGTATTGCCTAGTGATCACACAGCTACTTGCGCTGAATCCAAGACTGCCATGGAGCCCAAGTATTGTATGCCGCCTGTTAAAGAACGTAAGATTGTCGAGTTTTTCTCGGAGATGCCCCAAGATGTGTCGGTATCTCAGGAAACAGTCGATTATAATCGGTAGTTATGTTATGTTCGATATCAAGTGAGAAGTGAGGCCGATAAGGTTCGCTATTTTGATATGCGTATGAAACCTCATGTTCGACAGTGTGTTGTGTCGAGAATTATACGCCTCGACCGGCGATCGCCTCAGAGACCGGGTGACCTAGCCAAAGCCCCGCAGCCAAGGTAGAACTGCAGGCCAAAGGTCCCAGGACAAGTCCCGGTGCCGAGCGATCGACATCTAAGGCGATCGTCTCTCGGTACTTGGCGACCGACTTCCGGCGACTGACCAGGTGGCGACCTCCTCATGTCGCGTGAAGCTATCGATCGTCCAGTCGGCAAGGGCCGATGCGCGAATCCATCGATCGTCCAGTCGGAAAGGGCCGATGAGCGAAGCCAACGATCGTCAGGTCAGCAAAGGCCGAAGCTCGGGACAAGGCCCACATGCAGATCCGGAAAAGGTGCTGCAGCACATGGATGGTTGACCACAACCTGTCAGCATCTTTCCACCAACCGACAAGCCTGCCGAAAGGTGTCAGTGGGACCGCCCGTGATAAAGAACTCGACGCGTCTTTGGCTCCTCATTGGACCGCACAGCTGTCTGCCAGCAGCAGCCTTGGACTTTAGGCAGACAGCCCATGTGACTTAAAGACGATCGCCCCATTATTATATTGGACGAAAGGCGATTGCCCACCAGGAAACAAGGCATCTCAGCCCCTATAAATAGAAGGCTGCCTGCACTTGGAAATCTCTCGAACCCACCGGATTTTTCCTCTCTAAACTCTGATTTCTCAGCCAACACTCTGAACTCTCGGAACTTTCTCCCTGATTCAGCACTCAACTTAGCTTTCCTACTCTTGGCAACAACTATCTCTCGGTTCCTTATTCTCTCTAAGCATCTCCTACACGGAAGACGATCGGCAGAGAGCAAGAACACCATAGCTTCGCTCAAGAGCTGGATAAATAGGGTCTTTTACACGCATTATATTTAGATTCTCACATTAGTACTTGTATCCACGAATATTTGTATTAATTACATCTCGCGAGAGCATTCAAGCCCGGGCCTAACAAACCCGGCAAACCTTGTGTTTTTCACACCCCCTCGGACGTGCTCTCGCAATTTGCTGTTGCTCGATCATTCCAGCAATATCTATCTTCGGATAATATTTCGGGCAACAACAATTGGCGCTAGAGGAAGGGCATCTAACCCTCAATTTTATTCCTACCGTCTCGAAGAACACTCACTATTCTCCGGGGAATATACCTGAAGAAACACTCACTGTTCTTCAGAGAAAGCTTTCAGAATCATGTCTTCCGCCTCAGCATCGAAGAAAGCCGCTGGCCGATCCGCCAGACGCCTCCTTCCATCTCAGTTCGAGCCACATCCGATGGCGAAGGGTAGTCGCCGCGCTCGATCCCGCCCCTGGGGGACGGCCCAAGTCTCTCGCTCGATCAGTTCCAAACCGCGGAACAGATCGAGGAGGCCATGGCCATCCTACAGGAGCAATGGAGTGCTCTCGACGCGCCTCCCACTATCACCCCCTCGGCCATCCTCCGGATGACCAAACGGAAGTACAAGGCATTGCTGACCGAGCGATCGCCAGGAGGCTCCCATTCGCAAGAAGAGGCGCTCGCCAGCCGGGGCACCTCTGTTTTCGATCGCCTGGGCAGCGACCCATCTTTGGCGACCGGGGCAGTCCGGCCCCAGCCACAAGGTGACGGAGCTCGAGTCCGTCACCAGGAGTTCGACGTATCCAACTCCCAGAAGGCAGACCAGCCATCTGGCTCCCCCTCGCCAGAGAGCCGAGGTCGGCAGCAGCGGAGTCAGGAGATCGGTACACAATCGCCTCGGCTCCGGCTCCAAAAGCCGACCCATGAGCGACCAAGCTACAGTGATGGCCGCGATGCAACGCCAGCTCGACGACATGAAGGTGCTCCTAGAATCTGGGGCAGGCACCAAGAGCAAGATCGCCGGGCCGAGTGAGCCGCTCGCGGTCCACATCGAGCTCGCCCCCGTGCAGCACAAGATCGCTCCTCCACAAACACTTATGTACGAGGGGAGATGAGACCCCGAAACACACCTGAGCAAGTTCAACATCTACATGACTGGGTGTGGGGCATCAGACGCGACCAGGTGCCGAATGTTCCCCCTAACGCTGGACGACCTTGCCCACAGGTGGTACACCTCATTGCCGCCCTGATCCATCAGTTCCTTTAATCAACTGGCGAACGACTTCACATCGTACTTCGCCACCAGGGTCGTTCGTCCAGAAGATCCCCATCGCATGATGCAGATCAGGCAAGGGGAAGAAGTGTCCGACTCGGACTACATCGACCGGGTAGACGAGATCATCCTCAACGGCGAGCCCGTAAGTGATGAGATCGCCCTATACTCGGTCCTAGGAGGATTCCATGGTCTTTCGCCTATGTTCAGGCATCTTACGAAGGACCAACCCTTGACCTACGCGATCTTCCGCGCTAGAGCCGCAGACTTTCTGGCCAGGCAAAGGTTTCTCCTTAGCCTTTGAGCAGCGCGATCGGCGCCCAAACGACGATCTCCAGTGTTCCAGCCCGATCGCCGATCCCAAGATACATCACCAAAACCGGAGGACTCATTCGCCATCCACAATCCATCATCTAACATGGTGGACTACGGCACGAGATCGCCTCCACCACACAACATACACCCTCGAAGGTCGGCATTTAACGTGACACTCCGAGGTGGAAGAGTGCATCCATGGTCCTGGTGGTCGATGAAACCGACTGCTTAGGCCATGCAAGGTTCCTTTGGGCTGAGATCGCTCGCCCTTCGTTTAAATACGAGGTAGGCGTAGTCGAAGGACCCTCCAAGCAAATCAGTGCACACGACCGCCCGCCCTCAAAGGTTCATCATTCAACATGAAGAACCCGGACAATGCGACGCGTCACTACCCCCATCTCAACATACACCGTCGAGTGTCGCCATCTTCATGACGATCCGAGGTAGAAAAGAGCTAACTAGCCGCGGACGTGGAGTCGATTCATCCGACAACGCCCCGCGCAAGGACTCCTCTAGACCAAGACCGCACGCCCTTCGTTTAAATACGAGGCGAGGCGCAGCCTAACAGAGGACCCTCATAATTAAATGAGTCATAAGACAGACAATGTCGCTCGCGCATAAGACACAGTCATGGAGTCGGTCCATCGAACTCCGCGACTGTGCACGGTTCCTCAGTGACGAAACAATCAAGTTTCTACGAGGGATCGGCAATGTTGTTTTTTGCAGGTACAAGACCGAAAGATAGCTAGCCAATCGACCAGATCACCCCAGTCCAAATCCAAAGTAAGCTCAACGGATCGCCCGTCCTCATCCTACACGATCGCCAGCAAGAACCACCTCGCCCCATGTCTTCAACATCGGAGCAAGCTGGGGGGCAATTGTTGTGTCGAGAATTATACGCCTCGACCGGCGATCGCCTCAGAGACCGGGCGACCTAGCCAGAGCCCCGCAGCCAAGGTAGCACTGCCGGCCAAAGGTCCCAGGACAAGTCCCGGTGCCGAGCGATCGACATCTAAGGCGATCGTCTCTCGGTACTTGGCGACCGACTTCCGGCGACCGACCACGTGGCGACCTCCTCATGCCGCGCTAAGCCATCGATCGTCCAGTCGGCAAGGGCCGATGAGCGAACCCAACGATCGTCAGGTCAGCAAAGGCCAAAGCTCGGGTCAAGGCCCACATGCAGATCTGGAAAAGGCGCTGCAGCACATGGATAGTTGACCACAGCCTGTCAGCATCTTTCCACCAACCGACAATCCCGCCGAAAGGTGTCAGTGGGACCGCCCGTGGCAAAGAATCTCCGACGCGTGGCCTTTGGCTCCTCATTGGACCAAGATGACTAGTCGCTAGCAGCAGCCTCGACTTTAGCGCATGATCGCCCCATTATTATATTGGACGAAAGGCGATTGCCCACCAGGAAACAAGGCATCTCAGCCCCTATAAATAGAAGGCTGCATGCACTTGGAAATCTCTCGAACCCACCGGATTTTTCCTCTCTGAACTTTGATTTCTCGGCCAACACTCTGAACTTTCGGAACTTTCTCCCTGATTCAGCACTCAACTTGGCTTTCCTACTCTTGGTAACAGCTATCTCTCGGTTCCTTTTTCTTTCTCAGCATCTCCTACACGGAAGACGATCAGCAGAGAGCAAGAACACCATAGCTTCGCTCAAGAGATGGATAAATAGGGTCTTTTACACTCATTGTATTTAGATTCTCACATTAGTACTTGTATCCAGGAATATTTGTATTAATTACATCTCGCGAGAGCATTCAAGCCCGGGCCTAACAAACCCGGCAAACCTTGTGTTTTTCACACCCACTCGGATGTGCTCTCGCAATTTGCTGTTGCTCGATCATTCCAGCAATATCTATCTTCGGATAATATTTCGGGCAACAACATAGTGTATGGATCCTTTTATGTGTACCACGTTGAGGGATTATCAAGACCGAGCCTTAGCATTTGAAATGGCGGTATTGTCTACCGAGTCGGTGTTGGTAGCGAAGAAACATAAGATTATTGGTAGTTTCTCTAAGGGATAGATGAGTAAGTTTCATGAGCCTGTTGATTCGCATCGACCGGTTGGATAGACTTCTCGTTCGGTTGGTTAGTCCAACAATCCTATTCCGGTGGATAGCAAGGGTAGCAGTGTGAAAGCATGTTTCAACTGCAGTAGTGTGGGCCACACTAGTATGAATTGTCGTTCGCTGCAAGTGAATTGTTTCAAGTGTGTTCAAGCGGGGCACCGAGCGGGGCATTGTGAGACTGTTGCTATTATGTTCGGAAAGCGAGATTTCTTTCCAACTTCGGGAGGACCTAGTGGTGCCCACTGATAGTATTTTATGTTGGTCTTATGGATTTTATCTTGTGTGTAGACTTGATATGTGATGTTTGATGAATGGTTCTTGATATCTGATATTCTTGTTTGAATAATTTCGTGTGGATTGTTGTGATGGTTGTTTTAGCTCAATCCGCGTGGGCTGTTGAACCTACGGAGACACGTGACAGGAGATCACGGGTCACGAGCATAATTGATGTTGATGTATTTTTTCGACTCAATCTGTGTGGGTTGTTGAGCTTACGGAGACACGTGACTGTGGATCATGGGGTCGTGAGTTGATATTTTTATGTTGAGCGTAGTATTTTGTTTGTTAGCACTGCGATGTCTTTGTTTTAAGTTTCGGGACTGATCGCTCGAAAACTTATCCTAAAAATAGGAGTTCTTGAGTCGCTCGCAAATATATACGAGGTAGAAGTAGTTTGTGGTGAGTTCTACCAAGGTCTTTTCTCTCGAGGATTGTCCAACAGGGCTTCGTATAATTTTTTTGTTACAAATTGCGAGAAATAAATACTAAAATATTCTAAAATATATTTTTGGGTTTTTAAAAATTAACTAAATTAAAATGCACTATATTTAATTTAAACTATTTTATATAAGACTATTTTAATAAGACTATTTTTATACTAGACTATTTTTATTAAGACTATTTATACTAGACTATTTATATTAAGACTATTTATACTAGACTATTTATATTAGACTATTTTTAACTAGTGAAAATAAATAGAATTAAAATGAGTTGGGAATTTATAAAATCTAGGGGAATACGGGTTCATTAAATTAGGTATTTAATTAAGTATAGGAATTGATTTATATGGATATAAAAGAAAAAATGAATGTTTATCGAGTAATCAACTTTTCACCTCCGTACTTTCGTAATCAAAGATGTCTTAATCGCTGTCACTTTTTTAAGATGTTGATAACAAGATTAACACTTGATAGATTGAAAAGATGTGTTTTCAATACACTTAACAATCAATCAAGGAGGTTTCACTAGTAGAAATAGGATATGATCAATCTCTATTTAAACCAATTAGTCATTTCATTTCTCTAAATTGACTATTTTTAGGATAAACGATCGTTCATCGAGTAATCAACTTTTCACCTCCGTACTTTCGTAATCAAAGATGTCTTAACCACTTTCGCAATCTTAAGATGTTGATAACAAGATTAACATTTGATAGATTGAAAAGATATGTTTCCAATTCACTCAACAATCAATCAAGAAGGTTTCATTAGTAAAAATAGGATATGATCAATCTCTATTTAAACCAATTAGTCCTAAAAATAGTTTAAATCAATCAAATACTCAATATATAACCTAATAGAAATCCCCCTTCCCCTAGGAAGAAAGATTAGCTACTCATCGGTTTATACATACTAAAATTATAATAGAAATAATTGATATATATAATATATATATAGAAACTTTTAATTACTAGAACTTAATGACAATAGATAAAACTTACTTGAATATGATGAATCAAAGTGCAAGAAACAAACTTCAAAATATAACTTCAAACTTGTTTAAAGGTTACAAGCTTACAAAAATTGAAAGTAAAATACTAAGTGCTTATTGATCAAGCACTTTTCAATTACAAACTAAATGAAAGAAAAACTTTAAACTAAAAATGAAATACAAACTAAAATTGAAAGTTCTAAGGAAAATATATTGCTAAAGGAAAGGAGTATTTCTTAGCAAGAAGTTGAGGATTTCTTGGTAAGAATGTGGGTTGTTTTGCAATGGGTGAAGATGCCCTTTTATAGGTGATTTTCAAGAATACAATTGATTATTTAATTCAAAATATCTATTGTAATATCATTTTTTTAATTCTTTGTTCACACTTCACCCATGTCTTTGAATTTTCAGATTTTTGACCAAAAAAATATCTTGTGGTTGATTTCACAAGTTGGTCAAAAGTGGACTAATTTTGCATGGCATCTGCTGAAACACGGCGATGAAAAACGGCCCAGTTTGCCCCGTGTTGTGCGCCGTTTTGTGGTGACTCGGTCTCTTCCGGAATACGCGTGAGGACACGGCGCTAAATGCCGGCCGTGTGTGAAACGGCCCAAGACACGGCCCTTGTTGCGCCGTATGTGAAACGGCCTACATAACACGGTCCTGTTTGCGCCGTGTTGTAGGTCGTTTTGCCTTGAAAAATTCCCGTCGTTGGATTTGATCTTGTTTTCCGTCCTTTTTTATGCTTCATGTCGATGTCAGAAATAACCATTTTTAGCTCATGTTTGGACATATCGTAAAATATATATTTTTAATCACAAATCAGTACAATTATGCCCGGAAAAATGAATATTTTGTATATGAATTTTAGATCAATTATGCACCAATCAAATACCCCACACTTAAATTCTTGCTAGTCCCGAGCAAGACTCATTATTAATCACACACAAAATAAAAATTAAAATAAGACACAAAATAAAAAATAAAAATAATACACACAAATTTAAGAAAAATAATTATATATAAAGATAAAAAGAGATCAAAATGCCATTAATACACAATAACCAACTTTATACAAGAGATAGAAAATGAATCAAGATTCAAAATAAATCTACTAACGATTTTGAAGTTAAAACACGGTTTTTATTTTTGTAATTCCAAAATGCAAGGTTTCCTAAAGGTTGATTATTTCTTTCCCACTCGTGACTTCACACGACTCCCTTTAATGGTTGCTCTCGATCACTCGTTTATTTTTCGACTCAATATGAAGAAGAATTTCATCGCGTCATCAAATATTGTGATTTTCACAAAATTGAGTGTATTGAAATTCACCGCTAATTAATTCAAATCGCTCATAAACTACATCCCTTTTAGTGATAGCTTTCACACCGTTATTTGCTAACGTGTAGCTCTTTTCACTAACACAATTTCTATCTCATTATTTTTCTTTCGTAAAAGGTGATAGCTTTCACACCGTTATTTGCTAACGTGTAGCTCTTTTCACCAATTTTTCGAGACGGCGACTACGCACCAACAATGGTTAGTCCTTTATTTTTCGCAAAATTTAAGACTTCCAAAATTAGGCATTTATTCTGCTCAACACTTCTCCTTTTCGCCATTTTTTTTTTAGGTGATAGCTTTCACACCGTTATTTGCTAACGTGTAGCTCTTTTCACCAATGACTCCTTTTTTTTTTAGGGAATAGAATTTTTGCGAAAATCATTTTTAGTTAAGCATGAAAAATCAAAAACTCCACAAATTAAGTAAATTTCAGTTTTATTTTTCATCAACCAATTGATTCTTCTTTTCTCAAGGTAACGAATGACTCGATTTTATATGATAATTACAAGGCTTGGAAAGAGAGATTAAGGCTCAAAAATTTTTTTTGGAATATACAATTTTTTTACCGGTTAAAACAATTTTAGAAGCTTGTATATAGTTAATTTATTGGTGTTTATGGCCAGATCTAGAAATCTCACAAATCAAAATACTATATATATATATATATACTAAAAAAAAAAATTAAGGCAAATAAAAACACACCAAAATACTAACACACTAAAACATACTACAACAAACCACCCCCAAACTTGAAAATAAAACTGTCCTCAGTAAAAATAAAATCAATGCGAGAAAAGCGTAATACTCCTGTTAAGAAAGTTGATGTCTGAGCCTAACGCCTTTTAGAATCTGCAAGAGAATAAATATACGAGGCACACACAAAAGAAAATAAAATATACTCGTAAGTATAACATAATTTTTTAGATGCGCATCAAGAAAGTCCGAAGAGTCGCCTTACGCTGCCATCAAAGTTTTTATAAAAGCAAAACAGGAAATAAAAATTACAGCAATACATAAATCGCGAATAGATGCGCGTCAAGAGATCAAGAAGAAACTCCTTAAGCTGCCATCATTTAGCACGATTATTACACACGACAGAAAGTAAAAATACAAGAGGTCCGTCATGGGTTATCAAAGGGAGAGGAATGAATCCACTTTTCGTTTTCTCACCGTAAAATCTTCTACCTGCAATTTTAGCTAGAGTGGATCTGGTTGAGGAACAAATTCATTGAGTTTCTTGATTAGTTCTTGGTGTTGTTGCAACGACTATGATTCGTTTTGCACGCTCGTAAATAAAGCCCTTTTCGCGAGTAGTCGATGAAAGACAAGAAACCATCAAAGAAACCATTGACATTAAGCACTCCTATTGTTTTTGATGAACATTTAGTGGCTCTGTAACCACATGAAAAAGTTCCTCAAGGGTGGCAAAACCACCGGAAGGGCGATAAAGGCGCCTGAATTATTTATCATGTGAGTTATGCGATCTTGCATATTCACAGATCTAAACTCATCTCCAATAGTTGACCCGGTGATTTTACTTTCACCGGAGGTTTTGGGATTACTCCCAATACTCTTACTCCTTCCATATAGGCGAAACAACACTCGTCCCATTAATCCTAGACTTCCTCCTCCGTAAACTACATGAATGCATTTTTCTCCTAAGGTACGACCCAAGTCGTGGGCCGCTTGATGAAGCATGCCTCTTTTCCAGAACTAGATCCACCAAAAATGCAGATGTGTAAAATTTTTTTGTGGAAGATGATGACTCCATTTTTGAAAAGAATTTTTTTTTGAGAGAAAAAGAGAAAAGTACAAGTTTGAGGGATGAATAAAAGAAACTAGCACAAAGGTTATTTATAGAAGAAAAAATGAGGAAAAATTGCTTAACAAGTTTGTGATTTTGTTTGATTGTGCTTCAACTACTCAATAGAATAATGAAAGCTTTTATCGCGTATCACATTTTTATTCGTAAAATCTCACCACACGACAAAAATAAAAGATACTTACGCGTATGTACGGTAGTTGTGATTGTGGCTCACATCTTCCTCTGATTTTACGTTGAACGGCCTAAACGCCTTCTATGAGTGGGGAGAAGCTTCCCATCCAATTTTCTTACAAATTGGCAAACAGGTCTTTTAACGTCGATTTCCAAGGCGTTGTTCATATTCGGTTTGAATTTATTCCACAAACATTGAATTCCGTAATACACAAGTCCACTAGGATGCGTGTCAAGAGAAATTCGATATTATCAAAATTCTCCTTATTCGGACCATCATTAATGAACTGAATTTTATCTTCTCTGTTTGTAGATGGAATTCCTAAAGATCGACATTTTGCATTACAGTTCCATCTAGCACATTTATAGCAAACGGCTAGAATCTTTGCTCGTCGTTTCTTGGCATATGAACTTTTTCCAAGCCCTGGTAAGAATCTAGTTGGTGTTTCTGTGAATTCACCTTCTATTCTTACTTTGGCTTCGATAATGAATCTTATGTCAAAAGGTATGCTTTTATTCGTAAGCAACCTCATCCTTTCAAGCCTTGTCTTGTAAATTTTTAAAATTGCATTTTTGCTTAGAAAGGGAAATCTTTTTTCAATTTTAAACAATGTTTCATCCATGACCAAAAAAATTAAAATAAAAAACGATAAAATATCTACAAATATCAGTTGTTGTGGGAAACTGAAAAATCCGACTTTAATAGTCACGGAGTACCGTTATCCGCCACTTGACCGGACAGAAAAATTATATTTGGCCTAAAACAATCCCCGGCAACGGCGCCAAAATTTGATCGCTCGAAAACTTATCCTAAAAATAGGAGTTCTTGAGTCGCTCGCAAATATATACGAGGTAGAAGTAGTTTGTGGTGAGTTCTACCAAGGTCTTTTGTCTCGAGGATTGTCCAACAGGGCTTCGTATAATTTTTTTTGTTACAAATTGCGAGAAATAAATACTAAAATATTCTAAAATATATTTTTGGGTTTTTAAAAATTAACTAAATTAAAATGCACTATATTTAATTTAAACTATTTTATATAAGACTATTTTAATAAGACTATTTTTATACTAGACTATTTTTATTAAGACTATTTATACTAGACTATTTATATTAAGACTATTTATACTAGACTATTTATATTAGACTATTTTCAACTAGTGAAAATAAATAGAATTAAAATGAGTTGGGAATTTATAAAATCTAGGGGAATACGGGTTCATTAAATTAGGTATTTAATTAAGTATAGGAATTGATTTATATGGATATAAAAGAAAAAATGAATGTTTATCGAGTAATCAACTTTTCACCTCCGTACTTTCGTAATCAAAGATGTCTTAATCGCTGTCACTTTTTTAAGATGTTGATAACAAGATTAACACTTGATAGATTGAAAAGATGTGTTTCCAATACACTTAACAATCAATCAAGGAGGTTTCACTAGTAGAAATAGGATATGATCAATCTCTATTTAAACCAATTAGTCCTTTCATTTCTCTAACTTGACTATTTTTAGGATAAACGATCGTTCATCGAGTAATCAACTTTTCACCTCCGTACTTTCGTAATCAAAGATGTCTTAACCACTTTCGCAATCTTAAGATGTTGATAACAAGATTAACTTTTGATAGATTGAAAAGATATGTTTCCAATTCACTCAACAATCAATCAAGAAGGTTTCATTAGTAAAAATAGGATATGATCAATCTCTATTTAAACCAATTAGTCCTAAAAATAGTTTAAATCAATCAAATACTCAATATATAACCTAATAGAAATCCCCTTCCCTAGGAAGAAAGATTAGCTACTCATCGGTTTATACATACTAAAATTATAATAGAAATAATTGATATATATAATATATATATAGAAACTTTTAATTACTAGAACTTAATGACAATAGATAAAACTTACTTGAATATGATGAATCAAAGTGCAAGAAACAAACTTCAAAATATAACTTCAAACTTGTTTAAAGGTTACAAGCTTACAAAAATTGAAAGTAAAATACTAAGTGCTTATTGATCAAGCACTTTTCAATTACAAACTAAATGAAAGAAAAACTTTAAACTAAAAATGAAATACAAACTAAAATTGAAAGTTCTAAGGAAAATATATTGCTAAAGGAAAGGAGTATTTCTTAGCAAGAAGTTGAGGATTTCTTGGTAAGAATGTGGGTTGTTTTGCAATGGGTGAAGATGCCCTTTTATAGGTGATTTTCAAGAATACAATTGATTATTTAATTCAAAATATCTATTGTAATATCATTTTTTTAATTCTTTGTTCACACTTCACCCATGTCTTTGAATTTTCAGATTTTTGACCAAAAAAATATCTTGTGGTTGATTTCACAAGTTGGTCAAAAGTGGACTAATTTTGCATGGCATCTGCTGAAACACGGCGATGAAAAACGGCCCAGTTTGCCCCGTGTTGTGCGCCGTTTTGTGGTGACTCGGTCTCTTCAGGAATACGCGCGAGGACACGGCGCTAAATGCCGGCCGTGTGTGAAACGGCCCAAGACACGGCCCTTGTTGCGCCGTATGTGAAACGGCCTACATTACACGGTCCTGTTTGCGCCGTGTTGTAGGTCGTTTTGCCTTGAAAAATTCCCGTCGTTGGATTTGATCTTGTTTTCCGTCCTTTTTGATGCTTCATGTCAGTAATCTGTAAAATAACCATTTTTAGCTCATGTTTAGACATATCTGTAAAATATATATTTTTAATCACAAATCAGTACAATTATGCCCGGAAAAATGAATATTTTGTATATGAATTTTAGATCAATTATGCACCAATCAGGGACGAAACTTATTTTTAGGGGGGCGGAATTTAATACCCGAGATTTATCCTGATATTTCTCGGTTGCCGGGTGTCGGTATTATTTTCCCTATCATTGATTTTGTGTTTATATGGTCGCATGTGATTAATTGTGGCATGGTATTTCATTTTGGATCGATAATGTTGTCCGCGAGCACTTCGTCGTGTTCGTTCCTTGCATTTTCGGAAATTGAGTCGTCGGGTCATGGCGGCTGGACACTGGCCGGACAGGTGCGACAGGCACTGTCGGAAGTGCTGGGCACTATCCAGACAGGTGTGGCAGGCACTGTCGGAAGTGCTGGGCAATGGCCGGGCAGGCGCGGCAGGAACCGATGTAGCGCACGCTACTGCCGGAAGGCTGCGCACGCTAACTCGGCAGGAATAGCGCACGCTATCGGGCTGGGCAGAGAGGTTTCTGAGGTTCTGGACTAGGGGAGGATCGACAAGTAGCGCACGCTACTGTCGGTAGTAGCGCGCGCTAATCGGCAGGTGTAGCGCACGCTGTCGGCCGACCAGCGCACGCTACCTGGCTGAGCAGTTTAGTCCAGAGAGCTCTGGACAGATCGGCTAGCGCACGCTAGCGTCCGCGCAGCGCGCTATCGCTGTCAGGCAGGCACGTTCCGGTCGGCAGGTTGGGTCTACAGTACCGGATTGTGCGGGCCCCGACCGAAGGTTCTAGGCCGAGGCTGCAGGCTAATGCACGCAACCCAGAAGGCCTAGCGCACACTAATGCCGACTTCTATAAATATGACCGAGCAGTCATATTTGCACTCAGTTATTATTTCCTTTCTTTTCTGTCCGTGGATGGAGTTTTGGAGGAGGCGAAGGCATGTTGTCAACAATGAATCCACGAATTTCTAGAGTTTATATCATCGATTAATCCCTCCATAATCTCCTTTGATCCAGCGAATCAAGGTTAGATTTCCTAAAATCTTAGTTTTCGGAAAATTGGGGCTTTTGCTTGGTTTTGTTCGATTATCCTGTAGTAAATAAGATTTGAGACGGATCGATGATTATTAAGTTATATTCTATCGTTTTCCTTGTTGTTCTATGGTCCGGTTGCTATATATCCGTTGTTTTGTTTAGTTCTTAATCGATGCCTTGAAGGTGTTCGGTGAAAGGTATTAGAGGGGGATTTGGGCGTTATGCGACTATTATTCCTTGTACGATCGTTGATTTATTGATGATATGTCTTAGGGATAAATCCTTGTTAAGAACTTGATTCGTAACCCTCCCATTCTTTGTTTTATTTGGGGTTCGAGTTTCCCAGTTGAGCCGTGTTCTTCGGAGTGTTTGATATCGATTATTAACGCAAGTATTCTATATATACGAATTGTGTCTTGTGGATAAGTTTATGTATTGTATTTATGATGATTTGGTTTATCTTCGTGGTTATGATTTGTGCCGGTTTGATTATTCGAATGTTTGTTGGTATTAATGATATTCTTTCTTGTTTGACCTTATGAAGTCGTGTTGGTCATGTTAGTTGTGTGATTCGTGCTGGGCTTGATTTCTTGGCTTTGAGGTATGGTGATGATTATAATTATTGTGAGATTGATTATGCACTTGGACATTCATTTTCGTGTATGATTCGTTGTTCGAACATAATTGTAATAAGGTGTGTTTTCTGTGGTGATGGGTTATGTTTTGGTTGCGTATGTTACTTGTGAACTATGAGTTTGAATGACATGTTGTTGTTCTTCCACCTGGGGAGGGTCTGACGAGGCCTCTAGGGACCGGTACTAAGGGGTACGGTCATGGAAGTCGTTTCCCACCTGGGGAGGGTCTGACGAGACCTCTAGGGACCGGTACTAAGGGGTACAGTCGCGGGAGTTGGTTACCCACCTGGGGAAGGCTCAACGGGGCATTTAGGGGCCGATACTAAGGGGTATGGCCATGGGTTATATATGATGTTGTCGTAATGATATGATGTGCATGAATAGTGAATGTGTGAAACCGTGTATAGTCCGTCGTGACCTCCGGAGTTCGGTACTTGACCAGTATTAACAATGATTGCGTGGATAATGTTTTGATGTTAAAATCCCGAACATGTGATGATATTTCACTAATATGTTTTGAATCAAGAATCGGGCTGAGGCCTTGATGATTTCGGAAAAAAGTTTTGAAATTTGGGACTCGAGGTCCAAAAGAAATTATGTTCAAAAACTCCCGAGATGCCGAGTTTTAATTCTTAGAACTTCATCACTTGGTTTTTGATTAGTAAAACCTCTTGGGAATATTTTGACAACTGATTGTATTACCTGATTCGTGATTGGCTTCTGATTGATACATTTCGTATGCTATTATACCTGCACTAGTAAAACAATGGAGTTTTACTAACCCCCGAGTAATCATGGGGTGGATGTCTATTTTGTGTCCAGGTATTTTCTGGTTCGAGGGAGAATTCATAGGATTGGCACAGGAAGTGACGAGTTACGATACTAATCAAGAGTTGAGAGTTTGATCAGGTTATATGGTGTCGACCAAGTTATAGTCAGACTTCTGCTGTTATGTATCTTTACCCCTGCGTGGGTATTTATTGTAAAGAGTTGTATTTTGTCTTGTTTGCACTGGTCATATAACCTCATTGGTCGTGTAGTTGTATTGTAATTGACCTTAATGGTCTGTACTATTGTAACGACTGACTTCGGTCGGTCAAATTTTGGTAGTCCTGTGTTGTTTAGCTTGGTAGGTCCTCCTGGGGAGGGTCTACGGCGTGTAATATTCCCATTTGATCTGGGGTGTTACAAATATGCTATAGGAGCTTAAGTTGTGGAAACCTAGGCTGTCGGGTCAAGTCGAGTCGTGGTTTGTCAAGTAATATGATGTCATGTCATTCGAGTTGTCGGGTGATAAGTTGAGTTGTGCGTGGTCACAACGTGTCGTATGTATTGTCGGGCAAGATTAGTATCGTGGACGACCGTCATCTCTGTGCGGCCTGTGGACGTAAGGCTCCTCTCTTATATGAGGTATCAGTATTTCATGATTTCATTTATGTGCGATAATTGCGGTGCATAAATTTTGTTGCATGGTGTTGCGAAATGGAATCCATGTTTGGTATTCGTGGTACGCTGTTTGCATATTGAGTTAAATGTATTGATGG
Source organism: Orobanche coerulescens (assembly GCA_033398695.1). Taxonomy (NCBI): domain Eukaryota; kingdom Viridiplantae; phylum Streptophyta; class Magnoliopsida; order Lamiales; family Orobanchaceae; genus Orobanche; species Orobanche coerulescens. Next base: position 136,687,039 of record CM065806.1, on the reverse strand, counting down.
TTGGACACCGAATGGTGCAATACGATGTGAAAACTGTGAACTTTAGTCTGATCCCGAGGTTGTATCGATGGCAGAGTTCGTGAGGAACTCATATGGATGGTTTTGACGTATGTATGAATTGGGTGTTCACGAATCGTATGTGATTAAATTTGTAATCTCATCTGTCGATTAGGCCTGTGATTTCAAGTTTGAATATTTTTAATTGTGTCCGTTGCGTGTAAGTTTGAAAATGGTTTTCTAAAAGATTTTATGAGCTTGAGTATGTTTGAAAAAGAATTGATTTTTGAAAATACTCTGATGACGCGGTTAAACAACGATTTTATATGGATCTCGATATCGGTTAAACTTTGACAAGTTAGTCATGTATTTTCAAATGGCACCTTCAGACGGTATCTGAAAAATGTGTTTTAAAATACTTCGGACATTGCAAACTGTTACTGTCACTTTTGGACAAGACCGAAATGATTTGGGAAAGTATCTATTTTTCAAAACGACTTTGATTTTCGGAATTCAAGACATTATGTACTTGCGTGTTGGGACTAAGTTGTTGTGACAATTTTTTACATTGTTATGCTTGCCACGGAATTTTTCAGTGTTTCTGAATGCCGGGATATATTGTTAGGAGTCGAACCTTAGCCTTCGGAACCATTTCGGGGCTGATGGGACAATTCTGCTGTCCTGCAGCTAGTGATTACGGCCGTAAGATGTTTACCATTACGGCCGTAAGCTTCTAGATGTTACGGTCATAGACTGCATGTTATTACGGCCATCAGCTTGTGACTGTTACGACAGTAATTTGATTATTACGGGGATATCTGTGCTCTTTGTCGATCATTTGATTCCCTTGATATTACTGACGTGTAATTAATTAGTACATTTCTTTTTAGTGAATCTTGGGTGTACACTTAAGTGTTGTGACTGCAAGGTATGTGTTAATTATATTATTCTGTAATGTTACCCTGATGGGATAGTCGATTTGTGGTAATGATTGGTGCTGGTACAAGTGGTTTTCCACTTGGGGACGGTTTGGCGAAACCTCTGGGGGTCGATGCTAAGAGGCATGGCCACGGATTATCTTGTGTATTGTTATTCGTGATGGTGTGGCGTGGTAACATGTGGTTACCCTATAGGTTATTTTGATGATATCTTTTATCGAGTCGAGTGATGATTCGAAACGTTGTTTTGCAAATGACTTCAAAACGAAATAGTTATGATAATGGAATCATGGTTTTAATTAAAAGACCGAGGTATTAAAAGTGTTTCTTTTCAAAAATTTCATTGTGGTAAAATCTTGTAAACTCAAGAATTTCAAAATATTATTATTCGAACGGATACCTCGAAAAATCTTATTTTTAAAGAATGTTACAAATGTTGACCCCAATGATATATATATGGTATTGACAGTGTTTGTTTGGTAAAGATCATGCATTTCTGTCTATGTGGTCGTGTGGATTATTTGTGAAAATTAAGTTCTATGGTTGCAGTGTTAGCTCGTGTATTCGCGTAATGACTCGGAGTGAATATTTTATTGGGCTGTTGTTTGTTGTCCTATGTTGATTCTGTGATGTTTGTTTTGTTGTGATATTCTGAATGGTTGTCCATTCAGTATGCCGAGAGGTCGAGACCGAGGACGTGGTCGTAGTAGTGGTCGTAATCGGGAGCACGAGATGGCGACTCGCTCGTCGTCGAGTGCCGATCAGCTCAGTACAGATGGTCGAGATGACCAGTCGCATGATCAGGGGCAATAAATAAGAAGTAATGATGATGTTGGTACTTCCACCATCCTTCGTCAGGTGGTTGATCAGTTGGCACATATGAATCAGAATGTGCACCGGGATGAGAACCCAGATGGGGATAATGGAGCTAGTAAATGGTTACGAGATGTGATGAGAATGCACCCGCCTCGTTTTGTCGTATCTTCGGACTCGTTGGGTTGGGAGAACTGGCTCTTCCAGTTGGACAGAACATTTGATGTTGTAGCTTGTCCGAACGAAAGGAGAGTACCTATTGCTCAATACCTGTTCGATAAGTAAGCGACAGACTGTGGGAGGCCGTAGCGCCTAGTGATCGGACAGCTACTTGGGCTGAATTCAAGACTGCCATGGAGGCCAAGTATTGTCTGCCGCTTGTTAAAGAACGTAGGATTGTCGAGTTTTTCTCGGCGATGCCTCAATATGTGTCGGTATCTCAGGCAATAGTCGATTATAATCGGCAGTTATGTTATGTTCGAGATCAAAGTGAGAAGTGAGGCCGATAAGGTTCGCTATTTCGATATGCGTAAGAAACCTCATGTTCGGCAGTATATGGCTAGTTTTATGTGTACCACTTTGAAGGATTATCAAGACCGAGCCTTAGCATTTGAAATGGCAGTATTGTCTACCGAGTCGGTGTTGGTAGCGAAGAAATAGAAGATTACTGGTAGTTTCTCTAAGGCACGGATGAGTGAGTTTCATGAGCCTGTTGATTTGCATCGACCGGTTGGATAGACTTCTCATTCGGTTGGTCTGTCCAACAATCCTATTCCGGTGGATAGCAAGGGTAGTAGTGTGAAAGTGTGTTTCAACTGCAGTAGTGTAGGCCACACCAGTATGAATTGTCATTCGTTGCAAGTGAATTGTTTCAAGTGTGGTCAAGTGGGGCACCGAGCGGGGCATTGCGAGACTGTTGCTATTATGTTCGGAAAGCGAGATTTCATTCCTACTTCGGGAGGGCCTAGCGGTGCCCAATGATAGTATTTTATGTTGGTCTTATGAATTTTATCTTGTGTGTAGACTTGATATGTGATTTTTGATGAATGGTTCTTGATATCTGATATTCTTGTTTGAATAATTCCGTGTGGATGGTTGTGATGGTTGTTTTAGCTCAATCCACGTGGGTTGTTGAACCTACGGAGACACGTGACAGGAGATCAAGGGTCACGAGCATAATTGATGTTGATGTATTGTTTCGACTCAATCCGTGTGGGTTTTTGAGTTTACGGAGACACGTGAATGTGGATCACGGGGCCGCGAGTTTATATTTTTATGTTGAGCGTAGTATTTTGTTTGTTAGCACTGCGATGTCTTTGTTTTAAGTTTCGGTACGAAACTTGTTTTTAGGGGGGTAGAATTTAATACTCGAGATTTTTGTTCCGGTTATTTTGGATTTATCCTGATATTTCTCGATTGCCGGGTGTTGGTATTATTTTCCCTATCATTGATTTTGTGTTTATATGGTCGCATGTGATTAATTGTGGCATGGTATTTCATTTCGGATCGATGATGTTGGCCGCGAGCATTTCGTCGTGTTTGTTCCGTGCATTTTCGAAAATCGAGTCGTCGGGTCATGGCGGATGGACACCGCCGACAGTGCGGCGACAGCCTTGTTGGAAGTCTTGCACGGCCGGACAGTGCGGCAGCAATCGCCAAGTCTTGGGCAATGGCCGGGCAGGCGCGGCAGGAACCGACGTAGCGCACGCTACTGCCGGAAGGCTGCGCACGCTACTCAGCAGGAATAGCGCACGCTATCAGGCTGGGCAGAGAGATTTATGAGGTTCTGGACTAGGGGAGGATCGACAGGTAGCGCACGCTACTGTCGGTAGTAGCGCGCGCTAATAGGCAGGTGTAGCGCATGCTGTCCGCCGACCAACGCACGCTACCTGGCTGAGCAGTTTAGTCCAGAGAGCTCTGGATAGATCGGCTAGCGCAAGCTAGCGTCCACGCAACGCGCACTATCACGGTCGGGCAGGCAGGTTGGGTCTACAGTACCGGATTGTGTGGGCCCCGACCGAAGGTTCTAGGCCGAGGGTGCACGTTAGCCCACGCTACCTAGAAGTCCTAGCACATGCTAATGCCGACTTCTATAAATATAACCGAGCAGTCATATTTCCACTGAGTTATCATGTCCTTTCTTTTCTGTCTGCGGCTGGAGTTCCGGATTAGGCGAAGGCATGTTGTTAAACAACGAATTCACGAAGTTCTAGAGCTTATATCATCGAATAATCCCTCCATAAGCTCCTTTGATCCAGCGAATCAAGGTTAGATTTCCTAAAATCTTGGTTTTGGGAAAATTGGGGGTTTTGCTTGGTTTTGTTCGATTAACCCATAGTAACTCAGATTTGAGACGGATCGATGATTATTAAGTTATATTCTATCATTTTCCTTGTTGTTCCATGGTCCGGTTGCTATAGATCCATCGTTTTGTTGAGTTCTTAATCGATGCCTAGAAGGTGTTTGGTGAAAGGTCTTAGAGGGGGGATTTGGGCGTTATGCGACTATTATTCCTCGTAAAATCATTGATTTATTGATGATATGTCTTAGGGACGAAATCCTTGTGAAGAACTTGAGTCGGAACCCTCCCGTTCGTTGTTTTCTTTGGGGTCCGAGTTTCCCAGTTGAGCCGTGTTCTTCAGAGTGTTTGGTATCGGTTTATATAATAAGCATTCTATATATATGACTTGTGTCTTGTGGATAAGTTTATGTATTGTATTTATGATGATTTGATTTATCTTCGTGGTTATGACTCGTGCGGTTTGATTATTCGAATATTTGTTTGGTATTAATTATATTCTTGCTTGTTTGACCTTGTGAAGTCGTATTGGTCATGTTAGTTGTGTGATTCGTGCTGGGCTTGATTTCTTGGGTTTGAGGTATGGTGATGATTATAATTATTGTGAGATTTATTATGCACTTGGACATGTATTTTGGTGTATGATTGGTCGAACATAATTGTATTAAGGTGTGTTATATGTAGTGATGGGTTATGTTTTGGTTGCGTATGTTACTTGTGAACTATGAGTTTGAATGACATGTTGTCGTTCTTCCACCTAGGGAGGGTTTGACGAGGCCTTTAGGGACCGGCACGAAGGGTTACCGTCATGGAAGTCGTTTCCCACCTGGGGAGGGTCTGACGAGACCTCTAGGGACCGGTACTAAGGGGTACGGTCGCGGGAGTTGGTTACCCACCTGGGGAAGGCTCGACGGGGCCTCTAGGGACCGTTACTAAGGGGTACAGTCGCGGGAGTTGGTTACCCACCTGGAGAAGGCTCGATGGGGCCTCTAGGGGCCGGTACTAAGGGGTTCGGCCGTGGGTTATATATGATGTTGTCGTAATGACATGATGTGTATGAATAGTAAATGCGTGTAACCGTGTACGGTCCGTCGTGACCTCTGGAGTTCGGTACTTGATCAGTATGAACAATGATAGCGTGGATAATGTTTTGATGTTAAAATCCCGGATGTTGTGTCGAGAATTATACGCCTCGACCGACGATCGCCTCAGAGACCGGACGACCTAGCCAAAGCCCAGCAGCCAAAGCAGAACTACCGACTAAAGGTCCCAGGACAAGTCCCGGTGCCGAGCGATCGACATCTAAGATGATCGTCTCTCGGTACTTGGCGATCGACTCCTGGTGGCCGACCAGCCGACGACCGAAGGTCCCTGGACAAGTCCCGGTGCCGAGCGATCAAACGATCATCTCTCGGTACTTGGTGATCGGCTCCTGGTGGCCGACCAGCTGACGACCGCCTTATGCCACACAAAGCCGATGATCGTCCAGTCGGCAAAAGGCCGAAGCTCGGGACAAGACCCACATGCAGATCCGGAAAAGGCGCTGCCGCACATGGTTCGTTGACCACAGCCTGTCAGCCTCCTTCCACCAACTGACAGACCCGCCGAAAGGTGTCAGTGGGACCACTCGTGACAGCAACTCAGGACGCGTGCCGGCTCCTCATTGGACCGCACAGCTGGATGCCAGCAGCAGCCGCAAGCTTTAGGCAGACAGCCCATGTGACATAAATACGATCGCCCCATTATTATATTGCATAAAAGGCGATCGGATTTAGTAGATTTCGTAACAGTGAGTTATGATGATATTTTGAGAACCTTAGGTACTGTGCGAGATGGGAATTTTGGTAAAGTTATGACGATAAGATTACATTGGTCGTATTCTTATTTTGTATTCTCATTGGTATGTAATTATTAATGTGATGTGACGGTTATCATTGTTGGATATTATGGCTGACCCTGTCGTGGGCTTTCTTTTTAGGTTCTTGAGATATCGAGCTTGTAGCGGTCGTGGAGAGATGAGCTTCCCGGAGGATACTGGCTAGGGCATGTATTTTTGTATTGAGTTTCCTGATCAGTTGTTGCTAGAGTATTTTAATTGTTTGTCTTTACCGCTGCGTGAGTATTTTTAAATGGCCTTTCGATATCTGGTAACTTAGGTTACTTTGGCAACCGTTTTCTAAACTTTTTTGTCGGTACGTGTAAGCGATAGCTTAACGTATGTTTTTAAACTATTGAGTTTTGACATTTCAGGCCTTGTCCTTTCAAACGAGATTTTACGACAGTTTTGATAAATAGATTTTATATAGTCTTCAAATGTTTTAAAGATACTACCATCGTTGGCCTCTTGGGTATTTGTAAATATTTGCGAAAATTTCTTTTAGCCTTGTGGATTGCATTCCGGGGACCACGGCGCTGTAATTTTCCTAGATGTCTCTGGGGGTGTTACAGAGACCATGCAGGCCTCGATGGCTTGTGGTCCATCGCAGCAGGGATTCCAGGTGCCATTTCATGGGCAGACTGGGGGAGTGAGTCAGATTGTTGGCGATATCTTTAGTCAAAGGCCGCCTACTTTTGAGGGTTCGACAGAACCAGCTGACATTGTTTATTGGCTTGAACATTTTGATAAACTCTTCGACATGGTTCAGTGTCCGGAAGAGAGTAAGGTGGCAGTAGCGGCTTACTATTTATGTAAGGGCGCTTATTCCTGGTGGCTTTCTGTGAAGCCCACCATGATTGTGTTTGGAGCGAGTTCAAGACTCTCATGTTAGAGAGGTATTATCCGGCTCCACTTCGTGAAGCCAAGCTGTCAGAGGTTTTGAACCCCGAACCCGTCGAGGATGAGGGTGTTGTTGTCATTGTTGAGATGTTTCATGGACTTATTCAGTTTGCTTCATCTGTTATTCGTACTGAAGAGGATAAGATCAAGTATTTTAGCAAGAGGCTAAACCCGCAGTTAAGGATGCAGTTCTTCAACCACAATTGTAATTCACTTGGTGAATTCATCGAGAAGGCTCTTGGAGCAGAGCTTTTGATCAAGGAGCTTGCTCGGAAGAACCCTTCAGTTTCTTCCGGTGAGAGGACTAGGAGGCTGGTTCGTTTAGAAGGACATCGGGCTCCGACATCCAAGAGGTCGTTTTATAGTCGTCTTCGTGCTGGGAAAGCATCTTCTTCTCAGACGACGAGTTCGACTGTTGTTTGCTTTAATTGTGATTCAGCGGGGCACGTTAACACTCGTTGTACGATGCCGGCGAGAATGGGGAAGTGTACACCGATGATTGTAGACATGTACAATGGGCGGCTCCCGCGGGGTGTGTACGCCGGTGTTACAAGTCATGCTTGTGGTATGGCTTTCTGGCCGGTCTCTAGCGGAGGAGACATGATTCGACTGATCTCGCCCTTGGTTGAGTGTCTTATCTGTTGGTGTTCGCCTTCTTTAAGCAGAGAATATGTGGGGACCCTAGGGGTTGGCCCAGTTGCTCAAGCGAAGTGGTTCCCATTGAGCAGTATTCCTAGAGATGTTGTTTTCAGATCCTGATGGCTAGTTCATATTCCGAGTTGTGCACCCTTAGTTTCGAGGACGAAACTCTTTTTAAGGGGGGGGGGGGGAGTATGTAATATCCGGGGGTAAATTTATTTTTCTTTCATTTCACTGTTGTGTTGTACGTATTCATTTAGAGTTGTACAAGTATTATTATATTTGACTGATACAATGTATATTGTATTGGGATATTTTGGAATCGAAATATTTATACTTGTCTTCGGTATTGTGTTGCCGATCGGATGTTTAAGTTTGGAGTTTGATTTTGGCTAAGTATATTGGATCAAACGTACGCTACATGCATAGCATTATATACGTTAATTGTGGCAGGTTACGTACGTTAAACCATGTTGGTTACGTACGTAACACAGGGTATCTGATCGCATCTGAATTTCGGCGTGTGGGGCTGAACATGATTGGATCATGTTGGCCTTTCGAGGCAGCCAAGTCAACGAGCATTACGTACGTAATGCTTATGCTAATAACGTACGTAATGCATGGTTCGTTTTGAGGCAGTGAGTTCTGGCAGGACTTAACTTACGCTACATAGAGGTGATAACGTACGTTATATGGATAACGTACGTTAAAGTGGTGATATAGCGGTCATAATGCAATGTGCAGATTATAAAGACATGATTCGTCTTTCATTTCCTCACAATCCATTTTCGATTTCTTCCTCTAGAAATCATCCTTTTGCATTCCTTATTGTATTCCAGCCTCTTCCAACGTGATTTGGAGCTTCATAACTTGGATTGGATCTTGGGAGCTTGAAGTTTGGAGCGTTCTTGATGGTTTGAGGTTGTTCTTCAATTCTTCAAGAGGTATGTCATTAATCTGGTGTTGAACTCGAGATTATGATGTTGTTATTGTTGGTTACTTCGTGTTTTGATGATTTGTTGGAGGATAGTATGGTTCTTCATAGTTTTGATGAACTTATGATGAAGAACATGATGATATAGCTTGAGTTTGATTGTGTTCTTGATGTTTAAGAATACTTGGATGTTATAATCATGTCTAGGAAGAGTTATGTTAAGATTTTTAGATGATTAACATATCCTTGAGATGATTATTGTTGGTTGTGTTCTTGAAAAATTATAACCATTTTAGTAAGGATTTATGATGAATTAGGAGGTGGTTATCATAATTCTGAAATGGTTAAGTTCATCTTGTTGATTAATCCGAATTCATGATGAATTGGTGGTTGATTATTGTTTAGACATCATGTTAGTAGGGTTGATGATGTTCTTGAGGTATTGATGTGGATATTGGTGATATTATCATTTTGAGATGATTGATTTGATGTTGTTCTTGATAATCCTTGTTGAATTGTTTTTCACAAGTGTTATGAACATAATGATCATGTTAATTGATCATTGAGGCGTTGGAGGATGTTAGAATTCATAGTTGGAGACTATGATATTCGTTTGTGTGGTTTGATCGATTCGTGTTGAATCGGGGTTGTCTTTTGTGCTGTTTTAGATTTCTATCGTGTTATTGAATGAATTGTATTTCATTCAAGGTTGCTCGAGTGCTTGTGATTGTCGGAGGACACCGTTCGTCGTTCGTTGGAGGATTTCATCGCCTTCGGTTTGAGGCAAGTTTTATACCTGTACTAGTCAATGAGATTAATGTTATCATGTATATGTATGAATGTGTGTATCATTTCGAGACTTGGTCACTTTTATGATTTTGTTGATATTAGGGGATTGTTTGACACGAAACCCTTTGGAAAATTATTCTAAATGTTATTGTTGTTCGGCGAAAGCTGTTCAAGGCATTGAGATACTCGTTGTTGATATTGTCGATAGCCGGTTCGCGGTATCGATGTATAGATTGTTGTTGGTATTGATGTCGATTTAAGACATTGTTGTGATCATTGTTATTGATATTGGTGTTTTGCTATTGATGTTGTATTGGCCGATTGAATGCGTTGAAATATTCGATTATCATCTCTGTTTCTGGTGGTCAATTAAACATATCGGGACATCTGTTCTAATTGTATCATTGTTTATCAATTAACCGTTTTAAGGTAATCGATGTATTAAATTGGGATTGTCGAGGACATTTCCCATCCGTTGAGTCATCATTATCGATCGACCCTTCTAAGATAATCGATGTATTGAATTGGAACTGTCAAGGACATTTCCCATCCTTTGAGTCGTCGTTATCGATTGACCGTTCTAAGGTAATCGATATATTGAATTATGACTGTCGAGGACATTTCCCATCCGTTGAGTTGTTATTATCGATTGACCATTCTAAGGTAATCGATGTATTGAATTGGGACTGTCGAGGACATTTCCCATCCATGATATCATTGTTATCGATTAGCTGTTCTAAAGATAATCGAGGTATTGAATTGGGACCGCCGAGTATGGTGCCCATCCGTGAGTTATTGTTGTTGTGTTGCCCGACTCAAGGCAGCACACTATCATTCTGGTGAATTCGATAATCTTGTGATCAATGCCGTTCGTTATTAATGGTTTTGGAGGCTAGTCTCGGTTAGTGCTCGATGGGTAAGTTTGGGGTTTGAACCTTCGCAGTTGGTTTCCAAGACTCTGATTCGAGAGTCACGGTCACTGGGTGATCTCATTATGGGTAAGTCTGGGGCTTGAACCTTCGCAGTTGGTTTCCCAGCACCCGCAATTCAGCAGGTCACGGTCATTGGATGATCTCATTGTGATACGGCTTCGTGCCGTGGCTTCGGCCCTCATTGTGATACAGCTTCGTGTCGTGGCTTCGGCCCTTATATGATACATCTTCAGGCTGTTTGGCTTCGGGCTATTGTGATGATTGGCAGCTTCGGCTGAGTGGATTTCAAGCCATCGTGATAGTTTGGCAGCTTCGGCTGAGGGCTTTCAGGCCATTGTGATGTTTTGGTATTTCCCTTGGAGCCTTCGGGCATTGTGATTCGTATTTATTTCAGCTCTGGTTTGGTTTACCTTTGGGTAGTTCATTGTTGTGTTCTATATTGACGATTCGCCATTGGGCACTTGTGTTATAACCAATTGAGCAGGTACCGATCATATGCCGTGGGCATAGTATTTCACGAATGCTCGGTTCTTACCTTGGTTTGTGAGCATCTCGTATTATCATTATTGTACCATTTATTCTGCCTTTGGATGCATATCATGTCGTACATGTATTTGATATTCATTATCTGGATGACTGACCCCGTGGGGGCGGAACATGATTTCATGTTTTAGGTGCTTGCGAGGAGAGAGTTGAGACACAGGGGCATGATGATGGCGACGAGGCATTCGATCGATACTATTCCGAGTTATTTTGGTGTTCATGTTGGTCAGACAGTTTGGAGTACTCTAGTTTCGTCATCTGTTGTCATTTTGTATTATCCGAGCAAGGCTCGTGGATGTTGTTGTATTTTATTTTGGCCATGTAGGCCCACCCTTGTCATTGAAATTCCACGTCGGAATATTATGTCGGACTTCATAGTAGGGACTGTGATTTTTATTTTTGGTCAGATTGATGTATGTTAGTCGTGTTCACCTGGTGGATCTCCCGGTGTGAGGTCCACGGCACTGTAATAACCCAATGGGATTTTGGGGGTGTTACATTTGTATTCATACGAATATATACATGTTTTGAGATTTGGAACTCTTGAAAGAACTATCGAAAATTGGTTTTTATTGACAAGGTTATATGATTTCAAGCTGTTTGAAAATGTAATTTGTATACGTACAAACATAGTGCATAATGCATATCATGGTGAAGTTTCGAGTAAGACTCATAAGATGGATAACACATCAAATGATACGATGAAAAGAGATTCGAACATCAGTATGGTAGTTTGCTTATCCAGGGATGACCGGTTGGTTGATCAGATAATAGAAATATGTCGCATGTTGTAGGTTCAGTACATAATATGATTTTAGAACTTCGGTTTTTGTGAAACCGGGGCATATGTGCTTTGTGACTCTATTGGCGTGGTAGTAGCGTGATTTTGCTATAGTGATTTTTGAATTTTGAGCCATATTGATTAGTCGTTCATACTCCATGTATGACTAGGTATGTTCGTCGGTTTGCGGCTGGTTGTTCATACGCTGAGGGGTATGTTCAACTGTTGAGCGTGTTTCTTTGAGATCCACTGTATGTGATTTGTGTAACGTTTTGAGAATTTTATCCTTTTATATATCTGTCTCTGTGGTTTTGTGTTGATCATGTTGGAGATTTCTTGTGAGGGTATTCTCGGTTATTGCTGATCTTTCGTTGGTAGTATTGGAGTTTATCATGTGGATGATATTCTCGGTCGTGTTTTGACCATTGGTTGGTCGTATTGAAGTTTATCATGTCGATGATATTCTTGGTTAATGTGTTGGTTGATCATTGTTATTGATTTTTATAGACATTTGATTTAATTAAGTCATCTATGCTTAATCATTTAATTGAGGAGAGTATTCCAACATGAAATGATAAAATGATCAAGAATAAAAATAAAAATAAAATATATGATCCAACTTAAAATATTTGGATCGGGTTTATGGTATCTATTGGATTTATAAGTGTCATAAATTTATAACTGTTATGAAAATTATTGGATATGACTTTAACATGCAAAATCGTACATTCAAATGGATGTAAAATTACCAAGTTGGGCCCAATAAATGTAATATCCGCGATTTTCGATTTTCGGTAATTTCTTTTTTTTTGCGTAAGTCCATCTTGGCTACTCTATTGTGACTGTTTCGTCATACCGAGAGTGATTAATTCTACACTTTTTGTCATCTGAGTTCGTTTTCGTGTCGTTTTGTTGAGTTCCGTGTTCTTAAACGGCTTTTCCACACTTGAGTTCGATTCTTGCGAATCTCGTCCGAAACTATTGTTTCGAGTTTCTCGTAAGTTCATTTAATGTTATTATTCATGTTGCGAGCTTTGGCCTAGTGTTTCAATCGTGTATCGTGTATTTCAGATGTTTTGGGCCGTTTTCTTAATTTCCCAAAGTTTCGGGTAATTATTTCCGTTGTCGAATTTTGTGCCTTCGGGTGGTCGGAATCGTGTGTTCTCTTAGCGCTTAGATTCATCTATGCGATTACTTCGTAACCGTATCTTCGGTTTATATTCAGGTATGGGTTTCGGGGTTGTCCGGACTATCGGAGTTGGCCACGGCCGAGTCATGGCTGCACATGTTGGGGCATTGGCACACCTGGCCGAGTTACGGCCGCAATGGTCCGGCAGTTATGGCCGTAAGGCCTGTTACGTACGTAAGCCGTGGCCACTAATGTACGTAATGCTGTCGGCAGTTTTGGGCAGTTGGGTCGGGATGGCCGGTTACGGCCGTAAGCGCTCGGCAGGTACCGACTATTTAAGGCATGGGCACCGGGTCACTAGGCCATTTCCACCTTTTTCTTCATTTTTCGCGATCCTTCGATAGAAATTGATGGTTTTGAACGGGAGCATCTTAGAATAACATATTTTGGAAGGCTTGTGTTGATTATAACAACATCTAATCCTTGTTCTTCGTCGGATCGAGGTAATTTCTTGAAATCTCCTAGAATTGACTTTTGAGATTTCCTTCTTGATTTTCGTTGTTCGTCCGATTTTCATTAATCGGTTGGTGTTATTGAACATTATTAATCATGTTCTATGGGTTGTATATCCATATTTCGAATTTGTTCAACTCGATTGGTGATTCGAGTGTTCTTGGGAGTTATTGAACGTTGAGTGTTCGATTAAATGTCCCGATGAGTTCCCCTTCATTAGTTTGGTGGGATTTCCGTTGTTTTTTACCTTGATTCTCATTGTAATCGTATCTTCGTTGTTTTTATTGTTCCTTCCGGAGGAATTATAGGTGCTCGAGGATTCCGAGTTGAATCCCGTTTGGTGATTGATAATTCGTGTGGTGTTATTCTCGTAGTACTCGTGGTGCTATCGCATTCATGATAGTGTTCGGGGGTTCGAGGCTGTTCGAACGCATCCCATCCGTTGTGTCGTTGCGATTGTGGTTTTGAGGCAAGTACCTTGTCCATATAATTCTTATTTTGTGAATATGATGATCGGTGATCGTCCAAATGTGTTTGTTGGTTATTTGAAATGAACTTTCAAAAGATTCGGTTAGCCTCGTTAAAGGCTCTCTTTCAAAACCGTGTGTATATTGTGATTGGTGTGTTTTGTAAATGATTATGTGAATCCTATGGATAAGGTTGGTGTTGATGTTGCGCTTGATAATGTGTGTGTACGTATATTGCCCCATTTCGGTGCGTTATGGCTTGACGTTGTGTTTTGCTAAGTGTTTGATTCCTCTGGGTGAATTGTTTGGATATCTTTCTTTTATGGTGCGTTGTGTGCGAATGTGTGAATGCGGGCGGGGCCTACGGTGACACATGTCATGCGATCATATGGTCAGGAGACAACAAGTGATTGATCCAACCGTGAGATGCCGTGACAAGTGTTCACGCTGGTGTGTATATGATTTGTGAATGTGTTTCACTAGCCAGCTCGGGAGGGTCCTTATAGACCTCGAGTGGGATTTGTGGCTTCAGCCCGGTCCTAGGCAAGTATATTGTGTGTGTTTTGATCACCTCGGGAGGGTCCATCGAGGCATCAAGGGAATCTATGACTTCACTCTGGATTCATGAGTTGGTGTTGAATTTGTGTGACCAAGATTTGCGTGTCTTGGGTGATTATGTTGTGTTGATTTTATGTCCGTCGAGGACGCGTGACGTGGGTTTTAACCCTGTGACTTGTTGTTGGTTTTATTTGTGAAAACAAAACCTTTGGGTCGTGACCCCCGTTGATTTTTTTGGAAAGAGAAGGATTCGATAATCCTAAATTGTTTTCTACTAAAACCCCCGATGGCTTATTAAACCATTTTGTAAATTTGTTTCTCTTGAATTGTGATCTTTCGGTTTTGAAACGTTTCAACCAACCTTTTACTTCGGGAAGTAATTTCGTTGTGTTGGAATATCTGAGGATTCCTGATTATTATTATTCTTGGAACTTGAATTGTATGACTCTTTTTTTGCACTTTGTACTTGCACTAGCAAAATAGTGGAATTTTGCTAACCCCCGAGTAATCGGGGGGTGGATGTCTGTTTTGCATTCAGGTTTTGGGGAGCATAGCACAGGGTCGGCATGAAGGATGATGAAATATGAACGATATTAATCACACGAGGACCCGTATGATGTCATATTGGTTTATTTTATTTCCGCTGTAGTATTCTTTCCCCGTTGTATGGGAGTGTGTTGTATTCGACCCCTGCATGGGCATGTAGCGTGATTGAGTTATATGTATTTATTGAAAGACCAAATCGGTCTACTTGGTCATTTTAGCCTTAAAGGCATTGTCGAGATGTTCGATGTTGTTACCAGCCTGGTAGATCCTTGAGGAAAGGTTCTACGTCGTGTAATATCCCTGAGCGGATTGGGGGTGTTACATAAATGGTATGGAAATCTAGGTTGTCGGGTTTAGTGGTGTCTCTTGAGTTTTTGTCTCGTCGGATTTTGTCTGACTGAGTCGTGTCGCGACGCGCCGTCTGAGTTGGTTGGTCGTGATTAGTATCATGGTGCGATCATCATCTTCGTGCGACCTGTGGATGTAAGTCTCCCTTCCTTGTGACTGTGCCTCGTCTGATGCGAGTTACTGGTATGATTATGTGTTAAGTGACGGAATCTTTATGCAGATTCTTGGTTTCGTGATGCATTTATGCGACTCTCATGTTTCGTTATATGAGGAGTGTTGTCGTTATTTATGTCATTTTGACTGTGATAATTAACTGTTTGTTTCCGGTAAAGGACAGGTGTTGTCTTGGTTTTGAACAAGTTGATGCGTGTATTATGATGTGTGTAATCGAATGTTGATACGTGCGAGTTGTGGGCATTTTGGCCTATCGGATTTTTGAAAACCTTGAGTATCTTAGAAAATAAATTTCGAGACGTACTTTTAAATGGATTATATTTTCGAAGTGCCTACTAGCGCAGCTATCTATTTCAAAATTCTTCTACTTTGAGGACCAAAATATATTTTTGATATTCCAGTAATTTTGGAAATGCAATTGCTTAGACCCAAGGGTCGAATATTTCTGAAAGTTTCAATTTAAAGGAAAAGTGTCCTCATTTTTTTATCAAAACGCTAGATGGTTTTTCAAAGTCTCGATAATTGTGTTTGTACTACTTTTTGAAAGGTGATATTCAAGATCAACTAGTGTTTCCAAAATCATTTTTTTAAGGGTGGTTTTCGTTTTCAAAACCTATCGTTCCTGTTTGCGGTCCGGTAATGTATGTATAATATTCGCACTTTCGTTAGGGTGTTAATCCCCGAGTTGTGATTGAATTGGTGGTGTGAGCGTTGAGTCATTCGCCACACATTTGTTGTACTAGCCCTCTGTGAGAGGTGTGATGTGGCATTTAATGTTTTTCGTCTCGTGGTGAATTGCGGGTTGTCGCACATGTACGAACTGTTAAAGCTCGGGTTTGTACGTTTGTGTAAATGTGTGATTGTTTCATGATGTTTTGTGATTATGTGCTGGTTATCCTTCGGGCCGTTGAGACTGCCGAACGATGCCGTCGTTGCTGTGATGTTGATATATGTATTGTTTAATGATAGTAATAATCTATGTGTTGCGTGTTATGATTTTCTGTTGTGCTAAGTTGGCATCTCCGGTTTATTGTTTGGCGATGTTATATTTCATTGTACATAGCAGTTGTATATTCGGTATGCCAAGCCGAAGTGCTTCAACCGTATTGTGCCGGGGGCATGTACGTGTAAACTGTCCTTCCACACCAGTAGCAGATTACAAGTGTGGACTCAAGGGACACATAATTCAGTTTTGCGAATTGGTTACCGAGACTTCCGGAGTTCGCGCTATATCACAGATATTAGGATCGGATCTGAGAGGCCCATGGGAGATGTTTCTGTCAATTGATTTTTGTGTTGTTACCTTGCTTCCGTTGTTGCGAGTTGTGGGGACGACATTTCTTTTATAAGAGGTCGAATGTAATGCCCGTATTATTTTTTACTTCTGCAGTTTCTCTCTCTCAATTCTATCGACTTGCTCATGTTCGTTGATACTTTTTGAACTTGTTTGGTATCTCGGTTGTCATCGTTCGAACAGGTTGTGACCTTGTCTCGGATCAATCTATTTATCGTTGTGATTTTTTCGAGTTCGGTTCGATTCTTGTGAACCTTGTTCGAAAGTAACATCTTTTAATTGCTACCAGCTCTTTTAATGTTTTGAGTTGAAGTGTGAACTTCGGAGTCATTATTCGACCGTTGTCATTCGGTCGTTGTTGTTCGATCATTGTTGTTCGATCATTGTTGTTCGGTCGTTGTTGTCCGATCGTTGTTGTTCGATCTGGGTTGTCTGACTGTTGTTGCCTGATCTCATACTGCGAAGAATTATCGTGCACCGTTAGTCAGCTGTTTCGAGTGTGGCCAGGTGGGTCACCGAGCCGTGCATTGCGAGACGGTAACTGAGAGATTTGGGGATCGAGGTTGCATCTCTGCTCCGAAAGGGCACAGAGATGCCTATTGTGGTTTTTGAGGATTTCGGCGTAGTCCGAACTGCTTATAATTGTCTTTGTGGATCGTTTTCTGCTTATTTTCTGTTTTCTTGACTGTGCATGTTTTCTTATATTGGTATCTCCTGTTTTGTGATTGTTCGGATAATTGACTTGATTGTATTATCTGTTTGATGACGCTTGTCACTTGTTGGTTTTATTATGTCTCTACATGTGGCGTTGTGATGGTTGTCGCGGAACGTGTTTTTACGCCGTATGTCTCTTTGCGTTGCTTGTAACGCTTCGCCATTGGGCGCAAGTTTTCGGTTCTTGTGTATTCCGTTGAGTGTTTTCTGGTGGGAACCCTACTTATTTTTAAGTTTCGGGACGAAACTTCTTTTAAGGAGGGTAGTATGTAATATCATCGATTTTCGATTTTCGATAATTTCTTTTTTTTTTGTGGAAGTCCATCTTGGCGACTCTATTGTGACCGTTTCGTCATTACGAGAGTGATTAATTCTGCACTTTTTTTATCATCCGAGTTTGTTTTCGTGTCGTTTTGTTGAGTTCCGTGTTCTTAAACGGCTTTTCCGCACTTGAGTTCGATTCTTGCGAATCTCAACCGAAACTGTTGTTTCGAGTTTCTCGTAAGTTCATTTAATGTAATTATTAATGTTGCGAGCTTTGGCTTAGTGTTTCGATCGTGTATCGTGTATTTCGGACATTTTGGGCCGTTTTTGCGATTTCCCAAAGTTTGGGGTAATTACTTCCGTTGTCGAATTTTGAGCCTTCGGGTGGTCGGAATCGTGTGTTCTCTTAGGGCTTAGATTCGTCTTTATGAGTACTTCGTAACCGTATCTTCGGTTTATATTCAGGTCCGAGTTTCGTGGTTGTCCGGACTGTCGGAGTTGGCCACGATCGAGTCATGGCAGCACGTGTTGGGGCATTGGCACACCTGGCCGAGTTACGATCGCAATGGTCCGGCAGTTACGGCCATAAGGCCTGTTACGTATATAAGCCCTAGCCGGTAACATACGTAACACTGCCGGCAATTTTGGGCAGTTGGGTCGGGATGGCCAGTTACGGCCGTAAGCGCTCGGCAGGTACCGGCTATTTAAGGCCTGGGCACCGGGTCACTAGGCCATTTCCACCTTTTTCTTCATTTTTCCCGATCCTTCGACATAAATTGAGGGTTTTGATCGGGAGCATCGTAGAACAACATCTTTTGGAAGGCTTGTGTTGATTATAACAACATCTAATCCTTGTTCTTCGTCGGATCGAGGTAATTTCTTGAAATATCCTAGAATTGACTTTCGAGTTTTCCTTCTTGATTTTCGTTGTTTGTCCAATTGTCATGAATCGGTTGGTCTTATTGAACATTATTAATCGTGTTCTATGGGTTATATATCCATATTTCGAGTTTGTTCAGCTCGATTGGTGATTCGAGTGTTCTTGGGAGTTATTGAACGTTGAGTGTTCGATTAAATGTCCCGATGAGTTCCCCTTCATTAGTTTGGTGGGATTTCCGTTGTTTTTTACCTTGATTCTCATTGTAATCGTATCTTCGTTGTTTTTATTGTTCCTTCGGGAGGAATTATAGGTGCTCGAGGATTCCGAGTTGAATCCCGTTTGGTGATTGATAATTCGTGTGGTGTTATTCTCGTAGTACTCGTGGTGCTATCGCGTTCTTGATAGTGTTCAGGGGTTTGGGGCTGTTCGAACGCATCCCATCCGTCGTGTCGTTGCGATCGTGGTTTTGAGGCAAGTACCTTGTCCATACAATTCTTGTTTTGTGAATATGATGATCGATGATTGCCCAAATGTGTTTGTTGGTTATTTGAAATGAACTTTCAAAAGATTCGGTTAGCCTCGTTAAAGGCTCTTTTTCAAAACCGTATGTATATTGTGATTGATGTGTTTCGTAAACGATTATGTGAATCCTATGGATATGGTTGGTGTTGATGTTGCGCTTGATAATGTGTGTGTACGTATATTGCCTCATTTCGGTGCGTTGTGGCTTGACGTTGTGTTTTGCTAAGTGTTTGATGCCTCTGGGTGAATTGTTTGGATATCTTTGGTTTATGGTGCTATGTGTGTGAATGTGTGAATGGGGGCAGGGCCTACGGTGACACATGGCATGCAATCATATGGTCAGGAGACAACAAGTGATTGATCCAACCGTGAGATGCCATGACAAGTGTTCACGATGTAACACCCCCGATATATTCACGAATATTACAGTGCTGTAAATCCTTTACATAGGGATTTACAAGGCTGAAGAAATGAAAAGACAATAACAGATACCAACGTATGAAAGTAACTGAAATAAAATACAACAGTTCTGACCAATACTGAAAATACAAATGTCCAAAGGAAAAGTATTAATACATCACCAAATCTAAATCATCACAAACGACGACATACTCGAGTACTTATTAAAATAATACAAACAACAGACAAATAAACTCGACCGGAACATCACTCTGCACCCTCGTCGTCATGAAACTCCAGTGGTTGTTTCCCCACTCTCCTGGATCCTGAACATAAACAAATGTTCACCCCCGAAGGGGTTAGCACAATGATGCTAGTACAAGTACCACAACATATTATTCAACATCTCACGAAGAATAATAATAACATAAATGACAAAAGAACCAATGAGTCTTCCCCTGCGAGAAACTCAATAATAACATACACACATGATAATCACAAAATGATATCACACCATACACATGGTAATTCTGATGATCCAGCGTTCACTGCCTAGACCCCCGATGATTCCGTAAAACTAACCCGAGGTGGAAAAACCCGTCCGATAATCCAGCGCACGCTAGCATAGATCCCCCGATGATCCCGTCGGACCAACACGAGGTGGACATACAACAGTGACATACATGTACAACAATATGTATAACATCATTACATAAAACAATTAAGGTACTTGCCTCGATTCGAAGACAAGAATAATACTCCCACGAATAACAAAACGTTCGAAGGTCTCTCCCTTCGATCAATCATGTTGCTAAGCTCAAACCTTAATAAAAGAAATAATATAGAATTCATCTCACGTCGTACGAATGTCTAACAATCCAAATTACGGTCGAAAGTTCATAAAACGTAATCTGCCTGACTTGCTTAACGTACGTTACGTACCTTTGGTAGCGTACGTTAAGCCTACTAGTTAGCGCACGTAAGCTACGAAGTCTAGCATATGCTAACTATGCATTGTCAGTCCTTCACTGATTAGTCGACTGACTCGTCTGATGGTATAATGTACGTTACGTACCAAACATAGTGTATGTTGACTATGCCCGATAGCGTACTTTAACTACATAGCTTAGCGTATGCTAAGCATGCATGGCAGTTTTTCACTGGGCAGACGACTGTTCTAACTGTGATGAAGTTTACGAAATCCTCAGTGATTAACGTATGTTATCTCCATACATATCATGTTCATACGATTATGAATGATCTTACGGATTCACACATCTTTGAATTTAACGAAATGAGTATCATCACGACACTTATATTCAATTTCGATTATCATTCTCATGTGAAGTTCGGTGATCTCAGGCTGATGCACTAGATTCCATTATCATCATTACATTCAGACTACATCTAAAGAACTAATAAATCTAACTTATAAGAAAGGATACAACCTTCGATGATTCTTTCTTAAGTCCATTTAACAAAAGTGATATCAACTCCAAGTCTACGATTAATATGGCAACGTTAATCAATACGGATAATCAATCTCAGAAAATTACTCTCATCATTGACGTAATAGGATTCCAACTATGATGTTTCAACAACGATATCTTAAGCATAATCATTCCAACTTCGAAACATGATGTTGTTTGAATAATTCACTAGTGGAACTCAACATCTTGATAGCATACTCATCATATCCTTAGGAACATGAATTCAACGTTGGAGATAGTATTAACATACCTTAAGATGAAGAAAACACTGAGACAATCGGTAGACTTCAACTCCGGTTGCTTGTATGACAATCCAAGATGAGTCTCTACTTCAAAGATCAAGTATGAGTAATCTCCAATCATCAATGATCTAGTTGAGATGGTTTAAATATGTTTAAGAAGGAGGGGAGGCTCCCTGGACTTCAAAGAAATGAAGGACAAGTGAAGACAACGTAAACAAAATAAAATGGGGTGTTGTCCCTTTTATAATGTTTCTGTACGTTAGCTGTTTAGCGCACGCTACCACAATGTCCTTAGCGCAAGATAACAAGCGACGATAAAAAGTGCAAAACTAAATACTCTCAGAATGACGAAACGGTCACGAGCGAGTCGTCAAAATGGACTCCGGCCGAAAAAAGAAATTTACCGAAAATCGAAAATGGCGGATATTACACCTCTAGGGACCGGTACTAAGGGATACGGTCGCGGGAGTTGGTTACCCACCTGGGGAAGGCTCGACGGGGCCTCTAGGGGCCGGTACTTAGGGGTACGGCCATGGGTTATGTATGATGTTGTCGTAATGATATGATGTGCACGAATAGTGAATGCGTGAAACCGTGTATGGTCCGTCGTCACCTCCGGAGTTTGGTACTTGACTAGTATGAACAATGATTGCATGGATAATGTTTTGATGTTAAAATCCCGGACATGTGATGATATTTCACTAATGTGTTTTGAATCAAGAACCGGGCTGAGGCCTTGATGATTTCGAAAAAAAGTTTTGAAATTTGGGACTCGAGGTCCAAAAGAAATAATGTTCAAAAACTCCCGAGATGCCGAGTTTTAATTCTTAAAACTTGATCACTTGGTTTATGATTAGTAAAACCTCTCGGGAATATTTTGACAACTGATTATGTTACCAGATTCGTGATTGCCTTCTGATTGATACATTTCGTATGCTATTATACTTACACTAGTAAAACAATGGAGTTTTACTAACCCCCGAGTAATCGGGGGGTGGAGGTATATTTTGCGTCCACGTATCTGTTGGTTCGAGGGAGCAGTCACAGGATTCGCACAGGAAGTGACGAGCTACGATACTAATCAAGAGTTGAGAGTTTGGTCAGGTTATATAGTGTCGACCAAGTTATAGTCAGACTTCCGCTGTTGTGTATCTTTACCCCTGCGTGGGTATTTATTGTAAAGGGTTGTATTTTGTCTTGTTTGCACTGGTCATATGACCTCATTGGTCCGTGTGGTTGTATTGTAATTGACCTTATTAATGGTCTGTACTATTGTAACGACTCACTTCGGTCGGTCAAATTTTGGTAGTCCTGTCATGTTTAGCCTGGTAGGTCCTCCTGGGGAGGGTCTACGGCGTGTAATATTCCCATATGGTTTGGAGGTATTAAAATATGCTATCGGAACTGAGCTTGTAGAAACCTAGGCTGCCGGGTCAAGTCGAGTCGTGGTTTGTCAAGTAATATGATGTCATGTCATTTGAGTTGTCGGGTGATAAGTTGAGTTGTGCGTGGTCACAACGTGTCGTATGTATTGTCAGACAAGATTAGTATCGTGGGCGACCGTCATCTCTATGCGGCCTGTGGACGTAAGTCTTCTCTCTTATGCGAGGTATCGGTATTTCATGATTTCATTTATGTGCGATAATTGTGGTGCATAAATTTTGTTTCATGGTGTTGCGAAATGGAATCCATGTTTGGTATTCGTGGTACGCTGTTTGCATATTGAGTTGAATGTATTGATGGTTGGACACCGAATGGTGTAATACGATGTGAAAACTGTGAACTTTAGTGTGATCCCGAGGTTGTGTCTATGGCAGAGTTCGTGAGGAACTCATATGGATGGTTTTGACGTATGTCTGAATTGGGTGTTCACAAATCGTATGTGATTAAATTTGTAATCTCGTCTGCCGATTAGGCCTGTGATTTCAAGTTCGAATAGTTTTAATTGTGTCCATTGCGTGTAAGTTTGAAAATGGTTTTCTAAAAGATTTTATGAGCTTCAGTATGTCTGAAAAAGAATCGATTTTTGAAAATATTCCGATTACGCGGTTAAACAACGATTTTATATGGATCTCGATATCGGTTAAACATGACAAGTTAGTCATGTATTTTCAAATGACACCTTCAGACGGTATCTGAAAAATGTGTTTTAAAATACTTCGGACATTGCAGACCGTTACTGTCACTTTTGGACAAGATCGAAAGTGTTGTGTCGAGATTTATACACCTCAACAGGCGATCGGCACAAGGACCGGGCGACCGAACCAGAGTCAAATAGACCAAGGCAGACTTGCCGATCAAAGGACCCAGAACAGGACCCAGCGCCGAGCAATCGACTGCCAAGGCGATCGTCTCCCGGCAACTAGCGATCGTCCCAAGTGTCCGATCATGGATGACCGCCTCATGCCACGTAAAACCAACATGCGCCAAGTCTGAGAAGGCCGAAACTCGGAATAGATACCCATGTGCAGATCCGCGAATGGCGCCGCAGAACATGGATCTTTGACTCCAGCCCATCAACAGCTGTCAAACGGCAAGGACAAACCTCACCTACCGACAGACCCACCGAAAGGTCCAAAGTGGACCTCCCAAGACAGCGACGTAAGGCACATGGCGTCTTCTCATTGGTTAACACAGTTTGCTGCCAGCAGCAGCCGCGGACTTTAAGGCAATCAGCCCATGTGCTAAAGACGATCGCCCGCTTATTATAATACAGTAGAGGCGATCGCCCAGCAACCCCGAGTCCTATAAATAGAGAACCTCTAGCAACTGGAGAAGGGTTCAGAAACTCAGACTCTATCTGTCTTAGGTTGGCTTCTCTATCTTGGCTGCGCTATAAACTTCGGACATCTTACTGTCTCTCACTCTCGAAACCTCTTAACCCAAAGACGGTCGGCAGAAACAAGAACAAGAACTCACAGAGCTTCAACTCTGGTTCTTCCGACAATCACCAGCACTCAAGAGCTAAATAACTAGGGTCTTTTACACTCATTATAATTGTGCTCTTACATTATATTTGTACTCCAATGTATTCGTATTAATAACATCTCGCGAGAGCATTCAAGCCCGGGCCTAACAAACCCAAAAAATTTTGTGTTATTTACTTCCCCACGGACGTGCTCTCGCAATTTTGTTTGTTACTCATCCATTCCAGCAATATCATCTCCGGATAATATTTTGGGTAACCACAATTGGCGCTAGAGGAAGGGGCATCTTAACATTCATTTTCATTCCGACTGTCTCGAAGAACACTCCCTGTTCTCCGGGGCATATACTTGAAGAAACACTCACTGTTCTTCAAATAAAAACCTTCAGAATCATGACGTCTGCCACCACATCGAAGAGATCCACTCTCTGATCCACCGGATGCCTTATTCCGGCTCAATCCGAGCCCCAACCCACGACAGAGGGTAGCCACGGTGACGCGAGACTCTTGATCCCGCACATGAGGGACGGCCCCATCCTTTCGCTCGACCAGTTCCAAACCGCGGAATAGATCGAGGAGGCTATGGCCATCCTAAGGGAGCGACGGAGAGCATTCGACGCGCCCGCAATTACCCCATCAGCCATCCGCCGCGCGGGCAAACGAAAGCTCAAGGGGTTACTTGTCGAGCGATCGTCAGGAAGCCCCAATTCACGAGCAGAAGCACTCGCGAGGCGGGACGGTTCCATTTTCAGCCGCCTAGGCCGCGAGCCAATCCTGGCGGCCGGGGCATTCTGGCCCGAGCCATGAGACGACGGAGCCCGAATCCGTCACCAGTAGTTCGGCATACCCGACTCCCAAAAGGCAGGTCGGCCACTTGACTTCCCGTCGCCGAAGAACCAAGATCGGCGGCGATGACCTCATCGCCTACCACGGAGCCAGGAGATCGGTACACGATCGCCTGGGCTCCCACTCCGAGAGCCAAACCACGATCGACCAAGCTACGGCGATGTCCGCAATGCAACGCCAGCTCAATGGCATGAAGGCTCTCCTAGAAACTGGGGCAGGCGCCTGGAGAAAGATCGCCGGGCCAAGTGAGTCGCTCGCGGTCCAGATCAAACTTGCCCCGTGCAGCCAAGGATCACTCCTCCTCAAACACCTTAGTACGAGGGGAGGTCGGACCCCGAGACTCACATAAGCAAGTTCCGGATCTACATGACTGGATGCGGGGCATCAGACGCGACTAGGTGCCGAATGTTCCCGTTAACACTGGGCGATCTGGCCCATTGGTGGTACATCTCATTGCCACCGCGATCCATCAGTTCTTTTGAACAACTGGCGAGCAACTTCACATCGTACTTCGCCGCCAAGGTCGTTCGACCAGAAGGTCCCCACCAAATGATGTAAATCAGGCAGTGGGAAGAGGAGTCCGACGCAGATTACATCGACCGGGTGGATTATATAATCCTCAACGGCGAGCCTGTAAGCGACGAGATCGCCCTCTACTCAGTCCTAGGGGGATTTAATGGTCTTTCACCCATGTCCAGGCACCTTACGAAGGACATCCCCCCGACCTACGCAATCTTCCGTGCCAAGACCGCAGACTTTTTGTCCTGGCGGAGGTGGCTCGCCCTTCGCCAAGATGAGTGGGCAGAGACGGCGATCACCAAGTCCAACAAGGCATTCGCCAAGCCACCCGGTGATTTAAGGACCTTCGAGGATGTGGAAGCCCATCTCTACCACAACCTCAATCTATCTCCGGCTCATATTTTCTATGCCATCCAGGGGCGGGAGCGGCTAAGCAAGCCGAAGGCGGTAAGGGACCACGGTCATCTGGACCACAACAAATTTTGTGCTTCCCACAAGAGTCCTGGCCACAACACCGATCAATGCCGCGACCTCCTCAGACAACTCTGGAGATTGTTCGAGGAGGGCAAGCTGGACAGTTTAGTAACTTAGCCGGAGCCCCGGGCGGAAAGTATCAAAGTGCCGTGATCGGTGTCAGAACGACGATCGCCAGTCTCCCAGTCCGATCGCCAGAATCAAACACGGCGAGCCAGATGATTCATACGAGTTGATCCTCCCGATCAACCCTGGTGGCTAGATCTTTATGCTTCAATCACGAGGTGGAAACTTCGGAGGTCTTTCCCCAGTTTCCACCATGTCAAACAAAAGGCTACTGCCCAAGCAACATCTCAAAAAATGGAGGACTCACTCGCCATCTAAAGTTCATCATCTAACATGATGGACCTAGGCACGAGATCGTCTCCCTCAGCGCAACGTATTCCGTCGAGGATCGCCATCTAACATGACGATCCGAGGTAGAAGAGTGCAGCTATGGTCCTGGAAGTCGATGGAACCGATAGCTTCGTCCATGAAAGGTTCCTTTGGGCTGCGATCGCTCACCCTTCGTTTAAATATGAGGCGGGCGTAGCCGAAGGACCCTCCAAACAAATCTGTGGACACGCTCGCCAGCCCTCAAAGGTTCATCATCTAACATGGTAGACCCGAACAATGTGACGCGTCCCTACCCCCGTCACAACGTATACCGTCAAGGATCTCCATCTAACATGACGGTCCGAGGTAGAAAAGTGCTAACAAGCCGCGGATGTGGAGTCGATTAATCCGACGACGCCCCGCGCAAGGACTCCTCCAGACTAAGACCGCTCACCCTTCGTTTAAATACGAGGCGGGCGCAGCCTAATGGAGGACCCTCACAATAAAGTGAGTCGCGAGACAAACCTATAGGTGGAATATCCCTCGTGCACAAGACACGGTCATGGAGGTCGGTCCATCAAACTCCGCGACCGTGCACGGTTCCTCTAGGTCGAAACAATCGGCTTTCCACGAGGGATCTGCAAAATTGAAGATCACAAGAACAAGACCGAAGATAGCTCGCCAAACGATTAGGTCGCCCAAATCCGAGACCAAAGTCCGCTCAACGGATCGCCCGTCTTTATCCTAAACGATCGCCAGTGGAACCACCTCATCCCATGTCTTCAACATCGGAGCAACCTGGGGGACAATTGTTGTGTTGATATTTATACACCTCAACAGGCGATCGACACAAGGACCAGGCGACCGAACCAGAGTCAAATAGAGCAAGGCAGACTTGCCGATCGAAGGACCCAGAACAGGACCCAGTGCTGAGCGATCGACTGCCAAGGCAATCCTCTCCCGCCAACTAGAAATCGTCCCAAGTGCCCGATCATGGACGACCGCCTCATGCCACGTAAAGCCAATATCTGTCAAGTCTGCGAAGGCCAAAACTCGGAATAGAGACCCATGGGCAGATCTGCGAATGGCGCCGCAGAACATGGATCTTTGACTCCAGCCCATCAACAGCTGTCAAACGGCAAGGACAAACCTCACCTACCGACAGACCCACCGAAAAGTCCAGAGTGGACCTCCCAAGACAGCGACGTAAGGCACATGGCGTCTTCTGATTGGTTCACATAGCTGGCTGCCAGCAGCAGCCGCAGACTTTAAGGTAATCAGCTCATGTGCTAAAGACGATCGCCCGCTTATTATAATACAGTAGAGGCGATCGCCCAACAACCCCGAGTCCTATAAATAGAGAACCTCCAGCAACTGGAGAAGGGTTAAGAAACTCAGACTCTCTCTCTGTATTGGGTTGGCTTCTCTCTCTTGGCTACACTATAAACTTCGGAAATCTTACTGTCTCTCACTCTCGAAACCTCTTAACCCAAATACGGTCAGCAGAAACGAGAACAAGAACTCACAGAGCTTCAACTCTGGTTCTTCCGGCAATCACCAGCACTCAAGAGCTAGATAACTAGGGTCTTTTACACTCATTTTAATTGTACTCTTACATTAATATTTGTAATCCAACGTATTCATATTAATAACATCTCACGAGAGCATTCAAGCCCGGGCCTAACAAACCCGGCAAATCTTGTGTTATTTACTTCCCCACGGACGTGCTCTCGCAATTTTGTTTGTTACTCATCCATTCCAGCAATATCATCTCCGGATAATATTTTGGGTAACAACATAAAAGATTTGGGAAAGTTTTTATTTTTCAAAACGACTTTGATTTTCGGAATTCAAGACATTATGTACTTGCGTGTTGGGACTAAGTCGTTGTGACAAGTTGTTACGTCGTTATGCTTGTCCGGGAATTTTGCAGTGTTTTTAAATGCCGGGATATATTGTTAGGAGTCGAACCTTAGCCTTCGGAACCGTTTCGGAGCTGATGGGACAATTCTGCTATCCTGCAGCTAGTGATTATGGCCGTTAGATGTTTACCATTACGGCCGTAAGCTCCTAGATGTTACGGTCGTAGACTGCATGTTATTACGTCCATCAGCTTGTGACTGTTACGACAGTAATTTGGTTATTATGGGGATATCTGTGCTCTTTGTTGATCATTTGATTCCCTTGATATTATTGATGTGTAATTAATTACTACCTTTATTTTTAGTGAATCTTGGGTGTACACTTAAGTGTTGTGACTACAAGGTCTGTGTTAATTATATTATTCTGTTATGTTACCCTGATGGGATAGTCGATCTGTGGTAATGATTAGTGCTGGTACACGTGGTTTTCCACCCGGGGACGGTTTGGCGAAACCTCTGAAGGTCGATGCTAAGGGGCATGGCCACGGATTGTCCTGTGTATTGTTATTCGTGATGGTGTGGCGTGGTAACATGTGGTTACCCTATAGGTTATTTTGATGATATCGTTTATCGAGTCGAGTGATGTTTCGAAATGTTGTTTTGCAGATGACTTCAAAATGAAATAGTTACGATAATGGAATCATGGTTTTAATTAAACGTCTGAGGTATTAAAAGTATTTCTTTTCAAAAATTTCATTGTGGTAAAATCTTTCAAACTCAAGAATTTCAAAATATTATCATTCGAACGGATACCTCGAAAAATCTTATTTTTAAAGAATGTTACAAATGTTGACCCCAAGGATACGTATATGGTTTTGACAGTGTTTGTTTAGTAAAGATCATGCATTTCTGTCTATGTCGCCGTGTGGATTATTTGTGAAAATTAAGTTCTGTGATTGCAGTGTTAGCTCGTGTATTCGCGTAATTACTCAGAGTGAATATTTTATTGGGCTATTGTTTGCGGTCCTATGTTGATTCCGTGATGCTTGTTTTGTTGTGTTATTCTGAATGGTTGTCCATTAAGTAGGCCGAGAGGTTGAGGTCGAGGACGTGGTCATAGTAGTGGTTGTAATCGAGAGCACGAGAGGGCGACTTGCTCGTCGTTGAGTGCCGATCAGCTCAGTATAGATGGTCGAGATGAACAGTCACATGATCAGGGGCAATCAACAAGAAGTAATGATGATGTTGGTACCGCCACCATCCTTCGTCAGGTGGTTGATCAGTTGGCACAGATGAATCAGAATGTGCACCGGGACGAGAACCCAGATGGGGATAATGGAGCTAGTAAATGGTTACGAGATGTTATGAGAATGCACCCGCCTCGTTTTGTAGGATCTTCGGACTCGTTGTGTTAGGAGAACTGGCTCTTCCAGTTAGACAGAACATTTGATGTTGTAGCTTGTCCGAACGAAAGGAGAGTACCTATTGCTCAATACCTGTTCGATAAGGAAGCGGCAGACTGGTGGGAGACCGTATTGCCTAGTGATCGGACAGCTACTTGCGCTGAATCCAAGACTGCCATGGAGCCCAAGTATTGTCTGCCGCCTGTTAAAGAACGTAGGATTGTCGAGTTTTTCTCGGCGATGCCCCAAGATGTGTCGGTATCTCAGGAAACAGTCGATTATAATTGGTAGTTATGTTATGTTCGAGATCAAGTGAGAAGTGAGGCCGATAAGGTTCGCTATTTCGATATGCGTATGAAACCTCATGTTCGGCAGTGTGTTGTGTCGAGAATTATACGCCTCGACCGGAGATCGCCTCAGAGAACGGGTGACCTAGCCAAAGCCCCGCAGCCAAGGTAGAACTGCCGGCCAAAGGTCCCAGGACAAGTCCCGGTGCCGAGCGATCGACATCTAAGGCGATCGTCTCTCGGTACTTGGCGACCGACTTCCGGCGACTGACCAGGTGGCGACCTCCTCATGCCGCGTGAAGCCATCGATCGTCCAGTCGGCAAGGGCCGATGCGCGAAGCCATCGATCGTCCAGTCGGCAAGGGCCGATGAGCAAAGCCAATGATCGTCAGGTCGGCAAAGGCCGAAGCTCGGGACAAGGCCCACATGCAGATCCGGAAAAGGTGCTGCAGCACATAGATAGTTGACCACAACCTGTCAGCATCTTTCCACCAACCGACAAGCCCGCCGAAAGGTGTCAGTGGGACCGCCCGTGACAGCAACTCTGGACGCGTGCTGGCTCCTCATTGGACCGCAAAGCTGGCTGCCAGCAGCAGCCTTGGACTTTAGGGAGACATCCCATGTGACTTAAAGACGATCGCCCCATTATTATATTGGACGAAAGGCGATTACCCACCAGGAAACAAGGCATCTCAGCCCCTATAAATAGAAGGCTGCCTGCACTTGGAAATCTCTCGAACTCACCGGATTTTTCCTCTTTGAACTCTGATTTCTCAGCCAACACTCTGAACTCTCGGAACTTTCTCCCTGATTCAGCACTCAACTTGGCTTTCCTACTCTTGGCAATAGCTATCTCTCGGTTCCTTATTCTCTCTCAGCATCTCCTACACGGAAGACGATCGGCAGATAGCAAGAACACCATAGCTTCACTCAAGAGATGAATAAATAGGGTCTTTTACACGCATTATATTTAGATTCTCACATTAGTACTTGTATCCACGAATATTTGTATTAATTACATCTCGCGAGAGCATTCAAGCCCGGGCCTAACAAACCCGGCAAACCTTGTGTTTTTCACACCCCCTCGGACGTGCTCTCGCAATTTGCTGTTGCTCGATCATTCCAGCAATATCTATCTTCGGATAATATTTCGGGCAACAACAATTGGCGCTAGAGGAAGGGCATCTAACCCTCAATTTTATTCCTACCGTCTCGAAGAACACTCACTATTCTCCGGGGCATATACCTGAAGAAACACTCATTGTTCTTCAGAGAAAGCTCTCAGAATCATGTCTTCCGCCTCCGCATCGAAGAAAGCCGCTGGCCGATCCGCCAGACGCCTCCTTCCATCTCAGTTCGAGCCACATCCGATGGCGGAGGGTAGTCGCCGCGCTCGATCCCGCCCCTGGGGGACGGCCCAAGTCTCTCGCTCGATCAGTTCCAAACCGCGGAACAGATCGAGGAGGCCATGGCCATCCTACAGGAGCAACGGAGTGCTCTTG
The DNA here is from genome assembly GCA_033398695.1 of Orobanche coerulescens. NCBI lineage: Eukaryota > Viridiplantae > Streptophyta > Magnoliopsida > Lamiales > Orobanchaceae > Orobanche > Orobanche coerulescens. Next base: position 136,655,864 of record CM065806.1, on the reverse strand, counting down.
ACGCGCCTCCCGCTATCACCCCCTCGGCCATCCTCCGGATGACCAAACGGAAGTACAAGGCGTTGCTGACCGAGCGATCGCCAGGAGGCTCCCATTCGCAAGAAGAGGCGCTCGCCAGCCGGGGCACCTCTGTTTTCGATCGCCTGGGCAGCGACCCATCTTGGCGACCGGGGCAGTCCGGCCCCAGCCACAAGACGACGGAGCTCGAGTCCGTCACCAGGAGTTCGACGTATCCAACTCCCAGAAGGCAGGCCAGCCATCTGGTTCCCCCTCGCCAAAGAGCCGAGGTCGGCAGCAGCGGAGTCAGGAGATCGGTACACGATCGCCTCGGCTCCCGCTCCAAAAGACGATCTACGAGCGACCAAGCTACAGTGATGGCCGCGATGCAACGCCAGCTCGACGACATGAAGGCGCTCCTGGAATCTGGGGCAGGCACCAAGAGCAAGATCACCGGGCCGAGCGAGCCGCTCGCGGTCCACATCGAGCTTGCCCCCGTGCAGCACAAGATCGCTCCTCCACAAACACCTATGTACGAGGGGAGATGAGACCCCGAAACACACCTGAGCAAGTTCAACATCTACATGACTGGGTGTGGGGCATCAGACGCGACCAGGTGCCGAATGTTCCCCCTAACGCTGGACGACCTTGCCCACCGGTGGTACGCCTAATTGCCGCCCTGATCCATCAGTTCCTTTAATCAACTGGCGAACGACTTCACATCGTACTTCGCCACCAGGGTCGCTCGTCCAGAAGGTCCCCATCGCATGATGCAGATCAGGCAAGGGGAAGAAGTCTCCGACTCGGACTACATCGACCGGGTAGACGAGATCATTCTCAACGGCGAGCCCGTAAGCGATGAGATCGCCCTATACTCGGTCCTAGGAGGATTCCATGGTCTTTCGCCTATGTTCAGGCATCTTACAAAGGACCAACCCTTGAACTACGCGATCTTCCGCGCTAGAGCCGCAGACTTTCTGGCCAGGCAAAGGTTTCTCCTTAGCCTTTGAGCAGCGCGATCGGCGCCCAAACGACGATCTCCACTCTTCCAGCCCGATCGCCGATCCCAAGCTACATCACCAAAACCAGAGAACTCATTCGCCATCCACAATCCATCATCTAACATGGTGGACTACGGCACGAGATCGCCTCCACCACACAACATACACCCTCGAAGGTCGGCATTTAACGTGACAATCCGAGGTGGAAGAGTGCAGCCATGGTCCTGGTGGTCGATGGAACCGACTGCTTAGGCCATGCAAGGTTCCTTTGGGCTGAGATCGCTCACCCTTCGTTTAAATACGAGGTGGGCGTAGTCGAAGGACCCTCCAAGAAAATCAGTGCACACGACCGCCCGCCCTCAAAGGTTCATCATTCAACATGAAGAACCCGGACAATGCGACGCGTCACTACCCCCGTCTCAACATACACCGTCGAGGGTCGGCATCTTCATGACGATCCGAGGTAGAAAAGAGCTAACTAGCCGCGGACATGGAGTCGATTCATCCGACAACGCCCCGCGCAAGGACTCCTCTAGACCAAGACCGCACGCCCTTCGTTTAAATACGAGGCGAGGCGCAGCCAAACAGAGGACCCTCATAATAAAATCAGTCACAAGACAGACAATGTCGCTCGCGCATAAGACATAGTCATGGAGTCGGTCCATCGAACTCCGCGACTGTGCACGGTTCCTCAGTGACGAAACAATCAAGTTTTTACGAGGGATCGGCAATGTTGCTTTTTGCAAGTATAAGACCGAAAGATAGCTAGCCAATCGACCAGATCACCCCAGTCCAAATCCATAGTCAGCTCAACGGATCGCCCGTCCTCATCCTACACGATCGCCAGCAAGAACCACCTCGCCCCATGTCTTCAACATCGGAGCAAGCTGGGGGGCAATTGTTGTGTCGAGAATTATACGCCTCGACCGGCGATCGCCTCAGAGACCGGGCGACCTAGCGAGAGCCCCGCAGCCAAGGTAGCACTGCCGGCCAAAGGTCCCAGGACAAGTCCCGGTGCCGAGCGATCGACATCTAAGGCGATCGTCTCTCGGTACTTGGCGACCGACTTCCGGCGACCGACCAGGTGGCGACCTCCTCATGCCGCGCTAAGCCATCGATCGTCCAGTCGGCAAGGGCCGATGCGCGAAGCCATCGATCATCCAGTCGGCAAGGGCCGATGAGCGAAGCCAAGGATCGTCAGGTCGGCAAAGGCCGAAGCTCAGGTCAAGGCCCAGATGCAGATCTGGAAAAGGCGCTGCAGCACATGGATAGTTGACCACGGCCTGTCAGCATCTTTCCACCAACAGACAAGCCTGCCGAAAGGTGTCAGTGGGACCGCCTGTGACAGCAACTCTGGACGCGTGCTGGCTCCTCATTGGACCGCACAGCTAGCTGCCAGCAGCAGCCTTGGACTTTAGGCAGACATCCCATGTGACTTAAAGACGATCGCCCCATTATTATATTGGACGAAAGGCGATTGCCCACCAGGAAATAAGGCATCTCAGCCCCTATAAATAGACGGCTGCATGCACTTGGAAATCTCTCGAACCCACCGGATTTTTCCTCTCTGAACTCTGATTTCTCGGCCAACACTCTGAACTCTCGGAACTTTCTCCCTGATTCAGCACTCAACTTGGCTTTCCTACTCTTGGCAACAGCTATCTCTCGGTTCCTTCTTCTCTCTCAGCATCTCCTACACGGAAGACGATTAGCAGAGAGCAAGAACACCATAGCTTCGCTCAAGAGCTGGATAAATAGGGTCTTTTACACTCATTGTATTTAGATTCTCACATTAGTACTTGTATCCAGGAATATTTGTATTAATTACATCTCGCGAGAGCATTCAAGCCCGGGCCTAACAAACCCGGCAAACCTTGTGTTTTTCACACCCACTCGGATGTGCTCTCGCAATTTGCTGTTGCTCGATCATTCCAGCAATATCTATCTTCGGATAATATTTCGGGCAACAACATAGTGTATGGATCCTTTTATGTGTACCACGTTGAGGGATTATCAAGACCGAGCCTTAGCATTTGAAATGGCGGTATTGTCTACTGAGTCGGTGTTGGTAGCGAAGAAACAGAAGATTACTGGTAGTTTCTCTAAGGGATAGATGAGTAAGTTTCATGAGCCTGTTGATTCGCATCAACCGGTTGGATAGACTTCTCGTTCGGTTGGTTAGTCCAACAATCCTATTCCGGTGGATAGCAAGGGTAGCAGTGTGAAAGCATGTTTCAATTGCAGTAGTGTGGGCCACACTAGTATGAATTGTCGTTCGCTGCAAGTGAATTGTTTCAAGTGTGTTCAAGCGGGGCACCGAGCGGGGCATTGTGAGACTGTTGCTATTATGTTCGAAAAGCGAGATTTCTTTCCTACTTCAGGAGGACCTAGTGGTGCCCACTGATAGTATTTTATGTTGGTCTTATGGATTTTATCTTGTGTGTAGACTTGATATGTGATGTTTGATGAATGGTTCTTGATATCTGATATTCTTGTTTGAATAATTTCGTGTGGATTGTTATGATGGTTGTTTTAGCTCAATCCGCATGGGTTGTTGAACCTCCGGAGACACGTGACAGGAGATCACGGGTCACGAGCATAATTGATGTTGATGTATTTTTTCGACTCAATCCGTGTGGGTTGTTGAGCTTACGGAGACACGTGACTGTGGATCATGGGGTCGTGAGTTGATATTTTTATGTTGAGCGTAGTATTTTGTTTGTTAGCACTGCGATGTCTTTGTTTTAAGTTTCGGGACGAAACTTATTTTTAGGGGGGCAGAATTTAATACCCGAGATTTATCCTGATATTTCTCAGTTGCCGGGTGTCGGTATTATTTTCCCTATCATTGATTTTGTGTTTATATGGTCGCATGTGATTAATTGTGGCATGGTATTTCATTTTGGATCGATAATGTTGTCCGCGAGCACTTCGTTCCTTGCATTTTCGGAAATTGAGTCGTCGGGTCATGGCGGCTGGACACTGGCCGGACAGGTGCGACAGGCACTGTCGGAAGTGCTGGGCACTATCCGGACAGGTGTGGCGAGCACCGCGGAAGTCTTCGGGCAATGGCCGGCAGCGCGCAGAACCGATGTAGCGCACGCTACTGCCGGAAGGCTGCGCACGCTAACTCGGCAGGAATAGCGCACGCTATCGGGCTGGGCAGAGAGGTTTCTGAGGTTCTGGACTAGGGGAGGATCGACAAGTAGCGCACGCTACTGTCGGTAGTAGCGCGCGCTAATCGGCTGGTGTAGCGCACGCTGTCGGCCGACCAGCGCACGCTACCTGGCTGAGCAGTTTAGTCCAGAGAGCTCTGGACTGATCGGCTAGCGCACGCTAGCGTCCGCGCAACGCGCGCTATCGCTGTCAGGCAGGCAGGTTCCGGTCGGCAGGTTGGGTCTACAGTACCGGATTGTGCGGGCCCCGATCGAAGGTTCTAGGCCGAGGCTGCACGCTAGCGCACGCAACCCAGAAGGCCTAGCGCACACTAATGCCGACTTCTATAAATATGACCGAGCAGTCATATTTACACAAGGTTATTATTTCCTTTCTTTTCTGTCCGCGGCTGGAGTTTTGGAGGAGGCGAAGGCATGTTGTCAACAATGAATCCACGAATTTCTAGAGCTTATATCATCGATTAATCCCTCCATAATCTCCTTTGATCCAGCGAATCAAGGTTAGATTTCCTAAAATCTTAGTTTTGGGAAAATTGGGGGTTTTGCTTGGTTTTGTTCGATTAACCTGTAGTAACTAAGATTTGAGATGGATCGATGATTATTAAGTTATATTCTATCGTTTTCCTTGTTGTTCCATGGTCCGGTTGCTATATATCCGTTGTTTTGTTTAGTTCTTAATCGATGCCTTGAAGGTGTTCGGTGAAAGGTCTTAGAGGGGGGATTTAGGCGTTATGCGACTATTATTCCTTGTACGATCGTTGATTTATTGATGATATGTCTTAGGGATGAAATCCGTGTTAAGAACTCGAGTCAGAACCCTCCCATTCGTTGTTTTATTTGGGGTTCGAGTTTCCCAGTTGAGCCGTGTTCTTCGGAGTGTTTGATATCGATTATTAACGCAAGTATTCTATATATACGACTTGTGTCTTGTGGATAAGTTTATGTATTGTATTTATGATGATTTGGTTTATCTTCGTGGTTATGATTCGTGCGGTTTGATTATTCGAATGTTTGTTGGTATTAATGATATTCTTTCTTGTTTGACCTTATGAAGTCGTGTTGGTCATGTTAGTTGTGTGATTCGTGCTGGGCTTGATTTCTTGGGTTTGAGGTATGGTGATGATTATAATTATTGTGAGATTGATTATGCACTTGGACATTTATTTTCGTGTATGATTCGTTGTTCGAACATAATTGTAATAAGGTGTGTTTTATGTGGTGATGGGTTATGTTTTGGTTGCGTATGTTACTTGTGAACTATGAGTTTGAATGACATGTTGTTGTTCTTCCACCTGGGGATGGTCTGACGAGGCCTCTAGGGACCGGTACTAAGGGGTACGGTCATGGAAGTCGTTTCCCACCTGGGGAGGGTCTGACGAGACCTCTAGGGACCGGTACTAAGGGGTACAGTCGCGGGAGTTGGTTACCCACCTGGGGAAGGCTCAACGGGGCCTCTAGGGGCCGGTACTAAGGGGTATGGCCATGGGTTATATATGATGTTGTCGTAAGGATATGATGTGCATGAATAGTGAATGTGTGAAACCGTGTATAGTCCGTCGTGACCTCCGGAGTTCGGTACTTGACCAGTATGAACAATGATTGCGTGGATAATGTTTTGATCTTAAAATCCTGAACATGTGATGATATTTCACTAATATGTTTTGAATCAAGAATCGGGCTGAGGCCTTGATGATTTCGGAAAAAAGTTTTGAAATTTGGGACTCGAGGTCCAAAAGAAATTATGTTCAAAAACTGCCAAGATGCCGAGTTTTAATTCTTAAAACTTCATCACTTGGTTTTTGATTAGTAAAACCTCTTGGGAATATTTTGACAACTGATTGTATTACCTGATTCGTGATTGGCTTCTGATTGATACATTTCGTATGGTATTATACCTACACTAGTAAAACAATGGAGTTTTACTAACCCCCGAGTAATCATGGGGTGGATGTCTATTTTGCGTCCATGTATTTTCTGGTTCGAGGGAGAAGTCACAGGATTGGCACAGGAAGTGACGAGTTACGATACTAATCAAGAGTTGAGAGTTTGATCAGGTTATATGGTGTCGACCAAGTTATAGTCAGACTTCTGCTGTTATGTATCTTTACCCCTGCGTGGGTATTTATTGTAAAGAGTTGTATTTTGTCTTGTTTGCACTGGTCATATGACCTCATTGGTCGTGTAGTTGTATTGTAATTGACCTTAATGGTCTGTACTATTGTAATGACTGACTTCGGTCGGTCAAATTTTGGTAGTCCTGTGTTGTTTAGCTTGGTAGGTCCTCCTGGGGAGGGTCTACGGCGTGTAATATTCCCATTTGATCTGGGGGTGTTACAAATATGCTATAGGAGCTTAGGTTGTGGAAACCTAGGCTGTCGGGTCAAGTCGAGTCGTGGTTTGTCAAGTAATATGATGTCATGTCATTCGAGTTGTCGGGTGATAAGTTGAGTTGTGCGTGGTCACAACGTGTCGTATGTATTGTCGAGCAAGATTAGTATCGTGGACGACCGTCATCTCTGTGCGGCCTGTGGACGTAAGGCTCCTCTCTTATATGAGGTATCAGTATTTCATGATTTCATTTATGTGCGATAATTGCGGTGCATAAATTTTGTTGCATGGTGTTGCGAAATGGAATCCATGTTTGGTATTCGCGGTACGCTGTTTGCATATTGAGTTAAATGTATTGATGGTTGGACACCGAATGGTGCAATACGATGTGAAAACTGTGAACTTTAGTCTGATCCCGAGGTTGTATATCGATGGCAGAGTTCGTGAGGAACTCATATGGATGGTTTTGACGTATGTATGAATTGGGTGTTCACGAATCGTATGTGATTAAATTTGTAATCTCATCTGCCAATTAGGCCTGTGATTTCAAGTTTGAATATTTTTAATTGTGTCCATTGCGTGTAAGTTTGAAAATGGTTTTCTAAAAGATTTTATGAGCTTGAGTATGTTTGAAAAAGAATCGATTTTTGAAAATACTCCGATGACGCGGTTAAACAACGATTTTATATGGATCTCGATATCGGTTAAACTTTGACAAGTTAGTCATGTATTTTCAAATGGCACCTTCAGACGGTATCTGAAAAATGTGTTTTAAAATACTTCAGACATTGCAAACCGTTACTGTCACTTTTGGACAAGACCGAAATGATTTGGGAAAGTATTTATTTTTCAAAACGACTTTGATTTTCGGAATTCAAGACATTATGTACTTGCGTGTTGGGACTAAGTTGTTGTGACAAGTTTTTACATTGTCATGCTTGCCACGGAATTTTGCAGTGTTTCTGAATGCCGGGATATATTGTTAGGAGTCGAACCTTATCCTTTGGAACCATTTCGGGGCTGATGGGACAATTCTGCTGTCCTGCAGCTAGTGATTACGGCCGTAAGATGTTTACCATTACGGCCGTAAGCTCCTAGATGTTACGGTCGTAGACTGCATGTTATTACGGCCATCAGCTTGTGACTGTTACGACAGTAATTTGGTTATTACGGGGATATCTGTGCTCTTTGTCGATCATTTGATTCCCTTGATATTACTGACGTGTAATTAATTAGTACCTTTCTTTTTAGTGAATCTTGGGTGTACACTTAAGTGTTGTGACTGCAAGGTATGTGTTAATTATATTATTCTGTAATGTTACCCTGATGGGATAGTCGATCTGTGGTAATGATTGGTGCTGGTACAAGTGGTTTTCCACCTGGGGACGGTTTGGCGAAACCTCTGGGGGTCGATGCTAAGAGGCATGGCCACGGATTATCCTGTGTATTGTTATTCGTGATGGTGTGGCGTGGTAACATGTGGTTACCCTATAGGTTATTTTGATGATATCATTTATCGAGTCGAGTGATGATTCGAAACGTTGTTTTACAAATGACTTCAAAAAGAAATAGTTATGATAATGGAATCATGGTTTTAATTAAAAGACCGAGGTATTAAAAGTGTTTCTTTTCAAAAATTTCATTGTGGTAAAATCTTTCAAACTCAAGAATTTCAAAATATTATTATTCGAACGGATACCTCGAAAAATCTTATTTTTAAAGAATGTTACAAATGTTGACCCCAATGATATATATATATGGTATTGACAGTGTTTGTTTGGTAAAGATCATGCATTTCTGTCTATGTGGTCGTGTGGATTATTTGTGAAAATTAAGTTCTATGGTTGCAGTGTTAGCTCGTGTATTCGCATAATGACTGGGAGTGAATATTTTATTGGGCTGTTGTTTGTTGTCCTATGTTGATTCTGTGATGTTTGTTTTGTTGTGATATTCTGAATGGTTGTCCATTTAGTATGCCGAGAGGTCGAGACCGAGGACGTGGTCATAGTAGTGGTCGTAGTCGGGAGCACGAGATGGCGACTCGCTCGTCGTCGAGTGCCGATCAGCTCAGTACAGATGGTCGAGATGACCAGTCGCGTGATCAGGGGCAATCAATAAGAAGTAATGATGATGTTGGTACTTCCACCATCCTTCGTCAGGTGGTTGATCAGTTGGCACATATGAATCAGAATGTGCACCGGGATGAGAACCTAGATGGGGATAATGGAGCTAGTAAATGGTTACGAGATGTGATGAGAATGCACCCGCCTCGTTTTGTCGGATCTTTGGACTCGTTGGGTTGGGAGAACTGGCTCTTTCAGTTGGACAGAACATTTGATGTTGTAGCTTTTCCGAACGAAAGGAGAGTACCTATTGCTCAATACATGTTCGATAAGTAAGCGACACACTGTGGGAGGCCGTAGCGCCTAGTGATCGGACAGCTACTTGGGCTGAATTCAAGACTGCCATGGAGGCCAAGTATTGTCTGCCGCTTGTTAAAGAACGTAGGATTGTCGAGTTTTTCTCGGCGATGCCTCAATATGTGTTGGTATCTCAGGCAATAGTCGATTATAATCGGCAGTTATGTTATGTTCGAGATCAAAGTGAGAAGTGAGGCCGATAAGGTTCGCTATTTCGATATGCGTATGAAACCTCATGTTCGGCAGTGTATGTCTACTTTTATGTGTACCACGTTGAAGGATTATCAAGACCGAGCCTTAGCATTTGAAATGGCGATATTGTCTACCGAGTCGGTGTTGGTAGCGAAGAAATAGAAGATTACTGGTAGTTTCTCTAAGGCACAGATGAGTGAGTTTCATGAGCCTGTTGATTTGCATCGACCGGTTGGATAGACTTCTCATTCGGTTGGTCAGTCCAACAATCCTATTCCGGTGGATAGCAAGGGTAGTAGTGTGAAAGTGTGTTTCAACTGCAGTAGTGTAGGCCACACCAGTATGAATTGTCATTCGTTGCAAGTGAATTGTTTCAAGTGTGGTCAAGTGGGGCACCGAGCGGGGCATTGCGAGACTGTTGCTATTATGTTCGGAAAGCGAGATTTCATTCCTACTTCGGGAGGGCCTAGCGGTGCCCAATGATAGTATTTTATGTTGGTCTTATGGATTTTATCTTGTGTGTAGACTTGATATGTGATTTTTGATGAATGGTTCTTGATATCTTATATTCTTGTTTGAATAATTCCGTGTGGATTGTTGTGATGGTTGTTTTAGCTCAATCCACGTGGGTTGTTGAACCTACGGAGACACGTGACAGGAGATCAAGGGTCACGAGCATAATTGATGTTGATGTATTGTTTCGACTCAATCCGTGTGGGTTTTTGAGCTTACGGAGACACGTAACTGTGGATCACGGGGCCGCGAGTTTATATTTTTATGTTGAGCGTAGTATTTTGTTTGTTAGCACTGCGATGTCTTTGTTTTAGGTTTCGGGACGAAACTTATTTTTAGGGGGGTAGAATTTAATACTCGAGATTTTCGTTCCGGTTATTTTGGATTTATCCTGATATTTCTCGGTTGCCGGGTGTCGGTATTAATTTCCCTATCATTGATTTTGTGTTTATATGGTCGCATGTGATTAATTGTGGCATGGTATTTCATTTCGGATCGATGATGTTGGCTGCGAGCATTTCGTCGTGTTTGTTCCGTGCATTTTCGAAAATCGAGTCGTCGGGTCATGGCGGCCGACACCGCCGACAGTGCGAGTGCACCGTTGGAAGTCTGGCACCGCCGGACAGTGCGGCAATCGCCGAAGTGCAGGGCAATGGCCGGGCAGGCGCGGCAGGAACCGACGTAGCGCACGCTACTGCCGGAAGGCTGCGCACGCTAACTCAGCAGGAATCGCGCACGCTATCAGGCTGGGCAGAGAGATTTATGAGGTTCTGGACTAGGGGAGGATCGACAGGTAGCGCACGCTACTCTCGGTAGTAGCGCGCGCTAATAGGCAGGTGTAGCGCACGCTGTCCGCCGACCAACGCACGCTACCTGGCTGAGCAGTTTAGTCCAGAGAGCTCTGGACAGATCGGCTAGCGCAAGCTAGCGTCCACGCAGCGCGCACTATCACGGTCGGGCAGGCAGGTTGGGTCTACAGTACCGGATTGTGTGGGCCCCGACCGAAGGTCCTAGGCCGAGGCTGCACGTTAGCCCACGCTACCTAGAAGGCCTAGCGCATGCTAATGCCGACTTCTATAAATATAACCGAGCAATCATATTTCCACTGAGTTATCATGTCCTTTCTTTTCTGTCTGCGGCTGGAGTTCCGGAGTAGGCGAAGGCATGTTGTTAAACAACGAATTCACGAAGTTCTAGAGCTTATATCATCAAATAATCCCTCCATAAGCTCCTTTGATCCAGCGAATCAAGGTTAGATTTCCTAAAATCTTGGTTTTGGGAAAATTGGGGCTTTTGCTTGGTTTTGTTCGATTAACCCGTAGTAACTCAGATTTGAGATGGATCGATGATTATTAAGTTATATTATATCATTTTCCTTGTTGTTCCATGGTCCGGTTGCTATAGATCCATCGTTTTGTTGAGTTCTTAATCGATGCCTTGAAGGTGTTCGGTGAAAGGTCTTAGAGGGCGGATTTGGGCGTTATGCGACTATTAGTCCTCGTAAAATCATTGATTTATTGATGATATGTCTTAGGGACGAAATCCTTGTGAAGAGCTTGAGTCGGAACCCTCCCGTTCGTTGTTTTCTTTGTGGTCCGAGTTTCCCAGTTGAGCCGTGTTCTTCAGAGTGTTTGGTATCGGTTATTAAGGAAAACATTCTATATATATGACTTGTGTCTTGCGGATAAGTTTATGTATTGTATTTATGATGATTTGATTTATCTTCGTGGTTATGACTCGTGCGGTTTGATTATTCGAATATTTGTTTGGTATTAATGATATTCTTGCTTGTTTGACCTTGTGAAGTCGTGTTGGTCATGTTAGTTGCGTGATTCGTGCTGGGCTTGATTTCTTGGGTTTGAGGTATGGTGATGATTATAATTATTGTGAGATTTATTATGCACTTGGAGATGTATTTTGGTGTATGATTGGTCGAACATAATTGTATTAAGGTGTGTTATATGTGGTGATGGGTTATGTTTTGGTTGCGTATGTTACTTGTGAACTATGAGTTTGAATGACATGTCGTTCTTCCACCTAGGGAGGGTCTGACGGGGCCTCTAGGAACCGGCACGAAGGGTTACCGTCATGGAAGTCGTTTCCCACCTGGGGAGGGTCTGACAAGACCTCTAGGGACCGGTACTAAGGGGTACGGTCGCGGGAGTTGGTTACCCACCTGGGGAAGGCTCGACGGGGCCTCTAGGGACCGTTACTAAGGGGTACGGTCGCGGGAGTTGGTTACCCACCTGGAGAAGGCTCGATGGGGCCTCTAGGGGCCGGTACTAAGGGGTCCGGCCGTGGGTTAAATATGATGTTGTCGTAATGATATGATTTGTATGAATAGTAAATGCGTGTAACCGTGTACGGTCCGTCGTGACCTCTGGAGTTCGGTACTTGATCAGTATGAACAATGATAGCGTGGATAATGTTTTGATGTTAAAATCCCGGATGTTGTGTCGAGAATTATACGCCTCGACCAGCTATCGCCTCAGAGACCGGACGACCTAGCCAGAGCCCAGCAGCCAAAGAAGAACTGCCGAGCAAAGGTCCCAGGACAAGTCCCGGTGCCGAGCGATCGACATCTAAGACGATCATCTCTCGGTACTTGGCGATCGACTCCTGGTGGCCGACCAGCCGACGACCGAAGGTCCCTGGACAAGTCCCGGTGCCGAGCGATCAAACGATCGTCTCTCGGTACTTGGTGATCGGCTCCTGGTGGCCGACAAGCTGACGACCGCCTTATGCCACACAAAGCCGATGATCGTCTAGTCGGCAAAAGGCCGAAGCTCGGGACAAGACCCACATGCAGATCCGGAAAAGGCGCTGCCGCACATGGTTCGTTAACCACAGCCTGTCAGCCTCCTTCCACCAACTGACAGACCCGCCGAAAGGTGTCAGTGGGACCACCCGTGACAGCAACTCAGGACGCGTGCCGGCTCCTCATTGGACCGCACAGCAGGCTGCCAGCAGCAGCTGCAAGCTTTAGGCAGACAACCCATGTGACATAAATACGATCGCGCCATTATTATATTGCATAAAAGGCGATCAAATTTAGTAGATTTCGTAACAGTGAGTTATGATGATATTTTTAGAACCTTAGGTACTATGCGAGATGGGAATTTTGGTAAAGTTATGACGATAAGATTACCTTGGTCGTATTCTTATTTTGTATTCTCATTGGTATGTAATTATTAATGTGATGTGACGGTTATCATTGTTGGATATTATGGCTGACCCTGTCGTGGGCTTTCTTTTTAGGTTCTTGAGATATCGAGCTTGTAGCGGTCGTGGAGAGATGAGCTTCCCGGAGGATACTGGTTAGGGCATGTATTTTTGTATTGAGTTTCCTGATCAGTTGCTGCTAGAGTATTTTAATTGTTTGTCTTTACCGCTGCGTGAGTATTTTTAAATAGCCTTTCGATATCTGGTAACTTAGGTTACTTTGGCAACCATTTTCTAAACTTTTTTGTCGGTACGTGTAAGCGATAGCTTAACGTATGTTTTTAAACTGTTGAGTTTTGACATTTCAGGCCTTGTCCTTTCAAACGAGATTTTACGACAGTTTTGATAAATAGATTTTATATAGTCTTCAAATGTTTAAAAGATACTACCATCGTTGGCCTCTTGGGTATTTGTAAATAATTGCGAAAATTTCTTTTAGCCTTGTGGATTCCATTCCGGGTACCACGGCGCTGTAATGTTCCTAGATGTCTCTGGGGGTGTTATAGAGACCATGCAGGCCTCGATGGCTTGTGGTCCATCGCAGCAGGGATTCCAGGTGCCATTTCATGGGCAGACTGGGGGAGTGAGTCAGATTGTTGGCGATATCTCTCGTCAAAGGCCGCCTACTTTTGAGGGTTCGACAGAACCAGCTGACATTGTTTATTGGCTTGAACATTTTGATAAACTCTTCGACATGGTTCAGTGTATGGAAGAGAGTAAGGTGGCAGTAGCGGCTTACTATTTATGTAAGGTCGCTTATTCCTGGTGGCTTTCTGTGAAGCCCACCATGATTGTGTTTGGAGCGAGTTCAAGACTCTCATGTTAGAGAGGTATTATCCGGCTCCACTTCGTGAAGCCAAGCTGTCAGAGGTTTTGAACCCCGAACCCGTCGAGGATGAGGGTGTTGTTGTCATTGCTGAGATGTTTCATGGACTTATTCAGTTTGCTTCATCTGTTATTCGTACTGAAGAGTATAAGATCAAGTATTTTAGTAAGAGGCTAAACCCGCAGTTAAGGATGCAGTTCTTCAACCACAATTGTAATTCACTTGGTGAATTCATCGAGAAGGCTCTTGGAGCAGAGCTTTTGATCAAGGAGCTTGCTCGGAAGAACCCTTCAGTTTCTTCTGGTGAGAGGACTAGGAGGCCGGTTCGTTCAGAAGGACATCGGGCTCCGACATCCAAGAGGTCGTTTTATAGTCGTCTTCGTGCTGGGAAAGCATCTTCTTCTCAGACGACGAGTTCGACTGTTGTTTGCTTTAATTGTGATTCAGCGGGGCACGTTAACAATCATTGTACGATGCCGGCGAGAACGGCGAAGTGTACACCGATGATTGTAGACATGTACAATGGGCGGCTCCCGCGGGGTGTGTACTGACAAGCTTTTAGTGTAACTATCGCAAGTGCACGATATCGTATCAAGTAGTAAAGTGGACTTTTTGAGTTCGGTTTATCGATCCCACAAGGAAGTTTTGTTATAAATTGAATTATACACTATTAGTCTATTTTTATAGATACTTAAGATGAATGAAACACACAATTAAAAAGTTTGGTTTAATAATTGCAAAGAAATTGCAATAATAGTTCTAATATTATAAGGAAATAAAAAGATTGCAATATTAATAGATTGATTAATGATAAAATGAAATAGTTGGGATTACAAAGTTAGTTCGTCATTAGTTATAAAAGATGTATTGGAGATCATAAGATGAATTTACTTATTATGTTGTGTAGATTCGATTTTCCTTAAAAAGACGGTTTCTCTTTCGAACTATAAAACGCCCCTTACATATTGAATCAATCCACTATATTTCTATGTTGATTGGCTTCAATACATAGCATTAGGATTTGTGAAAATAACTCAAAGAATCATCTAAGGACTAGGGGTATATTTCTATCCCCTAGAACAACTTAGAGTGAAGATCATTTGATCTAATCAAACATATTTTCTTTCGAAACATATGAAGACCATTGATATCTTCATTAATTGGCCAAATAAATAAAGATTGTTAAAATAATGAAAATCACACACAATAATAAGTAATTCACAATAGATCTTTTATACAAACTTAAATAACATGACTAACCTTGTTTATAATCCCAACTTAAAGAACTTAGCCCATAAAGGGTTTATTACACATATTACAAGCTTTGGTGGTCATGTTTAGTTGAATCAAGAGAAAGAATTGATCATAACTCCCTTAGTAGATAAAGGAGATAGAAACAATAAACTCTCTGAACAACATATGTTGTACCACACTAACAAAGATCACTCAAGAACACAAGTGTGTTCTTCACACAAAAAGAAAAGTTTACAAGAAAATGGAAAATTATAAGATGAATGATGAATGATGAAGGATCTAAGGGGTCTATTTATACACCTAAAGTCATCTAATAGCTCCAAAACTCCAGCATTATTACATTATATCGGATCAATGCCAGCCATCCCCTCAATAATACACAAAAAGTATAAAAAATTAGACAAATCATAGCAATCTGTCAAGAGTTACGGCCGTAACATTCAGGAGTTACGGCCGTAACAAGGGTGACTTACGGCCGTAACCCCTGAATGTTACGGCCGTAACGTGGCTTCGTAAATTTGCTCATTTGAAGCTTTGATAGTTACGTTTTTAGCCCAGAATTCCTCAGACTTTGCGTTTTTACCCCAGATCTTCTTCGGATGATAACTTTTGATATATAACTCTGATTTTGAATCCGGAACGAATTCATCTAGGAAAGCCCTACAACATGAATATATCAAAATTCAATAAATAGAATATTTATTAAACATGTTGTTTCTTGAGTAATTCAGTTATTTAATCCGATCATCATCCGATAAAAATAAAATTATTAAAACTAATAAATTAAAAGCAAAAAAAAATGAGTAGACTAGCTCAATTATGGGTGAATTTTATCGATACATACCATGGATAAGTGTACAAAACTGACACTTAACATGTACGTCGGTGTTACAAGTCATGCTTGTGGTATGGCTTTCTGGCCGGTCTCTAGCGGAGGAGACATGATAAGACTGATCTCGCCCTTGGTTGAGTGTCTTATCTGTTGGTGTTCGCCTTCTTTAAGCAGAGAATATGCGGGGACCCTAGGGGTTCGCCCAGTTGCTCAAGCGAAGTGGTTCCCATTGAGGAGTATTCCTAGAGATGTTTTTTTCAGATCCTGATGGCTAGTTCATATTCCGAGTTGTGCACCCTTAGTTTCGAGGACGAAACTCTTTTTAAGGGGGGGGAGTATGTAATATCCGGGGGTAAATTTATTTTTCTTTCATTTCACTGTTGTGTTGTACGTATTCATTTGGAGTTGTACAAGTATTATTGTATTTGACTGATACAATGTATATTGTATTGGGATATTTTGGAATCGAAATATTTATACTTGTCGTCGGTATTGTGTTGCCGATCGGATGTTTGAGTTTGGAGTTTTATTTTGGCTGAGTATACTGGATCAAACGTACGCTACATGCATAGCATTATATACGTTAATTGTGGCAGGTTACGTACGTTAAACCATGTTGGTTACGTACGTAACACAGGGTATCTGATCGCATCTGAATTTCGGCGTGTGGGGCTGAACATGATTGGATCATGTTAGCCTTTCGAGGCAGCCAAGTCAACGAGCATTACGTACGTAATGCTTATGCTAATAACGTACGTAATGCATGGTTCGTTTTGAGGCAGTGAGTTCTGGCAGGACTTAACTTACGCTACATAGAGGTGATAACGTACGTTATATGGATAACGTACGTTAAGGTGGTGATATAGCGGCCATAATGCAATGTGCAGATTATAAAGACATGATTCGTCTTTCATTTCCTCACAATCCATTTTCGATTTCTTCCTCTAGAAATCATCCTTTTGCATTCCTTATTGTATTCCAGCCTCTTCCGACGTGATTTGGAGCTTCATAACTTGGATTGGATCTTGGGAGCTTGAAGTTTGGAGTGTTCTTGATGGTTTGAGGTTGTTCTTCAATTCTTCAAGAGGTATGTCATTAATCTGGTGTTGAACTCGAGATTATGATGTTGTTATTGTTGGTTACTTCGTGTTTTGATGATTTGTTGGAGGATAGTATGGTTCTTCATAGTTTTGATGAACTTATGATGAAGAACATGATGATATAGCTTGAGTTTGATTGTGTTCTTGATGTTTAAGAATACTTGGATGTTATAATCATGTCTAGGAAGAGTTATGTTAAGATTTTTAGATGATTAACATATCCTTGAGATGATTATTGTTGGTTGTGTTCTTGAGAAATTATAACCATTTTAGTAAGGATTTATGATGAATTAGGAGGTGGTTATCATAATTCTGAAATGGTTAAGTTCATCTTGTTTATTAATCCGAATTCATGATGAATTGGTGGTTGATTATTGTTTAGACATCATGTTAGTAGGGTTGATGATGTTCTTGAGGTATTGATGTGGATATTGGTGATATTATCATTTTGAGATGATTGATTTGATGTTGTTCTTGATAATCCTTGTTGAATTGTTTTTCACAAGTGTTATGAACATAATGATCATGTTAATTGATCATTGAGGCGTTGGAGGATGTTAGAATTCATAGTTGGAGACTCTGATATTCGTTTGTGTGGTTTGATCGATTCGTGTTGAATCGGGGTTGTCTTTTGTGCTGTTTTAGATTTCTATCGTGTTATTGAATGAATTGTATTTCATTCAAGGTTGTTCGAGTGCTTGTGATTGTCGGAGGACACCGTTCGTCGTTCGTTGGAGGATTTCATCGCCTTCGGTTTGAGGCAAGTTTTATACCTGTACTAGTCAATGAGATTAATGTTATCATGTATATGTATGAATGTGTGTATCATTTCGAGACTTGGTCACTTTTATAATTTTGTTGATATTAGGGGATTGTTTTGTAACACCCCCAAAACCATCCGGGATATTACAGCGCCGTGGGTCCCGCGCCGGAACCCACCAGGCTAAAAACCGTTTACAAAACCATTTTAAAAACGTTTAAAAACGCCAAAAGGCCGATGACGGTAATAATTTAAATACTCAAATATTTTCAAAAACGAAATTCTCAAATACCGTCATAAAATACCATTTGAAAATACAAGGCGAAGTGCCAATTCTCGACAGTTCAAAATGTACGTTAAGCTACCACTTAAACGTACCGATAAAATAATTTGGGAAAAAGAGTTTGACGAAAATAACCCAAGTTCGTAAAGTGCCAAAAGGGCCATTTAAAAATACACACACACGCAGCGGATAAAGATACCGAAAAGCTATTTTGAAATATACACATGCAGCGGATAAAAACACAGTTTAAAATACACATTTGCAGCGGAAATAAAACAACGAGAAATAAATACTCAATACTCAAAAACATGCCACCGTCAGTATCACATCGGGAAGCTCATCCCTTCACGACCGCTACTAGCTCGATCTCCGAGTACCTAAAAATAAAGCCCACGACGGGGTCAACCACAATACTCAATAATGATACCGATCACATCATCATAAATAATTACATACCAATGTAATAATACTGTAAGAATACTACCAACGTAATCTTACCGTCATAACCTTACCAATCCATAATAATCTAATCCTTACCATAATCCACATTTCGCATCCTCGAATGACGAAATGAACTTAACAACAATTATCTGTATTGAATTTCAAAAATACCAACAATCCTCAAAACATTATCATAACTCAAAAGTACGGAGTAATCCAATCTGTGCCAAATCCTGTTCGTCGGATTACACAATCAAATCTCAACCTGGATAAACCAATAATACACAACATTTCTGTAGATCAACTATCACATGACAATGAATACAATTCTCGAAACATCGACGTACAGTCTGAATGCTCATACGATCAATAACAATGATCAACCAATACATCACTAAGAATATCATCGACATGATAGCTCCAATATGACCAACGAAGGATCAACGATGACTGAGAGTACCCTCAACAAGGTAAACTACAAACACGATCAACAAAGGATCAACTATAACCGAGAATACCCTCAACAAGGTAGACTCCAAATGATCAACAAAAGACCAACAATAACCGAGAATACCCTCAACAAGGTAGACTCCAAATGATCAACAAAGGACCAACAATAACCGAGAATACCCTCAACAAGGTAGACTCCAAATGATCAACAATAATGGATCTCAAGAAATAACTCTGACTGTCGAACATACCCCTCGGGCGTATGAACAACCAGTCGCAAACCGTCGAACATATCCAATCATACATGGACTATGAACGACCCAACAATATGGCTCAAAAGATGGATGTCACAGTACGCCCGATCCGGAAATGTGTCCGTGCACAAGCCACCCCGGGTATTGATCAAATACACGTGTGGTCTTGTACCTAATTAGCCTCACGAACTACGTCTCGTGTGCACGGTTCAATGCAGAAATATCCACGCATAACCATCATGTGCCCGGCTAAAAATCCTACACAATAACCAATCGGCACGCAGATATGACTCCAGATATGTCACGATGCAACATGACAACGAAACTCAAGAATTACATATCCAATAAGGATCAAAAGACTCATCGAAGTGAACAACGATAATCTGACAGAGAAAAGTCGACACGACTAATCAATATCCAAAACATCAATCCTGGGATCATCATCCCCAAATGAATGACCAACACGATCTACGATCTCAATACAACAGTCCTGGGAACAACATCCCTCAATGAATAACCGATACGAAACTCATTACATGAAGCCTCAACATACACAACAACTCAACATACTAATTATCCACATAACTGAACAAATACTTAGATTACCTCAAAACCGAAGACAACGTCCTTTCCACGAACCACATCCCTGAACAAGTACACATTTATACAAATAATCTCAAATAAAGTACCATCCATTAATTACCAAAAACCTTTATCCCGATACTTATGTCATCACGATTACTATCCTCGATATCCAATATTCTATATCCTTGACCAAAGATAACTCACGTCTTCCCTGAACACAATTAAATCATATGCCTTATGATTTAATACAACCAGAGCACGATATACAAACCATTATCCCGACAACTTACATTTCTAACAACATTGCTATACGAATTATAAATGAAATGAAAACGAAACCATTCATCAAATATTATAAACTGAACAAGTATAAACTTGCCTCGATACGGATACCACGAAGCCGTTACCAAAATCCATTGCCTTTGTCTACGAGCTCTTTAGCCCCGACCAAAAGCAATCTACGAACTCTTTAGCCTCAACCGCAACTCAACGGTCATAATCCACGATCAAAACATATCAACCTATTGCAATAACCGATTAACAACAATCCGATAACAATCAATAACCGACATACTCAACCAACAAACTCAACGGTTCAACGAAACCTCGATCATATACATAATACCAAATAATCCAACTCAACAAATACGAACCCATATCCACGATACAAGCCGTAACTCGATGATCACAAATAACAATCAATAACCGATCAACAACGGTTCTACAATATCCCGATTAAACACAAATCCAAACAACCCAAACCAATCAAACACGAACTCAAAACCAAAATACGATTCCACAATCCGAAGATCATATCAATAATCAATTTAAACCAACAAGGGTCTAACATTACCGGTTCCAAACTCAATCTTAAATACGGATACAAGTTTCCTCCTTGTAAATTCATAATATAAACCAATTACCGATTATCATTATCAATCGGACGATCCGATTAATTCAACATCATAAATAACCATATTCCAAAGGTTTCAAATAATTCCATTATCCGAATTGAACACTTATTCAATAAGTATGAATTTCCAAATTCAAACATGAATAATAATTCTCATCAAACTCGAAATCATATTCGTATTCCTATACGAATATTGTACCAAATACATAACTTAGTTCTAAATGTGAATATTCCATATTCATATCCAAAACACCAACACTTTAAAAGGTATTCATCAAATCAATGATCAATTCATCTCGACATTAGGGATTTTATAACATATACGATTCCAACTTCAACTCCAAATACGAAGACAAAACTCCTTCTTGTTCATACTTGTAAATTCATAGAAAACAATTTTCCGATTATTATCGTGAATAATCACATTCCAAAATTATCCGAAATCCTTCCAAAATCATAACATGTAACTCAAGAGTTCTTCAAGAACACGAATTATCCAAATTCACGTTCATAATCCATAAAACAACATAACCCGATGTTTTCTAACATCTAAACAACCCTTAATCATAATTCAAGGTGTATATAATCATGTCCTTCAACATATACTTCTCATAACATCTTGATTCGAAATAAACCACCAAGAACATCGAGAATACCACGATTCCATAATCATAACAACATAATCGAATCATTTGATCACCAATTCATTATCTTCCCTTAACAAAATTCTCGTAAATACCAAGAATCATAACAACAATATCATTTCAACCATCATTCATACGAAAACGTGTAGAATTTTCCAAGTTCTACTCATTGAGACATTTCATCGAACACTTTGAAGGCATAGTCCAATTCAATCGATTATTCAAAGAAATACTCGATTTCTTTCCACAAGACTTCAAGAACAACGAATAATCTCAAGAATACAACAAGATTCCATCAATAATCTGTGTTAAAACGAATGAAATCGGCCAAGACATCAAGAAACTTCAAAAATATCCAAAACCAAGTGTTTAGGTGTTCTTACCTTCGATCCGGGTGGAAGATAATGTTAATCCATGATTCCAACTTCCAAAACATGTTGCTAGATGATGATATTACTCAAATACATCCACTTTGATGAATAAATCGCCAAAAAAACGAAGAGAAAACATGAAAATGGCCGGATGACTCGGTCCAGGCCTTTAAATAGGCAGACTGCTACGTACGAATCGCCACCGCCTTACGTGCGTATCGACACGGCTCGCCACGATTACGCCGGAACCCTTACGTACGTAACCGGCAGCTGGCTTACATACGTAACTGGCCCTTACGGCCGTAACCGGCCACTGCCTTACGTACGTAATCGGCCAGTCCTAGCCATCCCTGCGAGTCACTGCCGACCGTGATCGGCCATCCATGCGAATCACTGCCGACCATGCTCGGCCATCCCAACGAGTCACGACCGGCCATGCTCGGCCATCCAGGTCATCTCGGCCAAGACTCGGCCAGCCGCCCTGTAACGTACGTAACACTTATTCCGTTGCGTACGTAATACGTACGTTGACTTGCTACAGTATAATACTCGTATTACGTACGTAATACACCCTGTATAACGTACGTAAATCCGTCCGTTGACTCACCTATCCACATTCGCGCCGAAAGCTGCCGACCACGGGCCCCACTGTCCGATTCTTCTTGTTACGTACGTTATGTACACTATATAACGTACGTAAGCTAACACATTTTACGTACGTAAGCTCCAAGGCTTAACGTACGTAATGGCTTTTATACTTAGCCAAAAATCCAACTGTTCCTGTCCGGCGTCTCGACGTACAAAATACAAACATACGACATACTGAATACACATACTGAATCCAAAAATATTCTCATACGGTATACCTGATATCCAAATCTGTTTAACCTGATACAACATATCCTGAATATATCTGTCAATCAAAAACGATAATCACACCAGTATAACTGTCTCGGTTCTCAATTTATTTTATCCATACTGTATAGATACCAAACTATACAGTATCTCTCAGATAAAATAATGCGAAAAATTTATACTGAAAATCCGAGCATTACATACTACCCCCCTTAAAATAAGTTTCGTCCTCGAAACTTGCGACCTGTCACCAACAACAGATCAATCCCAAACTTCCAACTCATCACAAAAACAATCAATCGTCGCCACAAGCGAAATAACCAAACCAATATACTTACAGGTGCGTGAAGCCGATGATCTCCCGTGATACTAGCACACGACTCCCATACGAAGTCTCAATACGGTACCAACACACACCAATATCACAAATAGCAGTTTGAAAAGAATCACGAAAATTTTGGAAACTCCAAAAATTGATTTGACTCAAAAGTCAGAAAACTCATTTTCAAAAATCACGCTACTACCGTACTGGTAGAGGCACATAACTCACACGCCTGGGTTTCACAAAACCTGGCTCCGATACCATCTTTTGTAACACCCACAAAACCATCCGGGATATTACAACGCCGTGGGTCCCGCGCCGGAACCCACCAGGCTAAAAACCGTTTACAAAACCATTTTAAAAACGTTTAAAAACGCCAAAAGGCCGATGACGGTAATATTTTAAATACTCAAATATTTTCAAAAACGAAATTCTCAAATACCGTCATAAAATACCATTTGAAAATACAAGGCGAAGTGCCAATTCTCGACAGTTCAAAATGTACGTTAAGCTACCACTTAAACGTACCGATAAAATAATTTGGGAAAAAGAGTTTGACGAAAATAACCCAAGTGCGTAAAGTGCCAAAAGGGCCATTTAAAAATACACGCACGCAGCGGATAAAGATACCGAAAAGCTATTTTGAAATATACACATGCAGCGGATAAAAACATAGTTTAAAATACACATTTGCAGCGGAAATAAAACAACCAGAAATAAATACTCAATACTCAAAAACATGCCACCGCCAGTATCACATCGGAAAGCTCATCCCTTCACGACCGCTACTAGCTCGATCTCCGAGTACCTAAAAATAAAGCCCACGACGGGGTCAGCCACAATACTCAATAATGATACCGATCACATCATCATAAATAATTACATACCAATGTAATAATACTGTAAGAATACTACCAACGTAATCTTACCGTTATAACCTTACCAATCCATAATAATCTAATCCTTACCATAATCCACATTTCGCATCCTCGAATGACGAAATGAACTTAACAACAATTATCTGTATTGAATTTCAAAAATACCAACAATCCTCAAAACATTATCATAACTCAAAAGTACGGAGTAATCCAATCTGTGCCAAATCCTGTTCGTTGGATTACACAATCAAATCTCAACCTGGATAAACCAATAATACACAACATTTCTGTAGATCAACTATCACATGACAATGAATACAATTCTCGAAACATCGACGATCACGAATGCTCATACGATCAATAACAATGATCAACCAATACATCACTGAGAATATCATCGACATGATAGCTCCAATATGACCAACGAAGGATCAACGATGACTGAGAGTACCCTCAACAAGGTAAACTACAAACACGATCAACAAAGGATCAACTATAACGGAGAATACCCTCAACAAGGTAGACTCCAAATGATCAACAAAAGACCAACAATAACCGAGAATACCCTCAACAAGGTAGACTCCAAATGATCAACAAAGGACCAACAATAACCGAGAATACCCTCAACAAGGTAGACTCCAAATGATCAACAATAATGGATCTCAAGAAATAACTCTGACTGTCGAACATACCCCTCGGGCGTATGAACAACCAGTCGCAAACCGTCGAACATATCCAATCATACATGGACTATGAACGACCCAACAATATGGCTCAAAAGATGGACGTCACAGTACGCCCGATCCGGAAATGTGTCCGTGCACAAGCTACCCCGGGTATTGATCAAATACACGTGTGGTCTTGTACCTAATTAGCCTCACGAACTACGTCTCGTGTGCACGGTTCAATGCGGAAATATCCACGCATAACCATCATGTGCCCGGCTAAAAATCCTACACAATAACCAATCGGCACGCAGATATGACTCCAGATATGTCACGATGCAACATGACAATGAAACTCAAGAATTACATATCCAATAAGGATCAAAAGACTCATCGAAGTGAACAACGACAATCTGACAAAGAAAAGTCGACACGACTAATCAATATCCAAAACATCAATCCTGGGATCATCATCCCCAAATGAATGACCAACACGATCTACGATCTCAATACAACAGTCCTGGGAACAACATCCCTCAACGAATAACCGATACGAAACTCATTACACGAAGCCTCAACATACACAACAACTCAACATACTAATTATCCACATAACTGAACAAATACTTAGATTACCTCGAAACCGAAGACAACGTCCTTTCCACGAACCACATCCCTGAACAAATACACATTTATACAAATAATCTCAAATAAAGTACCATCCATTAATTACCAAAAACCTTTATCCCGTTACTTATGTCATCACGATTACTATCCTCGATATCCAATATTCTATATCCTTGACCAAAGATAACTCACGTCTTCCCTGAACACAATTAAATCATATGCCTTATGATTTAATACAACCAGAGCACGATATACAAACCATTATCCCGACAACTTACATTTCTAACAACATTGCTATACGAATTATAAATGAAATGAAAACGAAACCATTCATCAAATATTATAAACTGAACAAGTATAAACTTGCCTCGATACCGATACCACGAAGCCGTTATCAAAATCCATTGCCTTTGTCTACGAGCTCTTTAGCCCCGACCAAAAGCAATCTACGAACTCTTTAGCCTCAACCGCAACTCAACGGTCATAATCCATGATCAAAACATATCAACCTATTGCAATAACCGATTAACAACAATCCGATAACAATCAATAACCGACATACTCAACCAACAAACTCAACGGTTCAACGAAACCTCGATCATATACATAATACCAAATAATCCAACTCAACAAATACGAACCCATATCCACGATACAAGCCGTAACTCGATGATCACAAATAACAATCAATAACCGATCAACAACGGTTCTACAATATCCCGATTAAACACAAATCCAAACAACCCAAACCAATCAAACACGAACTCAAAACCAAAATACGATTCCACAATCCGAAGATCATATCAATAATCAATTTAAACCAACAAGGGTCTAACATTACCGGTTCCAAACTCAATCTTAAATACGGATACAAGTTTCCTCCTTGTAAATTCATAATATAAACCAATTACCGATTATCATTATCAATCCGGACGATCCGATTAATTCAACATCATAAATAACCATATTCCAAAGGTTTCAAATAATTCCATTATCCGAATTGAACACTTATTCAATAAGTATGAATTTCCAAATTCAAACATGAATAATAATTCTCATCAAACTCGAAATCATATTCGTATTCCTATACGAATATTGTACCAAATACATAACTTAGTTCTAAATGTGAATATTCCATATTCATATCCAAAACACCAACACTTTAAAAGGTATTCATCAAATCAATGATCAATTCATCTCGACATTAGGGATTTTATAACATATACGATTCCAACTTCAACTCCAAATACGAAGACAAAACTCCTTCTTGTTCATACTTGTAAATTCGTAGAAAACAATTTTCCGATTATTATCGTGAATAATCACATTCCAAAATTATCCGAAATCCTTCCAAAATCATAACATGTAACTCAAGAGTTCTTCAAGAACACGAATTATCCAAATTCACGTTCATAATCCATAAAACAACATAACCCGATGTTTTCTAACATCTAAACAACCCTTAATCATAATTCAAGGTGTATATAATCATGTCCTTCAACATATACTTCTCATAACATCTTGATTCGCAATAAACCACCAAGAACATCGAGAATACCACGATTCCATAATCATAACAACATAATCGAATCATTTGATCACCAATTCATTATCTTCCCTTAACAAAATTCTCGTAAATACCAAGAATCATAACAACAATATCATTTCAACCATCATTCATACGAAAACGTGTAGAATTTTCCAAGTTCTACTCATTGAGACATTTCATCGAACACTTTGAAGGCATAGTCCAATTCAATCGATTATTCAAAGAAATACTCGATTTCTTTCCACAAGACTTCAAGAACAACGAATAATCTCAAGAATACAACAAGATTCCATCAATAATCTGTGTTAAAACGAATCAAATCGGCCAAGACATCAAGAAACTTCAAAAATATCCAAAACCAAGTGTTTAGGTGTTCTTACCTTCGATCCGGGTGGAAGATGATGTTAATCCATGATTCCAACTTCCAAAACATGTTGCTAGATGATGATATTACTCAAATACATCCACTTTGATGAAGAAATCGCCAAAAAAACGAAGAGAAAACATGAAAATGGCCGGATGACTCGGTCCAGGCCTTTAAATAGGCGGACCCTGCCGGACCGTTACGTACGTAACCGGCCACTGCCTTACGTACGTAATCGCCACGGCTCGCCACGCCTACCTTGCCGGAACCCTTACGTACGTAATCGGCACTGCTTACATACGTAATCGCCCTTACGGCCAGAATCGCCACCGCTTACGTACGTAATCGCCGGGCCCCTAGCCATCCTCGCGAGTCACCGCGACCGTGATCGGCCATCCATGCAATTACCGCCACCATGCTCGGCCATCCCAACGAGTCACGACCGCCATGCTCGGCCATCCAGTCATCTCGCCACGACTCGCCACCGCCCGTAACGCACGTAACACTTATTCCGCTGCACGTATACGTACGTTGACTTGCTACAGTATAATACTCGTATTACGTACGTAATACACCCTGTATAACGTACGTAACTCCGTCCGTTGACTCACCTGTCCATATCCGTGCCGAAAGCTGCCGACCACGGGCCCCACTGTCCGATTCCTCTTGTTACGTACGTTATGTACACTATATAACGTACGTAAGCTAACACATTTTACGTACGTAAGCTCCAAGGCTTAACGTACGTAATGGCTTTTATACTTAGCCAAAAATCCAATCGTTTCGTCCGACGTCTCGACGTACAAAATACAAACATACGGCATACTGAATACACATACTGAATCCAAAAATATTCTCATACGGTATACCTGATATCCAAATCTGTTTAACCTGATACAACATATCCTGAATATATCTGTCAATCAAAAACGATAATCACACCAGTATAACTGTCTCGGTTCTCAATTTATTTTATCCATACTGTATAGATACCAAACTATACAGTATCTCTCAGATAAAATAACGCGAAAAATTTATACTGAAAATCCGAGCATTACATGTTTGACACGAAACCCTTTGGAAAATTATTCTAAATGTTATTGTTGTTCGGCGAAAGCCGTTCAAGGCATTGAGATACTCGTTGTTGATATTGTCGATAGCCGGTTCGCGGTATCGATGTATCGATTGTTGTTGGTATTGATGTCGATTTAAGACATTGTTGTGATCATTGTTATTGATATTGGTGTTTTGCTATTGATGTTGTATTGGCCGATTGAATGCGTTGACATATTCGATTATCATCTCTGTTTCTGGTGGTCAATTAAACATATCGGGACATCTATTTTAATTGTATCATTGTTTATCAATTAACCGTTTTAAGGTAATCGATGTATTAAATTGGGATTGTCGAGGACATTTCCCATCCGTTGAGTCATCATTATCGATCGACCCTTCTAAGATAATCGATGTATTGAATTGGAACTGTCAAGGACATTTCCCATCCTTTGAGTCGTCGTTATCGATTGACCGTTCTAAGGTAATCGATATATTGAATTATGACTGTCGAGGACATTTCCCATCCATTGAGTTGTTATTATCGATTGACCATTCTAAGGTAATCGATGTATTGAATTGGGACTGTCGAGGACATTTTCCATCCGTGATATCATTGTTATCAATTAGTTGTTCTAAAGATAATCGAGGTATTGAATTGGGACCGCCGAGTATGGTGCCCATCCGTGAGTTATTGTTGTTGTGTTGCCCGACTCAAGGCATCACACTATCATTCTGGTGAATTCGATAATCTTGTGATCAATGCCATTCGTTATTAATGGTTTTGGAGGCTAGTCTCGGTTAGTGCTCGATGGGTAAGTTTGGGGTTTGAACCTTCGCAGTTGGTTTCCCAGCACCTACAGTTCAGTAGGTCACGGTCACTGGGTGATCTCATTATGGGTAAGTCTGGGGCTTGAACCTTCGCAGTTGGTTTCCCAGCACCCACAATTCAGCAGGTCACGGTCATTAGATGATCTCATTGTGATACGGCTTCGTGCCGTGGCTTCGGCCCTCATTCTGATACAGCTTCGTGTCGTGGCTTCGGCCCTCATATGATACATATTCAGGCTGTTTGGCTTCGGGCTATTGTGATGATTGGCAGCTTCGGCTGAGTGGATTTCAAGCCATCGTGATAGTTTGGCAGCTTCGGCTGAGGGCTTTCAGGCCATTGTGATGTTTTGGTATTTCCCTTGGAGCCTTCGAGCATTGTGATTCGTATTTATTTCAGCTCTGGTTTGGTTTACCTTTGGGTAGTTCATTGTTGTGTTCTATATTGATGATTCGCCATTGGGCACTTGTGTTATAACCAATTGAGCAGGTACCAATCGTATGCCGTGGGCATAGTCTTTCACGAATGCTCGGTTCTTACCTTGGTTTGTGAGCATCTCGTATTATCATTATTGTACCATTTATTCTGCCTTTGGATGCATATCATGTCGTACATGTATTTGATATTCATTATCTGGATGACTGACCCCGTGGGGGCGGAACATGATTTCATGTTTTAGGTGCTTGCGAGGAGAGAGTTGAGACACAGGGGCAGGATGATGGCGACGAGGCATTCGATCGATACTATTCCGAGTTATTTTGGTGTTCATGTCGGTCAGATAGTTTGGAGCACTCTAGTTTCGTCAGCTGTTGTCATTTTGTATTATCCTAGCAAGGCTCGTGGATGTTGTTGTATTTTATTTTGGCCATGTAGGCCCACCCTTGTCATTGAAATTCCACGTCGGAATATTATGTCGGACATCATAGTAGGGACTGTGATTTTTATTTTTGGTCAGATTGATGTATGTTAGTCGTGTTCACCTGGTGGATCTCCCGGTATGGGGTCCACGACACTGTAATAACCCAATGGGATTTTGGGGGTGTTACATTTGTAGTCATACGAATATATACATGTTTTGAGATTTGAAACTCTTGAAAGAACTATCGAAAATTGGTTTTTATTGACAAGGTTATATGATTTCAAGCTGTTTGAAAATGTAATTTGTATACGTACAAACATAGTGCATAATGCATATCATGGTGAAGTTTCGAGTAAGACTCATAAGATGGATAACACATCAAATGATACGATGAAAACAGATTCGAACATCAGAATGGTAGTTTGCTTATCCAGGGATGACCGGTTGGTTGATCAGATAAGAGAAATATGTCGCATGTTGTAGGTTCAGTACATAATATGATTTTAGAACTTCGGTTTTTGTGAAACCGGGGCATATGTGCTTTGTGACTCTATTGGCGTGGTAGTAGCGTGATTTTGCTATAGTGATTTTTGACTTTTGAGCCATATTGATTAGTTGTTCATACTCCATGTATGACTGGGTATGTTCGTCGGTTTGCGGCTGGTTGTTCATACGCTGAGGGGTATGTTCAACTGTTGAGCGTGTTTCTTTGAGATCCACTGTATGTGATTTGTGTAACGTTTTGAGAATTTTATCCTTTTATATATCTGTCTCTGTGGTTTTGTGTTGATCATGTTGGAGATTTCTTGTGAGGGTATTCTCGGTTATTGCTGATCTTTCGTTGGTAGTATTGGAGTTTATCATGTGGATGATATTCTCGGTCGTGTTTTGACCATTGGTTGGTCGTATTGAAGTTTATCATGTCGATGATATTCTTGGTTAATGTGTTGGTTAATCATTGTTATTGATTTTTATAGACAATTGATTTAATTAAGTCACCTATGCTTAATCATTTAATTGAGGAGAGTATTCCAACATGAAATGATAAAATGATCAATAATAAAAATAAAAATAAAATATATGATCCAACTTAAAATATTTGGATCGGGTTTATGGTATCTATTGGATTTATAAGTGTCATAAATTTATAACTGTTATGAAAATTATTGGATATGACTTTAACATGCAAAATCGTACATTCAAATGGATGTAAAATTACCAAGTTGGGCCCAATAAATGTAATATCCGCGATTTTCGATTTTCGGTAATTTCTTTTTTTTTTTGCGTAAGTCCATCTTGGCTACTCTATTGTGACTGTTTCATCATACCGAGAGTGATTAATTCTACACTTTTTGTCATCTGAGTTCGTTTTCGTGTCGTTTTGTTGAGTTCCGTGTTCTTAAACGGCTTTTCCACACTTGAGTTCGATTCTTGCGAATCTCGTCCGAAACTATTGTTTCGAGTTTCTCGTAAGTTAATTTAATGTTATTATTCATGTTGCGAGCTTTGGCCTAGTGTTTCAATCGTGTATCGTGTATTTCAGATGTTTTGGGCCGTTTTCGTAATTTCCCAAAGTTTCGGGTAATTATTTCCGTTGTCGAATTTTGAGCCTTCGGGTGGTCGGAATCGTGTGTTCTCTTAGCGCTTAGATTCGTCTATGCGATTACTTCGTAACCGTATCTTCGGTTTATATTCAGGTCTGGGTTTCGGGGTTGTCCGGACTATCGGAGTTGGCCACGGCCGAGTCATGGCTGCACATGTTGGGGCATTGGCACACCTGGCCGAGTTACGGCCGCAATGGTCCGGCAGTTATGGCCGTAAGGCCTGTTACGTACGTAAGCCCTGGCCACTAATGTACGTAACAATGTCGGCAGTTTTGGGCAGTTGGGTCGGGATGGCCGGTTACGACCGTAAGCGCTCGGCAGGTACCGGCTATTATGGGTGGCATTTCGGAACCGAAAATTCAAAACCGAACCGAAAAAACCCTAAAAAATAACCGAAAAACCGAAACCGAAGAAGACCGAACCGAAAAACAAAAAAACAGAACCGAACCGAACTAATTTGGTTCGGTTCTCGGTTCGGGGTAGAGCGGAACCGAACCGGACCGAAATGGACCGAAGTCAAATTTCAACATACTAAAATGACCTTGTTATTGTGATTTTGGTGTGTTTCGAATTTTAGTATAATTCGTTTTCCTTTTGTAAGACCCTCATGGGTCCAAGAAGGACCGATAATATGCTCATGAATTTGTGATTCAATTAATTTAGGTTGAGAGAATGAGCTACTGTGATTTACGATTGTTATATATTTTGAGATATTTGGAAATTGCTAGGCAACTCTAGCTTTTATCTTGAACATATATATAACTCTTGTTGCCTTGTTGTTATATATAACTTATTCTATTGCATATAATATTTGAATTTATATTGTGAAGAACCGAAAAAACATCAAACCAAATCAAAACCGAACCGAATATTTATAAAACCGAACTTAACCGAACCGAACTTCAAAAAGAACCGAACCAAACCGAAACCGAATATTTGGTTCGACTCTCGGTTTCGGTCAAAAACCGAACCGAATGGAACCGAGTCCACCCATACCGGCTATTTAAGGCATGGGCACCGGGTCACTAGGCCATTTCCAACTTTTTCTTCATTTTTCGCGATCCTTCGATAGAAATTGATGGTTTTGAACGGGAGCATCTTAGAACAACATCTTTTGGAAGGCTTGTGTTGATTATAACAACATCTAATCCTTGTTCTTCGTCGGATCGAGGTAATTTCTTGAAATCTCCTAGAATTGACTTTTGAGATTTCCTTCTTGATTTTCGTTGTTCGTCCGATTTTCATGAATCGGTTGGTGTTATTGAACATTATTAATCATGTTCTATGGGTTGTATATCCATATTTCGAATTTGTTCAACTCGATTGGTGATTCGAGTGTTCTTGGGAGTTATTGAACGTTGAGTGTTCGATTAAATGTCCCGATGAGTTCCCCTTCATTAGTTTGGTGGGATTTCCGTTGTTTTTTACCTTGATTCTCATTGTAATCGTATCTTCGTTGTTTTTATTGTTCCTTCCGGAGGAATTATAGGTGCTCGAGGATTCCGAGTTGAATCCCGTTTGGTGATTGATAATTCGTGTGGTGTTATTCTCGTAGTACTCGTGGTGCTATCACGTTCATGATAGTGTTCGGGGGTTCGAGGCTGTTCGAACGCATCCCATCCGTTGTGTCATTGCGATTGTGGTTTTGAGGTAAGTACCTTGTCTATATAATTCTTATTTTGTGAATATGATGATCGGTGATCGTCCAAATGTGTTTGTTGGTTATTTGAAATGAGCTTTCAAAAGATTCGGTTAGCCTCGTTAAAGTCTCTCTTTCAAAACCGTGTGTATATTGTGATTGGTGTGTTTCGTAAATGATTATGTGAATCCTATGGATAAGGTTGGTGTTGATGTTGCGCTTGATAATGTGTGTGTACGTATATTGCCCCATTTCGGTGCGTTATGGCTTGACATTGTGTTTTGCTAAGTGTTTGATTCCTCTGGGTGAATTGTTTGGATATCTTTCTTTTATGGTGCGTTATGTGCGAATGTGTGAATGCGGGCGGGACCTACGGTGACACATGTCATGCGATCATATGGTCAGGAGACAACAAGTGATTGATCCAACTGTGAGATGCCGTGACAAGTGTTCACGCTGGTGTGTATATGATTTGTGAATGTGTTTCACTAACCAGCTCGGGAGGGTCCTTATAGACCTCGAGTGGGATTTGTGGCTTCAGCTCGGTCCTAGGCAAGTATATTATGTGTGTTTTGCTCACCTCGGGAGGGTCCATCGAGGCATCAAGGGAATCTATGACTTCACTCTGGATTCATGAGTTGGTGTTGTATTTGTGTGACCAAGATTTGCGTGTCTTGGGTGATTATGTTGTGTTGATTTTTTGTCCGTCGAGGACGCGTGACGTGGGTTTTAACCCTGTGACTTCTTGTTGGTTTTATTTGTGAAAACAAAACCTTTGGGTCGTGACCCCCGTTGATTTTTTTGGAAAGAGAAGGATTCGATAATCCTAAATTGTTTTCTACTAAAACCCCCGATGACTTATTAAACCATTTTGTAAAATTGTTTCTCTTGAATTGTGATCTTTCGGTTTTGGAACGTTTCAACCAACCTTTTGCTTCGGGAAGTAATTTCGTTGTGTTGGAATATCTGAGGATTCCTGATTATTATTATTCTTGGAACTTGAATTGTATGACTCTTTTTTTGCACTTTGTACTTGCACTAGCAAAATAGTGGAATTTTGCTAACCCCCGAGTAATCGGGGGGTGGATGTCTGTTTTGCATTCAGGTTTTGGGGATCATAGCACAGGGTCGGCATGAAGGATGATGAAATATGAACGATATTAATCACACGAGGACCCATATGATGTCATATTGTTTTATTTTATTTCCGCTGTAGTATTCTTTCCCCGTTGTATGGGAGTGTGTTGTATTCGACCCCTGCATGGGCATGTAGCGTGATTGAGTTGTATGTATTTATTGAAAGACCAAATCGGCCTACTTGGTCATTTTAGCCTTAAAGGCATTGTCGAGATGTTCGATATTGTTACCAGCCTGGTAGCTCCTTGAGGAAAGGTTCTACGTCGTGTAATATCCCTGAGCGGATTGGGGGTGTCAGATAAATGGTATCAGAGCTTAGGTTGTGGAAACCTAGGCTGTTGGGTTTAGTGGTGTCTGTTGAGTTTTTGTCTCATCAGAATTTGTCTGACTGAGTCGTGTCGCGACGCGCCGTCTGAGTTGGTTGGTCGTGATTAGTATCATGGTGCGATCATCATCTTCGTGCGACCTGTGGATGTAAGTCTCCCTTCCTTGTGACTGTGCCTCGTCTGATGCGAGTTACTGGTATGACTATGTGTTAAGTGACGGAATCTTTATGCAGATTCTTGGTTTCGTGATGCATTTATGCGACTCTCATGTTTCGTTATATGAGGAGTGTTGTCGTTATTTATGTCATTTTGACTGTGATAATTAACTGTTTGTTTCCGGTAAAGGACAGGTGTTGTCTTGGTTTTGAACAAGTTGATGCGTGTATTATGCTGTGTGTAATCGAATGTTGATACGTGCTAGTTGTGGGCATTTTGGCCTATCGGATTTTTGAAAACCTTGAGTATCTTAGAAAATAAATTTCGAGACGTACTTTTAAATGGATTATATTTTCGAGGTGCCTACTAGCGCAGCTATCTATTTCAAAATTCTTCTACTTTTAGGACCAAAATATATTTTTGATATTCCAGTAATTTTGGAAATACAATTGCTTAGACCCAAGGGTCGAATATTTCTGAAAGTTTCAATTTAAAGGAAAAGTGTCCTCATTTTTTTATCAAAACGCTAGATGGTTTTTCAAAGTCTCGATAATTGTGTTTGTACTACTTTTTGAAAGGTGATATTCAAGATCAACTAGTGTTTCCAAAATCATTTTTTTAAGGGTGGTTTTCGTTTTCAAAACCTATCGTTCTTGTATGCGGTCCGGTAATGTATGTATGATATTCGCACTTTCGTTAGGGTGTTAATCCCCGAGTTGTGATTGAATTGGTGGTGTGAGCGTTGAGTCGTTCGCCACACATTTGTTGTACTAGCCCTCTGTGAGAGGTGTGATGTGGCATTTAATGTTTTTCGTCTCGTGGTGAATTGCGGGTTGTCGCACATGTACGAACTGTTAAAGCTCGGGTTTGTATGTTTGTGTAAATGTGTGATTGTTTCATGATGTTTTGTGATTATGTTCTGGTTATCCTTCGGGCCGTTGAGACTGCCGAACGATGCCGTCGTTGCTGTGATGTTGATATGTATATTGTTTAATGATAGTAATAATCTATGTGTTGCGTGTTATGATTTTCTGTTGTGCTAAGTTGGCATCTCCGGTTTATTATTTGGCGATGTTATATTTCATTGTACATAGCAGTTGTATATTCGGTATGCCAAGCCGAAGTGCTTCAACCGTATTGTGCCGGTGGCATGTACGTGTAAACTGTCCTTCCACACCAGTAGCAGATTACAAGTGTGGACTCAAGGGACACATAATTCAGTTTTGCGAATTGGTTACCGAGACTTCTGGAGTTCGCGCTTTAGCACAGATATCAGGATCGGATCTGAGAGGCCCATGGGAGATGTTTCTGTCAATTGCTTTTTGTGTTGTTACCTTGCTTCCGTTGTTGCGAGTTGTGGGGACGACATTTCTTTTATAAGAGGTCGAATGTAATGCCCGTATTATTTTTTACTTCTGCAGTTTCTCTCTCTCAATTCTATCGACTTGCTCATGTTCGTTGATACTTTTTGAACTTCTTTGGTATCTCGGTTGTCATCGTTCGAACAGGTTGTGACCATGTCTCGGATCAATCTATTTATCGTTGTGATTTTTTCGAGTTCGGTTCGATTCTTGTGAACCTTGTTCGAAAGTAACATCTTTTAATTTCTACCAGCTCTTTTAATCTTTTGAGTTGAAGTGTGAACTTCGGAGTCATTGTTCGACCGTTGTCATTCGGTCGTTGTTGTTCGATCATTGTTGTTCGATCATTGTTGTTCGGTCGTTGTTGTCCGATCGTTGTTGTTCGATCAGGGTTGTCTGACTGTTGTTGCCTGATCTCGTACTGCGAAGAATTATCGTGCACCGTTAGTCAGCTGTTTCGAGTGTGGCCAGGTGGGTCACCGAGCCGTGCATTGCGAGACGGTAACTGAGAGATTTGGGGATCGAGGTTGCGTCTCTGCTCCGAAATGGCACAGAGATGCCTATTGTGGTTTTTGAGGATTTCGGCGTAGTCCGAACTGCTTATAATTGTCCTTGTGGATCGTTTTCTGCTTATTTTCTGTTTTCTTGACTGTGCATGTTTTCTTATATTGGTATCTCCTGTTTTGTGATTGTTCGGATAATTGACTTGATTGTATTATCTGTTTGATGATGCTTGTCACTTGTTGGTTTTATTATGTCTCTACATGTGGCGTTGTGATGGTTGTCGCGGAACGTGTTTTTACGCCGTATGTCTCTTTGCGTTGCTTGTAACGCTTCGCCGTTGGGCGCAAGTTTTCGGTTCTTGTGTATTCCGTTGAGTGTTTTATGGTGGGATGTTGCTCCCCCTACTTATTTTTAAGTATCGGGACGAAACTTCTTTTAAGGAGGGTAGTATGTAATATCCGCGATTTTCGATTTTCGATAATTTCTTTTTTTTGTGGAAGTCCATCTTGGCGACTCTATTGTGACCGTTTCGTCATTACGAGAGTGATTAATTCTGCACTTTTTTATCATCCGAGTTTGTTTTCGTGTCGTTTTGTTGAGTTCCGTGTTCTTAAACGGCTTTTCCGCACTTGAGTTCGATTCTTGCGAATCTCAACCGAAATTGTTGTTTCGAGTTTCTCGTAAGTTCATTTAATGTTATTATTAATGTTTCGAGCTTTGTCTTAGTGTTTCGATCGTGTATCGTGTATTTCGGACGTTTTGGGCCGTTTTCGCAATTTCCCAAAGTTTGGGGTAATTACTTCCGTTGTCGAATTTCGAGCCTTCGGGTGGTCGGAATCATGTGTTCTCTTAGGGCTTAGATTCGTCTTTATGAGTACTTCGCAACCGTATCTTCGGTTTATATTCAGGTCCGGGTTTCGTGGTTGTCCGGACTGTCGGAGTTGGC
Organism: Orobanche coerulescens; assembly: GCA_033398695.1. Classification (NCBI taxonomy): domain Eukaryota; kingdom Viridiplantae; phylum Streptophyta; class Magnoliopsida; order Lamiales; family Orobanchaceae; genus Orobanche; species Orobanche coerulescens. The sequence continues at coordinate 136,618,628 of CM065806.1, read as the reverse complement.
CACGATCGAGTCATGGCAGCACGTGTTGGGGTATTGGCACACCTGGCCGAGTTACGATCGCAATGGTCCGGCAGTTACGGCCGTAAGGCCTCTTACGTACATAAGCCCTAGCCGGTAACATACGTAACACTTCTGGCAATTTTGGGCAGTTGGGTCGGGATGGCCAGTTACGGCCGTAAGCGCTCGGCAGGTACCGGCTATTTAAGGCCTAGGCACCGGGTCACTAGGCCATTTCCACCTTTTTCTTCATTTTTCCCGATCCTTCGACGTAAATTGAGGGTTTTGATCGGGAGCATCGTAGAACAACATCTTTTGGAAGGCTTGTGTTGATTATAACAACATCTAATCCTCGTTCTTCGTCGGATCGAGGTAATTTCTTGAAATATCCTAGAATTGACTTTCGAGTTTTCCTTCTTGATTTTCGTTGTTTGTCCAATTTTCATGAATCGGTTGGTGTTATTGAACATTATTAATCGTGTTCTATGGGTTATATATCCATATTTCGAGTTTGTTCAGCTCGATTGGTGATTCGAGTGTTCTTGGGAGTTATTGAACGTTGAGTGTTCGATTAAATGTCCCGATGAGTTCCCCTTCATTAGTTTGGTGGGATTTCCGTTGTTTTTTACCTTGATTCTCATTGTAATCGTATCTTCGTTGTTTTTATTGTTCCTTCCGGAGGAATTATAGGTGCTCGAGGATTCCGAGTTGAATCCCGTTTGGTGATTGATAATTCGTGTGGTGTTATTCTCGTAGTACTCGTGGTGCTATCGCGTTCTTGATAGTGTTCGGGGGTTTGGGGCTATTCGAACGCATCCAATTCGTCGTGTCGTTGAGATCGTGGTTTTGAGGCAAGTACCTTGTCCATACAATTCTTGTTTTGTGAATATGATGATCGATGATTGCCCAAATGTGTTTGTTGGTTATTTGAAATGAACTTTCAAAAGATTCGGTTAGCCTCGTTAAAGGCTCTTTTTCAAAACCGTATGTATATTGTGATTGATGTGTTTCGTAAACGATTATGTGAATCCTATGGATATGGTTGGTTTTGATGTTGCGCTTGATAATGTGTGTGTACGTATATTGCCTCATTTCGGTGCGTTGTGGCTTGACATTGTGTTTTGCTAAGTGTTTGATGCCTCTGGGTGAATTGTTTGGATATCTTTGGTTTATGGTGCTATGTGTGTGAATGTGTGAATGGGGGCAGGGCCTACGGTGACACATGGCATGCGATCATATGGTCAGGAGACAACAAGTGATTAATCCAACCGTGAGATGCCATGACAAGTGTTCACGATGTAACACCCCCGATATATTCACGAATATTACAGTGCTCTAAATCCTTTACATAGGGATTTACAAGGCTGAAGAAATGAAAAGACAATAACAGATACCAACGTATGAAAGTAACTGAAATAAAATACAACAGTTCTGACCAATACTGAAAATACAAATGTCCAAAGGAAAAGTATTAATACATCACCAAATCTAAATCATCACAAACGACGACATACTCGAGTACTTATTAAAATAATACAAACAACAGACAAATAAACCCGACCGGAACATCACTCTGCACCCTCATCGTCATGAAACGCCAGTGGTTGTTTCCCCACTCTCCTGGATCCTGAACATAAACAAATGTTCACCCCCGAAGGGGTTAGCACAACGATGCTAGTACAAGTACCACAACATATTATTCAACATCTCACGAAGAATAATAATAACATAAATGACAAAAGAACCAATGAGTCTTCCCCTGCGAGAAACTCAATAATAACATACACACATGATAATCACAAAATGATATCACACAATACACATGGTAATTCTGATGATCCAGCGTTCACTGCCTAGACCCCCGATGATTCCGTCAAACTAACCCGAGGTGGAAAAACCCGTCCGATAATCCAGCGCACGCTAGCATAGATCCCCCGATGATCGCGTCGGACCAACACGAGGTGGACATACAACAATGACATACATGTACAACAATATGTATAACATCAATACATAAAACAATTAAGGTACTTGCCTCGATTCGAAGACAAGAATAATACTCCCACGAATAACAAAACGTTCGAAGGTCTCTCCCTTCGATCAATCATGTTGCTAAGCTCAAACCTTACTAAAAGAAATAATATAGAATTCATCTCACGTCGTACGAATGTCTAACAATCCAAATTACGGTCAAAAGTTCATAAAACGTAATCTGTCTGACTTGCTTAACGTACGTTACGTACCTTTGGTAGCGTACGTTAAGCCTACTAGTTAGCGCATGTAAGCTACGAAGTCTAGCATATGCTAACTATGCATTGTCAGTCCTTCACTGATTAGTCGACTGACTCGTCTGATGGTATAACGTACGTTACGTACCAAACATAGTGTATGTTGACTATGCCCGATAGCGTACTTTAACTACATAGCTTAGCGTATGCTAAGCATGCATGGCGCTTTTCACCGGGCGTATTTATTCTAACTGTGATGAAGTTTACGAAATCCTCAGTGATTAACGTATGTTATCTCCATACATATCATGTTCATACGATTATGAATGATCTTACGGATTCACACATCTTTGAATTTAAGGAAATGAATATCATCACGACACTTATATTCAATTTCGATTATCATTCTCATGTGAAGTTCGGTGATCTCAGGCTGATGCACTAGATTCCATTATCATCATTACATTCAGACTACATCTAAAGAACTAATAAATCTAACTTATAAGAAAGGATACAACCTTCGATGATTCTTTCTTAAGTCCATTTAACAAAAGTGATATCAATTCCATGTCTACGATTAATATGGCAACATTAATCAATACGGATAATCAATCTCAGAATATTACTCTTATCATTAACGTAATAGGATTCCAACTATGATGTTTCAACAACGATATCTTAAGCATAATCATTCCAACTTCGAAACATGATGTTGTTTGAATAATTCATCAGTGGAACTCAATATCTTGATAGCATACTCATCATATCCTTAGGAACACGAATTCAACGTTGGAGATAGTATTAACATACCTTAAGATGAAGAAAACACTGAGACAATCGGTAGACTTCAACTCCGGTTGCTTGTGTGACAATCCAAGATGAGTCTCTACTTCAAGGATCAAGTATGAGTAATCTCCAATCATCAATGATCAAGTTGAGATGGTTTAAATGTGTTTAAGAAGGAGGGGAGGCTCCCTGGACTTCCAAGAAATGAAGGACAAGTGAAGACAACGTAAACAAAATAAAATGGGGTGTTGTTCCTTTTATAATGTTTCTGTACGTTAGCTGTTTAGCGCACGCTACCACAATGTCCTTAGCGCAAGATAACAAGCGTTGACTCCAAAACTGTCCAGGTTCATCTGCGGGAATCTTATCCGGACTAATGTCCGGCTGGCGCATGTAACAGCCGCCTAGCTCAATTATTGACTGGTTAACGCATGCTACGCTACATTCATAGCGTACGCTAATTCCTACAGATAACATACGTTAAGCTATCATTGTTAACGTACGTTATCATGTATTTGCATGGGAAAATTTACATGTTGCCATACTCATGTACAAGGATACAAATACGAGAAATATCATACTTCAATTATCGATATCACAATTCCGAATAATACAGGGTACAAATATAGATGAAATACTCAATAATAAATCTGGATATTACATACTCTCCTACTAAAAAGGAGTTTCGTCCCGAAACTCAAGACGAAAATAACTCTGGATATCTGGACTTCATGCTATCTTTCGTTTCCCAAGTTGCTTCTTCCACTCCGTGACGTGACCACTGAACCTTGACCAAAGCGATTGGTTTGTTTCTCAACTGCTTAACTCGACTCTCGAGTATCCTGATCGGTTTCTCTTCAAACGTGCCATCCTGTGCTACTTCGATCTCACCGAAATCAATGACATGACTAGGATCTGGTATACACCTCCGTAACTGGGATACGTGGAACACGTTATGAACATGGCTCAATGACGGTGGTAATGCCAATCTGTATGCCAACTCTCCAACTCTTTCAAGAATCTCAAACGGTCCGATATATCTCGGACTCAACTTCCCCTTTCTTCTGAAACGAAAGATTCCCCGAGTAGGAGAAACTTTTAAAAGCACGTGATCTCTAGTACTGAACTCCAATGGGCGACGGCGTACGTCTGGGTAAGATTTCTATTGACTCTGGGTGGTCAACAACCTTTCGCGAATCAAGGCTATCTTCTCTCGTGTCTGCACGATCAATTCCGGTTCTGACCCGATCAAGTCTGATGAATCATCCCAACATAGGGGCGATCTGCACCTCCTCCCATATAATACCTCAAACAGTGCCATCTTAATAGAAGCATGCCAACTATTGTTGTAGATAAATTTAATTAACGTTAGATGAACTTCCCAGTCAGTTGACCAATCAAAGGCACAAGCCCTTAGCATATCTTCCACTGTTTGAATAGTCCTCTCGGATTGTCCATCTGTCTGCAGGTGATAAGCTGTGCTGAAGTTCAATTCGGTCCCCAAGGCTTTATGAACTGCTTTCCAAAAATGCGATACAAAGCGACCGTCTCGGTCAGAAATAATAGTCTTCGGCGTGCCATGCAATCGGACTATCTCTGTAATAAACACTCATGCCAACTTCTCGGGTCCCCACGTATCCTTAATTCCTAGAAAATGAGCCGATTTGGTTAGATGATCAACTATCACCCAAATCATGTTCATTCCTGTCTTGGTTCTCGGAATATTAGTGATAAATTCCATCGATATGTCCTCCCACTTCCATTTAGGAATGGGGAGCGGCATCAGCATTTCGGCAAGTCGTTGATGCTCGATCTTAACCTGCTGACAAGTCAAACATTTCGAAACATAATCCGCTACATCTTTCTTCAAGTTTCCCCACCAAAAGTTCTGCTTCAAGTCCTTATACATCTTACTGGTGCCCGGGTGGATAGAATAGGGCTGGCTATGAGCTTCCTTCATAATCGTCTGTTTCAGAACATCGACATTGGGAACGCAAAGTCGGTTCTGAAATCTCAAAACTCCATCATCATGAATTATAAATTCTGGGGCTTTTCCTTTGTTTACTTCATCGTGCAACCGAATCATTAGAAAATCATCCAATTGCTTAGATTTGATTTCTTCGGTTAACTATGAAGTTATTTCCATCACACACAGTTGTCCCTGGACTCTTTGCAGCCATACTTCAATTCCCTCTCGAATCAATTCCCTTTAAATGCTGAACTGGGAGGTCAGAGTCTCCAGCATCTGAATAGAAACAGGCTTGCGGCTAAGTGATTCGGCCACTACATTTGTTTTGCCTGGATGATAAAGAATCTCCAAGTCATAGTCCTTGATAAGTTCCTGCCATCTTCTTTGCCGCATGTTCAACTCTTTCTGACTGAAGATGTATTTGAGACTCTTGTGATCCGTAAAGATCTGACAGTGAGTCTTGTACAGGTAATGCCTCTAGATTTTCAAAGCAAAAACTACTGCTGCCAGCTCCAAATCATGCCTTGGGTAATTCACTTCATAAGGTTTCAGTTGTCGTGACGCATAAGCGATCACCTTATCATTCTGCATCAATACGCATCCGAGTCCTTGGTTCGAAGCATCACTGTAAACTATAAATCCTCCAGTTCCTTGTGGGAGTGCTAAAATCGGTGCCATTGTCAATCTCTTCTTCAATTCATAAAAGCTATTCTGGCACAGCTCATTCCACTTAAACTTTTGAGTTTTCTGCAGTAGTCGAGTAAGTGGGCGGGTAATTTTGGAAAACCCTTCCATGAACCGACGATAATATCCAGCAAGTCCTAAGAAACTCCGGACTTCTTTCACGTTCTTTGGAGGATTCCAATCCATAGATGCTTCGATCTTCTGAGGATCTACTCAGACTCCTTCAGCTGATACCACATGGCCCAGGAACATTACTTCCTTTAGCCAGAATTCACACTTAGAAAGTTTGGCATACAATTGTTCATTTCTCAATGGGTCTAACACAATCCGTAAATGCTGCGCATGCTTTTCCGGGCTCTTAGAATACACTAGAATGTCATCAATGAACACAACCACAAATTTATCCAAATACTCGATGAACACTCGGTTCATCAATTGCATGAATACAGCAGGTGCGTTAGTGAGACCAAACGACATCACTACAAACTCATAGTGTCCGTAGCAAGTTCTGAACGCTGATTTCGGAACATCAGATTCCTTAATCCTCAGACGATGATATCCTGATCTCAGATCGATTTTAGAAAACACTGTTGCTCCTTGTAACTGGTCAAACAAATCATCAATCTGTTGCAATGGATACTTGTTCTTAATCATCATCTTGTTCAGCTCTCGATCGTCAATACATAGTCAAATCGATCCATCCTTCTTCCGGACAAAAAGAACTGGTGCTCCCCAGGGCGAAATGCTTGGCTAGATATAACCTTTGTCCAGTAACTCCTCCAGTTAGTTTTTCAGTTCGTACATCTCAGTAGGTGCCATACAATACGACGCTTTAGAAATTAGTGTAGCTCTGGGTTCCATCTCGATGGTGAATTCTACATCCCGTCGTGGAGGTAGTCCAGGTAACTCGTCAGGAAATACACCCGAAAATTCATTCAAAACAGGAATGGATGAAAGTTCCACAATTTTGTCTTCTTTCTTCATTGCATAGCACCAGTATCCGGTATAGCCCTGTTTCAACAAGTTGACAGCTTTCATCGCCTTGATCATCTTTCTTGAGCTTCCTGGTTTCCATCCTTCAAACAATATATCAGAACCATCGTTAGCTATCATCGAGAGAGTCCACTTTCGGTAGTTTACAATAGCTCCATATCGATTAAGCCAATCATCTCCGAGTATCAGGTCGTCTCCTTGCATTTCTATCACAATCAGATTTGAGAGCCACTGTCTGCCTCCAAATGATAGAGGGAAATCTCTAGTTTCTAAGTTTCCAACAATCCTCTCCCCACTCGGTAAACCCACAACATAAGGCTCACAATTATGAAAACCAGAAATATTCAAACGATTTACACAAGACAAGGATATAAATGAATGCGTAGCTCCTGTATCGAATAAAACACAAACTGGTTCTGAAAGAATCTTGACAGTACCTGATGCAATAGCAGCATCCTGGTCATCTTCTCTCCACATCTCCTACAGACGTGGGGGAATGGATCCAGCACTTGATGTCCCCTTTCGGTCCCACTGTACTCTGCCTCGTCCGCAGCAAAAATTGAGGCATATGAACACTTTGATGCGTCTGTTGGATACTGGCTTCCTTCTGAACTGGCTGTGGTGTACTGGATATTAAAGACTTTGCAGCCTCTTCACAGAACACTGCACGATGTCCTTCTCGACCACAATCAAAACAAGTCACGATAGGTAGGGGGTAATTCCGTCGATAGTGCCCTGTCTGGGCACAGTTAAAGCATTTCCTGGTGACATCTGTCGTGGTTGATGCTGCTCCGAAGTTATTTCCGCTCTTAGATGGGTACGGAGGTTTCTTGAAAGAATAAAAGGATGATTGAGCCTTGCGGGGCCCACTACTCTTGTGCTCCATGAAACTACCGGAGACTTTCTTCTTCTTGGACTCTGCGAACTTCTCCATTGCTGCTTCCTTGATTTCATACGCCAACACCTTATCCTGGTATTGATGGAGAGTGGTACATTCAAAATCGGACATGTACCTCTGGATTTATGGTTTCATTCTCATATCAAAATGGATCATCATTTCTGCATCTGTTCTGACCAGATGTCGAACAAATGCCAGCTGCTGGTTAAACGTCTTAATTGCATGAGATACTGGCCCATCTGAAGGCTGAGCGGAGAAAAACTCCCGAACCTTGGCTTCCCTCATAGGACGAGGGCAATACTGAGATTCTATCATCAATTTAAATAATGTCCAATCAGCATCATGGTCTACAGGCCGGATGGCTTCCCACCATTCAGACGCTTCTCCTATCAGAAAGTATTGAGCAATAGAGGCTCTCCGGTCGTCAGGGCAATTAATCCCGGCAAAAATTTTCTCTAGCTCCTTCTACCAATGATCCTAGGTGGGAGTCTCAGAAATACCGTCGAACTTAGGTGGTTGCATCTTCGCCACCTCTTACAGCCATCGGTCAACACGATTTTCCATGTCTGGGATATCTTGCTGTCGATCTCCCTGCTGTAATCCCACCGCCACCTGCATCCGGTCCACAACCTGGGCAAACTGAGTCATCTGGTTCACCACCTGACGAAGGGTTTCGGGCACAGCAGGTTCTGGTTCATTATTAATAGATCTTTGTGGCTCGCCCGAGCTGTGGCTGGCCTAATTAGAGGGCAAAGCTTCTCTTTCAGCATTCCTTCTTCCGTGTCTGCGACCGCGACCACGTCCACGTCCACCTCTCAACATACTGTAAGCATAAATACTCAATATACCGGAAACAATATCGTTTAAATGTTCAAGTATAAAGAGAAACAACATGTAAAGGACGAGATAGAGTTTAGGAACTTACAACCACTGCTCGCATGAAGACGTAGGCAGAACAGTGATGTTATTCGCGTCTGGTTACTTCAAAAGACATAAATGACCCATATTTTAACCCAATGGCCAAGATATCCATAATCTTAGCTCTGATACCATATTCTGTAACACCCCCGATATATTCAGGAATATTACAGCGCCGTAAATCCTTTTCATAGGGATTTACAAGGCTGAAGAAATGAAAAGATAATAACAGATACCAACGTATGAAAGTAACTGAAATAAAATACAACAGTTCTGACCAATACTGAAAATACAAATGTCCAAAGGAAAAGTATTAATACATCACCAAATCCAAATCATCACAAACGATGATGTACTCGAGTACTTATTAAAACAATACAAACAACACACAAATAAACCCGGCCGAAACATCACTCTGCACCCTCGTCGTCATGAAACTCCAGTGGTTGTTTCCCTGCTCTCCTGGATCCTGAACATAAACAAATGTTCACCCTCGAAGGGGTTATCAAAACGATGCTAGTACAAGTACCACAACATATTAGTCAACATCTCACGAAGAATAATAACATAAATGACAAAAGAACCAATGAGTCTTCTCCTGCGAGAAACTCAATAATAACATACACACATGATAATCACAACATGATATCACAACATACACATGGTAATTCCGATGATCCAGCGTTCACTGCCTAGACCCCCCGATGATTTCGTCAAACCAACCCGAGGTGGAAAAACACATCCGATAATCCAGCGCACGCTAGCATAGGTCCCCCGATGACCCCGTCGGACCAACACGAGGTGGACATACAACAACGACATACATGTACAACAATATGTATAACATAAATACATAAAACAATTAAGGTACTTGCCTCGATTCGATGACAAGAATAATACTACCACGAATAACAAAACGTTCGAAGGTCGCTCCATTCGATCAATCACATTGCTAAGCTCAAACCTTAACAAAAGAAATAATATAGAATTCATCTCACGTCGTACGAATGTCTAACAATCCAAATTATGGTAGGAATTTCATAAAACGTAATCTGCCTGACTTGCTTAACGTACGTTACGTACCTTTGCTAGCATATGTTAAGCCTACTAGTTAGCGCACGTAAGCTACGATGTATAGCGTACGCTAACTATGCATTGTCAGTCCTTCACGGATAAGTCAACTGACTCGTCTGATGGTATAACATACGTTACGTACCAAACGTAGCGTCGTTAACTATGCCCGATAGCGTACGTTAACTACATAGCTTAGCGTATGCTAAGCATGCGTGGCAGTTTTTCACTGGGCAGATGACTGTTCTAACTGTGATGAAGTTTACGAAATCCTCAGTGATTAACGTACATTATCTCCATACATATCATGTTCATACGATTATGAATGATCTTACGGATTCACACATATTTGAATTTAAGGAAATGAATATCATCACGACCCTTATATTCAATCATGATTATCATTCTCATGTGAAGTTCGGTGATCTCAGGCTGATGCACTAGATTCCATTATCATCATTACATTCAGACTACATCGTAAGAACTAATAAATCCAACTTATACGAAAGGATACAACCTTCGATGATTCTTTCTTAAGTCCATTTAACAAAAGTGATATCAACTCCAAGTCTACGATTAATATGGCAACATTAATCAATACGGATAATCAAACTCAGAATATTACTCTCATCATGGACGTAATAGGATTCCAACGATGATGTTTCAACAACGATATCTTAAGCATAATCATTCCAACTTCTAAACATGATATTGTTTGAATAATTCATCAATGGAACTCAATATCTTGATAGCATACTCATCATATCCTTAAGAACACGAATTCAATGTTGGAGATAGTATTAACATACCTTAAGATGAAGAAAACACTGAGACAATAGGTATACTTCAACTCTGGTTGCTTGTGTGACAATCCAAGATGAGTCTCTACTTCAAGGATCAAGTATGAGTAATCTCCAATCTTCAATGATCATGTTGAGATGGTTTAAATGTGTTTAAGAAGGAGGGGAGGCTCTATGGACTTCCAAGAAACGAAGGACAAGTGAAGACAACATAAACATAATAAAATGGGGTGTTGTCCTTTTTATAATTTTTCTGTACGTTAGCTGTTTAGCACACGCTACCACAATGTCCTTAGCGCACGCTAACGAGCGTTGACTCCAAAACTGTCCAGGTTCATCTGCGGGAATCTTATCCGGACTAATGTCCGGCTGGCGCATGTGACAGCCGCCTAGCTCAATTATTGGCTGGTTAAGACACGCTACTCTACATTCGTAGCGTACGCTAACTCCTACAGATAACATACGTTAAGCTATCCTTGTTAACCTACGTTATCACGTATTTGCTTGGGGAGATTTGCATGTTTCCATACTCATGTACAAGGATACAAATATGAGAAATATCATACTTCAATTATCGATATCACAATTCCGAATAATAAGGGGTTCAAATACAAATGAAATACTCCATAATAAATCCGGATATTACATACTCTCCTACTAAAAAGGATTTTCGTCCCGAAACTCAAGACGAAAATAACTCTGGATATCTGGACTTCATGCTATCTTCCATTTCCCAAGTGGCTTCTTCCATTCCGTGACGTGAACACTGAACCTTGGCCAAAGTGATTGGTTTGTTCCTCAACTGCTTAACTCGACTCTCGAGTATCCTGATCGGTCTCTCTTCAAACGTGTCATCCTGTGCTACTTCGATCTCGCCGAAATCAATGACATGACTAGGATCTAGTATATACCTCCGTAACTGGGATACGTGGAACACATTATGAACATGGCTCAATGACGGCGGTAATGCCAATCTGTATGCCAACTCTCCAACTCTTTCAAGAATCTCAAACGGTCCGATATATCTTGGACTCAACTTCCCCTTTCTTCCGAAACGAAAGATTCCCCGAGTAGGAGAAACTTTTAAAAGCACGTGATCTCCAGTACTTAACTCCAATGGGAGACGGCATACGTCTGCCTAAGATTTATGTCGACTCTGGGTGGTCAACAGCCTTTCGCGAATCAAGGCAATCTTCTCTCGTGTCTGCACGATCAATTCCGGTTCCGACCTGATCAAGTCTGATGAATCGTCCCAACATAGGGGCGATCTACACCTCCTCCTGTATAATGCCTCAAACGATGCCATCTTAATAGAAGCATGCCAACTATTATTGTAGGTAAATTCAATTAATGGTAGATGAACTTCCCAGTCAGTTGACCAATCTAAGGCACAAGCCCTTAGCATATCTTCCACTGTTTAAATAGTACTCTCGGATTGTCCATCTATCTGAGGGTGATAAGCTGTGCTGAAGTTCAATTCGGTCCCCAAGGCTTTATGAACTGCTTTCCAAAAATGCGATACAAAGCGACCATCTCGGTCATAAATAATAGTCTTCGGCATGCCATGCAATCGGACTATCTCTGTAATAAACACTCGTGCCAACTTCTCGGGTCCCCACATATCCTTAATACCTAGAAAATGAGCCGATTTGGTTAGAAGATCAACTATCACCCAAATCATGTTCATTCCTGTCTTGGTTCTCGGCATATTAGTGATAATGTCCATCGATATATCCTCCCACTTCCATTCAGGAACCGGGAGCGGCTTCAGCATTCCGGCAGGTCGGTGATGCTCGATCTTAACCTGCTGACAAGTCAAACATTTCAAAACATAATCCGCTACATCTTTCTTCATGTTGCCCCACCAAAAGTTCTGCTTCAAGTCCTTATACATCTTACTGGTGCCCGGGTGGATAGAATAGGGCGTGCTATGAGCTTCCTGCATAATCATCTATTTCAGAACATCAACATTGGGAACGCAAAGTCGGTTTTGAAATCTCAAAACTCCATCATCATGAATTATAAATCCTGGGGCTTTTCCTTTGTTTACTTCATCGCGCAACCGAATCATCAGAAAATCATCCAATTGCTTAGATTTGATTTCTTCTGTTAACGATGAAGTTATTTCCATCACGCACAGTTGTCCCTGGACTCTTTGCAACCATACTTCAATTCCCTCTCTAATCAATTCCCTTCGAATACTGAGCTGGGAGGTCAGAGTCTCCAGCATCTGAATAGAAATAGGCTTGCGGCTAAATGCATCGGCCACTACATTTGCTTTGCCTGGATGATAAAGAATCTCCAAGTCATAGTCCTTAATAAGTTCCAACCATCTTCTTTGCCGCATGTTCAACTCTTTCTGACTAAATATGTATTTGAGACTCTTGTGATCCGTAAAGATCTGACAGTGAGTCCCGTACAGGTAATGTCTCCAGATTTTCAAAGCAAACACTACTGCTGCAAGCTCCAAATCATGCGTTCGGTAATTCACTTCATAAGATTTCAGCTGTCGTGATGAATAAGCGATCACCTTATCATTCTGCAACAATACGCATCCGAGTCCTTGGTTCGAAGCATCACTGTAAACTATAAATCCTCCAGTTCCCTGTGGGAGTGCTAAAATCGGTGTTGTCGTCAATCTCTTCTTCAATTCATCAAAGCTATTCTGGCACAACTCATTCCACTTAAACTTTTGAGTTTTCTGCAGTAGTCGAGTAAGTGGGCTAGTAATTTTGGAAAACCCTTTCACGAACCGACGATAATATCCAGCAAGTCCTAAAAAACTCCGGACTTATTTCACGTTCTTTGGAGGCTTCCAATCCATAACTGCTTCGATCTTCTGTAGATCTACTGGGACTACTTCAGCTGATACCACATGGTCGAGGAACATTACTTCCTTTATCCAGAATTCACACTTAGAAAGTTTGGCGTACAATTGTTCATTTCTCAACAAGTCTAACACAATCTGTAAATGCCGGGCATGCTCTTCCGGGCTCTTAGAATACACTAGAATGTCATCAATGAACACAACCACAAATTTATCCAAATACTCGATGAACACTCGGTTCATCAATTGCATGAATACAGCAGGTGCGTTAGTGAGACCAAACGGCATCACTACAAACTCATAGTGTCCGTAGCGAGTTCTGAACATTGATTTCGGAACATTAGATTCCTTAATCCTCAGCTGATGATAACCTGATCTCAGATAGATTTTAGAAAACACTGTTGCTCCTTGTAACTGGTCAAACAAATCATCAATCCGTGGCAACTGATACTTGTTCTTAATCGTCATCTTGTTCAGCTCTCGATAGTCAATACATAGTCGAAGCGATCCATCCTTCATTCGGACATAAAGAATTGGTTCTCCCCAGGGCGAAATGCTTGGCTGGATAGAGTCGTTGTCCAGTAACTCCTCTAGTTGCTTTTTCAGTTCGTACATCTCAGTAGGTGCCATACGATACGGCGCTTTAGAAATTGGTGTAGCTCCGGGTTCCAGCTCGATGGTGAATTCTACATCCCGTCGTGGAGGTAGTCCAGGTAACTCGTCAGGAAATACATCCGAAAATTCGTTCACAATAGGAATGGATGAAAGTTCCATAATTTCGTCTTCTTTCTTCATTGCATAGCACCAGTATCCGATACAGTCCTGTTTCAACAATTTGACAGCTTTCATCGCCTTGATCATCTTTCCTGAGCTTCCTGGTTTCCATCCTTCAAACAATATTTCGGAACCATCATCAGCGATCAGCGAGATATTCCTCTTTCGGTAGTTTACAATAGCTCCATATCGATTAAGCCAATCATCTCCGAGTATCAGGTCGTCACCTTGCATTTCTATCACAATCAGATTTGAGAGCCACCCTCTGCCTCCAAATGATATAGAGGAATCTCTAGTTTCTAAGTTTCCAACTTCTCCTCACTCGGTAAACCCACATCATAAGGATCACAATTACGAAAACCAGAAATATTCAAACGATTTACACAAGACAAGGATATAAATGAATGCGTAGCTCCTGTATCGAATAAAATACTAACTGGTTGTGAAAGAATCTTGACAGTACCTGATGCAATAGCAGCATCCTGGTCGTCTGCTCTCCACATCTCGTACAGACGTGGGGGAACAGATCCAGCACTTGATGTCCCCTTTCGGTCCCACTGTCCTCTGCCTCGTCCGCGGCCAAAATTATGAGGCATCTAAACACTTTGCTGCGTCTGTTGGATACTGGCTTCCTTCTGAACTGGCTATGGTGTACGGGCACTTAAAGACTTTGCAGCCTCTGCACAGAACACCGCACGATGTCCTTCTCGACCACAATCAAAACAAGTCACGACAGGTAGGGGGAAATTCCATTGATAGTGCCCTGTCTGGGCAGAGTTAAAGCATTTCCTAGTGACATCCGTCGTGGTTGATGCTGCTCCGAAGTTCTTTCCGCTCTTAGATGGGCACGGAGGTTTCTTGAAAGAATGAAAGGATGACTAGGCCTTGCGGGGCCCACTACTCTTGTGCTCCGTGAAACTACCGGAGACTTTCTGCTTCTTGGACTCTGCCAACTTCTCCATTGCTGCTTCCTTGATTTCATACGCCAACTCCTTGTCCTGGTATTGACGGAGAGTGGTGTATTCAAAACCGGACATGTACCTTTGGATTTCTGGTTTCATTCTCATTTCAAAGTGGATCATCATTTCTGCATCTGTTCTGGCCAGATGTCGAATAAATGCCAGCTGCTGGTTAAACGTATTAATTGCCTGAGATACTGGCACATGTGAAGGCTGAGCGGAGAAAAACTCCCGAACCTTAGCTTCCCTCACAGGACGAGGGCAATATTGAGCTTTGATCATCAATTTAAATTCTGTCCAATCAGCATCATGGTCTACAGGCCGGATGGCTTCCCACCATTCGGACGCTTCTCCTATCAGAAAGTACTGAGCAATAGAGGCTCTCCGGTCGTCAGGGCAATTAATCCCGACAAAAGTTTTCTCTAGCTCCTTCAACCAATGATCCCAGGTGGGAGTCTCAGAAATACCGTTTTAACTTAGGTGGTTGAATCTTAGCCACCTCTTGCAGTCATCGGTCGACTTGATTTCCCATGTCTGGGATACCTTGCTGTCGATATCCCTGCTGTAATCCCACCGCCACCTTCATCCGGTTCACAACTTGGGCAAACTGAGTCATCTGGTTCACCACCTGACGAAGGATTTCGGGCACAGCAGGTTCCTATTCATTATTAATAGATCTTTGTGGCTCGCCCGAGCTGTGGCTGGCTTGATTAGAGGTCGAAGCTTCTCTTTCAGCATTCCTTCTTCCGCGTCCACGACCGCGACCACGTCCACGTCCACCTCTCAACATACTGTAAGCATAAATACTCAATATACATGAAACAATATCGTTCAAATGTTTAAGTATAAAGAGATACAACATGTAAAGGATGAAATAGAGTTTAGGAACTTACAACAACTGCTCGCATGAAGACGTAGGCAGTACAATGAAGTTATTTGAGGCCGGTTACTTGAAAAGACATATATGACTCCTATTTTAACCCAATGGCCAAGATATCCATAATCTTAGATCTGATACCATATTCTGTAACACCCTCGATATATTCAGGAATATTACAGCGCCGTAAATCCTTTACATAGGGATTTACAAGGCTGAAGAAATGAGAAGACAATAACAAATACCAACGTATGAAAGTAACCGAACTAAAATACAATAGTTCTGACCAATACTGAAAATACAAATGTCCAAAGGAAAAGTATTAATAGATCACCAAATCCAAATCATCACAAACGACGATGTACTCGAGTACTTATTAAAACAATACAAACAACAGACAAATAAACCCGGCCGGAACATCACTCCAGTGGTTGTTTCCCCGCTCTCCTGGATCCTGAACATAAACAAATGTTCACCCCCGAAGGGGTTAGCACAACGATGCTAGTATAAGTACCACAACATATTATTCAACATCTCACGAAGAATAATAATAACATAAATGACAAAAGAACCAATGAGTCTCTTCCTGCGAAAAACTCAATAATAACATACACACATGATAATCACAACATGATAACACAACATACACATGGTAATTCCGATGATCCAGCGTTCACTGCCTAGACCCCCCGATGATTCCGTCAAACCAACCCGAGGTGGAAAAACCCGTCCGATAATCCAGCGCACGCTAGCATAAATCTCCCGGTGATCCCGTCGGACCAACACGAGGTGGACATACAACAAAGACATACATGTACAACAATATGTATAACATCAATACATAAAACAATTAAGGTACTTGCCTCGATTCGTAGACAAGAATAATACTCCCACGAATAACAAAACGTTCGAAGGTCGCTCCCTTCGATCAATCATGTTGCTAAGCTCAAACCTTAACAAAAGAAATAATATAGAATTCATCTCACGTCGTACGAATGTCTAACAATCCAAATTACGGTAGAAAGATCATAAAACGTAATCTACCTCACTTGCTTAACGTACGTTATGTACCTTTGGTAGCGTACGTTAAGCCTACTAGTTAACGCACGTAAGCTACGAAGTCTAGCGTACGCTAACTATGCATTGTCAGTCCTTCACTGATCAGTCGACTAACTCGTCTGATGGTATAACGTACGTTACGTACCAAATGTAGCGTACGTTAACTATGCCCGAAAGCGTACATTAACTACATAGCTTAGCGTACGCTAAGAATACATGGCAGTTTTTCACTGGACAAACGAATGTTCTAACTGTGATGAAGTTTACGAATCCTCAGTGATTAACGTACGTTATCTCCATACATATCATGTTCATACGATTATGAATGATCTTACGGATTCACAAATCTTTGAATTTAAGGAAATGAATATCATCACGACACTTATATTCAATCTCGATTATCATTCTCATGTGAAGTTCGGTGATCTCAGGCTGATGCACTAGATTCCATTATCATCATTACATTCAGACTACATCTAAATAACTAATAAATCCAACTTATAAGAAATGATACAACCTTCGATGATTATTTCTTAAGTCCGTTTAACAAAAGTTATATCAACTCCAAGTCTATGATTAATATGGGAACGTTAATCAATACGGATAATCAATCTCAGAATATTACTCTCATCATTGACGTAATAGGATTCCAACTATGATGTTTCAACAACGATATCTTAAGCATAATCATTCCAACTTCTAAACATGATGTTGTTTGAATAATTCATCAATGGAACTCAATATCTTGATCGCATACTCATCATATCCTTAAGAACACGAATTCAACGTTGGAGATAGTATTAACATTCCTTAAGATGAAGAAAACACTGAGACAATAGGTAGACTTCAACTCCGGTTGCTTGTGTGACAATCCAAGATGAGTCTCTACTTCAAGGATCAAGTATGAGTAATCTCCAATCTTCAATAATCAAGCTGAGATGGTTTAAATGTGTTTAAGAAGGAGGGGAGGCTTTATGGACTTCAAAGAAACGAAGGACAAGTGAAGGCAATGTAAACAAAATAAAATGGGGGTGCTGTACCTTTTATAATGTTTCTATACGTTAGCTGTTTAGCGCACGCTACCACAATGTCCTTATCGCACGCTAACGAGCGTTGACTCCAAAATTGTCCAGGTTCATCCGCGGGAATCTTATCCGGACCCATGTCCGGCTGGCGCATGTGACAACCGCCTAGCTCAATTATTGGCTGGTTAACACACGCTATGCTACATTCATAGTGTATGCTACCTCCTACAGATAACGTACGTTAAGCTATCCTTGTTAACGTACGTTATCACATATTTGCATGGGAAAATTTACATGTTGCCATACTCTTGTACAAGGATACAAATACGAGAAATATCATACTTCAATTATCGATATCACAATTCTGAATAATACAGGGTTGAAATACAAATGAAATACTCAATAATAAATCCGGATATTACATCTGGGGTGGCGAGGTCGTCCAAAGTAAGCGGTGTCGTCGAAGCTAGGAGTGGCTGGAGCTGGAACTGTTCTTGAAGGTGAAATCATTTCTTAATTGAGAAAAACATCCTGAGCTCTAACTTTTGTGAATCGCGCAGGAATTTTTGAGGGAAAAAGTGGCGCTCAATTTTGGTGAAAATTTTGGCCAAATTGTAGCAGCAGAGAGAAATCGTTTTTTTGGAGGATGAAGGCAGAGAGAAAAAGGTAGGGTTTGTTGCGTACAGGGTAGGTGGAGATTGAAGTTTAATTAAGAATATTTTGTGGAGAAAACCTATTAGATAATTATTTAAAACCTAATTATTAGTTTCTATACATTAAATGAAAATTTCAGATTTATTTTCTATTATTACATAATTTATTTCCAATTTATTTAACTTTCAAAATTAGGAATGAATTATTTGATATTTAGTTTTTACAATTGTATACTAGTTAAATTAATTTATTATTTGATATTTACTTCATTTAGACGTGTACAGGTCTATAGGTCATAATTGATTGAATCCGGACATAGTTAATCGATCTTATTGATCGTCTAACGAGTTTATTTTCATTGAATTTTAATTTATTTTGAACTTAGATTTTGTTAACCAAATGAGTTATTGCATATTTTCAATTACATCAATCAAAAGTCATACTATTTTGGGATGTATGACATCTTATAAGTGTCATTGAAGATTTTTGTCGTTCTCTATGATGCAAACGAATGTCTTGGTACGTGGAATAGATGACATGTGGAAAATGTCATAAAATATTTTACATGATATTTTTGAATATGTCATGGAAATATATCTTCAACGACATTTATCATTTTTTTCTATGACACTTTAAAAATGTCATAAAGTTCATGACATTTAAAAAGTGTCACTGAATATTAGTAGTTACAATGACATTTGTAAAATGCCATTTTTAAGAGAACGTTTCGGATCCATGACGTTTGGGTCCAAAAATGTCATTGAAATATTTTTTAATGACATTTTTGGCCAAATACCATGAAAGTAGTGTCATTAAAAGTGTTGTTTCTACTAGTGGTAGGACCCATCACGGGCCTACCAGGCTGACATCACACATATTAACTGACAGGATAATACAAAAACACCATAACATGACCAATCAAACATTCAATACCAAAACATGAGTTGGTCCGCGGCCTCGGCCAAAACGAGCAGGTTTTAATGCAATTCAACAAAATACATAATCATCACACAACATATTATAACGACTTCAAGTGCAACTTTAAATATGAAAGCCAACACAGACACTTCCAAATATTGACTTGAGCTCTCTAACATCCTGTCTGCCCGTCAGCTCCATATGCACCCCGTGTAGGCTCCTGAATCAAGAGATCACCTGAAATGCATAAAACATTACACCCCAAATGACGGGTTAGCAACGAATTGCTAGTGCAAGTACAATATTACAATACTTAAATACATATGCATTTCCAGTTCTTTCAAAAGCCAAAAACATTTCATTTCTCGCAATATTCCGGAATATCCACATACATTCATCAGTAAAAATCATCACTCGAAGGTAATTCTCGTGACAAGACCATCCAGCCAAGTCCATGTGTGCCCCGTCGAGCAATCCCCAGGTGAGAATACCACGTCCTGACCTGTCCCCAAAGTGCCCGTCCTTGGAGGTTCTGTTGAACCTTCCCCGAGTGGACATCTCAACTCACACACAAAATCACGTTTTCATCACATAAATGCATGCCATAAAATCATCATAATAATGTACTTGCCTTTATTTCTAATGCACAAAGGGATGACGAACAAAAAAGGACCTTGGTCCGAACTTTCTCCAAATTACATTCCTAACAAAATACCGAGGCTCAATCAACTACAAATTCACTAGAAAACCAAGAATCATCATAAATTCTACCCTTAGGAACAATACGTAGAACACTACGGATGCATGATAGGTTATACATGATCAACGAATGAAAATTCGGAATTAGCCCACCAATATTTGTGGAAAAGCATGGAATCATGATCATAAAACTATAATCTAACATCAATCGGGGCTAAATCGGTTAGAGAAATGAAATCTAACAAAAACCTTCCAAATATCCCGAAAGTAGGGTTCAAGCCGACTTACCTCGATCTGGATGGTGAAAGACGTTAGAACGATGATTACTTCTTACTAGGAACTCAAATCTACGGATGGATGATGAGATATCGCTTTGTTTCACCATCACTCTCGTACAGGATCGCCAGTTCGTCGTATATATCGACAACGTTACATACGTAAGACAACAAGCATTACATACGTAACAACCCCATAGACTCACTGCCTCGATGTACAGGCTTCATTACGTACATTGCATGGAAAGCATAATGTACGAAAAACATGGGTTAGCGTATGCTATAGTTTGAAGGTTAACATACGTAATAATTGTCCAGAGCTCCCTACCCGGATATCCTGATATCATTATGTACGTTAAGAAGTAAAGTTTAACGTACGTAGCAGACCTTAAAGTACATTATATCCATCAAATAACGTATGCAACGACTACTCCAGAAACATCTGATCCAAAACACAGATATCCATATGTATGTTATGTGATAAGCATAACGAACATTATGCACACTCCAGCAGTATGATCTAGAGAAAGGTAACACAACGAGATATACAATTATCTAATCAATATAGTACATTCAGAGATGAACATTAATAAATATTTCGAGCATTACGACAATAGAATAGGCACAATGACCGACATGAAACACGAAAAATTGAATCGAGTACTAATAAGTTACAATAGTTGGATTAAATGATAAGGGCAAACGGAGATGAAAAAATGTGGATATTTCAAGTATGTAAGGTTCATAATGGAATATCCGAGATTTTTATTCTGATTAATTCGAATTTTTCTTTTTTTTTAAGATCGGAAATTTCTCGGTTTTCGAACGTTGGTATTATTTTTCTCGACAATCGATTTTGTGTTTATGGCCATATGTGGTGATTTGTTGTATATTATTTTCATTTCGGATCGATGTTGTTGTCCGCGAGCGTTTCGTCGTGTTCGTTCCGTGCGTTTTTAGGAATCGAGTCGTCAGGGCACTGCAGCTGGGCGCTGGCCGGACGGTTGCGGGAGGAACCGGCACGGCAGCTGGGCGCTGGCCGGACGGGCGCGGCAGGGACCGGCATAGCGTACGCTACTGCCGGGAGGCTGCGCGCGCTAACCGGCAGGCTTAGTGCACGCTATGCGGCACCCAGCGCATGCCACCTGGGCCGGGCAGTGAGGTTCTGGACTCCGGAGAGTTGGCCGGTAGCGCACGCTACGGCCGGTCGCTGCGCGCGCTAACCGGCAGACGTAGCACACGCTGCTCGGCAGCTAGCGCGTGCTACCTGGGCGAGGGGATCAATCCAGGAGCCTCTGGACAGGACCATGGTCGGCCCGCTAGCGCACGCTGCTGGCACGCTAGCGCACGCTAGGGCAGTCTGCCTATATATTTGACCGAGTAGCCCTGTTTCAACACATTTTTTCATTTCATTCTTTTCCTTCCGCGGACAGAGGTTTTGAGAGCAAGGAGGCATGTTGTTTAAAAACAAATCCACGAAGATCCTGAGTTCATATCATTGATCGATCATTCCATAACATCCTATAATCGACCAAATCAAGGTTAGTTTTTCCTAAAATCCAAACTTTGGGAAATTTGGGGATCTTGGTAGATTTCGTCCGTTCGAGCCATATGAACTTAAATTACTGATGGATAATTGTAGATTAAGTTGTATTCTATCATTTTCATCATCTTTCCACGGTTTTACCATTTCCGATTTGTCGTTTATATGAACTTTCGTTTGAGGCCTTCAAGGTGTCCGGGGAAATGCCGCAGAGAGAAATTTGGTCATTTTGTGATGTTTTTCCTCGTGTGATTGATTGTTTATTTTATGATAGTATATTAGGGGCGATTTCCCAACAAAAATCTGGTGTTGAGCCCTTCCGATCGTTGTTTTCATTGGAGTTCCGTATTTTGCCAATCGACCGTATTTTCGGAGTATCCGCGAGAGATTACCAAGGCAAGTACCTTGATAAACGAATTGTAACTGCGTGAAATCATTGTTGTCGAAGTGTATGAATTTATACGGATGTATATATGTGTGTATATATATGTATGTGTGTATATATATATATATAGATTTATATATATTTATATGTTAAATATATGTATGTATATACGTATATTGATATATATGCCTATGTCGGTGAATGACGAGTGACGAATGCTAACACTAGTTGACGTACTCAACTTGGATTGATGGATGAACTATACTTATTCATATAATATAGTGAGGTTATATATATATATATATTCGTTTGAATCGCAATATAGGGATATATGTGCGGTGTTGCTTGGTTATGCTTGAAGGCTTATTGTGATTGAGTTTGATTGATAACGTGTGTGTTATTGTTTATTTTTGTGGTTATGGACTGGCGGAGAAATTGTGTGACTTGATGCACCGAGTTGATAATTGTTGTGACATTTGTCTGTGTGCTTGATGTTTGAAATAATGTGGATACTTGTTGTGAGAAACGTCGTATCCGGGAACCTCTGAGGGCGGGGCGTGCACTCCGGCCTGGTGTATGCTGCAATGTGCGGCTCCATATGGGTGGTGAACGTCGGTGTTACCTAATGCACGCGCAAGGGGTGGCTCTTGCAGGAGTGATCGCCGGCGTGGTGACATGTTCAAGGAGCGGCCAACATAGTGGAGTGAACGCCGGTGAAAAGGTGCGCAAGGTAGGCGGGTGGCAGGCTTATTGGTTACGGGTATTTGAGTGATAGCTAATACCCCTTTACCGAACGATGTTCGTATCTCAAATTCTTTCAACTCACTTTTAAATGTTTGTCTTGTTATAGACCACGATTCGTGTTTTTTTGAACATTTGTTTCAACTTTTTTTTAAAGCGTTGGCATCAGGGTTAATTAACCAAGGAGGTTTGACGAAATCTCTGAGAGTTAATTAATCGGGGGTCTTGAGCAGAATATGTCGAATGAGAGATTGTGCCTTTGATTGTATTGTGGTGCCATTCTGTGTATTGGGTCGAGGACCCATTGAAATGTTGAGATGATTGATCTCGTGATGATGTTATTTGAATTGGGTTGAGAACCCTGTGAGATGTTGTAATGATTTCGTTTCTGACAGTGTTCTATAAATTGGGTCGAGGACCCCGAATAACGTGACATGGCTTTCGTGTAATTGTTTTCCATATGTTGGGTCAAGGACCCGAGAGGTTTTGAAATTATTTTCCAAAAGTGTTCCCATTCGATTTTCAAAACCCCAATACGGCCCGAGTCAATAATAACATTTGCAAACTACCTTATCAAAATACTTGTCCTTTTACAAAAGGGATTTTCCTGACTCCTTGGGCTCGTTTAAAGTTTCATTGATGTTATGTTCCGTAAAGAGAATATGACTATGTGATTATCTTTCACCTTGTGTATGCGAGTGCTACTCTGTGTTGACTATGGGAATGTATGGTTTGTGTTAAGGCTTCACGACGATTGAGTTTTGTGTTGTTATTGTTCGTATATCTTGTATATTATGTACTTGCACTAGCAAAATTCCAATTTGCTAACCCCCAAGTTTTTGGAGGGTGGGTGCCTGTTATGCGCTCATGTTTTGGCAACTCGGGAGCAGTCACGGGATTGGCTTGGAAGGATATGGAAGACGACGATGCTAATCACACAAGAGTCAGAGTCTTTTTCTTTTATTCCATCTGGGTCGGTATTTTCCATTTGGTTGAGTAGTCACCCTTGCACGGGTGTAGGTTTTCATTTATTAAATGGAGTTGTCATTCCTTTTTGTGTGAAAGTTTATTTTCGTCATTGAGACGTAAAATTCATTAGTTTCTGAATTGTTTAATGACCTTGTCGGTCTGCGTTGTATTTAGATTGACCCCGGTCGGTCAATCATTGTGTAGTCTAGTGGAGTTTAGCCTGGTAGATCCTTGTGAGAAGGGCCTACGACGTGCAACATTTTCGGACTATTCTGGGGGTGTTACATTTATGGTATCAGAGCCTAGGTTTGTGAAAAACCTAGGCCATTGGGTCAAGTCCGTGTCTTGTGTAAGTCGCGTGCATCAGAGTTGTGATTAGTATCGTGGTTCCGACATCATCTTTCGGCAATCCGTGATGGTAAGCCTCCCGATCGTAAGTCCTCTTATATACGTATTTGATTATATTGTGCTAATATTTTTAAGGTGAACTAGGGATTGGAACTTGTTGGTGATATTATTGTTTTAGGATATAACATGCGTATGCGGTCCAAGTAAAAATGGTTATGTAGTATGCTTCGGAAGTCGAGCATATTTATCTGTTTCTGCACTTTATTAGAATAAATTTATGAATGTTAATTTTATTCGCTGCGTGAGTATTTTGAGATGGCTTTTGGTATCTTGCAAACCGAGTTTTGATATTTTGGTCTTGCACGTTTTGATAGTATTCTTATGATGGTATTTGATATTTTATAAATGACTTTTGTGAGTATTTGAGAATATAACCGGCATCGGCCTTTTTGGCATTTTGAACATTTTTTTTAAAATGATTTTTAGCCTAGTGGGTTCCGGCACGGGCCCCACGGCGCTGTAGTATCACGAATATTTTAAAGTGGTGCATTGAAATTTTCTAACATTGTGAAGCCATGATTTAATATCGTCGTGTTAAATGGTCACATATCTCGGTGGAAAATTCTTTCGAATAAACATTTTGGTAGAAGAGGAAAGATTTTCAAAATTGTGGTATTTGAGACTCAACACTTTTGAAATATTTCAAATTAGTTACAATTCAATTTTCAATTTTTCTTTTATACATTACTCGAAAATAATTTTTAGAGTCGTTATATAAACTTCCTCTTCCGAAATAAAAGACAATATTTACAAGTCTTGGGCGCAATGTGACTAGCCCTCTTTTCTAAAAATTTGTTTTCATTAAGTGCATACATATAATGATCGTCCTCGTCGAAGGACTCGAAATTGACTTCATAAAACTTTGTGCTTTACGATATTACCGTTATTCTAAGGATGCTAACTAAAACTCGGGTTGATAATTGTGGTATATTGTACGACTGATAAACTAATACTGTTGAACAGTATTATCCGTATTAGTATGTCGAGCCTCGGCGGACGTAGACGTGATGATGGAAATGGAAGCGGCGAGGTGGTTCGTACGACCACGATTCATGCTACGGTGAAGGGTATCAAGATAAAACGATATCCTATGAAATCTCCTCAGTGTTCGAGCCCACGAGCGAAGCGAAGAGACCGAGGACATCTGGGAAATTTTTGGGTGGTGAAGAGTCTAAGCCTCCCAAACCCCCACGTCGTTCGAATGCGTCGTCTTCGCGACTGGGAGTGAGCGCTGGGAATCCCAAGCCAGCATCGCTGACTCTCGGCAAGAAGGGAGGGTGCTTCAACTGCAATCGTCAGGGACATGTTACTGCAAATTGTCCCTTTCCACTCTTGACTTGTTACCGGTGCGGGTGTGAAGGTCATCGGGAGAAACATTGTGAGATAATTTCCGAATTGGCAAAGAATGTTACCCTGTTGGCGAACAGAGCACGTGACCGGAGAATGTCCCGAAACCCTATGTCTCCTTCTGAGGAGCCTAACATGGGAGAATGAATAATTTGTAATATGTCCTAATCGTTGCTGTTTTGAACAATTGTGACTTTGATCGTTTTTCATTTCATTGCTTTACGTTTCCAACTCTTGTTGTTTTAAGTTTCGGGATCGAAATGTCTTTTTAGTATGGGGGAGTGTATTACCCGTACTTTTCTTAGTATTTCCGGTATTGTGTGACTTTTCATTGTTGGTAATTCAATTATGATCCTCTCGACGATTTTAAACTACCTTGTTCTACTTAGCCTACCGTCCTCCGAACGAATTTCGGAGCTATTTTGATAAATCACGTGGATTATTGTGGTCTTTCCATATCTGAACTTAATCCTTGCAAATTTTGTTCGAAACTATTATTCCCACACGTGCAATTAACATTTCCAAATGTGTTATGAACTTGGATGCGGTTAGTCGAGCTCGAAACATGGTTTCAGGATGTCTGAGCCATTTTGTGATTTTCTTAACTCTTGGAGCTTTTGTCTCGAAATTCATACTCCTCCACCTCGACTTACCGTGTTCACATACATTTTTATCCCCTCAACTCACGTACCAGATACTTGCTAGGTTCGTTCATTGTATTTCTAGAACCTTGCATTCGCGCATTGCTCGTGATGTTTTGGGGATGAGCAAGTAGTTACTTCCTTGATTGTTCCGCCGCTCTCTATTTTAAGTTTCGGGACGAAACTTATTTTAAGGGGGTAGAATGTAATATCCGAGATTTTTATTCTGATTAATTCGAATTTTTATTTTTTTTAGACTAGAAATTTCTCGGTTTTCCAGTGTTGGTATTATTTTTCTCGACAATCGATTTTGTGTTTATGGCCATATGTGGTGATTTGTTGTATATTATTTTCATTTCGGATCGATGTTGTTGTCCGCGAGCGTTTCGTCGTGTTCGTTTTGTGTGTTTTTAGGAATCGAGTCGTCAGGGCACTGCAGCTGGGCGCTGGCCGGACGGGCGCGGCAGGGACCGGCATAGCGTACGCTACTGCCGGGAGGCTGCGCGCGCTAACCGGCAGGCTGCGCGCGCTAACCGGCAGGCTGCGCTCGCTAACCGGCAGGCTGCGCGCGCAAACCGGCAGGCTTAGCGCAAGCTATGCGGCACCCAGCGCACGCTACCTGGGCCGGGCAGTGAGGTTCTGGACTCCGGAGAGTTGGCCGGTAGCGAACGCTACGGCTGGTCGTTGCGCGCGCTTACCGGCAAACATAGCGCCGGCTGCTCGGCACCTAGCGCGCGCTACCTGGGCGAGGGGATCAGTCCAGGAGCCTCTGGACTGGACCATGGTCGGCCCGCTAGCGCACGCTGCCGGCACGCTAGCGCACCCTAGGGCAGTCTGCCTATATATTTGACCGAGCAGCCCTGTTTCAACACATTTTTTCATTTCATTCTTTTTCTTCCGCAGCCAGAGGTTTTGAGAGCAAGGAGGCATGTTGTTGAACAACAAATCCACGAAGATCCGAGTTCATATCATTGATCGATCATTCCATAACATCCTTCAATCGACCGAATCAAGGTTAGTTTTTCCTAAAATCCAAACTTTGGGAAATTTGGGGATCTTGGTAGATTTCATCCGTTCGAGCCATATGAACTTAAATTACTGATGGATAATTGTATATTAAGTTGTATTCTATCATTTTCATCATCTTTCCACGGTTTTACCATTTTCTATTCGTCGTTTATATGAACTTTCATTTGACGCCTTCAAGATGTCTGGGGAAATGCCGCAGAAAGAAATTTGGTCGTTTTGTGATGTTTTTCCTCGTGTGATTGATTGTTTATTCGATGATAGGATATTAGGGACGATTTCCCTACAAAAATCTGGTGTTGAGCCCTTCCGATCGTTGTTTTCATTGGAGTTCCAGATTTTGCCAATCGACCATATTTTCAGAGTATCCGCGAGAGATTACCAAGGCAAGTACCTTGATATACGAATTGTAACTGCGTGAAATCATTTTTGTCGAGGTGTATGTATTTATACGGATGTATATATATATATATATATGTGTGTGTGTGTGTATGTGTGTATATATATATATATATTTATATATATTTATATGTTAAATATATGTATGTATATACGTATATTGATATATATATGCCTATGTCGGTGAATGAGGAGTGATGAATGCTAACACTAGTTGACGTACTCAACTTGGATTGATGGATGAACTATACTTATTCATATAATATAGTGAGGTTATATATATATATATATATATATATATATATATTCGGTTGAGTCCCAATATAGGGATATATGTGCGGTGTTGGTTGGTTATGCTTGAAGGCTTATTGTGATTGAGTTTGATTGATAACGTGTGTGTTATTGTTTATTTGTGTGGTTATGGACTGGCGGAGAAATTATGTGACTTGATGTACCGAGTTGATAATTGTTGTGACGTTTTTCTGTGTGCTTGATGTTTAAAATAATATGGATACTTGTTGTGAGAAACGTCGTATCCGGGAACCTCTGAGGTCGGGGCGTGCACTCTGTCCTGGTGTATGCTGCAATGTGCGGCTCCATATGGGTGGTGAACGCCGGTGTTACCTAATGCGCGCGCAAGGGGCGGCTCTTGCGGGAGTGATTGCCAGCGCGGTGACATGTTCAAGGAGCGGCCAACATAGTGGAGTGAACGCTGGTGCACAGGTGCGCAATGGAGGCGCCTGGCAGGCTTATTGGTTACGAGTATTTGAGTGATAGCTAAGACCCCGTTACCGAACGATGTTCGTATCTCAAATTCTTTCAACTCACTTTTAAATGTTTGTCTTGTTATAGACCGCGATTCGTGTTTTTTTGAAAGTTTGTTTCCACTTGTTTTTAAAGCGTTGGCATCAGGGTTAATTAACCAAGGAGGTTTGATGAAATCTTTGAGAGTTAATTAATCGGGGGTCTTGAGCAGGATATGTCGAATGAGAGATTGTGCCTTTGATTGTATTGTGGTGCCATTCTGTGTATTGGGTCGAGGACCCTGTGAAATGTTGAGATGATTGATCTCGTGATGATGTTATTTGGATTGGGTTGAGAACCCTGTGAGATATTGTAATGATTTCGTTTGTGACAGTGTTTATAAATTGGGTTGAGGACCCCGAATAACGTGACATGGATTTCGTGTAATTGTTTTTCATATGTTGGGTCAAAGACCCGAGATCTTTTGAAATTATTTTCCAAAAGTGTTCCCATTCGATTTTCAAAACCCCAAGACGGCCCGAGTCAATAATAACGTTTGAAAACTATCTTATCAAAATACTTTTCCTTTTACAAAAGGGATTTTCCTGGCTCCTTGGGCTCGTTTAAAGTTTTATTGGTGTTATGTTCTGTAAATAGAATATGACTATGTGATTATCTTTCACCTTGTGTATGCGAGTGCTGTAGGTCACAAGTCGTCCAGGAATAAGTCTAGAGAGGGGGGGGGGGGGTGATTAGACTTATTGAAACTCTTAAACTCGTTTTCATAAAGAGTAAGTTTCTTCAGCTGATAGATATGCAAATGACTTAGAGTTGTTTGTTCTCAATATGTGCGGAAGTCAGCTGATGACGAATACAAAACAACTAATGCAACACTTAACAATGAATGCAGCAGTTAAGGTATGATGCTATAAAACAGTAAAATACGCAGGCAGTTATAGTGGTCTTAGAGGTGGGGTAATCCTCTACTAATCCACTTTTCTCCAAACCAGTTGGAGATGAATTCACTATAATTGTCAACCAGTGATAAAGATTACAGTGATTCAACCAAATTACAATAGCTTCCAACCAGTGGAAATCCTTGCCGTTGCAACACTCTTGATTGCCTTGCAGCTATTGATCCGCGATCCTTGGATGCCTTTACAGTCTCGAACTTCAACCAGTAAAGTACCCCGAACTCAGGATTAAAGACACAAGTTTTTGTATTCTCCAACTAAGATCTTCTTCAAGTATGAACTTTTGAGAACTGCTCTTTTCACGATGCTATAGTTCGCTTTTAGATTGCTTTCTAATGCTTTGAGTGCTCTGAAAGTTTGTTCGCACCGATGTTGTGTATGTTGTGTAATGCTCAGCTTCAAATCTTCAGATATATATAGGTCATGATCTCTGAGCATTTCCTTCATAGCCGTTGCAAATCTCTTGAACAAATCCGTCCGTTGGAGAGGTAGACTTCATTGTTTTTTTTCTGAACGTTGCAAATCTCTAGCATTTTCTTCATAGCCATTGCAAATCACTTTGCATGTGAGGCGCCGTATCTTTTGAATATAATAAGATTAAAATCTTCAGTGGTAGGCCTGGATGAATTACTTAATTCATATCCTTGCGGGAATCTCTCCAATTTGTCTCTTCACGTTGCATGTGACTTTCCGTAATATTTGACTTTTCAACGCATGCTGACGTGGACTTGGAGTACTTGGCTGATCTTAAGTAGGCTGATGTACAGTTAACTTCTCTGCAGTCTGGACTTCTATGATGGTGACTGTTTGGGACTCGCCTGATCAGATGGCTTGTCCGAGCTCACTTGACTGCAGTCTGGTCAAACATCTCTAATGATTTTTGTTGACCAGGACTTCTTTGACTTAACTCGGCTGTACCTCTCTGATGAACTCAACTGTATTTTTGTACTTAGCCGATTTTAGCATAACTTATTTTGGCCTATAGAAGATACTCATTTGGTTCTTCTTTACATTTTGCCAAGTATTAAACTTAACATAATTTGGCTTATGGAAGATACTCATTTAGTTCTTCCTTACATTTTTCCCAAGTAATAAACATTTGAATTATATTAATGACATCATCAAAATCTAATAAGTATTCCTAACAAGTGCTACTCTGTGTTGACTATGGGAATGTATGGTTTGTGTTAAGGCTTCACG
This sequence comes from Orobanche coerulescens, assembly GCA_033398695.1. Classification (NCBI taxonomy): domain Eukaryota; kingdom Viridiplantae; phylum Streptophyta; class Magnoliopsida; order Lamiales; family Orobanchaceae; genus Orobanche; species Orobanche coerulescens. The sequence goes on along the minus strand of CM065806.1, from coordinate 136,587,840 downwards.
ACGGTTGAGTTTTGTGTTATTGTTCGTATATCTTATATATTATGTACGTGCACTAGCAAAATTCCAGTTTGCTAACCCCCGAGTTTTTGGGGGGTGGGTGCCTGTTATGCGCTCAGGTTTTGGCAGCTCAGGAGCAGTCACGGGATTGGCTTGGAAGGAGATGGAAGACGATGATGCTAATCACACAAGAGTCAGAGTCTTTTTCTTTTATTCCATCTGGCTCGGTATTTTCCATTTGGTTGAGTATTCACCCTTGCACGGGTGTAGGTTTTCATTTATTAAATGGAGTTGTCATCCCTTTTTGTGTGAAAGTTTATTTTTGTTATTGAGACGTAAAATTCATTAGTTTCTGAATTGTTTAATGACCTTGTCGGTCTGCCTTGTATTTAGATTGACCCCGGTCGGTCAATCATTGTGTAGTCTAGTGGAGTTTAGCCTGGTAGATCCTTGTGAGAAGGTCCTACAGCGTGTAACATTTCCGGACGTATTATGGGGGTGTTACAAATAAGTACTAATTGCCTTTGAAATATGACAAAGAACTATGCGACAATAATCGACTTCGGTTGGGAAGAATCAGAGACTCTGAACCTAAATGATCCGTAAAGAAACTACCAATCACCCCATGAAGGAATTTCGAACTGAAATACACCCGAAAACCCCGCCTACAAATAATGTAATTCATCAATTCAAGATATAGAGGGCGGATCACAATAAACCCTCTCGATTTCACAAAATTCAGAAACTACACCATAATTTCATTGGGGAAATATTTTTCGGGATATATAATTCATACACATCATGATATTATGAATAATTCGAAAAGGAACAAATAGCAACCCCCCAAAATCCCGAAATTTAGGGCTTTGGACATTTACCTCGAATCAAGGATGAAGAAAGTGATTTGATGTTGTTAATCCACTTCAAACCCTTGATGATGATGTTGAAGAACCCAAAGATTGATGATCTCCCGAGAAGAAACGCATCAAAATTGCCTCTCTCCCGCAGTCTCATTAGTCAAAGGTAGGAAATGAGAAAAATACAGAAAGAGGATGTTCCACACTTAAATAATGTGCTAAGTTAACGCACGGTAACATTAACTATAGCATGCGCTAATGGGCCTAAAAATTTGAGGTTTCTGCCTCAACTCATTAGCGCGCGCTAGTGAGCAAATTAGCATGTGCTAATGCCACTGAGTAGCACGCGCTATAGCATTGCTTAGCGTGCGCTAATTATGTAATATCCAACTGTAATTTTTATCTGTCGTTATTTTACTCGGATAATTTGAATGTCGTGGATCGTTGCATTTAGTATAATGACTATAATGTTGAGATGTTATAGATTTGATTTACTTATCGTTGTTATTTCACTTCATGTTTGATGGTTCAATGTTAATTAGAGAGTTTCATTTTTGACCTGTTCTGGTGGCGTTAGCGTACGCTACACAGTTAGATTAACGTACTTTAAATCCCGGGTCTTAGCGTACGTAACCTGTTATCCATTGCGTGTGCTAGGAGGGAATCAGACATCAGTTGACTTCCGACCATGAATGGCCATGCACGTGAATGGTGTTGGGCTGTCGAGATGGTCAAAGTCAACCATAATTAGCGTACGTAATACCTTTTATTTAGCGTATGTAAATGGCATGTGAATTTGAGATAGTGGCCTCTGTAGGATTGTTACGTACGTAAAACTTTTGGGTTAACGTACGTAATAGTGTTAGCGTACGCTAATATCGTTTGATAGCGTACGCTACTGATGTACAGTCTATTTAAAGACACAACCTGTTTTTCATTTCTTCACAACCCAAACCTAATTTTCTCTCCAAATATCATCCCTCGGCATCCCTAAACCGATATCAACCTTCTCTAACTTGCTTTTGAGCCTTGTATCTTGGAGTGGAGCCCATTGATTTGAAGTTTAGAAGGTGTTCTTGAGCTTGGAGTGTGTTTCTTGTAGTGTTGAGGGTTGTTCTTCATTTCTGGAGGTATGTTATGCGATTCTCCTCTATATTTTTCGTATGTTGATGTTAGTGATGAGGTAAATTACACATAATGTTGAATTAATCAAGTAAAACATGTTTGTAATTAAGCTATTTAACACTTCTTGATGAAAATGATAATTAAGGGTTTGGAATGAAGATGTTCTTGATGTTATAATGATAGCAACCATGTTTATAAGAATCATGCTCATCTTCCTGGATGTATTAATGTTAGTAGAACGATGATAACCATTTAACTTTATCATAGTTAGGTTTAATCGGTGAAATTGTTATCACAAAAATGTTTCAACAACATATTAGGTATTTACTTACCTTGGGAAGAACTTGACAATGTTAAAAATAGGATGATGGTTTCTTGTTCAGAAATCTTAGAGTGATAACCTCATTCTTGTTCGGATTAACAAGTCTTTGAGAAATGATAAGGATATTGATGATTACAGTAATAACTTTTTATTAATCGAATGTGTTGTTAATGTAAGAATGTATTTGATTATCATGAGAGAGTAGATAGTGTTCTTAAGAAGGAGATATTAATTGTGATTGTTAATGTCATAGTAGATTGAATATTGAATTCGTTATGATTGCCCTTTTATTAGATGTTTGTTCATAGCAACGACAAGAGTATTGAAGGACAATTTAGTATAGTAATCCGATTGTGGAAGACGAACTATGTATTGGAACCCTTCAATAATCGGTAGAATATTTGTTAGGGTGGAATGAATTATTCGGGTAGGTTGCGGGCGTCTTTTCCTATGAATTGATATCAATATTGTATGAATATATTATTGAATGAATTATGTTTCATTCAAGGTTGCTCGTTCGAGTGAGTATTTTAGTTGAGGATACCGTCTGTTTGATCATTTGGAGAAGGACTATCTTTCACCTATGGAATTGAGGCAAGTTATCTTGCTTGGTTATAATGATGATTGAATTCTTGTGATGGTTATACATTTCCTGTGTATGAATCACATTGTTCTTGATGATGTTCCGATTATCATTGGATTGCATACCCAAGTTCATCACCTTTGAATCGTTGATTTCGTTGATCCTTATTATTACTTCGGTGAGTTTCTTAATCCTTAATCGGATAGGTGATTTATTGGATTCGTTGTCATGTTGTATCGTTACATATCTGGAATCATATCTGCATGCCGATTGGTTATGGTGTAGGATTTTTAGCCAGGCACATATAAAGTCATACGTGGATGTTTCCGTATTGGACTGTGCACACGAGACGTAGTTCGTGAGGCTAATTAGGTACCTTATCACACGTATATTCTGGATTCTGTATACCGGGTGGACATGTGCACGGACACATTTTTGGATCTGGCGTACTGTGATGTCCATCTTGAGCCATATTGTTTTGGTCGTTCATAGTCCATGTATGATTGGATATGTTCAACGGTTTGTGACTGATTGTTCATATGCCTTAGGGGTATGTTCAATAGTCGGGATGTTTCTTTGAGATCTAATATATGTGAATCGTATAATGTCTTGAGAATTATTATCATGTATATCTGACCCCGTGGTTTGGGCGAAATACTTGTGTTGTATTTTAGGTCGAGGCAAAGGCAAGGCACGGGAAGAGCATTGTGACAGTGAAGGGTTCGAGGGATACTAGTTCGGGGCCCCCAAGTCTTTTGTTTCTGGTTTTGTTTAAACCGTGTAATGTTACTTTAATTCCGCTTCTTTTAAACTATTGTCTAGTTGTATTAATATTTGAGGTATATTCCATATCCATATGGTTTATACTTGTATTTCGGATCCTGTGTATCATAAGTCCATTGGCCAAATCATTAATAAACTCCTAATCGGAGTAGTGACTATTTAATGTGGTTTGGTATCACAAGATAATACTTATTTAATCTGTATTTTGGTATCGCCTGGTGGGTCCCAGTGTGGGGTCTACGGCACTGTAATAGCCGCATTTTTGGGGTGTTACGTAAGATGGTATCAAAGAGTCGTTTTCTCTTCAAGAGTCATTGTGAAATGAACTAATATCAAGAGACCTTCGTGTCACGTGTGACCTGTGCAAGCACCTGACCCTACGAGCCAAATATGATATGTACTTTATGTAATATCCGACTGTAACTTTTCATTTTTACCTGTCATTGTATTATTCGGATAATTTGATTATCATGAATCGTTGCATTTAGTATTATGTCGTAGTATTATAGATTTAAATATCATATTGTTGTTATTTCATTTCATATGTGATGATTCGATGTTATTAGAGTGCTGCATTTTCAAATTTTTGTTAATATAGCGTACGCTACACAGTACTATTAACGTACGCAAATCATGTGACTTAGCGTGCGTAAGGTTTCCTCTGTTGCGTACGCTAAGAGGGAATCTGGCAGCAGTTGACTTCAGCACGTGAACCCTTTTAACCGTTAGCATGCATGAGATCTAAGTCTGAGCTGTCGTGTCGGTGAGAATCTACTTTTATTAGCGTGCGTAACCCATTTATCATTAGCGTGCGCTAACGGCCTGCGATAATTCAATACAGTAGCCACTGTAAGCCGTTTACGTACGTAAGTTCATTAGCGTACGCTAATATGTCCCGATAGCGTGCGCTAAGTCTGCACAGTCTATTTATAGGACCATTCTGTTTTTCATTTCTTCACAACCCAAACCGAACTTCTCTCTTCACGTATCATACCTCAGCACTACCAAAACGATATAAACCTTCACCAACTTGTTTCTAAGCCTTGAATCTCGGAGTGGAGCTCATTTTCTTGGAGATTTGGAGTTGTTTTTAAGCTTGGAATATATTCTCTCATAGCATTGAAGTTGTTCTTCATTTCTGGAGGTTGGTGTGTTTTCTTCTCTGCATTATTTCCTTATGTTGATTATTAATGACGAATTATACTTCACCTAGAGTTAGATTAAGCAAGTAAAACATGGTTATAATTAAACTCTTTAAGCACTTTTGATGAATACGTTAAATAAGGGTTTGAGATGGAGGTGTTCTTGATGATATAGTGATTTTAATCATGTTTGTAATTGTCATTACTCACCTTCTGGACGAATTTAGCTCAGTAGGACATTGTTGGATCGGTTAGCTTCTTCATAACTGGATTTAATCAAGAACTGGATATCATAAAGTGTTTAAACACCATTTTAGGTATTTATTTGCCTTGAGAAGAACTTGATAATGTTAGAGATAAGATTAGATGATCTAGTTCAGAAATCTTAGAAGCTTTAACAAATCATATTTGTTCAGTTGCACAAGTCTTTGAAGATTGATAAGGATCTTAATAATTACAACAATAACTTTTCATGAATCTAATGTGTTGAGAACTTAAAATGTTTGATCATCATACTAGATAAATGGTGAATTCACCATCATGTTAATGAATCCTCCATCCTTGTAAACAAAGACTTTGATAACCCTCATGAGTATGGTGTAATCTCAGAACTTATGAACTTGTTGTTAGCTTAAAGTCAATTTAGATGAGAGGAGAACAATCATAATGTGCAGATTTTACCTTTCAACCTTTTAATATTTTGGAAAGTTTAATCATCATAAGATGATCTTAACATCATAATTGGTTATTCAACATACCCTTGATAGAACTCTTGCTTATGATGAACCATGCGAACATTCGGTAAATATTGTAAACCGATTCTTATGGTTGTAATGATGTTAGAAGGACTCCTGGCATAAGGCTTCAATAATTGGTAGTAACAAACTATTCTAAAGGATTGTAGGTTGACGTCTTACTAATCCTATATTGATAATTATACGAATATATTTTGAGTAAAATGTATTTCGTTTAAGGTTGTTTGTTCGAGTAAAACTTGTCGAGGACCGTTCGTTCGTTCCGATAAGAAGAGGACTATTCTCGTCTCCGTATTAAGGCAAGTTATCTTGCTTGGTTATAATGGTGATTAGATTCTTGTGATGATTATATATTTCATGTGTATGAAATGTCCATGTGACGTTTGTCGTGATTTGATATTGTCCTTGGCACTATGAGACTACATTCCCAAGTACGCCGTTTTGAATCGTTGATCTCGTTGGTCCTTATTTTCACTTTGGTGAGTTTTTCTTGATCCTTAATTGGATGTGTATTTCATTGAACTTCGTTGTCATGTTGTGTCGTGACATTTCCGGAATCATATCTGCGTGCCGATTGGATATTGTGTAGGATTTTTAGCCGGGCACTTGTATAGTCATACGTGGATGTTTTCGTATTGGACTGTGCACACGAGACGTAGTTCGTGAGGCTAATTAGGTACATTGTCACACGTATATTCTGGATTCCGTATACGGGGTGGACATGTACACGGACACATTTCCGGATCGGGCGTACTGTGATGTCCATCTTGAGCTATATTGTTAATCGTTCATAGTCCATGTATGATTGGATGTGTTCGATATTTTGTGCATGATTGTTTCATACGCTCGAGGGGTATGATTAATAGTCGGAATGATTTTCTTGAGATCTATATATGTGAATTGTATAATGTCGGAAGAATTGGTTATCATGTATATCTGACCCTGTGTTGGGAGAAATACTTGTATTGTATTTTAGGTCGAGGCAAAGGCAAGGCACGGGAAGAGCATGTCGACGGCGAAGGGTTCGGAGGATACTAGTTCGGGGCCCCCTCATCTTTGTTGTCCGGTTATGTTAAACCGTGTTATGTTATTTCCCGTTTCATTTAAATTGTTATTTGGTTGTATTTGACATTTGAAGTATTTTCCATCCCCATATGGTCTATACTTGTTTTTCGGATCCTGTGTGTTGTTAAGCCGTTGGCCATATTTTAATAAACTCCTAATCGGAGAAATGACTATTCGTTGTGATTCGGTATCACAAATAATATTTATTTAACCTGTTTTGGATATCGCCTGGTGGGTCCCAGTGCGGGATTCACGGCACTGTAATAGCCGCCTCTTGGGGTGTTACAGAAGATGGTATCAGAGAGTCGTTTTTTTATTAGTCATTGAGAAATGAACTAGTATCAAGAGACCTTCGTGTCAGGTGTGACCTGTGCAAGCGCCTGACCCTACGAGCCAAATACGGTATGTACTTTATGAGCCATTGTTTAATTACTGGCATGATATTGATATCAGTATGGGTCTCCCTGTTGATCATGTTATTTCAAGGAATTGTGACAGGATTTATCTGATTGATAATCCGAGGTAATTGCTGAATTGATTATACAATTGAAATTGTTCGACTTGACACCGATATGATATTCGGTGCGACATTTGTGGTATCGATAACCGTTTTCCTTTAATATGTGATTCCTTGTTGCTATTAACTTAGCATGAATTTTAGTATCTTGAACTGTACTTATGGTTATCATTATGATTGATTCTTTCAGTATGGAAAGAAACCTGAGAGGTCGTGGCAGAGGGGGACGAGGCCGCGGAAGGGGCCGAATCCCAATACCTCGAGCCAACAGACGCGCGAATGCGGATCAGAGTTCCGCAGACAGTGGTTCACCCTCTAGGGAACAATCGCACCACAATGGGCGCGGGGATGCACGTGTCGATCCTTACGTCGTAATGCAGGGCATGATGACACAGATGCCCCAGATGGGTCAACTAATGGAAGCTATGCAGAGGGCCGCTACTGGCCAGCAGCAGGGGGCTCATCCTCCTCCTGTGATTGGCGGACCCGTGAGTCGGATTATCAGCGACATCTTTCGCCAGCGACCACCAACTTTTGAAGGCTCCTCTGAGCCTGCTGACATTGTGCATTGGATTGAGCATTTTGAGAAACTTTTCCATATGGTGGACTGCCCGGAAGAGAATCGCATCTCGGTAGCCGCGTATTATCTTAGAAAAGGCGCTCATACCTGGTGGCTTTCAGTAAGGCCAGTTGATGGTGTTTACACTTGGGAGGAATTTAAAGACCTCATGCTAGACCGTTACTATCCAGGGCCACTCCGTGAGGCCAAACTGTCGGAAATTTTGAACCCCGACCCATCTGAAGACGATGATGTATTATCTGTTGCTGAGAAATTCCAGGCACTCCTTCCTTTTGCCACAACAATTATCCGAACAGAGGCCGATAAGATCAAATACTTTCTCAAGAGGCTTAAACCCCGAATGAGAATGCAGCTGTTGAATCACCGCTGTACTACCTTACCAGAGTTCATCGAGAAGGCTCTGGAGTACGAACTCACCGCGAAGGAGATTTCCAAGAAACAACCCCAGTCCAACAATAAAAGATCCAGAACCGTAACTGCATCGAGAGTAACCGGGACATTCAGAAGCCCTACCATTGCCAAACCCTTCGATCGACCACCCATGGCGTCGAAGCCACCGGATCGCACTCTAGAGCGGTCCCCTCCTCTCGTTGTATGCTATAATCATGAGACCAGGGGCATTTCAGCTCCAAATGCCCGAAGCCTGCCGTCACATGCCATACTTGTGGCAAAAATGGTCACCGTGCTCGCTTTTGCAGGGGTGGACCCGGACCTGAACCAGTAGCGTCTCATGCCCCAGTTCAATCCTCTGTCCAGAACCGGATGCCTCCATCCGCTTCCTATCATACCACCGGGGCGAATAGGGGAATGGGCCGTGGGAATCAAGGTGGTACACCTGGTGCCGGAACTGTGAAACCCAGGATATACGAGATGAAGAAAGCTGACGATCCCGAGGCCAGCATGATTTCAGGTGTACTCGAGATCCACTCCCAGCCTGTATGTGTTCTTTTTTATACCGGTGCTTCACACTCCTTTATATATTCTTCTTGTTTAAGTCGTTTGCCTCTAGACCATGTTATCGATTGTGAGCCCTACGTGATTGGCCTACCTGATGGTAGAAGAATTATTGGGAATCGTGAAGTCCAGGACTGTCCGATTCGTTTGAACGACCGTGAGTGGTTGTCAAATCTAATTGTAGTCGATCTACCTAAGGATGATATAATCTTGGGTATCGATTGGATGGATCGTCACGATGCAATACTCAATATCCGCAAGCGGATGGTTACCGTCACTTCTGATGATGGATTCGAGTGTATTTTTCGAGGTGATAATCCTAGTCGTTCTGGGAGAGTCATCAGTGCTATGAAAGCAGTGAAACTGCTTAATCAAGGGTGTATTGGTTATTGGTGCTACATGACCAAAACAGCAGATCGACCAGTTGAATTGGCCGACATTACGGTAGTCCGAGATTACCCCGATGTATTTCCAGACGAGTTGCCAGGCTTACCTCCTCATCGTGACGTGGAGTTTATTATTGAGTTAGAACCAGGTACGTATCCGCTCTCAAAAGCACCGTACCGTATGGCTCCAACTGAGATGCAAGAATTGAAGAACCAGCTTGAGGAGTTGACTGACAAAGGCTATATTCGACCTAGTGCGTCCCCTTGGGGAGCACCAGTGTTATTTGTGCGGAAGAAAGATGGATCTCTACGATTGTGTATTGACTACCGTGAGCTGAACAGGGTAACCATCAAGAACAAGTATCCCTTGCCTCGTATTGATGATTTATTGGACCAACTTCAGGGAGCTGCCGTGTTTTCTAAGATCGACTTGAGATCTGGTTATCATCAGTTGAGGATTCGAGAGTCTGACATTTCGAAGACAGCATTCCGTACTCGTTATGGGCATTATGAGTTCGTGGTGATGCCATTTGGACTGACTAATGCACCGGAAGTATTCATGGAGTTGATGAATCGAGTTTTTATTAACTTTCTGGATCGCTTTGTAGTCGTTTTCATTGATGACATTCTGATTTACTCTCGCGACCACGAGGAGCACGAGAGTCACCTCCACCAAGTTCTCGATACATTGAGGCGGGAACAACTTTATGGGAAATTTTCTAAGTGTGAATTCTGGATGCCTGAGGTTGTCTTTCTCGGGCATGTGATATCAGCCGAAGGGGTGAGAGTGGACCCACAAAAGACGGAAGCCATTCGAGATTGGCTACCACCGAAGAACGTGAAGGAAGTTCGTAGTTTCCTCGGCCTAGTAGGTTACTACCGACGATTCGTGGAGGGATTCTCTAAAATTTCGCAACCGATGACTAACTTACTGCGGAAGGACAAGAAGTATTTGTGGTCAGAAGCATGTCAGCAAAGTTTTGAAGAGCTCAAGAGTCGATTGATTTCGGCACCTGTTTTGGTCTTACCGAAGGGAACGGAAGGATTTGTGGTGTATAGTGACGCGTCGAGACAGGGTCTGGGATGTGTAATAATGCAGGAAGGGAAAGTAATCGCCTATGCATCGAGACAATTGCGACCCTATGAAGTTAACTATCCGACCCACGACTTGGAGTTAGCAGCCGTGGTGTTTGCTTTGAAAATCTGGCGCCACTATCTTTATGGAGTTACCTGCCAGATCTTTACGGACCACAAGAGCCTAAAGTACATTTTTACTCAGAAGGAGTTGAACATGAGGCATAGAAGGTGGCTAGAATTAATCAAGGACTATGATATCGAGATCCTTTATCATCCGGGTAAAGCAAATGTGGTTGCCGACGCATTGAGACGTAAGACAGTGCAGGAGCAGATGCTGAGCCGTTTAACAGCACAGAGGGAATTGCAGTTGGACCTTATGAGGCCAGAAATTGAAGTTTGGTTACAGCGTGTTCAGGGACAACTTTGCACCCTTGAGATTTCTTCGTCTCTTGATGATATGATCAAATCGAAGCAAATTACGGACCCATTATTATCTCGAATTCGGGATGAAGTAACCCAGGGGAAAGCCCCTGGATTCGTGATCCACGATGATGGATTGATACGTTTTAGAAATCGAGTTTATGTACCCGCTGACGAAGAGTTGAGGAACTCTATCATGAGAGAAGCCCATGCTACCCCGTACTCTATTCACCCGGGCTCTAGCAAGATGTATAAGGATTTGAAACAGAATTATTGGTGGGGGAATATGAAGCGTGAGGTTGCCGAATTCGTTTCGAGGTGTTTGACCTGTCAGCAAGTTAAGATTGAGCACCAGCGACCCGCAGGAATGCTGAAACCGCTCCCGATTCCTGAATGGAAATGGGAGGACATATTTATGGATTTTATCACTAGCTTGCCGACGAGTCGTCGAGAAATGAATACGATTTGGGTAATTGTGGACCGTATGACCAAATCAACCCACTTCTTGGAAATTAAGGACACATGGGGCCCCGAGAGATTGGCCCAGCTGTTTATTAAGGAAATTGTGAGACTACACGGTACCCCCAAGAGCATTGTATCAGACCGTGACGGGCGATTTGTGTCACACTTCTGGAAGGCAGTTCATCGTGCGATGGGCACGCAGTTGAATTTCAGTACGGCTTTCCATCCACAGACTGATGGTCAGTCGGAGAGAACCATACAGACTCTAGAAGATATGTTGAGAGCATGTGCTCTTGATTGGAAGAACGATTGGGAAGCCCAGCTGCCTTTGGTGGAATTCACTTATAATAATAGTTGGCACGCTTCGATTCAGATGGCACCGTATGAGGCATTATATGGCCGTCGCTGTAGGTCCCCTTTGTGTTGGGACGAACTGTCAGAATCTCTGGGTACGGAACCCGATATGTTGTTAGCCGCCCGTGAGAAGATCACTTTGATTAAGAGTCGGTTGTTAACGGCTCAAAGTCGACAGAAGTCTTATGCTGACCATCGTCGACGACCGCTTGAGTTCGAGGTTGGTGACCATGTGTTAATGAAGGTGTCTCCTACTCGAGGTGTTTTTCGTTTCGGGAAGAGGGGCAAGCTGAGCCCAAGGTACATTGGGCCGTTTGAGGTTCTGGAGCGTGTAGGTGATCTGGCCTATCGACTAGCCTTGCCACCGACCTTGAGTAAGATTCACAACGTGTTTCATGTCTCCCAGCTGAGGAAATATGTTGCTAATCCGAGCCACGTACTTCAATTTGAAGATATTGATTTAGCAGAGGGTCATTCGTACGAGGAGCGCCCTGTACGGATACTCGAGAGGAGGATCAAGCAATTGCGGAACAAGACGATTCCCCTACTGAAAGTTCAGTGGTCACGACACGGAGTCGAGGAGGCTACGTGGGAGACCGAGGATAGTATGCGAGCGAGATACCCCGAGTTATTTACCCCTTAGTTTCGAGGACGAAACTCTTTTTAAGGGGGGGAGTATGTAATATCCGACTGTAACTTTTCATTTTTACCTGTTATTGTATTATTCGGATAATCTGATTATCATGAATCGTTGCATTTAGTATTATGTCGTAGTATTATAGATTTAAATATCATATTGTTGTTATTTCATTTCATATGTGATGATTCGATGTTATTAGAGTGTTGCATTTTCGAATTTTTGTTAATATAGCGTACGCTACACAGTACTATTAACATACGTTAATCATGTGACTTAGCGTGCGTAAGGTTTCCTCTGTTGCGTACGCTAAGAGGGAATCTGGCAGCAGTTGACTTCAGCACGTGAACCCTTTTAACCGTTAGCATGCATGAGATCTAAGTCTGAGCTGTCGTGTCGGTGAGAATCTACTTTTATTAGCGTGCGTAACCCATTTATCATTAGCGTGCGCTAACGGCCTGCGATAATTCAAGACAGTAGCCACTGTAAGCCGTTTACGTACGTAATATCGACCGGATAGCGTACGTAAGTTCATTAGCGTACGCTAATCTGTCCCGATAGCATGCGCTAAGTCTGCACAGTCTATTTCTAGGACCAGCCTGTTTTTCATTTCTTCACAACCCAAACCGAACTTCTCTCTTCACATATCATACCTCTGCACTACCAAAACGATATAAACCTTCACAAACTTGTTTCTAAGCCTTGAATCTCGGAGTGGAGCTCATTTTCTTGGAGATTTGGAGTTGTTTTTAAGCTTGGAATATATTCTCTCATAGCATTGAAGTTGTTCTTCATTTCTGGAGGTTGGTGTGTTTTCTTCTCTGCATTATTTCCTTATGTTGATTATTAATGACGAATTATACTTCACCTAGAGTTAGATTAAGCAAGTAAAACATGGTTATAATTAAAGTCTTTAAGCACTTTTGATGAATATGTTAAATAAGGGTTTGAGATGGAGGTGTTCTTGATGATATAGTGATTTTAATCATGTTTGTAATTGTCATTACTCACCTTCTGGACGAATTTAGCTCAGTAGGACATTGTTGGATCGGTTAGCTTCTTCATAACTGGATTTAATCAAGAACTTGATATCATAAAGTGTTTAAACACCATTTTAGGTATTTATTTGCCTTGAGAAGAACTTGATAATGTTAGAGATAAGATTAGATGATCTAGTTCAGAAATCTTAGAAGCTTTAACAAATCATATTTGTTCAGTTGCACAAGTCTTTGAAGATTGATAAGGATCTTGATAATTACAACAATAACTTTTCATGAATCTAATGTGTTGAGAAATTAGAATGTTTGATCATCATACTAGATAAATGGTGAATTCACCATCATGTTAATGAATCCTCCAGCCTTGTAAACAAAGACTTTGATAACCCTCATGAGTATGGTGTAATCTCAGAACTTATGAACTTGTTGTTAGCTTAAAGTCAATTTAGATGAGAGGAGAGCAATCATAATGTGCAGATTTTACCTTTCAACTTTTTAATGTTTTGGAAAGTTTAATCATCATAAGATGATCTTAACATCATAATTGGTTATTCAACATACCCTTGATAGAACTCTTGCTTATGATGAACCATGCGAACATTCGGTAAATATTGTAAACCGATTCTTATGGTTGTAATGATGTTAGAAGGACTCCTGGCATAAGGCTTCAATAATTGGTAGTAACAAACTATTCTAAAGGATTGTAGGTTGACGTCTTACTAATCCTATTTTGATAATTATACGAATATGTTTTGAGTAAAATGTATTTCGTTTAAGGTTGTTTGTTCGAGTAAAACTTGTCGAGGACCGTTCGTTCGTTCCGATAAGAAGAGGACTATTCTCGTCTCCGTATTAAGGCAAGTTATCTTGCTTGGTTATAATGGTGATTAGATTCTTGTGATGATTATATATTTCATGTGTATGAATTGTCCATGTGACGTTTGTCGTGATTTGATATTGTCCTTGGCATTATGAGACTACATTCCCAAGTACGCCATTTTGAATCGTTGATCTCGTTGGTCCTTATCTTCACTTTGGTGAGTTTTTTCTTGATCCTTAATTAGATGTGTATTTCATTGAACTTCGTTGTCATGTTGTGTCGTGACATTTCCGAAATCATATCTGCGTGTCGATTGGATATTGTGTAGGATTTTTAGCCGGGCACTTGTATAGTCATACGTGGATGTTTCCGTATTGGACTGTGCACACGAGACGTAGTTCGTGAGGCTAATTAGGTACATTGTCACACGTATATTCTGGATTCCGTATACGGGGTGGACATGTACACGGACACATTTTCGGATCGGGCGTACTGTGATGTCCATCTTGAGCTATATTGTTAATCGTTCATAGTCCATGTATGATTGGATGTGTTCGATATTTTGTGACTGATTGTTTCATACGCCCGAGGGGTATGATTAATAGTCGGAATGATTTTCTTGAGATCTATATATGTGAATTGTATAATGTCGGAAGAATTGGTTATCATGTATATCTGACCCTGTGTTGGGCGAAATACTTGTATTGTATTTTAGGTCGAGGCAAAGGCAAGGCACGGGAAGAGCATGTCGACGGCGAAGGGTTCGGAGGATACTAGTTCGGGGGGCCCTCATCTTTGTTGTCCGGTTATGTTAAACCGTGTTATGTTATTTCCCGTTTCATTTAAATTGTTATTTGGTTGTATTTGACATTTGAAGTATTTTCCATCCCCATATGGTCTATACTTGTTTTTCGGATCCTGTGTGTTGTTAAGCCGTTGGCCATATTTTAATAAACTCCTAATCGGAGAAATGACTATTCGTTGTGATTCGGTATCACAAATAATATTTATTTAACCTGTTTTGGATATCGCCTGGTGGGTCCCAGTGTGGGATTCATGGCACTGTAATAGCCGCCTCTTGGGGTGTTACACTTTATGAGCCATGATTTAATTACTGGCATGATGTTGATATCAGAATGGATTTCTTTGTTGATCTTGTTATTACGAGGATCTGTGACAGGATTTATCTGATTGATAATTCGAGGTAAATTATGGATTGATTATATGATTGAAATTGTTCGACTCGACGTCGATATGATATTCTGTGTGACACTCGTACTGTCGATAATTTATTGTGAAGTGTATTCATAAATATGTAATTCCTTATTGCTATTAACTTAGCATGAATTTTGATTGGTATCATGAACTATACTTATTGTTATCATTATGGTTTGATTCTTTCAGTATGGAAAGAAATCTGAGAGGCCGTGGCAGAGGGGGACGAGGCCGCGGAAGGGGCCGAATCCTGATTCCACGAGCCAACAGGTGTGCGAATGTGGAGCATAGTTCCACATGCAGTGATTCGCCTTCTAGGGACCAATCGCACCACACCGGATGCGAGGATGCGCGTGTCAATCCTTACGTTGTGATGCAGGGCATGATGGCCCAGATGACCCAGATGGGTCAATTAATGGAAGCTATGCAGAGAGCTACTACTGGCCAGCAATAGGGGCCTCATCCTCCACCTCCTGTGCTTGGCGGTCCCGTGAGTCAGATCATAAGCGACATCTCTCGCCAGCGACCCCCGAACTTTGAAGGCTCCTCTGAGCCTGCTGACATTGTGCATTGGATTGAACACTTTTAGAAATTATTCGAGGTGGTGGACTGCCCCGAACAGAATTGCGTCTCCGTAGCAGCTTACTATCTTAGCAAGGGCGCTCACACCTGGTGGCTTTCAGTGAGGCCAGCTGATGGTGTATTTACTTGGTAGGAATTTAAAAACCTCATGCTAGACCGTTACTATCAAGGGCCACTCCGTGAGTCCAAGCTGTCAGAATTGCTGAACCAGGACCCGTCTGAAGACGATGATGTACTATCTCTTGCCGAGAAATTTCAAGCACTTCTTCCTTTCGTCTCGTCGATCGTCCGAACGGAGGCTGACAAGATCAAATATTTTCTCAGAGGCTTAAACCCCGAATGAGGATGCAACCATTGAATCAACACTATACGGCCCTACCAGAGTTCATTGAGAAAGCTCTGGAATATGAACTCACCGCGAAGGAGATTTCCAAGAAGCAACCACATTTTAACAACAAAAGATCCAGGAACCAGAACCAGACTGAGAGTAACCGGGGGACATTCAGGAAGCCCCAATCATTTACAAACCCTTCTGATCGACCACCCATGGCATCGAAGCCATCCGGATCGCACTCTCGACCAGTCAACTCATCTGTTGTGTGCTATAATTGTGGGGACTAGGGGTACGTCAGCTCTAAATGCCCAAAGCCGTCCGTCACATGCCATACTTGTGGGAAGAACGGGCATCGTGCTCGTTATTGCAGGAATGGACCAGGACGTGATCCAGTATCATCTCATGCTCCAGTTCAGTCTTCTGTCCAGGACCGTGTACCTCCGTCCGCTTCCTATCAGACGACAGGGGCAAACAGGGGAATGGGCCGTGGGAATCAAAGTGGTACACCTGGTGCCGGAGCTGTGAAACCCAGGATTTACGAGATGAAGAAGGCTGCCGATCCCGAGGCCAGCATGATTGCAGGTATACTCGAGATCCACTCTCAGCCTATATGTGTCCTTTTTGATACGGGCGCTTCACACTCCTTTATGTCTGCTTCTTGTTTAAGTTTTTTGCCTCTAGACCATGTTATCAATTGTGAGCCTTATGTGATTGGTCTACCCGATGGTAGAAGAATTATTAGAAATCGTGAAGTCCAGGACTGTCCGATTCGTATGAATGACCATGAGTGGTTGTCAAATTTAATTGTGGTCAATTTGCCTAAGGATGATATTGTAATACCCGATTGTAAATCCATTCATTATAATTCAGTAAATTGCCACTCGGTAAATGTTTCACTCATTGATAGTCATTCATCATTCATGTTCGTTCATTGTGTTCACCTTTTGGCGTATTTGGAACCTTAGATCAGTTATTATTCGCCTTTCATCATTGTTTGAGATTCGAGTCGAGAATATTATCATTATCGTCGTTGTTGGTAGCCTATGTATATTGAGTAGCGCACGCTACATGCTATTCTTAGCGCGCGCTAATTGTGTGCTGGTAGCGCATGCTGTCGGGCTTCATTAGTGCACGCTACTAGTGTATTTGTGGCAAGCAGTCCATTAGGCACTGGACTGGATTGGATGATTTGTAGCATACGCTATGATTGGAAAATAATGTACGCTAGTTGTGAGTTGTAGCGCACGCTATCGCTTCATCAATGCACGCTAACATTTTGGAGACAGACAGTCCAGTAAGAACTGGACTGAGGCAAGAAATTCTTAGCGCACACTAGGAGTGGGTGTAGCGTACGTAAGAGTTATTTTTGTAGGGCACGCTAAGCATTAGTATAGCGCGCGCTAAGGCTCGATCAGACTTTGGGACAGTAGGTTCTGGACTCCAGTTGTTGGGTATCAAACATCAGTTAGCGCATGCTAATTTTAGGTAGCGCACGCTAAAGAGAAGATGTTAGCGCACGCTACCAACTTCGTAGTGCACGCTAACAAAGTAGTCAGAACTCACTGGACTGGCCGGTGAACCCTATAGCGCACGCTAATATCAGGAGCTAGCGCGAGCTAAGCTGGTTCAGGTATAAATAGGACTGTTGAGTCCAGTTTCGGCATTTTCCATCTCTCCTCCTTTCCTTGGGTGATTTTGGATGATTTGAGAAGATCTTTTCGAGCTGAAATCATCTAGCATCATCTTCAAGCCTCTAGTGCGGATTAATCATTATTTAATCCTCTCCAACACACCAAATCAAGGTAAACATTTCTAGAATCTAGAATTTTGGAATTTAAGTGTTTCCATTCCGATCTCTTCGAGTTATCCTACTATTATGTTGGAATATGTTAGATATAGATTATCTACCATGGATGCATGTATTCCTATGGATTTATTGGTGTGTTTTTCAGATTTGTTGAATATTTGGAGAATTATTCAAGAACACCCTGAGGGTTGACTTTGGGATTTTTGGGGTTTCGACTAGATATTGTAATAACCTCGAATGGAGTATTTCTATTGGATTATTTGATGGTATTAATGATGTTTTGCTGGTGTTGAACTACTCATTTGAAGGTTGGTTTCGATATATTTGGGGTTGGTTGTAATCAATGGAAGAATGTTTGCAACGTATTCGTTGGAATGCCCCAATGAGTTTGGTTATTGTTGTATCAACTTTTGAGTTGGTTATAATCATACTTGATACGTATATTGAGCGTTTGTTGGTAATTATTTTATTCAAGGTTGTTCGAGCGACCGATAATTCCATTAAGGACGTTTGTTCGAGGGAGGACATTTCATCACCGGTATTGAGGCAAGTTAATTCTTGCTCGGTTAAAAGAATATTCATTCCTTTCGTTGTTGTTCATTCATATTCATAATTCATTCATAGTATATTAATCATGTTGAGATTCCTAATTATCAAACTAATCATTCATTTCATGAGGAACGACGGTCCAATCATTTTAGTGAGCTATCATTCATTTTATTATTATTTCATCTCGATGAGTCATTCTTGACCCTTGTCGATTTGCTATTCATTGATATTCCTCATGGTCACTTTTGTTCTTGTGACCTTCTAGGTTCATATTGCGTGGCCGGGTGATTATGTGTGGAATTTTTAGTCGGGCACACGATAGTCATGTGATGCGGGTTCACCGACACAATGGACTGTGCACACGGTAACGTGCCTCCGTGAGACTAATTAGGTACAAGTACGGGTGTGTCCGGACACTCGTCTTGTGCACTTGCACGTCCCATTATGGGAGTACTATGATGCCCCTCTTCAACTTGATTTCATAACTAATATATATAATGATTGTGCTTGTTCAACTTTTGAGGATTGTTATTCTGTGTAACTGACCCCGTTGGGGATATTGTTTTTAGGTCATAGCAAGGCAAAAGCATGGGAAGAGAACGTTGACAGCGAGGAGTCCCAGTGATACTAGTAGTGGGCCCCAGTCTCTTCATTTGTTCATGTTTCTCTGTCATGTATTTTCCGCTGCAGTTCTGTTTGGATTTTTATTTCATTCAGTGTTGTATATTTTATCTTCATGTAAAATATACATGTATTCTATATTCCTGGGTGTGTTGTACTTGAAACTCCTCATCGGCATAATTGATGACATAATGTGATTCGGTACTACATTGTATTGTGTAATTCATTATTTTTTATCCGCCTGGTGGGTCTCAGTCGGGGGTCCACGGCACTGTAATGTCTGCTAGTTTGGGGTGTTACAGAGTTGGTATCGGAGCGTGGTTTTGAATACTACCTCCCGAGTCATGTCTCATTTCAAATCATCGTTCACCAGACTAGTATCACTATACTTTCGTGTCACGTGTGACCTGTGCAAGCGCCAAGCCCCTCAGACCGAAAGAACTGTAAGATTTCTGACGCCATGGTATAATTTCTGGCAATAAGAATCACTCATTCATTAGTCAACAATCCTCAATCATCATTTTCATTTTTGATCTTGTCGATCATGTTAACTCATTAATCACTCAGTTCATTTCATTGCTCAGTTGTCAAATCTTGTGGATCATATCATTAATCTTGTTTAGTTGTTCAAGATAATCATTTCAAAAATTTCATTAGATAATCATGTCACATCAGTTGATTCTTCATGTAATCATTATGTTAGAGCGCGTATGCTCATTATTATCATTTCATAACGTAATCACAATGCGATATTCGTGCAAGATCTATAATTATCATGTGACTTCCCTACCTTCACTATGGATCGAGCTGGCAGAGGACACAGGGGAAGAGGCCGCGGTGCGGGACGAAACCCAGGATCTCGGATGAATACTCGTGCGAACGCGAGGAATAATGTTAATTCAACTAGCAGCGACACTGCCACTGATTCACCTGGAAATAATCATGCACCGTCAGGAAGCCGTACCCGAGATACAGCTAAATCAGAAGGTGTTCGGGTGGACCCACTCGCTTTTATGCAGGGCATGATGGCCCAAGTGACTCAGATGGCACATCTGATGGAGACGATATGGAACTCAGCCACTCAGGCTCAGCAGGCCCCTCCGCCGCCACCTCAGGGTCAAGAGAGGAGTGTGAGTAGTATAATTGGCGGCATCTCTCGCCAGAGGACACCCACTTTTGAGGCCTCATCTGAGCCAGCGGATATTATTCACTAGATTGAACATTTTGAGAAGTTGTTTGCTATGGTAGAGTGTCCCGAAGGGCACAAAGTTTCAGTCGCGGCTTACTATCTGGGTAAGAGCGCTCGCTCTTGGTGGCTATCTCTGAAGCCCACCGATGGATCTTGTACTTGGGACCAGTTCAAGACCCTCATGATGGAAAGGTATTATCCGGACCCACTCAGAGAGGCCAAGTTGTCGGAGTTACTCAGTCCCGACCCCTCAACGGAAGAAGATGTTCTCGCTATTGCCGAGAAATTTCAGGAGCTACTTCCATTTGCCTCATCCATTATCCACTCTGAGGCAGATAAGATCAAGTATTTCAATAAGAGGTTGAAACCTCGTATGCGGCTACAATTTCTTAATCATCATTGCACCACCCTGGCCGAATTCATCGAGAAAGCTCTTGCTTATGAGCTTACTGCGAAGGAAATTGCTAAGCAACAAACTTCATCTTCTGGCAAGAAATCAAAGAAGCGTAATCAGTCCGAAGGCAGTTAGGCAACTTTCAAGAAGACTCGTGCGGGCTCTACTTTTTCTGAGTGACCTCCTATGGTGCCGAAACTTGTGGAATCTCAGTCCCGAGCGGCCAGTTCGACCATCACCTGTTTCAACTGTGGAGAACATGGTCATTTCAGCACTAAGTGCCCGAGGCAGACTATCACGTGCAATAACTGTGGGATTGCTGGGCATAAGGCCAGTTTCTGCCGAAGAAACTCCAAGCCTACACCGGCGACATCTTAGGACCCGAAACAGTTAGCGGTTCAGAATCAGGCCACTCAGTCCGCATCGTTCAAGACGATGGGAGCAAATAAAGGCGGAACCCACAGCTATCAGGGACTAGCAAGCCCCGAATTTATGAGATTAAGAGAGCCGACGATCCGGAGGCCCGAATGGTCTCAGGTACACTCGAAATTTTATCTCAACCTGTGTGTACCCTTTCTAATACTCGTGCATCGCATTCATTCATTTCCGAGTCATGCTTGAGTAGACTTCATATGGATAGTGCTACTAGTTGTGAACCTTATATCATTGGACTACCTGACGGTAGAAGAATTACTGGAGATCGTGAGATTAAGAATTGTCCGATTCAGCTTCATGGCTGTGATAGGTTAGCAGACCTGATCGTGGTTAATTTACCTAGAGACGACGTTATTTTGGGTATTTATTGGATGGATCTTCATGATGCCATCCTTAGTGTCCGTAATTATTTCAGACGATGGAGTCGAGTATGTATTTCAGGGGAGCAATCCCAGCTGTTCCAGAAGATTTATCAATATGATGAAAGCAGTGAAATTACTCAATCAGGGGTGTGTTGGTTATTGGTGCTATATGACCAAGACCGAGAAATCATCAGTGATGTTGGCGGATATTCCTATAGTGAGAGAATATGCCGATGTATTTCCAGACGAGATACCTGATTTACCTCCGTAGAGAGATTTGGAATTCACGATAGAGTTGGAGCCTGGTACATCTCCAATATCGAAAGCACCGTATCATATGGCCCCAGATGAAATGGAGGAATTGAAGAATAAACTGGAGGAATTGACTGAGAAGGGTTATATCCAACCGAGTGCATCTCCGTGGGGAGCACCCGTGTTATTTGTTAAGAAGAAGGATGGTTCTTTTTGCTTGTGCATCGATTATCGAGTGCTGAACAGGGTGACGATCAAGAATAAATATCCCCTACCCCGCATCGATGATCTTTTGGATCAACTTCAGGGAGCTTTGGTATTTTCCAAGATCGATTTGAGGTCTGGGTATCATCAGTTGCGGATTCGAGAGTCAGATATTGCTAGAACGGCGTTTCGAACACGCTATGGTCACTATGAGTTTGTGGTGATGCCGTTTGGGTTAACTAACGCACCTCCTGAGTTCATGGAGTTGATGAACCGAGTTTTCATCAACTATTTAGATCAGTCCGTGGTTGTTTTCATAGACAACATTTTGATTTATTCTCATGACCGAGAGGAGCACGAATTTCACCTTCATGAGGTTCTCGACGTGTTGAGACGAGAACAACTGTATTGAAAGTTTTTGAAATGTAAATTATGGATGTCCGAGATGATGTTTCTCGGACATGTAATTTCAGCAGACGAAGTACGTGTCGACCCTCAGAAGATGGAGTTTATCCGAGATTGGCAACCTCCGAAGAATGTTAAGGAAATCCAAAGCTTTCTCGGATTAGTTGGCTATTACCGGCGATTTGTGGAAGGATTTTCTAAAATCTCTCAACCTATGATGAACCTTTTGCGGAAGGATAAGAAATACACGTTGTCTGACACGTGTCAATGGAGTTTTGAGGAGCTCAAGAGTCGTCTAATTTCAGCACCTGTTCTTTCTTTACCCCAAGGGACGGAAGGATTCGTGGTTTATAGTGACGCATCCGAACAAGGTCTCAGATGTGTATTAATGCAGAACGGTAAAGTGATTGCCTATGCTTCGCAGCAACTGAGATCTTATAAGGTCAACTATCCGACCCATGACCTAGAGCTAGCAGTCCTGGTATTTGCACTGAAGATTTGGCGTCATTATCTTTATGGCGTCACCTATCAGATTTTCACCGATCATAAAAGTTTGAAGTATATATTTACTCAGAAGGAGTTTAATATCCGACATAGACGGTGGTTAGAACTGATTAAAGATTATGATATTGAGATTCAATACCACCTGGGTAAGGCGAACGTTGTCGCTGATGCCTTGAGTCGTAAGTCCGTTCAGGAGCAAGTGCTTGCTCGTTTGACTATTCAGAAGGAACTTCAACAGGAATTCCAAAGATCCGAGATCGAGGTCTGGTTACAGCGAGTACAAGGGAAACTTTGTATGTTAGAGATTTCATCGCCACTTGAGGAGGCAATCAGAGTGAATCAGGGTTCAGACTCATTTTTGTTGCGCATTCGAGCAGGGGAAAGCCCCTGGATTTGTGGTCCACGAGGATGGACTTTTGCGATTTAAGAACTGGTTATGAGTTCCGGCGAATGATGAGTTGAAAAGCTCAATTTTGAGAGAGGCCCATGCTACCCCTTATTCTATTCATCCAGGGTCTAGCTAGATGTACAAAGACTTGAGACAGAATTACTGGTGGAGTAATATGAAGCGACAAGTCGCAGAATTTTTTTCGAGATGTTTAACCTGTCAGCAAGTCAAGGTAGAACATCAGAGACCGACGGGTATGCTGAAATCGCTCCCGATTACAGAATGGAAGTGTGAGGATATTTCAATGGACTTCATCACGAGTTTGCCGATGAGTCGTCGTGGCATGAATACAATTTAGGTAATTGTAGACTGCTTAACTAAGTCAGCTCATTTCCTTGATATTAAGGATACGTGGGGTCCCAAGAGACTTGCCCAGTTGTTCATCAAAGAGATAGTGAGACTGCACGGTACTCCTAAGAGTATCATTTCTGATCATGACGGGCGATTAGTGTCACATTTTTGGAAATCCGTTCATCGAGCCATGGGAACTAAGCTCAATTACAACACGGCTTTTAACCCTGAGTCAGACGGACAATCAGAGCGAACTATTCAGACGTTGGAGGACATGTTGAGAGCATGTGTTCTCGATTAGAAAGACGATTGGTATGCCCAACTACCGTTGATCGAGTTCACGTATAATAACAATTGGCATGCTTCGATTAAAATGGCACCTTACGAGGCCTTATACGGTCATCGTTGTCGAACTCCCTTGTATTGGGATGACTTATCAGAATCAATTAGCACAGAGCCCGATATGCTTATAGCCGCTCGTGAGAAGGTAGCGCTGATCAGGAGTCATTTGTTGACCGCTCAGAGTCGACCAAAATCATATGCTGATAATCGTCGTCGACCATTAAAGTTCTAGATAGGTGACCACATCTTGGTCAAGGTATCCCCGAGTCGAGTTATTTTCCATTTCGGGAAGAAAGGAAAGTTGAGTCCAAGATTCATTAGACCATTTGAGATTTTGGATCGAATAGGCAATATGGCTTATCGATTGGCTTTACCTCCATCCTTGAGCCGAATTCATAACGTATTTCATGTCTCTCAGTTGCGGAAGTAGGTTGCCAACCCTAATCACATACTTCAGTTCGATGAAATCGAGATCGCGGATGATCATACGTACGAAGAGCGTCCTGCACGAATTTTAGAGTGGCGAATCAAACAGTTGAGGAACAAGACGA
The DNA here is from genome assembly GCA_033398695.1 of Orobanche coerulescens. Taxonomy (NCBI): domain Eukaryota; kingdom Viridiplantae; phylum Streptophyta; class Magnoliopsida; order Lamiales; family Orobanchaceae; genus Orobanche; species Orobanche coerulescens. The sequence goes on along the minus strand of CM065806.1, from coordinate 136,563,521 downwards.
TTCCTTTGGTTATGGTTCAGTGGTCTAGATATGGAGTCGAAGAGGCTACTTGGGAAACCGAGGATAGAATGCAGGAGAGTTATCCCGATTTGTTTGACCCTTATTTTCGAGGACAAAACTCTTTTTAAGGGGGGGAGTATGTAATACCCGATTGTAAATTCATTCATTATCATTCAATAAATTGTCACTCAGTAAAATTTTCACTCATTGATAGTCATTCATCGTTCATGTTCGTTCATTATGTTCACCGTTTGGCATATTTAGAACCTTGGATCAGTTATCATGCGCCTTTCATCATTGTTTGAAATTCGAGTCCAGAATATTATCATTATCGTCGTTGTTGGTAGCCTGTGTATATTGAGTAGCGCACGCTACATGCTATTCTTAGCGCACGCTAATTGCATGCTGGTAGCGCACACTTATCGGTCTTCATTAGCGCATGCTACTAGTGTATTTTTGGCAAGCAGTCCAGTAGGCACTGGACTGGATTGGATGATTTGTAGCGCACACTATGATTGGAAAATAGCCTACGCTAGTTGTGAGTTGTAGCGCACGCTATCACTTCATCAACGCACACTAACGTTTTGGAGACAGGCAGTCCAGTAGGAACTGGACTCAGGCAGGAAATTCTTAGTGCACGCTAGGAGTGGGTGTAGCGTACGCAAGAGTTATTTTGGTAGCACACGCTAAGCATCAGTGTAGCACGCGCTAAGGCTCGATCAGACTTTGGGACAATAGGTTCTGGACTCCAGTTATTGGGTATCAAACATCAGTTAGCGCATGCTAATTTTGGGTAGCGCACGCTAAAGTTAAGGCGTTAGGGCACGCTACCAAGGTCGTAGCACACGCTAATGAAGCAGTCAGAACTCACTGGACTGTCCGGTGAACCCGCTAGCGCATGCTAATATCAGGAGCTAGCGCGCGCTAAGCTGGTTCAGGTATAAATAGGACATTTGAGTCCAGTTTCGACATTTTCCATCTCTCCTCTTTTCCTTGGGTGATTTTGGACGATTTGAGAAGATCTTTTCGAGCTGCAATCATCTAGCATCATCTTCAAGCTTCTAGTTCGGATTAACCATCATTTAATCCTCCCCAACACACCAAATCAAGGTAAACATTTCTAGAATCTAGAATTTTGGGATTTGAGTGTTTTCATTCCGATCTCTTCGAATTATCCTACTGTTATGTTGGAATATGTTAGATATGGATTATCTACCATAGATGCATGTATTCCTATGGATTTATTGGTGTGTTTTTCGGATTTGTTGAATATTTGGAGAATTATTCAAGAACACCCTAAGGGTTGACTTTGGGATTTTTGGGGTTTCGACTAGATATTGTCATAACCTCGAATGGAGTATTCCTATTGGATTATTTGATGGTATTAATGATGTTTTTCTGGTGTTGAACTACTCATTTGAAGGTTGGTTTCGATATATTTGGGGTTGGTTGTAATCAATGGAAGAATGTTTCCAACGTATTCGTTGGAATGCCCCAATGAGTTTGGTTATTGTTGTATCAACTTTTGAGTTGGTTATAATCATACTTGATACGTATATTGAGCGTTTGTTAGTAATTATGTTATTCAAGGTTGTTCGAGCGACCGATAATTCCATTAAGGATGTTTGTTCGAGGGAGGACATTTAATCACCGGTATTGAGGCAAGTTAATTCTTGCTCGGTTAAAAGGATATTCATTCCTTTCGTTGTTGTTCATTCATATTCAAAATTCATTCATAGTATATTAATCATGTTGAGATTTGTAATTATCAAATTAATCATTCATTTCACGAGGAATGATGGTTCCAATCATTTCAGTGAGCTATCATTCATTTCATTATTATTTCATCTCGGTGAGTCATTCTTGACCCTTGTCGATTTGCTATTCATTGATATTCATCATGGTCACTTTTGTTCTTGTGACCTTCTGGGTTCATATTGCGTGGCCAGGTGGTTATGTGTGGATTTTTTAGTCGGGCACACGATAGTCATGTGCGGGTTCACCGACACAATGAACTGTGCACACGGTAACGTGTCACCATGAGACTAATTAGGTACAAGTGTGGGTGTGTCCGGACACTCGTCTTGTGCGCTTGCATGTCCCATTACGGGCATACTATGATGCCCCTCTTCAGCTTGATTTCATAACTAATATATATAATGATTGTGCTTGTTCAACTCTTGAGGATTGTTGTTCTGTGTAACTGACCCCGTTGTGGATATTGTTTCTAGGTCATGGCAAGGCAAAAGCACAGAAAGAGAACGTTGATGGCGGGGAGTCCCAGTGATACTAGCACTACACACATATGGGTTTCTGCAACACCTGAAAAACTGTGTTCAAAAGTCCAAAAAGTGTTGCTGAAGGCAAAAAAACAAGCTACGGCTACACTTTGACCAAATTTGAAGGTGTTACAAAAACGGCCGCAACCATAAGGGTCTAAGGTAACACTTTTCTAGTTTTTGGTAACATGTGAAAAAAGTGTAACAACAGACCCCTATGCCAACACATTTCGTGTATGTGCCTACGCTAAATTTTGTGTTGCTGTAGACTTAAGGCCACACTTTTATATATTTAGTGACACAAATGTTTGTGTAGCTGTAGACCTATGCTAACACTCGTGAGGTCTAGTGTAACATTAAACTGTGAAACACTTTGACATATTTACCAACAACTTTAACACTATGGCTACACTTATATATGAAAAGTTTTAACTTTTGCCAACTCACTTTTAATCTTTGCCAACACAATTTTTATATTTTTGCCAACATATGAAGAATTATAAATTAGAGTCTATAGATACCATTAAAATATTGTCAACCATAACATCCAAAATACATGACTGCCAAATATTCAATCTATAATCAAACAAGCAAATACATTTACATAACCAAACATCTAAATACATGTTACCATCGCAATCTATTAACACAATAAAACTACTTGAGTCACTTAGCAAACTTTCATCATCTCAGCCCCCCCAAAACGACAGCTCTAGTTGCCTCATGGTCTACGTCGAGCAGAACATTTTGTGTCTCCGACTTCCTTCCTCGCACTCTCAGTTGTAGAGTATGTTGTTGTATTTGAGAAGAGACCGTATTATCTCCCTCAATTGAAGGAAGTTCCCAGCCTCCACTGCTATGCTGGCCAGTTTGTGGCCCATTATTACTAATAACCAAACGAATCAACAGTTAACTAGAAAGTACAACAATCAGCAAAAAAAAAAAAACTAAAGAGCATATCAGTTGAATTTTGATACAAAACAAAGGATATACCATGATCATGATAAACAGGAACTGAAGCGTGAAAAACTATCATTATACTAACCAAGATTTGAATGCAAAAACACAACACTGATTTTTAAATAAAAAACCATTAAAGTAGTATAACATTCTTTACAAGAGAGAAAAATAAACAAAAACTAATTCATCAAATCGGAACACACACTTCATTAAAACAACCATTTCCAGAATTCACATAACACATGAAACCCCATTTCTTTTAAAATTAAAATCGGAACAGTAAGCAAACTAACATGAAATTTTCTAAAAGATCCATGTTTGAGGTAAAAAATTCTGACAAAAATGTACCCCTTTCGTAAGATGTCAACGGAAACAACATATTAAAATATATTAACAAATAGAAAGCAAGGAACAACATTTCTATAAACATCACGAAAGAATTTTAGCCTTTACCAAGATTCATGATTGGCCTGCTATCTGTCTACGAGAGTATGTTGTGTTTGCAACTTCAATAAATAAAAAATGGCTCTTATTATCCTTCAAAAATAACCTACAACAACGTTATTAGCCACCAAAAATTCCTTCAATCCATCAAGAAAACACAATTTTCCGTTATATTGCCTTACCAGAACTGTCGAGCTGCTTTCGTTTGGTGTCCGGAGAGTAAAGTGTCAAGGTATGAAAGCATCGAATAATGGAGGAATTGCCGATGGAACACGCTGGGTCAGTAAAATAGTGTTACTGGTCAAGATTATTCTGGGGTATATCATATCTCATTGGTATTGCAGCATTCTTTAATCAAATGAGGCAAAGAAAAGGACAGAAGAATGTATCACCAAATCGAAGATTCTCCAAGAACAAACAAATGATTAGTAAGAGATTAATTTCTACCTTTAGATTGGATGAAGAAGGCTTTAACACTGATTTGTTGCCATGAGATATAGTGGAGTCTCTAAAGTTAGCTTTCTTCTGGCAGACAAATTTTAAAGTGTTCCTTGTGATATGAACATCATATAATCAAAATCTTCCTGCCAGTCCACACTTGCAAAGTAGTTGAAGAGGTTGAATAAGAATAATAAAATAATTACGACAGTAATTATTACAATACGATGCTCAAACTCCTTCACAAGCTTGCTTATTACAGACTCAACAAGCTGTAAATATACATAAATAATGGAAAAAATGGAAAAATAAATAATACATGGACGAAATATAAATAATATTCCTATTTCAAAGATCATAAATGTATAACATATTTTTATAGGAATCCATACAGAGCATATTATTATCTAATAAGTTTTTATAACTTTATCACAAACTTAAGAGTACAGATCTAACTCTTGAACACAGGTTCGTATCTTATCGGTTTCTAGCAGATTTTAATTTATTTCTTTATGGTATGTGAAATTCCTTCTCCCAACTCTTGTGACATGGTCAACGAGTCAACTCAAAACATTTCATCATGACTGATGTGACCTGCCTACTACACTTTAGATACTGAGTTCACTCGGAACTCAAAACATCTTATCATTACTGATGTTGATGTATGTGACACGCCTACACCTTGGTGATTCTCAGATACTGAGTTAACTCAGGAAGCCCATTTAGGAACAGGAAAATAGGAAAAGAACAAAGAAATATACCAGGTTGGGGGAAAATCTTGAACTCAAGATGTCTGTGTTTTTACAGAAGAAGAAGAAAACTCTGCAGGAAAAAAAAAACTTGTACTGACCTTCACGATAATCCTCGGCTGGTAACCCAAACTCGCAGCCCAAAGAATCAAAGAAAATATCGAAAAACATCTGGCCTCCGAGAAACCAGGGCAAGCAGTAACCCCAGGCTCTAGGACCTCATCAAATTTCCCTAATCTTTCCTTAATCACAACGGTGGATTGGTCCACTTGAATGCAGCAAAACAAATCTCCCATATCCTATACAAAATTCGAGTATGTTAAGAATACACCTCATTTCAGACGATTATCGCCAGATCTCAAACCCTAAAAACCCGAGAATAGTTTATACACCGACAACACATCCTTCTGCAGAGCTGTCAAAATGAAGCCATCGAATATGTAACAAATTGAGGGGAGAAAGAGGTGGTGGTAAAAGTAGTTAGAAACACACGCGAAAATATACAAGCAGGAGGAAAAAAGAAAAGAGGACGTGTGAATCGAAGGGAAGGGTGATAAGGCAGGAGACGGGTAGATTTGCAAGAGACGAATCATAGCACACAGCTGAAAGAAGTGAGGCAGGAGATGGGCGAAAAAAATATGCAGGCTTATTATATACGGCTACAAAATAATGAGAATTATTAACTCTGGACCGCGGGTAAGCCTGCCCGATCCGGGCCGAAAGGGCCCGGATTTAAACGGGCTGCGAAATATCGGCCGTAATCCTGTTTTCTAGCGGGTTAAATGGGCTGGCCCGGCGGACCCGGGCCAGTTTCACATCTCTAATTTTACCTAGATTTTACGCATATATTTATATTTCAATAGTAGAATACGAGAATCAAGATCACGATTAGGACGATTCATAAGCATTCCAATTTAACCTTGTTTTTTACCATTATTTTCCGCTGCTGGATTTTACGGTTGTATTGGAGATTTGAAATCGTTTTAAATTCCGCAAAAATTTTAGAAAATGTATGTTTCGTAACGACTTGAAATTTATACAAGTTTTCTTTATTATATAAAAAATATATTCATAAAATAACTTAGAAAAATCGGGTCGTTTTGAGAATAATTTATTTGGACCGCCTAAAATATTTTAGCAAGGCTGCCTATTTCTTTTAGTGTTTAGTTACACTTTTTTAAATACCAACGGCTACACCAAATTTTGTGTTAGCGTAGATATTCAATTTAGTCTACGGTAACAGTAATTTATATCAATAATAACATTAGAAAAATATGTAGCCTTAAATCAATTGACAAATTTTAAGGTATCTAAGGCTACACTTTTGCTTGTAACATCAAAAAAAATGTTGTTGAAAGCCATATATGGTGTACTGTAGTAGGGGGGCCAAGTCTCTTCATTTGTTCATGTTTCTTTGTCATGTATTTTCCGCTACAGTTCTGTTTGGATTTTTATTTCATTCAGCGTTGTATATTTTATCTTCATATAAAATATACATGTATTATGTATTCCTGGGTGTGTTGTACTTGAAACTCCTCATCAGAGTAATTGATGACATAATGTGGTTCGGTACTCCATTGTATTGTGTAATTCATTAATTTTCATCCGTCTGGTGGGTCCCAGTCAGGGGTCCACGGCACTGTAATGCCTGCCTAGTTTCGTGTGTTACAGATATAATCTTGGGGATCAATTGGATGGATCGTCATGATGCCATACTTAGTGTCCACAAGCGGATGGTAACCGTCACTTCTGATGATGGTTTCGAGTGTATTTTTCGGGGTGATAATCCTAGCCGTTCCGGGAAAGTCATCAGCGCTATGAAAGCAGTAAAACTGCTTAATCAAGGGTGTATTGGTTATTGGTGTTACATGACCAAAACAGCAGATCGACCAGTTGAATTGGCCGATATTCCGGTAGTCCGAGACTATCCAGATGTATTTCCAGATGAGTTGCCTGGCTTACCTTCACCTCGTGAGGTAGAGTTTACTATTGAGTTAGAGCCAGGTACGCCCCACTTTCGAAAACACCATATCGTATGGCTCCGACTGAGATGCAGGAGTTGAAGAACCAGCTTGAGGAGTTGACTGAGAAGGGCTATATTCGACCTAGTGCGTCCCCTTGGGGAGCACCGGTGCTATTTGTTCGGAAGAAAGATGGATCTCTGCGTTTGTGTATTGATTACCGTGAGCTGAACAGGGTAACCATTAAGAACAAATATCTATTGCCTCGTATTGATGATTTATTGGATCAACTTCAGGGAGCCGCTGTGTTTTCTACGATCGACTTGAGGTTCGGTTATCATCAGTTGAGGATTCGAGATTCTGATATTTTCGAAGACAGACTTCCGTACTCGTTATGGGCATTATGAGTTCGTGGTGATGCCATTTGGATTAACTAATGCACCGGCTGTATTCATGGAATTGCTGAATTGTGTTTTTATTAATTATCCGGATCGTTCTGTAGTTGTTTTTATTGACGACATCCTGATTTACTCTCGTGACCATGTGTGCCATCTCCACCAAGTTCTCGATGCATTGAGGCGGGAACAACTTTATGGGATATTTTCTAAATGTGAATTCTGGATGCCTGAAGTTTTCTTCCTTGGGCATGTGATATCAGCCGGAGGGGTGAGAGTAGACCCACATAAGACAGAAGCTATTCGAGATTGGCTACCTCCGAAGAACGTGAAGGAAGTTTGTAGTTTCCTCGGTCTAGCAGGTTACTACCGATGGTTCGTGGAAGATTTTTCAAAAATTGCGCAACCGATGACTAACCTATTGAGGAAGGATAAGAAGTACTTGTGGTCAGAGGCATATAAGCAAAGTTTTGATGAGCTCAAGAGTCGATTGATTTCAGGACCTGTCTTGGTTCTACCAAAAGGAACGGAGGGATTCGTGGTGTATAGTGACGCATTGAGACAGGGCCTTGGATGTGTACTGATGCAGGAAGGGAAAGTGATTGCCTATGCATCAAGACAATTGCAACCCTATGAAGTTAACTATCCGACCCATGATTTGGAGCTAGCAGCCGTGGTGTTTGCTTTGAAAATCTGGCGTCACTATCTGTACAGAGTTACCTGTCAGATCTTTACTGATGATAAGAGCCTGAAGTACATTTTTACTCAGAAGGAGTTGAACACGAGACAGAGAAGGTGGCTAGAATTAATCAAAGACTATGATATCGAGATCCTTTATCATCTTGGAAAGGCAAATGTGGTTGCCGACGCCTTGAGTCGTAAGACAGTGCAGGAGCAGATGCTTGGCCATTCGACAGTTCAGAGAGAATTGCAGTTGGATCTTTTGAGGCCGGAAATTAAAGTCTGGTTACAGCATATTCAGGGACAACTTTGCACACTTGAGATTTCATCATCCCTTGATGACATAATTAGATCGAAGCAGGTTACGGACCCATTATTATCTCATGTTCGGGATGAAGTAACTCAAGGGAAAGCCCCTGGATTTGTGATCCACGAGGATGGATTGATACGCTTCAGGAATCGAGTTTGTGTAGCCGCAGATGAAGAGTTGAGGAACTCTATCATGAGAGAGGCCCATGATACCCCGTACTCTATTCACCCGGGGTCTAGTAAGATGTATAAGGATTTAAAGCAAGGTTATTGGTGGGGGAACATGAAACGTGAGGTTGCCGAATTTGTTTTGAGATGTTTAACCTGTCAGCAGGTTAAGATTGAGCATCAGCGACCCGCAAGAATGCTGAAACTACTCCCGATCTCCGAATGGAAATGGGAGGACATATCAATGGATTTTATCACTATATTGACGACGAGTCATCGATGCACGAATACAATTTGGGTGATTGCGTATCGGCTGACCAAATCAGCCCACTTTTTGGAGATTAAAGACACGTGGGGTCCCGAGAGATTGGCCCAGCTATTTATTAAAGAGATTGTAAGGTTACATGGTACCCCCCCCCCAAGAGTATTGTATCAGATCGTGACGGGCGATTCATGTCACATTTCTGGAAGGCAGTTCATCGTGCGATGGGCACGCAGTTAAATTTCAATACGGATTTTCATCCGCATACCGATTGTCAGTCTGAAAGAACTATCCAAATTGTAGAGGACATGTTGAGGGCGTGTGCTCTTGATTGGAAGGAAGATTGGGAAACCCAACTACCTTTGGTGGAATTCACTTATAATAATATTTGGCACACTTCAATTCAGATGGCACCATATGAGGTATTGTATGGTCGTCGTTGTAGGTCCCCTTTGTGTTGGGACGAACTGTCAAATCCTTGGGTATGGAACCCGATATGTTGTTAGCATCCCGTGAGAAGATCGCTCTGATTAGGAGTCGTTTGTTAACGGCTCAAAGCCTACAGAAGTCCTACGCAGACCACCATCGACGACCGCTTGAGTTCGAGGTTGGTGACCATATGCTAATGATGGTGTCTCCTACTCGAGGTGTTTTTCGTTTTGGGGAGAGAGGCAAGCTGAGCCCGAGGTACATTGGGCCATTTGAGATTTTGGAGTGTGTAGGTGATCTGGCCTATCGACTAGCTTTGCCACCAGCTTCGGATTCACAACGTGTTTCATGTTTCTCAGCTGAGGAAATATGTTATTGATCCGAGTCATATACTTCAGTTCGATGAGGTCGAGATAGCGGAGGATCACTCGTACGAGGAGCATCCCGTGCGGATACTCGAGAGAAGGATCAAACAGTTGCGGAATAAGATGATTCCCTTGCTGAAAGTTCAGTGGTCACGACATGGAGTCGAGGAGGCTACGTGGGAAACCGAGGTTAGCATGCGAGAGAGGTATCCCAACTTGTTTACCCCTTAGTTTTGAGGACGAAACTCCTTTTAAGGGGAGGAGTATGTAATATCCAACTGTAATTTTTATCTATCCCAACTTTTTTAGTATAGTAATCCGATTGTGGAAGACGAACTATATGTATTGGAACCCTTCAATAATCGGTAGAATATTCGTTAGGGTGGAATGAATTATTCAGGTAGGTTGCGGGCGTCGTTTCCTACGAATTGATATCAATATTATATGAATGTATTATTGAATGAATTATGCTTCATTCAAGGTTACTCTTTCGAGTGAGTATTTTAATCGAGGATACCGTCTGTTTGATCATTTAGAGAAGGACTATCTTTTGCCTATGGAATTGAGGCAAGTTATCTTGCTTGGTTATAATGATGATTGAATTCTTGTGATGGTTATACGTTTCGTGTATGAAACACTTATTGAATCTGTGATTCGTAGTTCGATATTGTTCTTGATCATGTTCCGATTATCATGGGATTGCATTCCCAAGTTCATCACCTTTGAATCGTTGATCTCGTTGATCCTTATTGTCACTTCGGTGAGTTTCTTAATCCTTAATCGGATAGGTGATTTATTGAATTCATTGTCATGTTGTATCATGACATATCTGGAATCATATTTGTGTGCCGATTGGTTATTGTGTAGGATTTTTAGCCAGGCACATATAAAGTCATACGTGGATGTTTCCGTATTAGACTGAGCACACGAGACGTAGTTCGTGAGGCTAATTAGGTACATTGTCACACGTATATTCTGGATTCCGTATATGGGGTGGACATGTGCACGAACACATTTCCGGATTGGGCGTACTGTGATGTCCATCTAGATCCATATTGGTTTGGTCGTTCATAGTCCATGTATGATTAGATATGCTCGACGGTTTGTGACTGATTGTTCATACGCCTTAGGGGTATGTTCAATAGTCGGGATGTTTCTTTAAGATCTAATATATGTGAATCGTATATGTCTTGAGAATTATTATCATGTATATTTGACCGTGTGGTTTGCGCAAAATACTTGTGTTGTATTTTAGGTCGAGGCAAACGTAAGGCACGGGAAGAGCATTGTGACAGCGAAGGGTTCAAGGGATACTAGGTCGGGGGAGCCAAGTCTTTTGTTTCCGGTTATGTTCAAACCATGTAATGTTACTTTAATTCTGCTTCTTTTAAACTATTGTCCGGTTGTATTAATATTTGAGGTATATTCCATCTCCATATGGTTTATACTTGTATTTCGGATCATGTGTATCATAAGGCCGTTGGCCATATCATTAATAAACTCCTAATCGGAGTAATGACTATTAATGTGGTTCGGTATTACAAGATAATACTTATTTAATATGTATTTTGATATCGCCTGGTGGGTACCAGTGTGGGGTCCACGGCACTGTAATAGCCGCCTTTTTGGGGTGTTACAAAGTATCTATACAGCAGCACAACAATGTAGGCTCGAGCAGCCCGAACACGATCCTGGTGATGCGAAACATGAAGGTTAACAATAAACAATGAAGCGCGTACGAAGAAAATCGATTGACGAACATAAATGCTAAACAAATGTGCGATTCCGACCACCCAAAGTTAATGGAAAATGAATAAGAATACAAACGGCCAAAACTCTCAACGTCCGTCTAGCTTTAATAAATGAACTTATAGGAACAATGAAAAGACAATTTTGAACAAGATTTATAAGAATCGAACCCAAACACGATAAAGTCACAACAGCATATGAATTCTTTAAAAATAACATCGAAACTCGTTCGAACGACAAAGAGTGTAGAACAAAATAGTTTTAAAATATCGATGCAATTACGCTCGAGTTGTCGGAAATAAAAATGTCTGAAATAGAAATTACTAAAAATAGAAAAATCACGGATATTACATTCTCCCCCTCTAAAAACAAGGTTTGTTCCAAATCTCCATCTAAAAATAAGTTTCTTCTCCAAACTTAAGAAATGAACCACTCGGGGTACTTAGCACACAACTATCCTCATCGTCCGAAGATGCTCTTTCGACTCCATGCCTCGACACTTCTAATTATTTCTCACGACGTTCAAGTATCTTCACCGGTCTCTCCGTGAACGTGACATCATCCGCAATCTCAATATCACAATAGATCATACAACTCGGGTTCGTGACATACTTTCTCAGATGGAAAATGTGAAGTACGTTGTGGATGTGGCTCAAAGCTAGAGGTAACGCCAAATGGTAAGCTAACTCACCGACTCTATCTAAAATCTCAAACGACTCGATAAACCTCAGAATAAGCTTCCCTTTATTCACGAAGTGGAAGACTCCTTTCTTCAACGAGCAAAATGATCTCCCACCTTGAACTAAAGGTCGACGACGAACATTAGCATAGGCTTTTTGTCAACTTTTGGCAGTCAGCAGTCTGTCTCGAATGATAGAAATCTTCTCCTTAGTTTCCAACAATATATCCAACTCCATCCCAACTAACTCTGAAGCTTTATTCCAATAAAGTGAATATCTGTCCCATCTATCATACAATGCCAAAAGTTGCCATTTTGATCGAAGCATGCCAACTCTTGTTGTATGTAAACTCGATCAAAGGAAAATGGAATTCCCAGTCACTACTGTTGGGAATAGTTCCCTAGGATAATCGATGTGCTTATATTTGTAATTGTCACATTTAAATAAAATTATTTGATAACATCTTTTTATCGTTGATGCATATATAAATATTATAATAATCGAATAATAGTTATTCACGAATAATAAGATTATTCATATGTGTCTGTTCAATCACGTAGAGTGGAGACTCAACTCAAGTGATTAATATACTAGTATAAGTTTGATGGATAATCATTGGATGATTATGCGTATGGTACGGATCAAACTTATAGGTATTGGTTGGAGAATGCAATACTGGATAGACTGCATTGAGATCACTACATTGAAATGTCATAATTAAATCACAATATAACAATATGTCAATAAATCCTTGAACCTGAGATTATCATAGAGTCCAACATGATAACTGCTATGCCTTGACGTAAACCAACGTCATCTGAAACATGGTGATTCTAGAGGGTAGTGGTCGAGATTAGTGGGAGTCACGTATAGGGCAATGAATAATCAAGTTGTAGATTTGTCTCTCTCTTAGGGAGAGAGATATCTACTGGGACCCTCGATAAGTAGGACTGAATGAAATGCATGACCATGCTCAAATGAAGAGTCATTTGATTCAATAAGTCTACTTAAGATAGAGAGAACAGTTGGACATATAAAGTATGATAGTTTTCATGACTTAGTTCAAATATCATGATATCGCTCGACAAAGGGATTTGACACATTAAAGGTTTTAATGGACTACAAACTTATATTATTTGGGTAGTCATAATGTCTTGCTAGGGACTCCTTATGATTTATCATTTGATAAGGTATTAAATGATTGCCAACATAATATAAGCCTTTTGGGTCATACATACGACAATTAAAGACTAGCAGAATAATTAATAGATATAATATTAGATATTATATTTATTACAAAAATTAAATAACGAGTATTATATGATATTATATATTATATTATTTAATAAGTTAATGAGAGTTTAAACTCTAGGGTCTACTTAGTATAAATAAAGGGTCTAGGACAAAGAATTGTTACACAAGAGAAACAAGAAAAATCGACCCCCTCCCCTTCCCTCGCCAATGGGCCGAAATTCGTTTGTCCGAGGAGTCTCGTTCGGCCATCTATGTCTCCTTTCCTTAGTTGATCTTAATCAACAAAAAAATCCTTCTATCAAGGAATCGTCTCTTGTATTGTTTATCATTATTATTCGTATGCACCTAGCAATCTGGATTGTGCAAGTTGTTCGTGTGTGGATCACCGAAACAGGAAGACGGTTGTCATCAGCTTCTGGTCCGGACTTAGATCTGTTCTTCGAATTAAGGTAATTCGACGAACTCTTTATTAAATCAATTAAATTACTGCATGAAGATCCTCATCTTGGATTTTTTGATTATTATTCCGCTGCATCTTTGCTCAAATTTCTTTTATTAGATACATGTAAAAATCAATAGTAGTAAGTAATTTAATTGTTTATATAATTCATGATTATATATTTTGAATATATGTATTGTGTTCTTGGTCTTACTTATAAAATAGCGATTTTATAAATAATTTTTCTGATTTAATTTGATTAAATCGAATCGTTAAAAATCATTTTTTTACTGTTATTCCGCTATTTTCTGCACTATTAATATCCATAAACTGTTCTTGAAGGAACTCACCAGAAATGGGTCATGAATCGGGCCGACTCGCGGGAATCTAGGCTAGAGTCACTGACAACCCGCGTCTCTGGGGAGACCCGTGAAAAAATATGGCCGAAAAAAGCGCAAATGTTGCGCAGACCAGGTTTCGTACCTGGGTGGCCGGGGTGGTGCTGTTCATTCCGACGGCCACTGTGCTACGTGACTTCTTTAGTTTATTTTGGATGCAAATTTATATTAATACATAACCTGCAAGTTTTAAATTAATTATGTGATGATTAATTTTAGCATATGTTTAGTGTATGGCATGACCATAAATTGGCCAATGTGATTGGATGTTTTAATTTAATTTTGGGTTGGTTTTATGGATGTGTGTAGTTTAAATATAATTGTTTTTAACAGCCTCCGAGTCGTCTATTAATTTAATATTATTATTCATGGCCAGCTTTATTATTAATAGGTAACTGCCAATTTTAAATTAATTATGTGATGATTAATTTTAGTATATATTTGGTGTATGGCATGACCATAAATTGACCAATGTAAGTGGATGTTTTAATTTAATTTTGGGTTGGTTTTACGGCCTATGTGTAGTTTAAATATATTCGGTTTTTACGGCCTTCGAGCCATCTATTAATTTATTATTATTATTTACGGCTTGCGAGTCATTTGCACTCTTTTAATTTATTTTACTAGTATAATAAAAAAATTCCATTAATGTAATGACAACAAGGAGGGCATTTATTACTAGTATAATAAAAAAATTCATTAAAATTCCATTAAAATTCCATTAAAATTCCATTATTTTAATTTTCTTTCGTTTTAATTTATTCCAAACTATTGCAGTTCATTGGTACTCGATTCGATTTTGTGTGTTTCATGTCGTGTATTAAACTCGATATGCACACACATGGCAATACGTATCCCTAGAGGCCCCGTCGGACCGTCCCTAGGTGAACATACAGATATCCATCCACAACAACCACATATAGACATATTTCAAATACTAGAACATGTACACAAATGTAAAGCACTTGCCTTTGAGACATTCTAGAGGAATCGGAAATGAAATATGACTACGAACGGTCCGGGTGGAAAAAGACGGTTCCTAAATGAAGGATCAACATAGTTCAGTCCTAACGGACAACAATAATCGATTGGAATACACCGAGAACCCCGATTATAAACTACGATAATGAACGATCAATCGATACGGGTGATGGTTTACGCAAAATCTCCCCGTATGGACAATTCACGGATTAATTCGAGAAAAACGGATTGGGAATCACCCAATAACAACAATCGGTAAGAAATTTCGCAACATACATGAACAATTCGGAATCATCACGAAAAACCCCCAAAATAGACGAGTTAGGGTTTCTAAAGAAAATACCTCGGATTCGGACGATGGAGGATGATTACGTTGATGGTAATATGCTAGCACGATTCTACGGTGATGGAACACGAAGAATTCTCCGACCAAAACTGAAACGAATCGCCCGCTGGAGTCGCCCCGTGAAGAAAACGAAAGCAAAGAGTGAAATATGCTGTTTCTGAACTGCCGCTGATCTATTTAAACTGCATAGTTAGCGCACTCTAACTAACACAAGTAGCGCGCGCTAACGGGGCTTATAAACAGTCCCGAAGCTACTGCCCGACATCGTTAGCGTGCGCTAGACAGGATTAGCGCACGCTAAATACTACCCGATAGCGCACGCTAACAACAACTAGTTAGTGCACGCTACCTGCACATCGATAGCGCACGCAAGGGGAAAGGAGTAGTGTGCGCTACCTACGCAGCAGTTTAGTACTGCTCAGATCAGCAGTACGCTGCGGCCAAAGGTACAAATCTCGAAACGCACGACAAGGCCAGAATCCAGAAACATAAACACGAAGTATACAAGACGATGGAGTTAAGCGCTGAAAGAAAATATAATTCCGACCACTGGAGGGTCCGTAATGCGACAACGAAAATGAGATTCCCTAAACTATTAGGAAATTACAAAAATGGCCCGAGTGCCCGAAAATCACGAAACGACGTCAGATTAACGAACCAAAAGTCTCCACACGACCAACTCAACCATATGAACTTTCACAAACCAAGAAACAACGAAAACAAACGAGTTTTACGAGAATCGAACGTTCATACAGCAAAACATGTCATAAAATGAAATTACGTGAAAACATCACCAAAACTCGACCATATGGAAAAACTCCAAGAGTAAAGTAGATTCAAAATGTCGAAACGATTACAAACGAGTCGATAAAAATAGACATACACCAAAAATGGAAACTGCTAAAAATGGAAAGGTACGGATATTACATTCTCCCACTCTAAAATAAAGTTTCGTCCCAAAACTTAAGAATCAAAAAGCTCGGGGTGCCTCGAACGCATGTCCTCCTCTAACTCCCACGTCGCTTCTTCTACTCCATGCCTCGACCATTGCACCTTAACCAAAGGAATGGTTTTGTGCCTTAACTGCTTGTCTCGATGCTCCAAAATCCTGACGGGCCTCTCCTCAAACGTAACATCCTTCTCAATCTCACGTCTCCGAAATCAATAATGTAGGACGGGTCCGGAACGTACTTCCTCAACTGGGAAACGTGAAATACGCTATGAACATGACTCAGCGAGGGAGGTAAAGCCAAACGGTATGCCAACTCACCGACTCTCTCCAATATCTCGAAAGGCCCAATATACCTCGGGCTGAGCTTCCCTTTTTTCCCAAAACGGAAAACTCCCTTCGATGGGGACACTCTCAACAGAACATGATCTCCCACCACAAACTCCAAAGGTCGACGCCTAACATCCGCATAAGACTTTTGTCGACTATGAGCAGCCAGCATTCTCTTTCTAATCAACTCAACTTTCTCCCTCATCTCTAACACAAGGTCTGGCTCGGTGCCAACTAGATCGGACGGCTCATCCCAACATATCGGTGATCGGAAACGTCGGCCATAAAGTGCCTCATACGGTGCCATCTTAATCGACGCGTGCCAACTATTATTATACGTAAACTCAATCAAGGTTAGATGCTCCTCCCTGTCACTACTCTAGTCTAACGCACACGCGCGTAACATATCCTCAAACGTCTGAATGGTATGCTCGGACTGCCCGTCGGTCTGAGGGTGGAAAGATGCACTCAAACGCAAACGTGTCCCCAAACCCTTATGTACCGCCTGCCAGAAGTGCGATACAAACCGACCGTCTCTATCCGAAATAATAGACTTCGGCGTACCATGAAGTCTTACTATCTGCGCGATAAAAATACGAGCCAATTTTTCTGGACCCCAAGTATCCTTGATGCCCAGAAAATGTGCCAAATTAGTCAGTCGGTCTACGATCACCCACACCATATTCATTCCGGTCTTTGTCCTTGGCAAGTTCGTGACAAAATCCATGGAGATATCCTCCCACTTCCATTCCGGGACGGGAAGTTGTTTCAACAACCCACCTGGCCGCTAATGCTCAATTTTGACTTGCTGACAAGTCAAACACTTAGACACAAACTGAACTATCTCATTCTTCATGTCGTTCGACCAAAAATTTTTCCTCCAATCTTTATACATCATACTCGAGCCTGGATGGACTGAGTAAGGCGACGCGTGAGCCTCTCGCATAATACTCTATCTCAATTCCAAGTCGTTCGAAACACAAAGCCGACCTTGGAATCTCAACACACCATCTTCATGTATCACGAATCTCGGGGATTTTCTCTTCTCCACATTCTCTCGGAGCAGAACAAACATCGGGTCCTCTAACTGTCCCGACATAATGTCGTCGACTAAAGACGACGAAATCTCAAGTGTACGCAATTGCCCGGAACTCTCTGGTAGCACAATCTCAATGCTCAACCTCATAAACTCTCGCTGAAGTACCGAATGGGCCATAAGTAACTCAAGCGCCCGAAGTGTTACCGATTTCCGGCTCAAGGCATCTGCTACTACATTAGCCTTACCCGGATGATAAAGGATCTTGAGATTGTAATCCTTAATCAACTCCAACCATCTCCTCTGTCTCATATTAAGCTCTTTCTGTGTGAAAATGTACTTCAGGATCTTGTGATCGGTGAAAATCTGACACGACGAGCCATACAAGTAATGACGCCAGATCTTTAACGCAAATACAATTGCGGCCAACCCAAGATCGTGCATAGCGAAATTCAACTCGTATGGTTTCAACTGATGGGAAGCGTAGGCAATCGTCCTCCCGTTCTGCATTAGTACATATCCAAGCCCTTGACCCGAAGCATCACTAAAAATTGAGAAACCCTCATTACCGCTCGGTAAAGCCAAAACAGGAGCGTCGTCAACTGCTTCTTCAACTCCTCAAAACTATTCTGTCTCTCATCGCTCCACATAAACTTCTATGACTTCTGTAACAACTGAGTCAGCGGTCAACCGAGCTTAGAGAACCCCTCGACGAATCTACGGTAATATCCTGCCAAACCCAGAAAACTACGGACCTCCTTCACGTTCTTGGGCGGCGCCCAATCCAACACTGCCTCTACCTTATGTGGGTCAACACGAACACCCTCGGCCGAGATCACATGACCGAGAAACATAACCTCCCGTAACCAAAACTCACACTTTGAGAACTTCTCAAAAAGATGCTGAGTTCTCAAAATATCTAACACGATATGCAAATGATGGGCGTGCTCCTCCTCGCTCCTCGAGTAAATCAGGATGTCATCGATAAAAACGACTACACACTTATTGAGGTACTCGATAAAAACTTTGTTCATAAGCTGCATGAACACAGCTGGGGCGTTGGTTAGCCCAAAAGGCATAACCACAAACTCGTAGTGATCGTATCTCGTCCGAAAGGCCGTCTTCGGAATATCGGTATCCTTCACTCGAAGCTGATAATACCTCGATCTCAAATCAATCTTCGAAAACACGGTTGCCCCTTGCAGTTGGTCGAACAAATCATCAATCCTCGGGAGCGGATACTTGTTTTTAATAGTCACTTTGTTCAACTCTCGGTAGTCGATACACAAACGAAGTGACCCATCCTTCTTCTTCACAAATAGGACCGGTGCGCCCCAAGGCGAAGCGCTCGGTTGAATATACCCCATGTCTAGCAGCTCCCCCAACTGTTTCTTCAACTCAATCATCTCGGCAGGCGCCATACGATATGGCGTCTTAGAAATCAGTGCTGCACCCGGCTCTAAATCGACGGTAAACTCAACTTCTCGGTCCGGCGGCAAACCCGGCAACTCGTCTGGAAAGACGTCAAGATACACACAGTACCGGAATAGACAAGAGATAGACTCCCCCTTCTTCTGATCTCAATGCATAACACCAATAACCCGTGCAACCTCCTCGAAGAAGTCTGACCGCCCTCAAGGCGCTAATCAGGAATCTCTGGCTACTCCGCTTACGCCCCACGAAAGAATGCTCGGTACCGTCAGAGGCTAACATCGAAACGGTTCTCGATATATAATTCATGATCGCCCCATGACGGTCCAGCCAATCCTCACCAAGAATCAAATCCTCATCTCTAATATCTACCGCAATCAGATTAGAAGGCCAAACCCTCCCCGCGATACTCACCGGAAAATCTCTAATCTCACGATCCCCCACGATTCTATCCCCACTAGGCAGTTTAACAACAAACGGTTCACACGCCACTAGGCAATCAACATGCAGACGATGCACATAATCCATAGATATGAAAGAATGCATAGAACCAGAATCAAATAATACGGAAACAGGATGATCAAGGATGTAGACGGTACCTGTAGCCACCGTCGCGTCTAGGTCTCCTGCTCGTCTCATCTCATATACTCGGGGCGGAACAGACCCCGCACTAGAAGCACCCCCTTAGAAGGTTGTCCACGTCCTCGACCTCTACCAAAACTCTATTGTGGCTGAGGAACTGTCGGTGCCTGATTCACACTCGGCTCTCCCGCAGCTGGGGCTGATATCTGAGTAACTGGCGCCCGAACTGCATCCGTACAAAACTTAGCACGATGTCCCATCCGACCGCACGCAAGACACTGAATCAGGGGCCTATGACATTCACTCATCATGTGGCCGGGATGACCATAGTTAAAGCATGTAGGACCACGAACGGAACCAGTAGGAGCACACTTAGAACCATTTCCTCGCCCAAATGATGAAGACTGACCCCCGAAGACTCTCGAACCATACTGAGCCTTCGGATGCCCACCAGACTTGCCTCCCGAAAACTGGCCGGAGGTCTTCTGTTTCTTTCCCTCGGATGCCGTCTCTGTCGCAGCAAACGACATCTCATAAGCCATTGCCTTATTCTGATACTCTTTCAAAGTTGTGCATCCCAGACCAGACATGTAATGATGCACCCTCGATTTCATCCGCATATCGAAGTGACGGATCTTATCAAGCTCATCTCGTACTTGGTTTCTCACATAATGAAGTTGTTGGTTGTAGTCCTTGATCGCTTGAGAAATAGGAACATCCTGGGGCTTAGCCTCAAAGAAGGCTCGGATCCTCCCCTCTTTCACTGGCCATGGACAAAACTCGTCTTCCATCAATTCCCGGAATTATACCCACGTGGCTGCCCGATCACGTGGTTTCACCACTTGCCACCACGTTGCCGCCTCTTTGGCGAGGAAGTACTAAGCGATGGGTACCTTCCTCTCCTCAGAGCAGTTAGCAGCCTCAAACACCTTTTCCATCTCAAACAACCAATTCTCCCAACCGAAAGGGTCGGAAGCACCATCAAACTGCGGAGGATGCATACGAATCACGTCTTGAAGTAGCTTATCATTTCCGGATCCAGTAGGCGGAACCAGGTTGGCATTAGCCTGGACGACCAAAACGGCCTGAGTCAGTAGCGTCATCTGGTTTGCTACTTGTTGCAAAATGTTCGCTACTCCAACATTCTTATGTGCATTACCGGAGCTAGCAGACTGGTCCTGCTGCCCCCGGAACTAGGCGGAACACTATTCGACAAAGAAGGCATAGCCGAATCGGTTCCTGAGTTATCGGACATAGTCGTCCCACCGGCTGCGCCACGTCCCCTACCGCGTCTGCGACCGCGTCCGCGTCCTCTTCCAGTAGGAATTCTGAAGAAGTAGCGGGTGAGTGCAATTCAAACGCAAAATGCAACAAGATATCAGGAAAGGAAACAGAACAGGATAATGTAACGAATCAAGTTAGGGAGAACTTACAAGCACCGGCGTACTGAGATGATGGCATAGCAGTGATACTGTTCAAACGACACTCGACTAGACCCATCTAACCGACAGCCTAGGTATCCATAAACCTGGCTCTGATACCATATTCTGTAACACCCCCAAGACAATCAGGGCATATTACAGCACCGTGGACCCCACACTGTGGAATCCACTAGGCTAACGTACTAACAAGACATTCAACAACGACATACAATCATTAACAAAACGAAAATTCAATTATAAGACTACAAACCGACAAATAAAATCTGACATAAAATCCATTTCCCAGTACGGGAACACAAAATTAACAATTTTAAAAAGGAAGTACTCGAGTACTTAAACCAATTTCATATAACAGAATTCTCCAAAACAAGACAACAAAATAAATGACAGGATAGAACACCAACAATCAACTACTGGATAGTATCATGCTTGCCCATCATCCTCATACAGCTCGAGTGCTCGCTTATCTCCAAGACCTGTACTTGAAATACAAAAGTATTTACCCCATTTAAGGGGTTAGCGACAACTGCTAATGCAAGTACAATCTATTTGAACTACATTCTAATAAGATGAATATATGCGCCAAAAATCATTTTTAGAAATCATTTATATTCCGGAATATTTACGATCCACAAGCACAAAATACATTTTCTCCAACCAAAACAATTCAAAGTTAACCTTGGTACGAGACTCACGGCCACCGTACCCCGCAAAGCCCCGTCGGACATCCCTGGGTGGTTAACCACAGTTCTTGATACGCACACACATGGCAATACGTATCCCTAGAGGCCCCGTCGGACCGTCCCTAGGTGAACATACACATATCCATCCACAACAACCACGTATAGCCATAATTCAAATACTAGAATATGTAAACAAATGTAAAGTACTTGCCTTTGAGACATTCTTGAGGAATCGGAAATGAAATACGACTATGAACGGTCCGGGTGGAAAACGACGGTTCCTAAATGAAGGATCAACATAGTTCAGTCCTAACGGACAACAATAATCGATTGGAATACACTCATAACCCCAATTATAAACTACGATAATGAACGATCAATCGATACGGGCGAGGGTTTACGCAAAATCTCCCCGTATCGACAATTCGCGGATTAATTCAAGGAAAATGGATTGGGAAACACCCAATAACAACAAGTGGTAAGAAATTTTGCAATATACATGAACAATTCGGAATCAATCACGAAAAACCCGAAAAACCCCCAAAATAGATGAATTAGGGTTCCTGAAGAAAATACCTCGGATTCGGACGATGGAGGATGATTACGTTGATGGTAATATGCTAGCACGATTCTACGGTGATGGAACACAAAGAATTCTCCGACCAAAACTAAAATGAATCCCCCACTGGAGTCGCCCCGTGAAGAAAACGAAAGTAAAGAGTGAAAATTGTTGTTTCTGAACTGCCGCTGATCTATTTAAACTGCATAGTTAGCGCACGCTAACTAACACAAGTAGCGCGCACTAACGGGGCTTATAAACAGTCCCGAAGCTGCTGCCCGACATCGTTATCGTGCGCTAGACATGCTTAGCGCACGCTAAATACTACCCGATAGCGCACGCTAACAACAACTAGTTAGCGCACGCTACCTGCACATCGATAGCGCACGCAAGGGGAAAGGAGTAGTGTGCGCTACCTACGCAGCAGTTTAGTACTGCTCGGATCAGCAGTACGCTGCGGCCAAAGGTACAAATCTCGAAACGCACGACAAGGCCAGAATCCAGAAACATAAACACGAAGTATACAAGACGATGGAGTTAAGCGCTGAAAGAAAATATAATTCCGACCACTGGAGGGTCCGTAATGCGACAACGAAAATGAGATTTCCTAAACTATTAGGAAATTACAAAAATGGCCCAAGTGCCCGAAAATCACGAAACGACGTCAGATTAACGAACCGAAAGTCTCCACATGACCAACTCAACCATACGAACTTGCACAAACCAAGAAACAATGAAAATGAACGAGTTTTATGAGAATCGAACGTTCATACGGTAAAACATATCATAAAATGAAATTACGTGAAAACATCACCAAAACTCGACCATATGGAAAAACTCCAAGAGTAAAGTAGATTCAAAATGTCGAAACAGTTACAAACGAGTCGATAAAAATAGACATACACCAAAAATGGAAACTGCTAAAAATGGAAAGGTACAGATATTACACCAGATGTCCTCTTCTTTGATATTTTGCAAGTACATAATTTAAGTAGATTTAGGTCCCCTTTGATTGTTGGGTCTATGAATGTTAGTGCCTTTTGGTACCCAAATTGGCCTAACAGCAATTGGTTTACTGTAGGTTACTTTTGGTCCAGTTTTGCGATGTCTACGTGGGGCAGGCACTTAGGCTATAACCTTGGTAATTATGCATGTAAAATCGAGGGTTATTATTATTATTCCAGTACGATTGCCATCTCGGAGGTGAAGCTATTTTCTTAGGCCTTGCAGCTTGACTTCTGGGTCTCCAATTGGATTCCCAGAGCTGTTGATTATACTGCTCGGCGACCTACTTTATGGTTAGATATCAGGGGTCCTGTATCTAATATTTAGGCGCACTGTACTGTTGGAAGTACTGCTGTGCAGGCCTTTGATATTTAGATACAACCTTCTTTCTGAACGACTGTTGGTGCTTTTGATATGCTCGGGGAGCATGCTGTTGGTTACGCCTTACATGTGCTTGGGGCTTAGGTTTCCGCTATCTGTGATATGAACCTGGTGGCAGAATAGCAGCCTTTGCTGTATGGGGGGCTACTGTTACCTTTGCGGGACTTGGGGTCTCTACAGGTACAGGAATGGGTTCCACACCCCTGACGAATATCGTACTAGTTTTTCTGTTATTGGATATTGAGTTATATCATAAGCCACTTTTATCATGAGCATGTTACCCGGTGCTTAGAATTTCTTCCATCTGTTTAGAGGATTTCTTGAATGAATTCAAGATGGTCTCTAAATCTCTTTCTCACTTTTCGAGAATTTTACTTTGGCTTCGAGCAAAGCATAATCATTTGTCTTGCTTTCACTATAAGACTTGGTCTCATTTAGATCTTTAGTAAGTTGATGATTGCATTCCATGATTTTTTCAATTGTGACCTTGGTGTTTTCGCAATCAATAGACATATTTTCGTAGTTATTTTTCAGCGAGTCATTTTCTTCTTTGAGCTATAAGTTTGAAAGTTCGAGTTTTATTTTTTCTCATTTCAGAGTCTCATGGGCCTTTTGAATGTTTTTGAATCCATTCATCATATTTTCAAAAGTATGAGATGTATTAACAGGAGTGGTTGTGGTTGAGCTTACCTCGTCATCGCTGTCTTCATGGTCCTATATTTCTTTGGCCATAAAGCACATATAGGCTTTATCTTCGATCTCATCATCATATGAGTCACTATCAGTGACTGCCTGAAGGAACTCATCGATTTTGGTTGATGCGGGCGAGGGTTCTGATTCACCAATCAGGGCCTTGACCTTGTTTTTCCAAACAAGCCTCCTTTCATCCTTTTCTTATTGCTTGGCTTCTGGAAACTTTTGTACTTTCGGATGCGGACACTTATTCGCATAGTTCCTGGGTTTCCTACATTTGTAGCACAAGTTAGAATCACCAGTAGGAGAAGATTCGGAACTTACCTTGTGAAACGACTTGGGCCTGAAGGAAGTCTTTCCAGACTGTTTGATGAACTTTTTGAATTTGTGCATAAGAAGGGCCATTTCATCTTGTGAAAGGATATCATCGTCATTGTCAGCAGTCTTATGGGCGGACTTGGATGTGCTAGGTCTGGAACTGTGTCTCCTATCAGATACAGCAACCAGTGTTGTAGTCTTGGCAGGTGACTCTTCGGCCTTCTCTCTCCTGTCAATATCGTACTCGAAAGCTTTAAGGTCAGAAAATAGGTCAAAAGTAGAAATATCATTAAGATTACATGTCACACGCATACCTATAGTCTTAATGTCCCATCGGACAGGGAGTGATCTAAAGATTTTCAAGTTTTTCTCCTTTTGGGTATACAATTTACCCAATGCTTCAGGTTCACCGACAATGCCAGTGAATCTGAGGTCAAGCTCCTCAAGAGTTTCGGAAGATTTCATTTCAAAGGATTCAAATTGCTGAGTAAGTTTTGAAATTTTCTTTTCTTTTGAGAGCTCAGTTCCCTCGCAAATCATCTTGAGTTTCTCCCAGATTTCCTTAGCTGTCTTACAGCTCTTAACCTTCGAGAATGTGCGTTTGTCAAGAGTGACGAACAACATATTCTTAGCAACATTGTTGAGGTTCGCACACTTGCGATCATCGGTCGTCCATTGCTCATGCTCCTTCTCGAGCATTTCAGCATGAGGTTGTCCTTCTATCCTTGTGGCAGGATTAACCTTCATTATCTTTATGGGGCCTTCTTGGATGACAAATATCATCTCCTCGTGCATGGAACCAATATGGGCTTCCATCCTAATTCTTCAGTCATCAAATTCGTTAATGTAAAACATAGGAACCTTGTTTATCATTGAGGTATCCAATAGAGAAAATAGGAAAGATAAGACTGTTTTCAAAAATAAGTAATTTTTAGATCTAATTCGGTTAAAAATATAACTGATTCTTTGTAGAATCAATCGGTCTGATACCACTTGTTGGACACTAAATATACAATATAAAGCTTGGAAGGAGATAGAACTACAAGTGGTACGGTTTTCTAAAGTGACCTTGCGTAGCGGAAGTTTAAGTGTGAGTTGCTGTAAATACAGCAACTAGGCGTTCTCCTTTTTGCTTGGTGCGTGCATGGTTTTGCAATGTATACTTGTATGAATCAGAGTTATGAAAACAATAAGGACATAAGGTAAATAATACACAATTTTAAAGTGGTTCGAGGTAAACCCCTCTACGTCCACTGATCCTCCACACAGGAGTAAAAGCGTTTATTATAATCACTACGTACACAACTACGTGACTATAACTAAACCTTGTCTCTATAACGTTCACACAGATTGTTACATGGACTGAAGCTTTTTGCCGTTTACATAGATTGGTTTGAGCTCTTTCTTTGACTTGCTTCTTCACACACAGTTTGAAGCTTCGTCTACAATGCCATTCTTCCCACACAGGTCAGAATACGTAAGGATCTACAGTCCACATAGGGCTGATGATTATCTCAACGGTAAAAGTAGAATTCTCTGAACAGCAGATTGATCTTTGATATACGTTTGCTGTATGCTGTGCCGTTCCTGCTGAGGACTTGTATATTTCTTCGCTTGATACTTGATGTATGCTCACGAAATATACTATGTTGTAATCGCTAGAATGTCAGAGTAATCTGCAGAGCTTTTGCGATATATGAATTCTTCGTGTATGAGAGTCCTTAGCTTGGGGCTATTTATAACCTTTGGAAAATGCATTCGTTATAAATGTATCCATTGCAGGTAGGTGAGATGTTGACGTCTCTGATTGGCGGCTTGCTAAATATTTAAAATCAGATCGCATTTAATGCTTCAGACATTCTTTTTGACTTTGCATTAAATGCTCTTCATCGCATTCAGACTTGTCTCACTTCGCCTGCATTAAATGCTTCCCTATCAGCAATAAATGCTGCTTTAACCGTGAATACTTTATGAATAAACAAAGTGTATTTCATAACAGTTTAAAGCATTCTTTAATTAGTCCTGTAGGATGTGTTTTACTTTTCCCAAGTACAACATAACTGCTGTATCCGACGCATTGTCTTTTGCTGTAGATGTATGTTTTGTAGGCTAGAATGTATGAGATCTTCAGTGCTGTATGGAGATTCCAGACAACTTCCATACTCAGCAGCATTTTAGCTCTTTCGACTCCTTTGTTGTATGATTGCCATTATCAAAACAAAATAAAGTATTGTTTATCCCAACAATCTTGATAGGCTTGGTTTTTCACTTTCTAAGGAGCACTCCACGGATGTGATTCTAAACTCATTACCCGATAGTTTTGGTCAGTTCATTATGGACTATAATATGAATGAGATGGAGAAGTCCATTGCTGAGCTGAATGGGATGCTGAAAACGGCTGAGCAAAATATTAAGAAGAAACCAAGCCACGTGTTGATGGTCAGCAATGGAAGTTCTTCAAGAACAAATGCAAGGGTAAAGGTAAAGCAAAAGTTGCCCAAACTAAAGATCCAACTAAGCTATTTGCAAGGCAAAAGCTCTCAAAGATGGAAATTACCGTCATTGGAATAAATCATGACACTAGAATAGAAATTGCAAGGTTTACTTGGAAGAGCTACAGCGCACCAAGGGTAGTGAGACTACCATAGGAATATTTGTTTTAGAAGTTAACTTATCTACTTCTAACTCATGGGTATTGGATACTGGATGTGGATCTCATATTTGTACAAATGTATAGAGTTGAGAAGCAGTGTAGAGCTGAAGAAAGGGGAAGTGGATCTAAGAGTCGGCAATGGAGCAAGTGTTGTTTCATTAGCCGTTGGAACTTATGATCTAGTTTTACCCAATGAGTTTTTGTTAGTTTTGCAAAATTGCTATTTTCTATCATGAAGGGGAATATTATTTCAGTTTCTACATTAGATTGTGAAGGTTACAGTTTTCTTATTAAGAATAAGATTATTCGTATTTCCTTTAATGACTTGTTTTATGGTAGTTCAAAGTTATATACTGGCCTTTACAATATCGATCTAGATGAGTCTAATAATTTGGAAGTCTATAACATTGCAACTAAGAAACCTAAGCTCAATGATTCTAATCCAGATGGGCAAGATACTCATTTCAAAACTCCATCACAATGGACCTTTAGACTCCTTTCACTATGAGTCATATGGGACATGCAAATCTTGTTTATTGGGCAAGATGACGAAGAATAATTTCACCGGTCATGGAGAAAGGGATAGTGATCTATTAGGCCTAGTATATACTGACGTATGTAGACCTCTTAGCACTCATTCCAGAGGCGGATACCAATACCTCATCACTTTTACCAATGATTTTAGTCGGCATGTATATGTTTATCTTATGAAGCATAAACATGAATCTTTGATATGTTCAAAAAATTCCAGAGTAAAGTGCATAATCAACTTGAAAAGATAATTAAAGCCATTTGATCGGATCAAGGTGGCGAATACTTGAGCCAAGAATTCAATAATCATCTTAGGAGTTGAGGAATTGTTTCACAACTTACTCCTCCTGGAACACCTCAGCATAACGTCGTGTCCGATAGGAGGAATTGAACCTTATTAGATATAGTTCAATCCATGACGAGTCGAATGGAGCTTCTCTTATCATTTTGGGTCCACACCTTAGACACAACAGTATTCACTCTTAATCGTGTTCTATTTAGAGTAGTTGAAAAGACACCATTTGAGAAATGGACTGCTAAGAGACTAAACTTGTCTTTTCTAAAGATATGGGGTTGCGAAGCATTCATAAGATGACAAGTGTTTGACAAATTGGTGGCCATATCTGAAAGATGTTTATTTGTGGGATATCCTAAGGAAACTAAAGGATACAGCTTTTATAAGCTTGCAGACAACAAAGTCTTTGTTGCTCGAAATGCTGTCTTCTTAGAAAGGGAATTTGTTTCCAAAAGAGATAGTGGGAGAAAACGTACGGAAACTCGAGAACCACAAGAAGACATTGCTTGGCTGATGGAAACCGAACAGGCTCAATAATTAGTTCAGGAGCCAGTTCAAAGTACACAAGTTCCTCGCAGATCTGATTGGGTGCGACATGAACCTGAGAGATAAGGGTATCTCGTGACAGAGGACGATGATGCATCGCTCATAGATGATGAGCCTAGTATCTATACAGAAGCTGCTCAGGACCAGAGTCCGAGGAATGGCTAGAGGCCATGATGTCAGAGATGCAGTCCATGTACGATAATCATGTTTGGAACTTGATAGATCCACCTGAGGGTGTAAAAACCATTGAGTTCAAATGGGTCTTCAAAGTAAAAGACATGGACGACAATCTACAAGCCTATAACGCTAGGCTAGTTGCAAAAAGTTATAGAAAGACTCATGGTATTGACTATGATGAGACCTTTTCACTAGCAGTCATGATTAAATCAATTAGAATTTTATTTGCTATTACTGCATACTATGATCATGAGATATGGCAAATGGATGTCAAAAAAGACATTTCTTAAGGAAACTTACTCAGGGATGTGTACATGACACAACCTATGGGTTTTGTTCATCCATAAAATTTTAAAAAGGTTTACAAGCTTCAAGGATCCATTTATGGGTTGAAGCAGGCTTCTCGGAGCTGGAATCTTCATTTTGATGAAACTGTCAAAGAGTTTGGGTTTATTCAAAATCAAGATGAACCATGTGTGTATAAAAAGGTTAGTGGGAGCATAGTTGTCTTCCTAGTATTATATGTAGATGACATATTACTCATTGAAAATTACATACCCACCTTGCAGAGAGTCAAGACTTGGTTGGAATGTTGTTTCTCCATGAAAAATTATGAGAATATGCTTACACTCATGGTTTAAAAATCTATAGAGATATATCAAATATAATAATTGGTCTGAGTTAAAGTACCTACATTAACAAAATATTGAAGACGTTTAATATGCAGGACTCCAAGAGAAGACTCTTGCCAATGTCACATGACATTCATCTGAGTACAATTCAGAGTCCTTCGACTCCTGATGAGAGAGCCTGCATAACCAAGATTACATATGATTCGGCCATCAGATCGATCAGGTATGGCATGATTTGTACTCGACCAGAGGTATCATTTGCCCTTAGTATGACAAGTCAATACCAATCAAATCCAGGTGAAAGTCACTGGACAGCAGTGAAAACCATCCTAAAGTACTTAAGAATAACTAATGATGTGTTCCTAATTTATGGAGGTGTAGAAGACGAGTTGGTGTAAATGGTTACGCCGATGTAAATTTCAAAATCGATAGAGACAATTTTAGATCACAGATGGTTTTGTGCTTTCGTTTATAATGGAGGTGTTGTGAGTGGAAATGTTCCAAGTAAAGCATGCTCATAGATTCTATTACTCAAGCTGAGTACCTGGCAGCATCGGATGCATCTAAGGAGAATATATGGATCTTTTACATCCTAAAAGTCTCTACTTCGATAATAATGGAGCTATTACGCGAGCTAAAGAGTCAAGGTCCGGCTAGAGATCCAAATACATACTTAGTATATGCAGAGTATCAATGGAAGAGAATGTTGCTGATCTACTTACCTAGTCCCTCTCACAAGGAAAGCATGAAGAGCATGTTAGAGCAATAGGCCTAAGAGTCATGAAAGAATGGTCCTAGTGCGAGTGGAGGATTGTTGGGAATAGTGACCTAGGACATTCGATTACCTAGATTTGTAATTGTCACATTTAAATAAAGTTATTTCATAACATATATTTCTCATTGATTATTATAATGTGTGCATGTTTTAATATTATAATCAGCGAATAATAGTTATTCATGAATAATAAGATTATTCATATGTTCCTGGTTCAATCACGTAGACTGGAGACTCAAATGATTAATATACAAGTATAAATTTTTTTATTGATAATCATTGGATGATTGTGCGTATGGTACGGATCAAATTTATAGGTATTGGTTGGAGGACGCAATACTGGACAAAACAGCATTGAGATCACTGCATAAAAATGTCATAAGTGAATCTCAATATAATAGTATGTCAATAAATCCTTGAACCTGCGATTATCATAGAGTCCAACATGATAACTGTTGCGCCTTGACGTAATCCAACGTCATCTGAAACATGGTGATCATAAAGGTTAGTGATGGGAATTAGTAGGAGTCATGTAGAGGGCAATGAATAATCAAGATGGGTATTTGTCCCTCTCTTTAGGGAGAGAGATATCTGCTAGGGCCCTCGATAAGTATGACCAAAAGGAAATGCATGGCCATGCTCAAATGAAGAGTCATTTGATAGTCTACTTAGATCGAGAAAGAATTTGAAAATAATAAGTACGACAGTTTCCATGACTTAGTTCAAATATGATATCGCGCGACAAAGGGATTTGACATATTTAATGGTTTAATGGACTACAAATTTATCTTATTTGGGTAGTCTTAATGCCTACTAGAGACCGTTTATGATTTATCATTTAATAAGGTACTAAATGATTGCCAACATAATATAAGCCTTTCGGGTCACACATACGATAATTAAAGACAAGCAAGATTAAATACTAGATATAATATTACATATTATATTTATTAAAGAAATTAAATAATGAGTAATGTATAATATAAGATATTGTATAATCTATTTTTTATTATATCAACTGGGAAAGGTGAATATAATATTGGATGTTATATTCATTAGAGGATTAAATAATAAGTAATATATAATATATAATATTATATATATTGTGTTATTTAATAAGTTAAGGGGTAACTAAGCAAATACTAGTATTTTAACTCTAGGATTTACTTAGTATAAACAAAGGGTCTTAGACAAGGAGTTGTTACACAAGAGAAACAATACCCCTCCCCTTGCCTCACCAATCGGCCAAAATTCTTCTGTCCAAGGAGTCCGGTTCGGCCATCTCTGTTTCCTTCCCTTAGTTGATCTTGATCAGCCGTAAAAACCTTCTTGTAAGAATTTGTCTCTTGTACTGTTTATAAGGATCTACCAATCCGGCTTGTGCAAATTGTTCGTGTGTGGATCGCCGAAAGAGGAAGACGATTTCATCAGCTTCTGGTCTGGGTTTAGATCTGTTCTTCGGATTAAGATAATTCGATGAACTCTTTATTAAATCAATTAAATTACTGCCTGAAGATCCTCCATTTAGGTTTTTTGATTATTATTCCACTATATTTTTGCTCAAATTTATTGTATTAGATACATGTAAAACCAAAGAACTGCTCTAGTCTAAAGCGCATGCTCGTAACATATCTTTCAAAGTCCGAATTTTCTACACGGTATGACTGTCTGACTGTGGCTGAAAAGATATATTCAACCTCAACTCAGTACCCAAGGCCTGATGGACCGACTGCCAAAGATATGACGCAAAATGGCTATCCGGACCAGAAACAATAGTCTTAGGCGTACTGTGTAGTCTCACAATCTTCTATAAATACTCTAGCCAACCTCTCTAGTCCCCAAGTATCCTTGATATATATGAAATATGTTGATTTGGTTAAACAATTGGCGATCGCCCACATCATATTCATTCCGGTTTTAGTCCTAGGCATCCCCGTTATAAGTCCATGTAGATATCTTTACACTTCTATTAGGAAATAGAAGTGGTTTCAACTGCCCGACTGCTCGTTGATGCTCAATTTTTACTTTCTTACAAGTCAAACACCGTAATACAAACTCCGTGAAATCCTTCTTCGTATTATTCCACCAAACATTCTTCTTCAAATATTTGTACATCTTACTCATTCTTGAATTGTTGAGTTAGGCATAGCATGAGCCTCTTGGAGTATTCTCTTCTTCAACTCTCAGTCATTTAGAACACAGATTTTGTCCTAGGACCTCAAAATACTATCCTCATGTACCATCAGACCGGGGACTTTTTCCGTAACCATATCCATCTTCAATTGAATGATCATCGGGTCACTCCGCTACTTGCTTTTGATTTCATTAACCAAGGATGAAGTAATCTCAACGGCTTTTGGCTTAACGCATCTACGACAATGCTGGCTTTCCTTGGTTGGTAAAGGATCTCCAAGTCGTAATGTTTAATCAACTCCAACCAACGACACGAAGAGTATAAATAGCGGCACAAAATCTTTGGTGTGATCACAACTGCAGTCAACTCTAAGTCGTGAGTAGGATAATTTTTCTCATATGGATTCAACCATCGTGATGCAAATGCTATTATTTTATTGTGTTGCTTGAGTAGGCACCCGAGTCCCTGGACTGAAGCATCAGTATAAACTGAAAAACCGTCGTTCCTTTGAGGTAGGGCCAAAACTAATGTTGTTGTCAAATGCCTTCTCTGCTCCTCAAAACTCTATTGCCTCTCGTTGTTCAACTCGAGATTTCTAGACTTCTGGAGTAATTTTATAAGCGCTCGAGCAAGTTTGGAGAACCGCTCGAAGAACCGACGATAATACCCAAAGAGAACTGAAAAGATACGAATTGCTTTCACGTTATTAAACAGTGTTGAGTCTAATACCACCTTAATTTTCTGAGGATCTACACGAACTCCTTCAGCCAAAATCACATGCCCGGGAAATATAACTTCCTTCAACAAAACTCACATTTCGAGAACCTTGCATAAAGACACTGAGCTATCAAAATATCCACTAGTAATCACAAATGCTGAGCATGCTCCTCCTCAGCACGAGAATATATCAGGATGTCGTCAATAAATACGACTACACATTTATCGAGATACTCGACAAATATCTTATTCATCAACTGCATAAATACTACAGGCGCTTTAGTTAACCCGAAAGGCATAACCACAAACTCATAATGTCTGTACCTCATCCGAAAGGCATTCTTCGGAATGTCAGACTCCTTCACCTAAGGCTAATAATATCCTGATTTCAAATCAATCTTCTAGAATATCATGGATCCCTGTAACTGATCAAACAAATCATCAATGCAAGACAAAGGGTATTTTCGTATGGTCACTTTGTCCAATTTATGATAATCGATACATAAACGTAGTGAGCCCATCCTTCTTCCTCATGAATAACACCGATGCACCCCAAGGTGTGGCGTTGGGCCTGTTCTAAATCAACTGCGAACGCGAACTCACATTCCGATGGTAGACCCAGCAAATCATCTAGAAAAATGTCAGGATTTTCGTTTACCGCATGAATCCAAGAAAGTTCAACTCCCCCGTCCTTTGCTCTCATAGAGTAACACTAATAACCCATGCAACCTTTCTTAAAGAGTTTCGCCGCCTTCATGGTGCTGATTATAACTTTCTGACCCCTTCTCTCGTGTCCCACAAGTGAATGATGAGTGTCATTGTCAACCAGCATCGCAATAACTCTTGTGTGATAATCATTATCGCTCAGTGTCTATCAAGCGAGTCATCGCCTAGGATCAAATCCTCATCGATGATATCCACAAATCAAATTCGAAAACCAAACTTTGTCCGCCATTCTCACCAAAAAATCTCTAATCTCCTGATGCCCCACAGTTCTATCTCCGCTAGGCAATTTAACAACAAAGAGTCACAAACAGACAAGCAATAAATATTCAACCGGCGCACAAAATCCAAAGAGATGAAAGAATGTGAAGCACCAAATTGAAACGCACTCTAACTAGATGAGAGAGGAAATGAATGGCATCTGTGGCCACTGTAGCCTTTGTATCATCACCCCTCCTCATCTCATAAATATATGGTTGCGTCAAACCAGCATTAGAGACTCCCTCTCTAGTGAACTGACCTCATCCCTTGCCTAGATCGAAATTCTAAGACGGCTGACCCACCGATGGCTTCTAATTAACACTTGGTTCTCTCGATGCATGAGAGGATGTCTGAGTCATAAGTGTCTTATCTCACTCGGTACAAAACACAACTTTTTGGCCTGCTTGGCCACAATCATGACACCTTAATGCAGGCAACCTGCAATCACGGTTAATATGGCCCTATGGGCTGCAACTAAAACATGTCACAACTTGATTAGAAACACCAGAACCAAATCTGAAGTTCTGACCACCTCTAAACGAAAGGAATGACTTCCTGGCTGGACAATTAGTTGACTGAGACCTCTACTGATTGCCGCCTTTACTACCAGAAAAGTTAACAGAGGTCTTCTGTTTCTTATTTTCACTTGTCATCTCAGTAGCAGCAAAGGGCATAACATAGACTAGTGCTTTGCCTTGATATCCCTTCAGTATAGTGCAAGCGAATCCTGCAATGTAGTTTCGGATTTTAGATTTATCTGCATGTCAAAGTAGCAGATTTCGTCTCTCTCTTATCTTACTTAACCCTTCACATAATTGAGTTGTTGATTATATTCAATTATTTCCTGATACATGGTAATGTACTAAGGCTTAGCCTCGAAGAAGGATCAGGTTCTGGCCTCCTTAACATGCCACAACCAATAATCAGTCTCCATTAACTCATTAAACCCATTCCAAGTAGCATCATGATCTTGGGATTCAACTACCTGCCACCAGTTGGCAGAATATCTCGTCAGGAAGTACTGGGCAATTAGCACCTTAAGTGCCTCTGGACAATTCAACCCCACCAAAACCTTGCTCATCTCATTAATCCAGCTTTCGCAGCCAGCCAGTTCCATGGCATCAATGAATTGGGGAGGGTGCATTCGGATCACATCTTGCTTCCATTTTTTGCCCCGATATAACCCGCAGTAGATGGATTATTGTGCTGATCAGCCTAGGTTAAGAGAGCCATTTGTTCGCCACTTGCTGCAATGTAGTTGCAACACCAATATCTGCATTATTCTATCCGGAGTTCCCCTGACTAGCCAACTGGTCCTGATGACCATTGGTACTGGGATGAACTGAATTCGACGAAGTATGAGTAGTCGAACCAGCATTAGAACTGAAGTACGTATGTCACCCACCAGCTACACCATACCCTCGACCGTATCGGCGATTGCGTACGAGGTACTTTACCATTTAACATTCTAAAGAAGGAAAAAAATACACGTGTACAATTTAGAATATAACTGTTAAAGTGACCGATTCCCCATATTACGAATTCAAAGACAATGCAGTTAAGACAATAAGGAAGATAAGAGAATTTACAAGTACCATCTGCACTAAGATGATGGCAGTGCCACAATAATGTGCACATAAAATGATGCATCTAAACCCAGAAGACCAACAACATAGGTATCCGTATACCTAAGCTCTAATACCATATTCTGTAATACCACGAGATATTCAAGGTATGTTACTGCGCCGTGAACCCCCACATGGGATTCACCATGTTATTTATCCAACAGGACACATCAACCGTTCTAATCAACACATCAACAAATGACGAATACACTAACAATGATCTAGTACAACAGATAATTATTCACAAAACCAAACATCATAACACAAAGAGCAGAAAACAAATCCCAAAAATAAAACAATTTAACAAAAAAACCCTACAGTACTCGAGTAGTGTCTAACGAGAAACTCGCAATTCAGAAGGAAACATCAGTTTTAAAAAGAAGATTAGTTGACTCAACATTTTATCATGCTTTGCCTTCGTCCAAAAAGGTGGCCATTACATTGCTGTAGACCCCACACTGGGACCCACCAGGCGATACCCTAAATATAGATTAAATACGCAATACTTGTGATACCGAACCACAATACATAGTACTTACTCCGATTAGGAGTTTGCAGTAGTATGGCCAATGACCATATTATACACAGGATCCAAAATACAAGTATAACCCATATGGAGATGGAATATACCTTAAATAACAATACATTTGACCATAATTTAAATAAAGCGGAAATATTAACATTACACGGTTCGAACAAAACCGGACAACAAAAGACTTGGGGCCCCCGAACTAGTATCCTTCGAACCCTTCGCCGTCGCCATGATCTTCCCGTGCCTTGCCTTTGCCTCGACCTAAAATACAACACAAGTATTTCACCCAACACAGGGTCAAATATACATGATAAATGATTTCTCAAGATATTATACAATTCACATATGTTAGATTTCAAGGAAAACATCCCGAATAACGAACATACCCCTCGGGCGTATGAACAGTTAGTCACAAAACGTCGAACACATCCAAATATATATATGGACTATGAATGACCAAACTAGTATGGCTCAAGAAGGACATCACAGTACGCCCGATCCGGAAATGTGTCAGTTCACATGTCCATCCCGTATACGGAATCCAGGATATACGTGGGACAATGTACCTAATTAGCCTCACGAACTACGTCTCGTGTGCACAGTCCAATACGGAAACATCCACGCATGACTATATATGTGCCTGGCTAAAAATCCTACACAATAACCAATCGGAATGCAGATATGATTCCGGATATGTCACGATACAACATGATAACGAATTCAATAAATCACATATCCGATTAAGGATCAAGAAACTCACCGAAATGACAATAAGGATCAATGATATCAAAGGTTCAACGTGATGAATTTGGGAATGAAATCCCACGATGAAAAACGGAACATCATCAAGAAAAATATCAAGTCACGGATCATAAATTTATAAGTGTTTCATATACACGAAACGCATAACCATCATAAGAATCCAACCATTATTATAACCAAGCAAGATAACTTGCCTCAATACGGAGACGAGAATAATCCTTCCTTGTCGGACGAACGAATGGTCCTCGACTTAATATCGGTTACTAGAACCATCAACCTTGTAATGGATATAATCCATTCAATAACACATTCTCATAACTATCGATATCTAGTTCAACAAATCGATATCCTAAATTCAACTTGCTTGGTTCAACTATCTTTGTATCATAATTCCATTTCAAGGGTTCATACTAGCTTTAATTTATTATCAGTATCGGTTATCATTCAAGGTGTTCTCGATTATTCGTATGGTTCAAACGAATGAGAATTTATCAAGAACAATCATCAAGGAGGACTTTGCTAAAATTGATATGCCGGTAGAATTTCTTAAAAACAACATCAATGTTTTGAAAGATATAATCCAAACAACTACGTTCCATAAAACATTGATCAAAATGAAGGTTACTCAGCGATTATAATCGTTCGAACGAATCAGAATTTGTAAAATTATTACTATGAGTTCACCTAGTTGGGTTGATGATATACTCGAGTGTTTCATCATGAGATAATCACGAAATCATCATCAAGGTGAATTAAACATCTCTAAACTATAACCTTATGTTGATATAATTCAAGGTTCAACCAAATCCGATGAAAAACCTAAGTTCATCTAGTTCAAAATCTTCCTAAGCATGATAGTTTGATTCAATATAATGATAACAATTCTACAAATCAACCTATCTAAAATGAAACTAAGGATTATCATTGTCCTAGTGATGTTAATTGTCCAGCAAGGAGAGTGTGTTTCTACTAAACATGATTACCACCATTTACCACATCAAGAACAGATCATGTCAAACCTTTAACCACCATATTCATCATTAAGTTATTAAAAGCTTAACTACAAATATATTTTGCTTGATTAAGTCAACATTAGGTGAAGTATGCTTTATTACTAACATTATAACTACGAATTTATAGAGTGAAATCGTATAACATACCTTCAGAAATGAAGAACAATACACCAAAACCACAAGAACACACTCTAAGCTTCAAGAATGACTCCAAACTTCTAATCAAAAAGCTCCAAATCAAGATGCAAAGCTCAAACACAATTTAGAAGAAGGTAGAATTGATCTAGGGAGGTAGGGGATGATTACAGGGCAGAAAAATCGGAGTTGGATGTTCAAAATGAAAGACACAAGTTGTCTTTTTATAACTGCACAGTTCGTTACGTACGTTATACACAAGAGGATAACGTACGTTAGCATCTTTACGTACGCTACACCAAAAGTGTTACGTACGTAAGCTAGTTCCAGAGGCTACTGACTGAAAACACGAACAACCTAACATACGTTATAGCTTGGAGCATTACGTACGTAATGTAGGTCAACTAGGATGCTCCAAAAAGATCAGATATTCGAATCACGCCTGACCCCACACACCGAAAGTTGAGATCGGATAAGACTACAAGCCTTACGTACGTAAACAGCACTTCCTTACATACGTAAAACCAACAAGATAGCATACGTTATGCTAGAGGCTTAGTGTACGTTAAACACAGAATTACTAGCCCAAAAATGTACTTATCTATACAACGTCAAGAAATCAATCATAGTGCGAATGATAGTTATATTCAAGTTTATTATGATATATTCCAACATCAATAAATATTAAACAAATGCAACAAGACTACAATAGTATTGAATTATCTGAATAATACAATAGTAGGTAATAATTTTCGTCGGATATTACATACTCCCCCCTTAAAAGGAGTTTCGTCCCCGAAACTAAGGGGTAAACAAATCGGGATACCTCTCTTGCATGCTGATCTCCGTCTCTCACGTGGACTCCTCGACTCCGTTTCGTGACCACTGAACCTTCAGTAAGGGAATCGTCTTGTTCCGCAACTGTTTGATCCTCCTTTCAAGTATCCATACGGGGCGCTCTTCATACGAATGATCCTCCGCTATATCGATCTCATCGAACTGAAGTATATGACTCGGATCAGCAACATATTTCCTTAACTAGGAGACATGGAACACATTATGAATCCGGCTCATAGCTGGTGGCAACGCCAGGCGATAGTCTAGATCGCCTACTTGTTCCAAAACCTCAAATGGACCGACATACCTCGGACTCAGCTTCCCAAAACGAAAAACACCTCGAGTAGGGGACACTTTCATTAGTACATGGTCGCTGACCTCGAACTCAAGTGGTCGTCGACAGTTGTCTGTGTAAGACTTCTGTCGGCTTCGAGCCATCAACAAACGACTCCTAATCAAAGTGATCTTCTCACGGGCTGCTAACAACATATCGGGTTCCGTACCTAAATATTTAGACAGATCGTCCCAACACATAGTGGATCTACAACAACGGCCATGCAATGCTTCATAAGGTGCCATCTGAATCGAAGCATGCCAGCTATTATTATAAGTGAATTCCACCAAAGGTAGTTGGGGCTTCCAATCATCCTTCCAATCAAGAACGCACGCCCTCAACATATCCACTAGAGTCTGGATAGTCCTCTCAGTCTGACCATTAGTCTGCGGATGAAATGCTGTGCTGAAGTTCAAATGCGTACCTATCGCACGATGAACTGCTTTCTAGAAATGTAACACGAATTGCCCGTCACGATCTGATACAATACTCTTAGGGGTACCATGTAACCTTACAATCTCTTTGATAAATCGCTGGGCCAATCCCTCGGGTACCCATGTGTCTTTTATCTCCAAAAAGTGGGCTGATTTGGTCAGACAGTCCACAATCACCCAAATCATATTCATCCCTCGACGACTTGTTGGTACGCTAGTGATAAAATCCATCGATATGTCCTCCCATTTCCACTCGGGAATCGGGAGCAGTTTCAGCATTCCTCTGGGTCGCTGATGCTCAATCTTAACCTATTGACAGGTTAAACACCTCGAAATGAACTCTGCAACTTCACATTTCATACTCCCCCACCAATAATATTGCCTTAAATCCTTATACATTTTGCTAGACCCCGGGTGAATGGAGTACGGGGTAGCATGAGCTTCTCTCAGGATAGCGTTCCTCAATTCATCGCCTGTGGGTACACAAACTCGATTCCTGAAGCGTATCAATCTATCCTCTTGGATCACAAATCCAGGGGCTTACTCTTGAGTTACTTCATCCCGAACTCGAGATAAGAATGGGTCTGTAACCTACTTTGATCTAATTATATCCTCAAGGGACGATGAAATCTCAAGTGTGCAGAGTTGTCCCTGAATACGCTGTAACCAGACTTCAATTTCCGGCCTCACCAACTCTAACTGCAATTCGCTCTGAACTGTCAAGTGGGCAAGCACCTGCTCCTGTACTGTTTTACGAATCAAAGCGTCGGCAATTATATTTGCTTTGCTTGGATGATAAAGGATATCGATATCATAATCTTTGATGAGTTCTAGCCTCCTTCTCTGCCTCATGTTTAACTCCTTCTGAGTAAAAATGTACTTCAGGCTCTTGTGATCGGTAAAAAACTGACAGGTAACCCTATACAGATAGTGACGCCAGGTTTTTAAAGCAAACACCATGGCTGCAAGTTCCAAATCATGGGTGGGGTAGTTGACCTCATAAGGTCATAGCTGTCTTGATGCATAGGAGATCACCTTCCCATTCTGCATTAGTACACATCCAAGGCCCTGTTTAGACGCGTCACTATACACCACGAATCCTTCCGTTCCTTTTGGTAGAACCAAAATAGGTGCCGAAATCAACCGACTCTTGAGTTCATCAAAACTCCGTTGACATGCCTCTGACCATAAATACTTCGTATCCTTCCTTAACAGGTTAGTCATAGGTTGCGCAATCTTGGAAAAACCTTCCACGAACCTTCGGTAATAACCTTCTAGCCCCAAGAAACTATGAACTTCCTTCACGTTCTTCGTAGGTAGCGAGTCGGATAGCTTCTGTCTTTTGAGGTTCTACTCTCACACCATCGGATGATATCACATGGCCGAGAAAAATAACCTCATTCATCCAGAATTCACATTTGGAAAATTTTCCATAAAGCTGCTCCCGCCTCAATGCCTCGAGAACTTGATGGAGATGACGCTCATGCTCTTCGTGGTCATGAGAGTAGATTAGAATGTCGTCAATAAAAACGACTACAAAGCGATCCATATAATTAATAAAGACCCGATTCATCAACTCCATAAATACTGCCGATGCATTAGTCAGTCCAAAAGGCATCACTACGAACTCATAATGCCCGTAGCGAGTATGAAAAGCGGTCTTCGAAATGTCAGACTCACGAATCCTCAGCTGATGGTAACCGGACCTCAAGTCAATCTTAGAAAACACAGCAGCCCCCTGAAGCTAATCAAATAAATCATCAATACGCGGCAATGGGTATTTGTTCTTAATGGTTACCCTGTTCAGCTCACGATAATCAATACACAGATGCAAAGATCCATCTTTCTTCCATACAAATAGCACTGGTGCTCCCTAAGGGGACGCACTAGGTCAAATATAACCCTTCTTCGTCAAATCCTCAAGCTGGTTCTTCAACTCCTGCATCTCAGATGGAGCCATATGATATGGTGCTTTCGAAAGCGGGGACATTCCTCGCTCTAACTCAATAGTAAACTCTACATCACGATGTGGAGGTAAGCCTGGCAACTCATCTGGAAATACGTCTAGGTAGTCTCGGACTACCGGAATATTGGCCAATTCGACTGGTCGATCCGTTGTTTTGGTCATGAAACACCAATAGCCAATACACCCCTGATTAAGCAGTTTCACTACTTTCATAGCGCTGATGACTCTCCCGGAACGGTTGGGATTGTGACATCGTCAGATGTAACGGTCATTGTTCGCTTGAAGACACTAAGTATGGCATCATGACCATCCATCCAATCGATACCCAATATCACATCATCTTTAGGTAAATCGATCACAATTAAATTCGACAACCACTCACGGTTGTTCATGCGAATCGGACAGTCTTGCACTTCACGATTCTCAACAATTCTTCTACCATCAGGTAGACCAATTATATAAGATTCACAATTGGTAACGTGATCTAACTGCAAACGACTCAAACAAGAAGCAGATAAAAAAGAGTGTGAAGCACCAGTATCAAAAAGAACACAGACAAGCTGAAATCGGATCTCGAAAGTACCTATAATCATGCTGGCTTCGGGATCATCGGCCTTCTTCATCTCGTAGACTCTAGGTTTTGCAGCCCCGGTACCAGATGCACCATCTTGATTTCCATGGCCCATCCCTCTGTTTGCCCCGGTAGTCTGATAAGAAGCGGACGGAGATACACGGTCCTGGACGGAAGACTGAACTGGAGCATGAGGTGCTGCTGGAGTACGTCCTGGTCCACTCCTACAATAACAAGGACGATGTCCATTCTTCCCACAATTATGGCATGTGACGGCCGGCCTCGGGCATTTAGAATTGATGTGCCCCTGGTCTCCACAGTTACAGCACACAACAAATACGCTGACTGCTCGAGGTTGTGATCCAGTTGGCGTCGACACCGTGGGTGGCCGTTCAGAATGATTTGGCACTAGTTGGGGCCTCTTGAATGTTCCCCGGTTGCTGTCAGTCTGGTTTTGGTTCCTGAATTTCTTGTTGTTGGACTGTGGTTGCTTCTTGGAAATTTCTTTCGCGGTCAGTTCATACTGCAGAGCTTTCTCGATGAACCCCGGTAGGGTCGTATAGTGGTGATTCAGCAGTTGCATTCTCATTCGGGGTTTAAGCCTCTTGAGAAAATATTTGATCTTATCGAACTCCGTTCAGAGAATCGTCGAGGCAAAAGGAAGAAGTGCCTGGAATTTCTCGGCAACAGATAGTACATCATCATCTTCAGACGGGTCTGGATTCAGCAATTCTGATAGTTTGGCCTCGCGGAGAGGACCTGGATAGTAACGGTCTAGCATGAGATTTTTAAATTCCTTCCAAGTACATAAGCCATCAGCTGGCCTCACCGAAAGCCACCAGGTGTGGGCGCCCTTGCCAAGGTAATAAGCTGCTATGGAGATGTGATTCTCTGTTGGATAGTCTACCATATCGAATAATTTCTCGAAGTGTTCAATCCAATGCATGATATCAGTAGGCTCAGAGGAGCCTTCAAAAGTCGGGGGTCGCTGGCGAGAGATGTCGCTGATGATCGGACTCACCGATCCGCCATGTGCAGGAGGTGGCCCCTGTTGCTGGACGGTAGTAGCTCTCTGCATAGCTTCCATTAGTTGACCCATCTG
Source organism: Orobanche coerulescens (assembly GCA_033398695.1). Lineage (NCBI taxonomy): Eukaryota > Viridiplantae > Streptophyta > Magnoliopsida > Lamiales > Orobanchaceae > Orobanche > Orobanche coerulescens. The sequence goes on along the minus strand of CM065806.1, from coordinate 136,520,070 downwards.
GGTCATCTGAGCCATCATGCCCTGCATCACAGCATAAGGATCGACACCGGCATCCTCGCGCCCAGTGTGGTACGATTGGTCCCTAGAAGGCAAATCACTGCCTGCGGAACTATGCTCTGCATTCGCATGCCTGTTGGCTCGTGGTATCGGGATTCGGCCCCTTCCGCGGGCTCGTCCCCCTTGGCCACGGCCGCTCAGATTTCTTTCCATACTGAAAGAATCAATTCATAATGATAACCATAAGTACAGTTCATGATACCAATCAAAATTCATGCTAAGTTAATAGCAACAAAGAATTACATATTCAAGAAAATGGTTCACAATGAATTATCGACACTACGAGTGTCACACAGAATATCATATCGACGTTGAGTCGAACAATTTCAATCATATAATCAATCCAGAATTAACCTCGAATTATCAATTAGATAAATCCTGCCACAAATCCTCGAAAATAACAAGATCAACAAAGAGATCCATTCCAATTTAAATATCGTGCCAGTAATTAAATCATGGCTCGTAGAGTACATACCGCATTTGGCTTGTAGGATTAGGCACTTGCACAGGTCACAGGTGACACGAAGGTCTCTTGATACTAGTTCGTTTCACAATGAAAATAATCGACTCTCTCTGATACCATCTTCTGTAACACCCAAAAAGGCAGCCATTACAGTGCCGTGGACCCCACACTGGGACCCACCAGGCGACACCCAAAATACAGATTAAATACGCAATACTTGTGATACTGAACCACAATACATATTACTTACTCCGATTAGGAGTTTACAGTAGTATGGCCAACGACCTTATTATACACAGGATCCAAAATACAAGTATAACCCATATGGAGGTGGAATATACCTTAAATAACAATACATTTGTCCATGATTTAAATAAAGCGGAAAGATTAACATTACACGGTTCGAACAAAACCGGACAACAAAAGACTTGGCCCCCCCGAACTAGTATCCTTCGAACCCTTCGTCGTCACCATGATTTTCCCATGCCTTGCCTTTGCCTCGACCTAAAATACAACACAAGTATTTCGCACAACACAGGGTCAAATGTACATGATAAATGATTTCTCAAGATATTATACAATTCACATATATTAGATTTCAAGGAAAACATCCCGACTAATGAACATACCACTCAGGTGTATGAACAGTTAGTCACAAAATGTCGAGCACATCCAAATATATATATGGAGTATGAACGACCAAAATAGTATGGCTCAAGATGGACATCACAGTACGCCCGATCCGGAAATGTGTCAGTGCACATGTCCACCCTGTATACGGAATCTAGGATATACGTGGGACAATGTACCTAATTAGCCTCGCGAACTACGTCTCGTGTGCATAGTCCAATACGGAAACATCTACGCATGACTATATATGTGCCTCGCTAAAAATCCTACACAATAACTAATCGGAATGTAGATATGATTCCGGATATGTCACGATACAACATGACAACGAATTCAATAAATCACATATCCGATTAAGGATCAAGAAACTCACCGAAATGACAATAAGGATCAATGATATCAATGGTTCAAAGTGACGAATTTGGGAATGAAATCCCACGATGAAAAATGGAACATCATCAAGAACAATATCAAGTCACGGATCATAAATTTATAAGTGTTTCATATACACTAAAAGCATAACCATCATAAGAATCCAAACATCATTATAACCAAGCAAGATAAAGTGCCTCAATACGGAGACGAGAATAATCCTTCCTCATCAGACGAATGAACGGTCCTCGACTTAATATCGGTTACTCGAACATTCAACCTTGTAAGGGATACAATCCATTCAATAACACGTTCTCATAACTATCGATATCTAGTTCAACAAATCGATATCCTAAATTCAATTTGCTTGGTTCAACTATCTTTGCATCATAATTCTATTTCAAGGATTCATATTAGCTTCAATTTATTATCATTATCGGTTATCATTCAAGGTGTTCTTGATTATTCGTATGGTTCAAACGGAATAGAATTTATCAAGAACAATCATCAATGAGGACTTTGCTAAAATTGATATGCCAGTAGAATTTCTCAAAAACAACATCATTGTTTTGGAATATATAATCCAAACAACTACGTTCCATAAAACATTGATCAAAATGAAGGTTACTGAGCGATTATCATTGTTCGAACAAATCAGGAATTTGTAAAATTATTACTATGTTCATCGGTAATGATTTCACCTAGTTGGGTTAACGATATAGTCGAGTGTTTCATCATAAGATCATCACGAAATCATCATCAAGGTCAATTAAACATCTCTGAACTATAACCTTATGTTGATATAATTCAAGGTTCAACCAAATCCGATGAAAAACCTAAGTTCATCTAGTTGAAAATCTTCCTAAGCATGATAGTTTGATTCAATATAATGATAACAATTCTACAAATCAACCTATCTAAAATGAATCTAAGGATTATCATTGTCCTAGTGATGTTAATAGTCTAGCAAGGAGAGTGTGTTTCTACTAAACATGATTACCACCATTTACCACATCAAGAACACATCATGTCAAAACTTTAACCACCATATCCATCATTAAGTTATTAAAAGCTTAACTACAAACATATTTTGCTTGATTAATTCAACATTAGGTGAAGTATACTTTATTACTAACGTTATAACTACGAATTTATAGAGTGAAATCGTATGACATACCTTCAGAAATGAAGGACAATTCACCAAAACCACAAGAACAGACTCTAAGCTTCAAGAATGACTCTAAACTTCCAATCAACAAGCTCCAAATCAAGATGCAAAGCTCAAACACAATTTGGAAGAAGGTAGAATTGATCTAGGAAGGCAGGGGGATGATTATAGGGGAGAAAAATCGGAGTTGGACGTGCAAAATGAAAGACACAAGTTGTCTTTTTATAACTGCACAGTTCGTTACGTACGTTATACACAAGAGGATAACGTACGTTAGCATCTTTACGTACGCTACACCAAAAGTGTTACGTACGTTAGCTAGTTCCAGAGGCTACTGACTGAAAACACGAACAACATTACGTACGTTATGGCTTGGAGCATTACGTACGTAATGTAGGTCAACTAGGATGCTCCAAAAAGATCAGATATTCGAATCACGCCCGACCCCACACGCCGAAAGTTGAGATCGGATAAGACTACAAGCCTTACGTACGTAAACAACACTTCCTTACGTACGTAAAACCAACAAGATAGCGTACGTTATGCTAAAGGGTTAGCGTAAATTAAGCACAGAATTACAAGCCCAAAAATGCACTTATCTATACAACGTCGAGAAATCAATCATAGTGCGAATGATAGTTATATTCAAGTTTATTATGATATATTCCAACATCAATCAATATTAAACAAATGCAACAAGATTACAATAGTATTGAATTATCCGAATAATACAACAGTAGGTAAGAATTTCCATCGGATATTACACCGGTACTCGCTCGTCCAGGCGCTTTAATTCTGAAATACATAAAACGTACTTTGTTGTTGGTTCTAAAGTCTAATGCATGTACTTTGTTGTTGGTTCTAAAGTCTAATGCTCGAAAGTGAACGACTCGTTTGATGTAGATATGCAGTGCAAGTAGGGCTGTTACCGAGCCGAACCTTACCGAACTTTCACAGGGTTTGGCTTGGGTCGATTTTTTTAAAACAAATATATGATTCGGATCGATTCGGACGAATATGAAATACAAAGGTTTGATTCGGGTTCAAAACCCTTTTTGGGTTCATTATTCAATTCGATTCGGTCACTCGGATCAAACGTTCGCAAATAGTTCGATCCGATCTTGTAAAAAATGAAAATCGGAATTGGGTTCGCAAATAGTTCGATCCGGTCTTGTAAGAATGTGCTGGCGGTTATAAGAATATCGGACCGAACCAAATATTTGACCAGATTTGGATCGAATCCAGAATCAGGGTTCGGCTTTATATCTGATGGGACGAGTCAAGCCCAAATCGAGCTTTTTCGAGCCGAACCTGTCGAACCAGATTGAATATCTGGATTCACTCACAGGCCTAGGTGGAAGGTCGATTCCACATGGAGGACTACGATGGTGAAGTAAAAATATTTCTATTGTATTAAACCAAATCAAATTAAATTCTAAAATAGTTCCAAATAATTTGATTGTTTAATGGTTGTAATAATTGAAAAATAACAGTAACTTTTAAGTGAATTTTAGAGAAATATATTTTTAAATAATTTACTAGGATTTAGAATCCACCAGTATCTATTTATTATTTATTTTATATAGTAATTTCAAGAAATTCTGGTAATATTTTAGAAATCAATCTCACTATTTCCCTATAGGTTTAACTATAGGTACATAATTACTATTTAAATATAGATTTTTTCTTTTCTTGATAATTGTGATTTCTAAGCATTAAATGTATCCAATTTAGTGAAAAACGAATAATCAAAGAAATTAACTAATATCAATAATCACAAAGCAATGGGGAATTTATAACTATCAAAAGTACGTGATATTATTGATAAAATAATATTCTCCTATTGAAGTGAAATAATAATCATTAAAAAGATATGGTTAGAATTATTATATTAATATTAATATTAAAATAGATATGATTTCATCATAGTCCCACTAAAAAATTACTCACTCATAATTATAATACAAGTAAACAAATATTCTATAATATTATTTCTCAAAGATTTTTATTACACATTATTTTTTTTCTCTCTTACAATATAATCTCTCTATTCTCTCCACACTCTCCACACTCTATTTCTCTCAACCTTCTCTCCTATTTATGCTACTATCTTAAAAAAAATTAATACAACTAAATAATAAATAAATTTATCTCTAAATATTTTAATACAACACTCATCAATAATACAATTCCAATTAATTGCTGAAAATCACCCGCAATCATTCAATTCGATCTGCCACGTCACCAGCTGACGTGGCGCACTTCTGATGCGCGTGTGAGATTCATGCGCCGAATGGGCGATTCTGGACAGGCGCGTGTCTCTCACGCACGGGTATGCAACTGGGGAATTATTGCGACGCTTGTAGATCATGTGCCCGGCATGTATCTTGCTTACGTGTGATGCCATGTGGCCTTCTCTGATTGGCTGGAACTTGCTGAAGCGTGTTTGGCATGTGACAGGTGTGTGCTTTTGCTGACGTGGCAGCTGACTAGGATGACACGTCTACTTGTTGATGTCAGGGATGATATCACTCAGTATAGGCTAGTCCAATCCGGTCTTGACATGTGGTGTTATACCATTGGTTTATGTATTTAATTGTCCTACAGACTTCGAACGGCCATAACTTCGTCATACGAACTCGAATTCGGGTGATTTTTTTAAAACGGTCTTCTCATTGAGACGAATAAAACAAGACCCCTCATGTCTATGTTGAAAAAATATCTCTCTTTAATCAATTGATATGTCCGGTACCGGTTGGTTAACCTGTATATATAATTTAATTCGAATTAATTATCCAAAAATGACACAATTATATAAATTATCACACAAAATACACACATACACACACTCTCTCTCTCTCTCTCTCTCTCTCTCTCTCTCTATATATATATATATATATATATATATATATATATATATATATATAGAGAGAGAGAGAGAGAGAGAGAGAGAGAGAGAGAGGTGGGTTCTGGTGAGAATATTTGTTAAGAAATAGGAATACAACCACACCATTAATTTAACTAGTTTTAATGATTCAGATTAAATGCATGAAATGAGGGGAAAATCATTTCCTTATATTAATGATAGTTCCTACCAAATGAGGAATCAGCCATTAATTAACAAACAATCCAAGTATTCATACAATCTGGACCATCTATCACATGCAATCAAGGGCTGAGATGTATTCTTATTTCCCAAAATAAATCCCATTCTCATGTGATAATTTCCACACATATATATATATAATATATAATACTAGAAATATAACAAATAAATTCTGCCACACTTATCTTTTGCACGTCCTCGGGCAAATCTTTTACCCGGGTAATAATACTAATATGCGGAAAAATTTATTGCAAAACTAATATCAAGAGAGAATAAGTGATCATGACCCAAGTGAGATCAGAGAAAAATATAGAATGTCCCTTCAAATTCTAACAACTTCATTGTGACCCGAATGCAAAAAGATTCAATACCCTCACAGTGTATGTCGCTCTTCACTCAAATGTATATACGAGATATTCAAAAAGAGTTCACTCATATTAGAACACAACGTATCATTACCATATACTTGGTCAAAAATCAAATCTCCACTACTACAAAGAATAAACTAATGCATAAATCAAAAAGTTTTTCTTTTGGTTGTAACGTGGCTTCGGGTGGGGCATGATAAAAGGAAAATTATGAGGTTTAATATCCAATATCAATTGTGAATTTAGATGCGTTACAAATCCTACAAATAACAATAAACATCCCCTCTTTTGTAATGAAACTCTCAAATCATCATCCCAAAGTTATTCTGTACTTCACCAGGATAACTGAAAATCTATTTGACAAGGTCATACTGTTGTCTAAGAAAAAGTATATCGATAGATCCTCTAGAAATAATTATGTATCACTCAAGGAATAGTTCAAGTGCTATTTTATGTATACATGGTGATGATTTTCGCACTTACATTCCATTTTTCGGCCTTTTCTTGCAGTCTTTATTTATATCTTTTTTCATTTAGTTCAATACTCCAATGTACTTCACATCCTTTCAGTTTCAAGAGAAGCTCATGATCCCAACACTACTTTTACGAATTTCGATCCCTATTTGTCACACATCATGTTCACAATCAAATCTCTGACCATATGGTGCAAATGGATGAGTCCTCAACAATAACAGCTAATGGATAAAGTAATGTGCTTGATCAAAGAATTGAACAAGGCTGAATGGGATTTCTAAGGATAAAATATGGTAGGTGGAAAAATATAAGCCCAAAGAGGTTAATCCTAATTGCCTTTCATCATCTAAATGAAAGAGCTTATAATTATAGTCTTGAAAGGTTTAAATAAGCAAGATCTAGAATGAACATAATATATTTGACCACACATCAATATATATATATATATATATATATATATATGGATTGCTGTAAGGCTCAGGACTCACGAAAAGGGTGTTGTGTATTGAATCCCATACACCTTCATCCAAATCCATTATCAAATCCAGTGAGACGTCCCAAACATTAATTTTCTTCACTAATATTTTTCAGGAAAATGTTGCCATGATTTTCAACATTTGTATTATATATAAATATAGTGATATATATATCCTTCCCCCCCACTTAATAATAAATAATATCCTTATTGTGTAAAAAGAACAAGAGAGTAAAGGATTAAAGAAGTATTCCCTGTTATGAAAGATGATAGTTAGCTCAAGTATTTTCGGACCTGCAAGAAAAATAAGTGTGGAAAAACAACAAAAGAAAATATATACCCAAAACTATAACACGAACAACCTAGATGCACTTCAAGAAAGTCCGTTGAGCCGTCTTACACTGCCATTAGTGCTTTAACTAAAAATAAATAAATGAGAGAATTTACGACAATAGAAACAACAATATATAAATTATGGATAGATGTGCGTCAAGAGATCAAAAGAAACTTCTTAAGCTGCCATCATTTTCATAATTTTTTACACCCACTAAAAAAACAACAAGAGGAATGAAGTAGGATTTCAAAAGGAAAGGAACGAATTAATTTTGCATTTTCGCACAGTGAAATCTTCCATCAAAAACCATTAACTAGAGCTGGATCTGGTTGAGGAACAAATAAACTAAGTTTTTTTACCAGCTCTTGTTATTCCAATGACTACGATTCATTTAGCATGCTCAGAAATAAAACTATTTTTCAGAAAAGTAGTAGAAGAAAAATAGTAAACCATCGAAGAAACCATTGACATTTAGCTAACCTATTGGTTTTTTATGAACACTTCGTTGGACTCCGGTAACCACATGAAAAAGTTAATCAAGAGTTCCAAAACTACTAGGAAGGTTATTAATGATTGAAATACGGAAGGAGTTCGGTTTGGTATAAGCTTGTACGAGTGCGGAACATACTCTCCCCAAAGCAGGTAGACGTCGACATTATTTTCGATATGATTTATGCGGTCTTGCATACTCCGAACTCATATCCAATGGTTGCCTTTGTAACACCCCAAACTAGGCGGCTATTATAGTGTCGTGGACCCCCGACTGGGACCCACCAGGCGAATGAAAATTAATGAATTAAATAATATAATTGTAGTGCCGAACCACATTATATTACCAATTACTCCGATGAGGAGATTTAAGTACAATACGTCCAGGAAATACAGAATACCTGTATATTTTATATGAAGATAAAATATACAACACTGAATAAAATGAATATCCAAATGGAAATTTGCAGCGGAAATAAAACAATGCAGATCTAAGCTCGCTATGGAACAAGAGGATGTCACATGTCAACTTCAAGGCTATCAACAAGTTTTCCAGACAGGGAATGGTTAGAGGATTTCCAAATGTTTCATTCTAAAAAGACAGCGTATATGGACCCTGTCAGAAAGGCAAGCAAATCAAGACTACCCTGAAGAGCAAATCCTACCTTTCCACTCACAGAGTTTTGGAAATGCTACATATGGATCTCTATGGTCCTGTAGACCCGGTAAGTTTGGGAGGTAAGAAATATTGTCTTGTTATTATTTGATGATTATTCCCGGTATGCTTGGACAATCTTCCTAAGCAAGAAGAAGGAAATAACATCAAAGCTGCTTGAGCACCTGAGAAAGCTTCAGAATGAAAAAGGGTTGAGTATTGTGTTCATTCCGACAGAGGTACATAATTCACTAACTGCTTTATAGAGCAATACTGTTTGGAAAATGGAATACAGCATGAATACTCAACTGCCCGTACACCTCAACAAAATGGTGTTGCTGAGCGAAATAACAGGACGCTGAAAGAAGCAACAAGGACAATGATCGCCGCTAGCAAATTGCCACAGCGTTTCTGGGGCGAAGCCACCAATACAGCGTGCTATACGCAAAACCATTGTATCATCAACAAAAATCAAAACAAAACAGCATACGAGTTATGGAACAACAAAACTCCGTTAGTTTCGTACTTTCACATATTTGGATGCAGGTGTTACGTTTTGAACAACGGGAAGGATCAACTTAAAACCTTCGATGAGAAATCGGATGAAGGGTTATTTGTAGGATATTCCTCTGTTAGCAAAGCTTTCAGGATCTTTAATAAAAGGAAGCTAACAATTGAGGAATCAGTTCATGTAGTGTTCGATGAACCTCACCATGATACTATAGGAGTAGAAGACCTTACTCAGAACATCCAACAACTTTGCATTATTGATCCACCAACTCCTATAGAACTTGTCGTTGACTTAGAAATCAACCCCGCAGCTGTAAGATCTGAAGTAGATGAAGTCAATGCTGTACAAGCTGAATCCGAAACTACAGCAACTCAAGATACAGTACGGGACCTCGAATTAGAACCCGACAGAAGATGGTTGAGAAATCACCCAGAGGAGTTGATCATAGGAAATATTGATGCTGGAGTATCTACCCGTAGGAGAATACAGAGTACACAAGGAAATGTACTATATGTGCAAGATGAACCCGAGTCTGAGATATCTCCATTTCCTGAATAAAAATCTCAATCCGAGCTTAAAAGACTCAACATGTGCACTATTGATGTATTCTTAGACCAATCCGAACCTGTTTCTACCAAAGAAGCTCTAGACAACTCTCATTGGATTACTTCTATGGAAGAAGAGCTTAACGGTTTCGAAAGGAATAACGTATGGTATCTTGTACCCAGACCTACGCATCAATCCGTGTTTGGAACCAAATGGGTATTTAGAAACAAGAAGGATAGAAATGGACTCATTATCAGAAACAAATCCCGACTAGTCGCCCAAGGCTATAGACAGGAAGGAGGCATAAACTACGATGAGACATTTGCCCCTATAGCCAGACTAGAAGCTATTAGGATATTTTTAGCCTTTGGCGCCCATAAGAGCTTCATTCTATATCAAATGGATGTCAAGAGTGCATTCCTGAATAGAGACCTTGCCGAAGAAGTATTTGTTGTACAACCACCAGGGTTTGTCAATCCAGAAGGCGGAGACCTTGTATACAGACTAAGGAAAGCATTGAATGGACTTAAGCAAGCACCTAGAGCATGGTATGAGACTCTGCCCCAGTATCTAACCGATAATGGATTCGAGAAAGGTGCTGTGGACAAGACCTTATTCAAAATACAGGAAGGTGATGACCTTATGATGGTTCAAATATATGTAGACGATATAATATTTGGTTCAACTAACCTTGCTTTGTGTCAAAGATTCTCTCATCTCATGCAAAGTAAATTTGAAATGAGTATGATGGGAGAAGTTAGTTATTTCCTAGGATTACAGGTAAAGCAGTTGCCTACAGGGATTTTCATCAACCAGGAAAAATACAGCAAGGACCTTCTCAACAAGTTTGGAATGAATACTTCCAAATCATCGTCAACCCCCATGAGCACCTCCGTGCAAATTAGTGCTGATGAAGCTGGAAAGCCGGTTGATCAATCACTCTATAGGAAGCTTATTAGCTCACTCCTATACCTAACGTCTAGCAGGCCCGATATCCAGTTTGTTGTAGGAGTTAATGCACGATATCAAGTAGCACCTAAAGAATCACACTTCGCAATAGCCAAACGAATCCTGAAATACATCAAAGGAACAGTCGATGTAGGACTGTGGTATCCTAAAGAATGCAGATTCGATTTAGTTGGCTACAGCGACTCGGATCTCGGAGGATGCAAGCTAGATAGGAAGAGTACAAGCGGAACTTGTCACTTTCTTGGACCTAGACTTGTGTCTTGGTTTAGCAAGAAACAATTGGCAAACTCGCTTTCAACAGCTGAATCAGAATACTATGATGTTGGTAGTTGCTGTATGCAGATCCTTTGGATGTAACTACAGCTGTCAGACTATGGAATTGAAGCCAAAGAAACTCCGATTATGTGTGATAGCACGAGTGCAATCGCTATCACACACAACCCTGTATTGCACTCGCGCACCAAGCATATTCACATGAAGCATCACTTCATCAGGAATCATGTTGAGAATAAGGATGTTCGGCTGGAAAAAGTTCATACAGATATCTAGTTAGCCGACATCTTTACCAAACCTCTTGACGCAGCAAGATTCTGCATGCTTCGACATGAATTGGGATTGCTTCAGCCTGAGTCCCTATAAGTTTTTAATGCTTTTACTCAGCAATTGAGAGGGAATGCTGTAAGACCCAAGAATACAGTATGCACCATTAGTTATCTGTACACTCAGTCTATCAAAACAGTATTGTTGGAACAAAGAGGCATGAATTATCCTACAACTGACGTGTGCAATAATTAAGGGGGAATACAGTACGACCCAAGAATACAGCATTAATCCGAAAGTTGCTGTATGGAATTGAAACCCGTATGTACCTTTTAAGGGGGAAACGCTGTATTTTTGCGGATATGGCACATACTATGGGAAATCAATTATCATGTTATTTATTTTAAAACGATTTTTGTGTCCACGTGCCCTATTATAATTATAAAGTATTTTGTTCAAAGCCGCGATGTTTCAAATTATTTTATTAATTTTACACCGCCGTTTCGGGCAATAAGGGTAATTTGATAAGTCAGAAGTGGGAAATCAATTATCATGTTATTTATTTTAAAACGATTTTTGTGTCCACGTGCCCTATTATAATTATAAAGTATTTTGGTATATTCAAAGCCGCGATGTTTCAAATTATTTTATTAATTTTACACCGCCGTTTCGGGCAATAAAGGTAATTTGATAAGTCAGAAGTGGGACCCGATCTTATTTTAAATTAGATGGATAAGTTGTACCGGTTATACTCAGTCCATCGTGATCATCTATTTTAACAACGGTTCTCATCCCTTAAATCTGACCGTTCATTATCTATAAACCCTTCGCCGCCGCCCACTATAAAAGGACTGTAAATGCCATTTGAGACTCTTTACGCTTTCTGCATATTGAACGAGTCCTTGAGCATACAGCCTACAAGTCTTTTTGTTTTTACTGCATTTCTCTTTGAATCCTCTTTACTTTTCTTCGAGAATCGTCAATAGCATTTTCTCAGACCTCCTCTATCACTCTCAAGAAGTCCTACGACATCATCGATGGACGGATCTTTTCTAGATCTGTTGTGCTTGAACGTGTTCGTTCCGAATGTGATGACGTTGAATTAATGGAGTACGTCATTACGAGGATACATCAGCAAGGCCTTTATCGCCTTGGAAGTCACACCGCTGAACGTTTCGATGCTCACCTGGTTGAGGAATTCTACCTCAATGCTGTTGTCCATTTCATTTCGCTCGCTCAGGGAGTAAATGTTGATGACATCACTATTGTCACTCGAGGATTCGAGATTCGTGTTGACCAAGAACTGCTTCGGAATCTCTACAGGCTTCCTGCTGATGGTCTGACAATGGAAGATCTTGAGACTTTTAGGTCCCAAGAACTCCTGACCGAATACTATGGATTATTCACCGGTTCAGCATCGGTTGAAACGGTTCACACCTCTTGCCACAAGAAACTTTTTTGTTTACCTTTTGTTTATTTACACGATTTTTGTTGTCGTGTAATTGGGAATAGAATAGGTGCGTTCGAGATGTGCACCAATTTAAGATTCATGATGATGGTTGCAATCATGACCTGTGAAAAAGTCAATTGGTGTCAAATAATTCTCAAAAGATTGTAGGAAGAAGTCTCTAAGCCTGCCTCGCAGAAGAAGTCTTTTGGTTTGCTTCTGAATTTCATTCTGACGAAATGCGGTGTTCCGCAAACTGAAGTTGCAAAGAAGATCAATTCTCGTATATACATGGGAAGCATCAGACCCTCCATTTTCAACAAAGGACTCCTGATTGCGAACAGACCTTTCATCCGAAAATTGCCCCTTTCTGCCGATCCGAGGAGACTTCAAAAAAAAGAAAGAGATCTCACAACAAAACTCCCATTGCTGGTGAGAAGCCGAAAAGGAAGCTAAGGAGGCTCACAAAAGTTAAAGCTACAGAAATCTCCGAGGATGCTCCTTTAACGTCCCAACCCACTATATCGAGCCCCCAGGGCGCAACCCCTGCGGAAGAGATGACTGCTACTGTCGCGACAGTAGATCCCGAGCCTTTGGCAGCTACGACGGATATTCAGACATCGGCCAACTTATAAGACTCTGGCGAGTCGGCTGCCCCTTTGGAGCCAATAGCCACATATCCTATTCAGGATTCCACACTCATTCAGGATCCTTCTCCCATCAGGGTACCAACCCCTGCTCGGAATCCAGCTTCAACACAGGAACCCATGCCTGTCGATGAACCTGTGCCTACAGCGGACCCAAGCGTTGTACGCAGCCCCTCCCCAGACTCGACACAAGACTTTGCTTTCTGTGTAAATTGAACAAGCATATGAACGCTTTGTCCAGTGGAAAGCCTACAGGCTAGCTCCGTACAACACTCTGTACAACTGGAGCAATTGGTGCGAAGAAGAACGGTTTGTCTTGGAAGTGACAGACTCTCAAGATGTTGAAGTCCTGATCCAATGAGACAACCTGTGCTGCAAAGAGTTGATCACCAGCCACCTGATGGACAAGGCAGACGCCCTTAAGAAATGAAATGCAAAATCCATTGGCTCTGATCCCCACAGTCCCAAATCTGATCATGACTCGTACGACGACGACGACGCCCTCCAGGCAGGTCTGAGAATTAGTTGTGAGGACACCCAGCCAGATCAAGGGACTCTAGCCAAAATAATGTTCCCAACAGTGAGGATTCAGTCCCTCCTATCGTGGAGGAACAACCAACCGAGGAACTGGCACCCGCGCCTGTCGCCACCGAAGACTAGACCAGCACCATCCCGCACGAGGAATCAGTCCCTATGTAGGAGCAGGCGGACGCTGAGAGACAGAAGGAGGATTCAGTCCCTCATGTACCTATGTCTTCAGAACCTACTTCAGAACAGGAGAAAACAGAAACCCCTGTTGCCGAGCCCGCATCTGATGCTCCCGCAACTTCAACTGTTTTGGAATTCGACGACAGTATAATACCTGAGGATGTCCAACTTAATTCACATCCCAATGTGAACTTGAGACAGTTGAATGGAGTTTAAGATTTTGCCAAGCCAAACTCTCCAAGAACTGCCGAGAAGAAAGAGAAATTACATGAGGCCGCCAAACTCTTTTCTTGCAGGATGCAGTGAATGCCCTGCATGCTGTTAAAAAAGAAATTAATTGGCTACATCAGTCAGCCGTTGAATAAATGACCGGTTTGAGGCACGAAGTCTCGCAAGTGGAAGAAGCCTTCCGTATTTTCCCTACCGTCTTCAAGCAGGCCCTTAGCCAATTATAACAGCGTCAGGAGCAGATCCTGAAGGAAGAGCAATCAAAACTTCGTGTTTCTGAGGCCAAGACAGCATCAGCTCTCATTGAATCTGGTTCCCAGCTTCAAGCCCACGACAAGAAAATTCAAGATATATCGCAGGTGCTCACCTTCCTAGTGAATAAAATGACTAGTTTTGAGACAAAACGGGATGCTGCTATGCAGATCCTTGAACGTCTTGATGAAAAGGTGTCCTACCTTGATGACGTCAAAAAGGGGGAAGAACCGAAGGAAGCTGCTAGGAGATCAAGGCTTGATCAAGAGAAGGAAATGGTAGCTGCTTTTGAAGACAGCATCACTGCTGATATTGCCCGTCTATCATCTCCTACTCCCAATGTTAGGATACAAGGAGATTGCCCAGAATTTCAGGACCCTAAGTTTCCTTGGAAGAACCTCGTTCGAAAGCCGCAAGCTATGAACCTCACGGCCAACCGACAGCCTACTGTAGAAGAGATCAAGAACTGGAGAAAGAATGAACTGCTAAGATACTTTGTTGTTCTTATCAGGGAATCTCAAATATTTAATAGTTGCAGAACGGTGCAGGAAGCCTTAGAGGTACTTAAGAAAAGTTTGGATGAAGGAACGCTCCCGCTACAGCAGAAAATGAAGTCCAAGCACAAGCAAGGCGACTTGGTTACCCATCCAGAGGATTGGATCCTAGTTTTCGATAAGTCCTACGAAGGTCAGCTATATACCTTAATCGAAACAAGGACGCGCATCAGAACTGGTGGAAGGGTACCAATAATTACCCTAGGAGGCCTTGGAGGCATTCGGACTATAGGAGCTAAATTCTCTTTTGTATTCTTATTTGCTGTAAGATAGTAAAAACACTGTAATCTTTGCTCAATTTCAATAAAATGTTTTTCTCTTGAAAGATTACAATTCGTAATCTACTGTGTGTTTGTATGATTACTTAATTCAATCCATTTGCTGAATTATACAAGTATGGAAACTTGTTAAAATATTAAGCTGTATGAACTTGTCTGTGAACAGTTCATAGATTCAGTTGTATGTATCTAGATAACAATGTAAGATTGTGCCTGCGCGCAAATCATAAGTTTAAAGATGTAATACTCTGTTGATAAAGATTACATCAAGGATGACAATGTAAGATTGTGCCTACTCTCTTGAAAGATTACATCAAGGATGTTTTTCAACAGAAGACCAAGAAGTCTGCCCTCCTTCAAGATGTTAAGTGTCAAAGTTTTGGCATCATCAAGGATGTTTGGATAACATCAAAATGTTTTTAAAGGACGACTTGGAAAATTATCAAAAAGGGAGAAATTGTTGGGATAACAATCCCTGTATCGAAAGATCTTGATAAGAATGTTTTGCTAATGTGCCAATCCAGCATACAGCAACAAGAGTCTAAAAGCGCCAAGTATGGAAGCTGTCCCTTTATACAGCAATATTCCATACAACGACTTCTCCTTGATAGCGTACATCACAAATGGATACAGCATTCAAGTTGTGAAGTATTGAGACCTTCAATACACATCGAAACAGGACTGAAGACCATTTGAAATGGAATCTTTGGTATTCTCTAAAGTCAAGTCCC
Organism: Orobanche coerulescens; assembly: GCA_033398695.1. Classification (NCBI taxonomy): domain Eukaryota; kingdom Viridiplantae; phylum Streptophyta; class Magnoliopsida; order Lamiales; family Orobanchaceae; genus Orobanche; species Orobanche coerulescens. The sequence goes on along the minus strand of CM065806.1, from coordinate 136,504,068 downwards.
GTTTGATAAAGAAGTATTTAAATACTGAAAGGATAAAGTATTTAAATACTGAAGCCGACAGAGATCTTCAAACCACGTAAAATCCGGATCTTGGTTTATACAAGTCAACTATATAGTTGTCACGGAATCTTGGTCAACGGATCTATTTCCAACGGATCCATTCAGAAGCAATATATATATATATATATCTTCAGATTTCGAAAATCACATACAGAGAAATAACGACCAGAAGTAACAAACACCTACGATAACAAAGTACTTACACGAATATTCCGAGCAAACATATTTCTTCAAGTATACTGCATATTCTGAGAGAAGAAATATCCAAAGTGCTCAACCTTGAACAACACATCATCAGATAATGATCAAGAAAGTCAAGTTGTTGTTCAAACCATCGTTCTATCATTGAACAAACCCATCAGCCCTGTGTGGACTGAGAAAGCATTGCTTTTCCCGAACTGTGTGTGACGGACTTGCTTTGAAGAGACAAAGCTTCGGAACTGTGTGTGAAGAACTTAGTCAAGTGAAAGCCTAAACCAATCTGTGTGAACGGTTGAAAGCTTCGATCATTGTATCAATCTGTGTGAACGATACATTGATAGGTTTGATTATAAATACATAGTTGTGTACGTAGTATTTATAATAAACATTTTAACTCTTATGTGGAGGACCAGTGGACGTAGAGGGGTTTACCTCGAACCACTTTAATTACTGTGTCATTTACCTTCTGCATTTACTGTTTTAATATCTGTGATTAATTTTAAGTATACACTTCATATCTAGTTGTTGTATTTACAGCAACTTACTTTAACAAGACTTCCGCTATGCACTCAGATTTGAAAATTGTACAGCATGTTGTTTAAAATACTTTCCAAGCTATATTCTGTATACTTAGTGGCCAACAAAATGTAATCAATTCCCATGCAGGGGACTTCAACGACATCATTTAACGATAAAAGAATAATATAATAAATGAGATGACACTGACTCGAGCCTCATCATCATGCTGGGCCATCTTTTACATGCGTGTCCCGTGCCGGCTGTTCAGCTCGCCCGGTACCTGAAATGCATAAGACGCATTTCCCCCATTTAAGGGGTTAGCATTCGAATAGCTAGTGCATGTACAGATTTACATAACATTACATATGAGGACAATCCAACATGAAAATTACATTTGAAAATACTGGAAGACAATATTCCGGAATATCCACATTTTTATCAAAACATGTCCATCGAAGCAATCATAATATCACATTACTCCAACACAATTCCAGACTTAGTAACCCGTGGTCGTACCACTTAGTATCGACCCCAGAGTCCCCGTCGGACCGTCCCCATGTGGGAAACCACTTCCGAAGTCGTACCCCTTAGTAGCGACCCCCAGAGTTCCCGTCAGAGCGTCCCCAGGTGGAAGAACACATCAACATACACACAGACACATTTATCGCAACTTTTCATCAGTGTTGAATTTACATTCTATATAATACTATGTAACGTAAGTACTTGCCTTGAATCACATGACGTGAAACAAAAGGTGAAGGGAAATGGTTCCATCCGAATAATCTTCACAATGACGCTTCTATCACGTTAACGATATACAATCAACCACAACGTTGCGGAAACGCAAGGATTCATCCTTCTACCCATTGGGACAATTCATCAGTCATATGAAGGTATCATCGAATATACTTGATAAATAATGGAAATATCGGTGTTTATTCCACCAAACCTCAAGGAAAACAAAGGCTTACAAGTATACAACTCAAATCAAGCAACAATTTATGATTAATCGGATTAAAAGGGTCAAATCACAAGAAATCCCCAAAATTTCTCCAAAATCTCAAAACAAGGGTTCTAGGGATCCTTACCTTGATTCGGGTGGTGGAAGACGTTAAGAAGTTGATGAATTCGCACAAGGAACGCAAGGATGTTAGTGGATTATAATATTTGGCCAAAATCGACTCCAACCCTCATCTAAAATCGCCAAATTGGGAGAGAATAATTAAGGATGAAAAGTGACGAAATTAAACTGCTGTTGTCATATATATATCAGACAGTCTTAGCGCACGCTACACACAAAGTTTAGCGTGCGCTATCGGGGTGCAAAATGCAATCAGAGAGTTCTGTCCTCCCGTTAGCGTACGTAGACACAAGTTTAGCGTGCGCTAAGGTTAGCAATTAGCGTACGTTAACAGCTAATTAGCGTACGCTACCTGGTTCAGTTCAGGAATATTGAACCTTTTGTCCAGTTTCAGAGTACTCTGCCCAGATGCATTAGCGTACACAATTAAATAAGTCTATCGTGTGCTAGATATACTCTCACTGCGCGCGCTACGGATAAAACGTTAGCGTGCGCTAATTGTTCCTGTACAGAGTACAGTTAGGAAACTCGGCCAGATTGTACCCGACTAGGAAGGCATGAAACTTGACAGATACCAGCGAATAACGAGACATGACAAGAAAACAACAACATGCAAGCACAATCTCCCAATCCTAATGTACGATTCTCACCAAACAACAGAACGGACAACAATTCTTAGAGGTGATACCCAAAACTATAATATATTACAAAACAGCCCAAACTCTCGAGAATCACAACTCGAGGCCAACTAACAAACTCCGAAAATTGTAACGAATCCAGAAATATTAAAGGAACTTACCGACAAAATGAAATGTCGGTTTAGGATGAGATTTACGAAAATCGAGTCTAAACGTAGAAAAGTTACACAATAATCGAAATCTAAGAAAAACAAATCCGAAACTCATCCGGATGGTCACAGATACAGAACAAAATAGTTTCAGAATTCTAAACAATAACAGGTGAGTCGTCCGAAATACAAATACACTAAAAATAGAAATTACTAAAAATAGAAAGTGCGGATATTACATTCTCTCGTCCTAAAAATAAGTTTCATCCTGAAACTTACAAAGTGAATAACTCAGGGTATCTCGACTTCATATTCTCTTCTGTCTCCCACATGGCTTCCTCGGATCCATGTCTCGACCATTGCACTTTAACCAAAGGAATGGTTTTGTGCCTAATTTGCTTCACACGACGTTCCAAAATCTGAATCGGTCTCTCTTCAAAGGCAATGTCGGGACCCAACTCAATCTCTCCAAAATCAATAATATGGCTAGGGTCCGGTATATACTTCCTAAGCTGGGAAACATGAAACACGTTATACACGTGACTAAAGGATGGCGGCAATACTAACCGATATGCAAGCTCTCCAACTCTCTCTAAAATCTCGTACGGTCCAATATATATCGGACTAAAGTTACCCATTCGGCCGAAGCGGTGAACTCCCCGTGTCGGCGACACCTTCAGTAAAACATGGTCTCCTACTTCAAACTCCAACGGCCGGCGACGCGTGTCGGCATAAGACTCCTGTCGACTCTGGGCCATTAACAACTTATCACGAATCAGAGCAATCTACTCTCTAGTCTCAACTACCATATATGGTTCAGTGCCGATCAATTCGGATGCATCTTCCCAACACAACGGCGATCTGCACCTCCTTCCGTATAATGCCTCAAATGGTGACATTTTGATTGAGCCGTGCCAACTATTGTTGTACGTGAACTCAATCAACAACAAGTGGACTCCCAATTATCATTCCAGTCTAAAGCACAGGCTCTCAACATATCCTCCACCGTCTGTATTATAACACCCCAAAACCAACCGGGAATATTACAGTGCCGTGGGCCCCACATTGGAACCCACAAGGCTAAAATCAATTTCGCAAACGGGTCAAATAAATGCCAAAAGGCCAATGACGGTAATGTTTTAAATACTCAAATATTTTTAAAAATATCATTCTCAATTACCGTCAAAAAATACCATTTGAAGGCACAAACCAGAAAAGAATACACAAATCGCAACAAGGATGCCATAGCAAGTATCACCGGAAAGTTCATCCCTTCACGATCGCTACTAGCTCGAACTCCGAGTACCTAAAAGATAGAGCCCACGACGGGATCAGGCATAATACTCAACAATGATAACGATCACATCACAAAAACAATTACATATCAATGTAATTCACAGAGTAATAACATTCCCCACGTAATCTTACCGAAGTAACCTTACAAACCCGTCACAATCCATATCAAATCAATCCTTACCATAATCCACATCTCGCATCCTTAAGTGATGAATGATCTCAAACGTAACCATCTATACTGTATCCGAAAGGATACCAAGATTCTCAAACATAAACATATCCCCAATATAGAATAATATGGCCAAGTCTGATTGTGTCCGCTGGATCGCACAATCGGATCCCAATCCTGATAAAACTGACATCACATGGCACATCTGTAAACCTGTAATATCCGCATTTTTCCCTTCCCTTATTATTCTCATTTTGATGCATTTTCGTTTTTAGCAACTCGCTTGTAACCGTATTGGCATTTTGAGGATATTTAATATTGAACTTTTTGTCGTTCGAGCTTGATTCGGACTCGTTTTACTCGATTTGATGTTTCATGTTGTTATTTCGGATATTATCGTAATCGTCATTTGGAACCGCCGTTTCGGGGTTGCCAAAGATCCATCTCGTGTTATTATGGGCGTTGTGAGCTTTGTTTGGTGTTTCGACCATGTGTCGAACATTCCGGATGTTTGGGCCGCTTTGTAAATTTTCCCAAAAGTTTGTGAAAATTTCGTTTGTTGAATGTTTTTCCGAACCTTTGAGTAGTCGGGAATATGTTTTCCTTTGGCATTTAAGTTCGTCGTTTCAGGTCCCTAACGTCCGTACCATCGTGAGTTATTCACCGTTGTATTTCGATTCTTTTCCGGTACCTCCCTCATTTCTTCTGGCTTGTACACCACAGAAAGGAATGTTACGTACGTAACACCCTTTTTGGTTACGTACGTAACGTTCTAGTGTTTTCAGTACAGGCGATTCAGCATTTTTGGTTACGTGCGTAACACCATTTTTGGTTACGTACGTAACGCCCTAGTGTATTTCAGTTCAGGCGATTCAGCCTTTTTGGTTACGTACGTAAGGCCCTTATGGCTTACGTACGTAATACGGCTTACGTACGTTAGCATGTGGTGGCTAACGTACGTAACGAGGCCTGGGTTTATAAACCCAGGGGTTGACCGATTTCGGCCATTTCCACTCCTTCTCCTCCCCATCCGACTCCTAGGCGATTTTCTTGGCATTTCCGGCGATTTGAAGCTTTGTAACACCGAGCCATCATCTTCTTCGAGTTTTTGGAGTATATTATCAACCTCTAATCGTGTTCTTCATCGTTATTCAAGGTAAACTCCTAAAAACCTTGTTTTGGGTAAATTGAAGGGGGTTTTCATGTTTTGTCCGATCCGTTCCGTATGTTAGATTAACTCATGATGTAAATGATTAATCTCATCGGTTGTGTTGGTTTCCCTACGGATTCATGGTATATTTCGTAGTAAGTTTGTAATCGAGAGGGTTTGGTTGAGGTCCACCCTCGTCGTTGTTCCTATACGAATATATATGAATCGTAGGCGGGTTTTCGGGTGTATTCCAATTCCGTATTCATTTAGGATTGGTTGTGATTGTGTTTTTCGTATCGCTAGGTTCTTGATTATCGGCTCCTATCGGTCACCGGTGTTTTTCCTTCCGTTCGTTGTGTCGCTTATTATTCAAGGCATGTATTCTTGGAAACCCTTATGCTTAACGTGAAATGGTAATGTATATTGTGTGTGCTTTACTCACCTCGGGAGGGTCCGACGGGGCCTCGAGGGAATCTATGGCTTCGTCCTGGATTCATGAGTTTGATTCGCTAGCCAGCTCGGGAGGGTCCTTAGAGGCCTCGAGTGGGATTCGTGGCTTCGTCCCGGTCCTAGGTGACGTGTGGTGCTTGATTTGTTTTGTGAATGTGGCCAGCTCGGGAGGGTCCTTAGAGGCCTCGAGTGGGATTCGTGGCTTCGTCCCGGTCCTAGGCAAATTAATTGTGACTGTTTGTTTCCGGAAAAGACATGTCTAGTTTTGGTTTTTGAAATGATATTGGTGCATGTACTATGAAATGTGTAAGCGATTGGTTTGCCTTGAATACTTGTACTAGCGTAATTGCTAACCCCTTTGGGGACCCGTTGTCGGGGAAATTCTTGTTATGGATTTCGTGTTATGATTATCCTGGACGAGCGAGCACCGGACAAGATGCAGGATGTTGGCCAGGGTCGTTGACATGTGCATTTGGGTCTTCTTATGTCTCCTGTCTATTTCGATATGGTTGTTGCCCACTTTTGAAACTTATAAATGGTACTCGCGAGTACTGAGGCTTTTCATTTCAAACTCCGTATTGTAATACTTTAATATTGTTACACTGTCGGTTGGTACTTATTCGCCGGTTGCTCCGGGTGTATCTTTTTATGTCATATCATTTAAATGTGTGTCCACGCCAACCGAGGTGGTTAGTCGAGTGGAGTTTCCTTGTTTGTAGCCTGGTGGGTCCCAGGTAGGGGTCCACGGCGCTGTAATATACTCCGAATATCTCGAGGTGTTACAGAAATGGTATCAGAGCCCTAGGTTTATGGATACCTAGGCTTGTTGGTTATTTGGGTCTAGTCGTGTTTTGTTTTGCACATTGTCACACCGTTGCCAGCATCCCAGTACTTCCAGTGCTCGTAAGTTTTCTTATTCGGCTCTTTTGTTTCTTGCATTGTATTTCCACTCTTGAATCGTAGTTGCTTTTCCTCCCTTACTCATCATCAATATACTTCTGTTATCTCTTAACATCAGTATGGATGCCGGAGGAAACCGTGGTCGTGGTCGTGGACGCGGCCGAGGACGTGGGGCAGCCGGTGGGGCGGCCATGTCGCATTCTTCGGGAGCCGGCAGTACCGGCGACCGCCACAGTCATGCTTCTTCTCAGGAGCGCGCCGATCTTGGTATTGCGGCTGTGATGCAGCAAATGGTTAACCAGATGGCGGCTATATCTCAGGTGGTCCAGAACCCCGATCAGGCCCATGCTAATCGGGGCGGAACGGATCGCTGGCTTCAGGATGTCATCAAGATGCATCCTCCTCAGTTTTCGGGAGCTTCGGACCCGATCGGCTGGGAAGGGTGGATCAAGGAGATATCCAAGGTCTTCACTGCTACCAACTGCCCCGAGGACCGTAAGGTCCCTATTGCTCAATACTTTCTCACGGGAGATGCTACGGATTGGTGGGAGGCCATTGGTCCCAAAGATCTTGTTGCTTCATGGGTCGAATTTCAAGAATTGATGGAGACCGAATATTGTCCATGGCCGATCAGACAGGCTCGAGTGCATGCTTTCTACGATGCTCAACCACGGGATATTCCCGTATCCCAAGCTATTGCCGATTTTAACAAGGAGTTGGGTTATGTGAAGACCCAAGTGGTCGAAGAGAGCGACAAAATTTTCCATTTTTCCAGGAGGATGAAACTGTCCATTCGGGACTATATGTCCGGCTCGTACTACCTTGAAGGATTATCAGAGTCGAGCTCTTGCTTATGATATGTCGGTGACGGCTAGCGATTTGGCTCGTGAGATCAAGAAGCAGAAGTCGGTCGTAAATTTTTCTGGTCCCAAGAGTGGAGGCCAGCTGAAATCTCAGGCTGCAAATATTTCTACGGGCGGTTCGACTCGTTTATCTGGGAGCTTTCGGAGTGCCGCCGGAACCATCGTCCGGGACCCCAGATGCTTTAACTGTGGCAAGCCAGGCCACGTGAGCCGGGATTGTCTTCGTCCACCTTTGACTTGTCATACTTGTGGTCAGTCGGGCCACAAAGCCTCTTTTTGCGAGAAGCTCAGACAGTTTCGCGGCGCCCGTTCTTCTCACCCAGCACCTATGGAGCCGAGCGTGAACCAGGGCTCATTTGCTCCTCCGCCTCCACCGAGTGTCGGCCGAGGTAGGGGTCGGGGTCAACCCGCTAGAGGAGGAGCTTCCAGTGTCGGCTCTGCCCAGCCGCGTATCTACGAGATGAGGAGGGCCGATGATCCAAAGCATCTTGTGGCGGCTGTGCACCGTTCATATCCATTCTCATCCTGTCGGTGTGCTTTTTGATTCGGGTGGTACGCATTCATTCATTTCTCTAGAGTGTGTACGCCGTTTGAGTCTCGACTGCTTGTCACTTTGCGAGCCTTTCATCGTTAAACTTCCTAGCGGTGATAGAATTGTCGGTGATCGAGAAGTCCGGGACTGTTCAGTGATTATTTGTGAGAGGGCTTGGCTCTCTAATCTTATTGTCGTGGGTATCGAGGGTGAGGATTTGATTCTCGGGGATGATTGGCTCGAGCGGCATGGCGCGATCATGAACTACCGCACGAAAATCATCACTATGTTAGCCGAGGACGGCACCGAGCACTCTTTCGCGGGGCGAAAGAGGGGAAACCAGAAGTTCGTTATTAATGCCTTAAAGGCGATGAGTCTCCTACGAAAGGGGTGTACTGGTTATTGGTGCTATGCCTTGAAGGCGGAGAATGGTGGGGTCGAGCTTTCGTCGATTCCAGTCGTTAGTGAATTTCCTGATGTTTTTCCTGACGAGTTACCGGGATTGCCACCGGATCGTGAGGTTGAGTTTGCTATAGAGTTAGAGCCAGGTGCGGCTCCGATTTCAAAGGCGCCGTATCGCATGGCACCTTCAGAGATGTCTGAGTTGAAGAAGCAGTTGAGCGAGCTTCTTGAGTCGGGGTACGTTCGACCGAGCGCCCCGCCTTGGGGCGCACCGGTCCTGTTTGTGCGGAAAAAGGATGGTTCACTACGTTTATGTATCGACTATCGCGAACTAAATAAAGTGACCATCAAGAACAAGTATCCTTTGCCGAGGATTGATGACCTGTTCGATCAGTTGCAGGGAGCTGCGGTATTCTCGAAGATTGATTTGAAATCGGGGCACTATCAGCTCCGGGTGAGGGAGTCCGACGTGCCAAAAACGGCTTTTCGGGCGAGATACGGACATTATGAGTTTGTAGTTATGCCTTTCGGGTTAACTAATGCGCCGGCGGTGTTCATGCAGTTGATGAACAAAGTCTTTATCGAGTATTTGGATAAGTGTGTCGTTGTCTTCATTGACGATATTCTTATCTATTCGAGGAACGAGGAAGAGCATGCCCATCATTTGCGGGTAGTGTTAAACATTTTGAGGACCGAGCAACTCTATGCAAAGTTCTCGAAATGTGAGTTCTGGCTGAAAGAAGTGATGTTTTTGGGTCATGTGATTTCAGCCGAGGGTGTTCGTGTGGATCCGCAGAAGATTGAGGCAGTGTTGGATTGGGCACCGCCCACGAATGTGAAAGAGATCCGTAGTTTCTTGGGTTTGGCTGGCTACTATCGTAGGTTCGTCGAGGGTTTCTCGAAACTAGCTCGGCCACTTACACAGTTGCTCCAGAAATCCGAGAAGTTCATGTGGAATGACGAGAGGCAGTCCAGCTTTGAGGAGCTTAAGAAGCGTTTGACTTCAGCCCCGGTCTTGGCGTTGCCATGTGGCAACGAGGGGTTCGCCGTTTATAGCGATGCTTCGGGTCAGGGTCTTGGGTGCGTATTGATGCAGTACGGCAAGACCATTGCCTATGCGTCGAGACAGTTGAGGCCGTACGAGCTTAGCTACCCTACTCACGATTTGGAGTTAGCGGCAGTTGTCTTTGCACTCAAGATTTGGCGTCACTATCTTTTCGGCTCTACATGTCAGATTTTTACCGATCATAAAAGTCTGAAATACATATTTACTCAGCGGGAGTTGAATATGAGGCAGAGGATATGGTTAGAGCTGATTAAAGATTATGACCTCGAAATCCTTTATCATCCGGGTAAGGCGAATGTCGTGGCCGACGCCTTGAGTCGGAAACCGATTGCCTTGCGAATGCTTGAAGTCCTTACGTCTCAGCCTGAGATTCGGAGGGCTTTGATTGAGTTCAATGTCGAGGTTTTGTTGCCGGGGGCTGTCGGGCAACTTTGTGCTTTGGAGGTTTCGTCGTCTTTGATCGATGAAATTAAGCTGAAGCAGTTAGAGGATCCGATGATTACTCAAATCCGAGAGAACGTTCTTAAAGGGAAGTCTCGTGGGTTTGTAATTCATGAGGATGGCATTTTGAGATTCCAGAGTCGGCTTTGTGTGCCGAACGACTCAGAGTTGAGGCAGAGTATTTTTGCGCGAGGCCCATGCTACGCCTTACTCCGTTCATCCTGGTTCGAGTAAGATGTATAAGGACCTGAGGAGGAATTTCTGGTGGAATGATATGAAGGAGGAGGTCGCCCAGTTTGTAGCGACATGTTTGACTTGCCAGCAGGTCAAAATCGAGCATCAGCGACCAGCCGGGTTATTGCAGTCACTTCCCGTTCCGGAATGGAAATGGGAAGATATATCGATGGATTTCATTACGAGTTTGCCCAGATCGAGATCGGGCATGAATATGGTTTGGGTGATTGTTGATCGTCTTACCAAGACGGCACATTTTCTGGGCATCAAGGACACTTGGGGCCCGGAGAAGTTGGCTCGTATATTTATCGCACAGATTGTGAGGCTTCACGGTACTCCGAAGTCTATCGTTTCGGATCGTGATGGCCGTTTTGTATCACACTTTTGGCAGGCGGTGCATAAGGCGTTGGGCACTTGTTTGCATTTGAGTACCTCTTTTCATCCCCAGTCAGATGGACAGTCGGAACGCACTATCCAGACGTTCGAGGATATGCTGCGTGCTTGTGCTCTCGATTGGAGTAGTGACTGGGAGGAACATTTGCCACTAATCGAATTCACGTACAACAATAGTTGGCACGCGTCGATTCGGATGGCACCATATGAGGCACTCTACGGGCGGCGTTGTCGATCGCCGATTTGTTGGAATGAGGCGTCCGACTTGGTCGGGACCGAACCGGATATCGTGCTAGAGTCGAGGCGGAAGATAGAATTAATCCGAGAACGGATGTTGACTGCCCAGAGTCGACAGAAGTCATATGCCGATGTCCGTCGTCGACCTTTATAATTCGAGGTGGGAGACCACGTTTTGCTAAAGGTGTCGCCGACGAGAGGAGTTTTCCGTTTCGGAAAAAAGGGGAAGTTGAGTCCGAGATTTATTGTACCCTTCGAGATTCTCGAGCGAGTCGGTGGGTTGGCATACCGTTTGGCGCTGCCCCCGGCCCTGAGTCATGTTCATAGCGTTTTTCATGTTTCCCAGCTGAGGAAATATGTCCCGGACCCTAGTCACATCATCGATTATGATGAGATTGACGTCGCCGAGGATATTACTTTTGAGGAGCGTCCTTTGAAGATTTTAGAGCATCGGGAGAAACGACTGAGGCATAAGACCATCCCCTTGGTCAAAGTGCAGTGGTCGAGACATGGTGTCGAGGAGGCGACTTGGGAAACCTAGGAAAACATGCGTGCTAAGTATCCTGAGTTGTTTATTTCTTAAGTTTCGGGACGAAACTTGTTTTTAGAGGGGTAGAATGTAATATCCGCATTTTTCCCTTCCCTTATTATTCTCATTTTGATGCATTTTCGTTTTTAGCAACTCGCTTGTAACCGTATTGACATGTTGAGGATATTTAATATTGAACTTTTTGTCGTTCGAGCTTGATTCGGACTCGTTTTACTTGATTTGATGTTTCATGTTGTTATTTCGGATATTATCGTAATCGTCATTTGGAACCGCCGTTTCGGGGTTGCCAAAGATCCATCTCGTGTTATTATGGGCGTTGTGAGCTTTGTTTGGTGTTTCGACCATGTGTCGAACATTCCGGATGTTTGGGCCGCTTTGTAAATTTTCCCAAAAGCTTGGGAAAATTTCGTTTGTTGAATGTTTTTCCGAACCTTTGAGTAGTCGGGAATATGTTTTCCTTCGGCATTTAAGTTCGTCGTTTCAGGTCCCTAACGTCCGTACCATCGTGAGTTATTCACCGTTGTATTTCGATTCTTTTCCGGTACCTCCCTCATTTCTTCTGGCCTGTACACCACAGAAAGGAATGTTACGTACGTAACACCCTTTTTGGTTACGTACGTAACGTTCTAGTGTTTTCAGTACAGGCGATTCAGCATTTTTGGTTACGTACGTAACACCATTTTTGGTTACGTACGTAACGCCCTAGTGTATTTCAGTTCAGGCGATTCAGCCTTTTTGGTTACGTACGTAAGGCCCTTATGGCTTACGTACGTAATACGGCTTACGTACGTTAGCATGTGGTGGCTAACGTACGTAACGAGGCCTGGGTTTATAAAGCCAGGGGTTGACCGATTTCGGCCATTTCCACTCATTCTCCTCCCCATCCGACTCCTAGGCGATTTTCTTGGCATTTCCGGCGATTTGAAGCTTTGTAACACCGAGCCATCATCTTCTTCGAGTTTTTGGAGTATATTATCAACCTCTAATCGTGTTCTTCATCGTTATTCAAGGTAAACTCCTAAAAACCTTGTTTTGGGTAAATTGAAGGGGGTTTTCATGTTTTGTCCGATCCGTTCCGTATGTTAGATTAACTCATGATGTACATGATTAATCTCGTCGGTTGTGTTGGTTTCCCTACGGATTCATGGTATATTTCGTAGTAAGTTTGTAATCGAGAGGGTTTGGTTGAGGTCCGCCCTCGTCGTTGTTCCTATACGAATATACATGAATCGTAGGCGGGTTTTTGGGTGTATTCCAATTCCGTATTCATTTAGGATTGGTTGTGATTGTGTTTTTCGTATCGCTAGGTTCGTGATTATCGGCTCCTATCGGTCACCGGTGTTTTTCCTTCTGTTCGTTGTGTCGCTTATTATTCAAGGCAAGTATTCTTGGAAACCCTTATGCTTAACGTGAAATGGTAATGTATATTGTGTGTGCTTTACTCACCTCGGGAGGGTCCGACGGGGCCTCGAGGGAATCTATGGCTTCGTCCTGGATTCATGAGTTTGATTTGCTAGCCAGCTCGGGAGGGTCCTTAGAGGCCTCGAGTGGGATTCGTGGCTTCGTCCCGGTCCTAGGTGACGTGTGGTGCTTGATTTGTTTTGTGAATGTGGCCAGCTCGGGAGGGTCCTTAGAGGCCTCGAGTGGGATTCGTGGCTTCGTCCCGGTCCTAGGCAAATTAATTGTGACTGTTTGTTTCCGGAAAAGACATGTCTAGTTTTGGTTTTTGAAATGATATTGGTGCATGTACTATGAAATGTGTAAGTGATTGGTTTGCCTTGAATACTTGTACTAGCGTAATTGCTAACCCCTTTGGGGACCCGTTGTCGGGGAAATTCTTGTTATGGATTTCAGGTTATGATTATCCGGACGAGCGAGCACCGGGAAAGTACGAGGATGTTGGCCAGGGTCGTTGACATGTGCATTTGGGTCTTCTTATGTCTCCTGTCTATTTCGATATGGTTGTTGTCCACTTTTGAAACTTATAAATGGTACTCGCGAGTACTGAGGCTTTTCATTTCAAACTCCGTATTGTAATACTTTAATATTGTTACACTATCGGTTGGTACTTATTCGCCGGTTGCTCCGGGTGTATCTTTTTATGTCATATCATTTAAATGTGTGTCCACGCCAACCGAGGTGGTTAGTCGAGTGGAGTTTCCTTGTTTGTAGCCTGGTGGGTCCCAGGTAGGAGTCCACGACGCTGTAATATACTCCGAATATCTCGAGGTGTTACAAAACCAACTGTCCCGATACAATGGCAAGTCCCGGATATCAATACAAGGCATGAATGCTCACACAATCAAAATGATAAACAACCAATGCATCAAAACGGGAATATCAATGATATGATAACTCCACACAAGATCGACAAAGGATCAACCACGTACGAGAATACCATGATGTGGTAACTCCAACAAGATCAATGAAGGATCGACAACCGAGAATACCAACGACATGGTAAACTCCAAAAAGATCGAGAAAGGATCGACAACCGAGAATACCAACGGCACGGTAAACTCCAACAAGAGCAATAAGGGATTGACAACCGAGAATACCGACGACATGGTAACCTCCAACAAGATCAATCAAGGACTAATAACCGAGAATACCAATGGTAAGGCAAACTCCCAAATAGGATCAATAACGAACGAGATTACCAATGATAGGGTGAACACCAAACGAGATTAATAAAGGGTCAACGGTGACAGATACACGAGAGAATAAAATCATCAACCATATACAAATCATATATACAGGATTTCAAAGATAACCCAACTATCAAACAGATCCGATTATACATGGACTATGAACGACCAATCAATAAGACTCAAGAAGGACATCACGATACGCCCGATCCGGACATGTGTCCGTGTACAAGCCAACCGCGGGTATTGATCAGATACACGTCTCGTCTCGTACCTAATCAGTCTCATGGAGTACGTCTCATGTGCATGGTTCAATATGAGGTCGAAGCCAACACATGCTACACATGCCCGCACTGAAAATCCTACACATGACCGATCAGAATGTATCTGACTCCGGATATCTCACGATACAACATGACAACGAATCTCGAAGAAATGCATATCCAACAAGGATCAGAAAACTTTCCAAGTGAGCAATGATAACTCGATCATGAAATACCGACACGACCACAACGTCGTATTCCCGTCAGACAACAGTTCACGGCATGCTCAACAATACAGATGATATTAGCACATAAACCCAAGGCCGCAGCCAAGGGTCACGGAAGCATCTCACAGGAATACCCCGGAACATAGGTGCCATTTAGGTCTTATCCCCTAACACAGTTCATGAAATCACAAAATACCCCAAGGTCGCAACCAAGGGTCACGAAAGTATGCACATAGGAATACCCCTTAACATGGGTACCATCTAGGTCTTATCCCCCAACACATTGGCCCCACAGATTACAGCTCAAGGAAAGAGCACATCATAAAATGTAGCAAACAATGATGCACACTCACCACATGAAGCATCAACACACACATGCAATAATGCAACGGGATGAATATCATAATCTAGCAATGTTAATTTACCTCAATCCGGAGACGCTAACCTTTCCACGACCAACATCCCTGAATGAATACACAGTTATCTGAATAATCCAAAATGAAGTACAATCCATTACTAATACCAAACCACCATCTCTAGTTCAATGATAACTAGCCTTGATATCTAACTTCTCGTACAATAGTCCAAATATAATTCACATCTCCGTTTCCACTAGACATCTTTAAAATCATATAAATTATGATTTATCTAAGCATAATATACATACCCTCATCCCGACAATTCATATTCCATAATACCATTGCTATATGAATCATAAATGAAATGAAATCGAAACCATTTATTAAACATTATTAACTGAGCAAGCATAACTTGCCTTGATACCGATAAGATGAAGTTGTTACCAATACCGTCATCTTCATCTACAAGCTTTGCAGCCCCGACCAAGGCGACCCATGCATTCTCTAATTCCAATCGCAGCTCAACGGTTAATCATCAAGGATCAATTAATGCAACCTAATGCAATGATCAATTAATGATACGCTCGATAACAATCAATAACCGATATGACCAACCAATCAAACTCGACGGTTCAATGATATCTCGATCATAGAAAACCAAACCATTATAATTCAAACAATACGAATACAAGCCGCAATTCGATAATAATTAATTTTATCATTCATGATTCCGACTTCAACCTTAGTTCCGAATTAACACGGCTCATCTTAGTAAACTCATAGAAATACAATTACCGGTTGTCATCGCGAATAACCATATACCAAAATCAACTGTAATCCTTCCAATTCCCATAAAATCACGACATATATCACTCATGAGTTCTTCAAGAACATGAATTACTCCATAATCATGTTTATAGCCAACAAAACGACATAATTCGATGTGTTCTAACATATAAACCATCATCTAATTCATAATCCAAGGCATATATCATTTTGTTCCTCAATATACAATTCATACAACTTCAAGATTCACAAAAACAACACCGTAACCATCATTACACGAAGAAAAACGTCAACTACAATATCAAAATCCGAATCGAAGAGAGGAGTTATCCAACGTACCTCTTAGAAGATGAAATACACAAGTAAACATTTCCCATGATTAACACGGTGCGAAGAAATCGACGAAAGGAAAGAGTCCCGATCCAACCTCCTTCAAAAGTTCGTTCCTAAATCACAACGATATCAATTCAATCACAATTCTACGAAAACATATAGAACTTACCAAGTTCTATCCATTGAAGCAATTTATCGGACACTTTGAGGGCATAGTCCAATTTAATTGATTAACGAAGAAATTCTCGAATTTGTTCCACAAAACTTAAAAAGTAATGAATGATTCCGAGAATACAACGAAGTTCTATCAACAATCTGAGTTAAAACGAATGAGACCGGCCAAAGCATCATGAAACTCCAAAAATCCCCAAAACCAAGGGTTCAAGTGTTCTTACCTTCGATCTGGGCGAAAGATGATGTTAGACGTGAATCAAACTTCCAAAAAATGTTCTTCTATGATGCTTCCATTAAAAACCATCGATTTCTGATGAAGGATCACGAAAAGAACAAAGAAATGTGGAAATGGCCAAGTGACCCGTGCCCAGGCCATTAAATAGCCGAGTCCTGCCGGTCCCTTACGGCCGTAACTGGCCATGGCTACCCTACTGCCCAATTTGGCCGACACCTTTACGGCCATTATCGGCAGTGACCTTACGTATGTAATAGGCCTTACGGCCGTAATTGGCCAGTCCTGACGAGTCATTGCCGACCGTGATCGGCCATCTCAGCGAGTCACTGCCGGAACACGTGCGGCACTACAGGTCCTTATGGCCACGACTCGGCCAGTTGCCTCCTAACGTACGTAACGCTTAATCCATTGTGTATGTAATACGTACGTTGACTTGCTATAGTATATGCTCGTTTTACGTACATAATACACCCTGTATAATGTAGGTAAATCCATCCGTTGACTCACCTGTCCACATCTGTGCCGAAAGTTGCCGACACAGGGGCCCACCTGCCGACCACAGCTCGGACCTGTCCGATTCCTCTAGTTACATACGTAATGCCTTATGCATAACGTACGTAAAACGTAGAATTTAGCGTACGTAAGTCTTTAAATCTAGCGTACGTAATGGCCTTCTATACTTGGCCAAAATCCGATTGTTCCTGTCCGTCTCGACATACTGGATACGTCTACGCACATACTGAATACATATGCTCATCCCAATATCATTCTCATACGATACTTCTGATGCATGATACCTCGAATACAACTGTCGACCAAGTACGGCAATTGTACAAATACTCATACAGTATATCCGACATCCAAAAACATAACAAGCATGTAATATCCTAGAATTAAATATAGCCTCGATAGATATACTGGCACGACTGTCACAGTTCCCAAAATTATCCACCCATACTGTATCGGTCTCACTCTGTATGGTACAACTCAGATAAAATAATGCGAAGAATCGTAGTGAAATTCTAGGATATTACATATATTCCCACTTAAATAAGTTTCGTCCTCGAAACTTAAAATCCTGTCATAATCCATATCTCAATCCCGAAATATCTTAGAATCATGTCACCATGCTCAAATAATCATCATAAAAACCAAATAACTGAAAGGACAGACTTACAGGTCCGTGAAGTCGATGATCTCCCGTGATACTAGCACACGACTCCCATACAAAATCTCAATACAATAACAACACACTAGCATCGCAAATATAGCAATTTGAAAATGTTTAAAAAAATTTAAACTTCCAAAATCAGTTTGACTCAAAAGTTAGAAAATTATTTTCAAAAGTGTCGCTACTACCGCACCGGTAGAGCCACATAACACACATGCCTGGGTTTTACGAAACCCAAGCTCCGATACCATATTCTGTAACACCCCAAAACCAACCGGGAATATTACAGCGCTATGGGCCCCACATTGGAACCCACAAGGCTAAAACTAATTTCGTAAACGGGTCATATAAATGCCCAAAGGCCAATGACGGTAATGTTTTAAATACTCGAATATTTTTAAAAATGTCGTTCTCAATTACCATCAGAAAATACCATTTGAAGGCACAAGGCAAACACACCAAAAGGGCATTTAGAAAGTAAACACGAGTTGGAAAAATACTGAAAGCCATTATAAAATTTCACACGCAGCGAATAGAGACATAATTAAATACATTTGCAGCGGAATTATAAAAACCAGAAAAGAATACACAAATCCCAACAAGGATGCCATAGTTAGTATCACCAGAAAGTTCATCCCTTCACGACCACTACTAGCTCGAACTCCGAGTACCTAAAAGATAAAGCCCACGACGGGGTCAGCCATAATACTCAACAATGATACCGATCACATCACAAAAACAATTACATATCAACGTAACTTACAGAGTAAGAACATTCCCCATGTAATCTTACCGAAGTAACCTTACCAACCCGTCACAATCCATATCAAATCAATCCTTACCATAATCCACGTCTCGTGTCCTTAAGTGATAAATGAATTCAAAAGTAACCATCTGTACTGTATCCGAAACAATACCAAGATTCTCAAACATAAACATATCCCCAATATAGAATAATCTAGCTAAGTCTGATTCTGTCCGCTGGATCGCACAATCGGATCCCAATCCTAATAAAACCGATATCACATGGCACATCTGTAAACCAACTGTCCCGAGACAATGGCAAGTCCTGGATATCAATACAAGGCATGAATGCTCACACAATCAAAATGATAAACAACCAATGCATCAAAACGGGAATATCAATGACATGGTAACTCCACACAAGATCGACAAAGGATCAACCAAGTACGAGAATACCATAATGTGGTAACTCCAACAAGATCAATGAAGGATCAACAACCGAGAATACCAACGACACGGTAAACTCCAAAAATATCGAGAAAGGATCGACAACCGAGAATACCAACGGCACAGTGAACTCCAACAAGAGCAATAAGGGATCAACAACCGAGAATACCGATGACACGGTAACTTCCAACAAGATCAATCAAGGACTAACAACCGAGAATACCAACGGTAAGGCAAACTCCCAAATAGGATCAATAACGAACGAGATTACCAATGACAGGGTGAACTCCAAACGAGATTAATAAAGGGTCAACGATGACAGATACACGAGAGAATAAAATCGTCAACCATATACAAATCATATATACGGGATTTCAAAGACACTCCAACAGATCCGATTATACATGGACTCTGAATGACCAATCAATAAGACTCAAGATGAACGTCACGATACGCCCGATCCGGACATGTGTCCGTGTACAAGCCAACCACTGGTATTGATCAGATACACGTCGGGTCTCATACCTAATCAGTCTCACAAAGTATGTCTCGTGTGCATGGTTCAATATGAGGTCGAAGCCAACACATGCTACACATGCCCGCCCTGGAAATCCTACACATGACCGATCAGAACGTATCTGACTCCAAATATTTCACGATACAATATGACAACGAATCTCAGAGAAACGGATATCCAACAAGGATCAGAAGACTTTCCAAGTGAGCAACGATAACTCGATCATGAAAGATCGACACGACCACAACGTCGTATTTCCATCAGACAACAGTTCACAGCATGCTCAACAATGCATATGATATTAGCACATAAACCCCAAGGCCACAGCCAAGGGTCATGGAAGCATCTCACAGGAATACCACGGAACATAGATGCCATTTAGGTCTTATCCCCTAACACAGTTCATGCAATCACAAAATACCCCAAGGTCGCAACCAAGGGTCACGAAAGTATCCACACGGGAATACCCCAAAACATGGGTGCCATCTAGGTCTTATCCCCCAACACATCGGCCCCACAGATTACAGCTCAAGGAAAGAGCACATCACAAAATGTAGCAAACAATGATGCACACTCACCACATGAAGCATCAACACACACATGCAATAATGCAACGAGATGATTATCATAATCTAGCAATGTTAATTTACCTCAAGCCAGAGACGCTAACCTTTCCACGACCAACATCCCTGAACGAATACAAAGTTATACGAATAATCCTAAATGAAGTACAGTTTATTACTAATACCAAACCACCATATCGAGTTCAATGATAACTAGCCTTGATATCTAACTTCTCGTACAATAGTCCAAATATAATTCACATCTTCATTTCCACTAGACATCTTTAAAATCATATACATCATGATTTATCTAAGCATAATATATATACCCTCATCCCAACAATTCATATTCTATAATACCATTACTATATGAATCATAAATGAAATGAAATCGAAACCATTTATTAAACATTATGAACTGAGAAAGCATAACTTGCCTTGATATGGATACGATGAAGTTGTTACCAATCCCGTCGTCTTCATCTACAAGCTCCGCAGCCCCAACCAAGGCAACCCATGCATTCTCCAATTCCAATCGCAGCTCAAAGGTTAATCATCAAGGATCACTTAACGCAACCTAATTCAATGATCAAGTAACGATACGTTCGATAATAATCAACAACCGATATGACCAACCAGTCAAACTCGACGGTTCAATGATATCTTGATCATACGAAACCAAACCATTACAATTCAAACAATACGAATACAAGCCGCAATTCGATAATAATTAATTTTATCATTCATGATTCCGACTTCAACCTTAGTTCCGAATTAACACGGCTCATCTTAGTAAACTCATAGAAATACAATTACCGGTTGTCATCACGAATAACCATATACCAAAATCAATCGTAATCCTTCCAATTCCCATAAAATCACGACATATATCACTCAAGAGTTCTTGAAGAACATGAATTAGTCAATAATCATGTTTATAGCCAACAAAACGACGTAATTCGATGTGTTCTAACATATAAACCATCATCTAATTTAGAATCGAAGGCATATATCATTTTGTTCCTCAATATACAATTCATACAACTTCAAGATTCACAAAAACAACACCGTAACCATCATTACACGAAGAAGAACGTCAACTACAATATCAAAATCCAAATCGAAGAGAGGAGTTATCCAACGTACCTCTTAGAAGATGAAATACACAAGTAAACATTTCCCTTGATTAACACGGTGCGAATAAATCGGCGAAAGGAAAGAGTCCCGATCCAACCTCCTTCAAAAGTTCATTCCTAAATCACAATGATATCAATTCAATCACAATTCTACGAAAATGTATAGAACTTCCCAAGTTCTATCCATTGAAGCAATTTATCGGACACTTTGAGGGCATAGTCCAATTTAATCGATTAACGGAGAAATTATCTAATTTGTTCCACAAAACATCAAAAATAATGAATGATTCCGAGAATACAACGAAGTTCTATCAACAATCTGGGTTAAAACGAATGAGACCGGCCAAAACATCATGAAACTCCAAAAATCCCCAAAACCAAGGGTTCAAGTGTTCTTACCTTCGATCCGGGGGAAAGATGATGTTAGACATTAATCAAACTTCCAAAAAATGTTGTTCTATGATGCTTCCATTCAAAACCATCAATTTCAAATGAAGGATCGCGAAAGGAACGGAGAAACTGTGGAAATGGCCAAGTGACCCGTGCCCAGGCCATTAAAAAGCCGAGTCCTGTCGGTCCCTTACGGCCGTAACTGGCCATGGCTTTCGGACGTAACCGGCCATGGCTACCCTACTGCCCAATTTGGTCGACACCCTTACGACCGTTATCGGCAGTGACCTTACGTACGTAATAGTCCTTACGGTCGTACCCAACCACAACCTTACGGCCATAATCGGCCAGTCCTGACGAGTCACTGCCGACCGTGATCGGCCATCCCAGCGAGTCACTGCCGACCGTGATCGGCCATCCAGTGAGTCACTGCCGGAACACGTGCGGCACTGCAGGTCCTTACGGCCACGACTCGGCCAGCTGCCTCCTAACGTACATAACGCTTAATCCATTGCGTACGTAATACGTACGTTGACTTGCTACAGTATATGCTCATTTTACGTACGTAATACACCCTGTATAATGTACATAAATCCATATGTTGACTCACATGTCCACATCCGCGCCGAAAGCTGCCGACACAGGGACCCACCTGCCGACCACAGCTCGTACCTGTCCGATTCCTCTTGTTACGTACGTAATGCCTTATGCATAACGTACGTAAAATGTAGAATTTAGCGTACGTAAGTCTTTAAATCTAGCGTAAGTAATGGCCTTCTATACTTGGCCAAAATCAGATTGTTCCTGTCCGTCTCGACATACTGGATATGTCTACGCACATACTGAATACATATGCTCATCCCAATATCATTCTCATATGATACTTCTGATGCACGATACCTCAAATACAACTATCGACCAAGTACGGCAATTGTACAAATACTCATATAGTATATCCGACATCCAAAAACATAACAAGCATGTAATATCCTAGAATTAAATATAGCCTCGATAGATATACTGGCATGACTATCACAGTTCCCAAAATTATCCACCCATACTGTATCGGTCTCACTCTGTACGGTACAACTCAGATAAAATAATGCGAAGAATCATAGCGAAATTCTAGGATATTACATGTATTGTCTGCTCCGGCTGTCCATCTGTCTGAGGGTGGTAGGATGTGCTGAGTCTCAACTCAGTTCCCAAAGCTCGATGAACAGCCTGCTAAAAATGTGATACAAACCGACCATCTCGATTTGAAACAATACTCTTAGGAGTCCCATGCAACCTCACGATCTCTGCAATAAACCCTCGGGCTAGTCTCTCCGGTCCCCAAGTATCCTTAATACCCAGAAAATGAGCTGATTTGGTTAGTTGATCGACAATAACCCAAATCATGTTCATTCCAGCACGAGTCCTAGGCATATTGGCAACGAAATCCATAGAAATGTTCTCCCACTTCCACTCCGGAATGGGAAGTGGTCGTAATAACCCCGCGGGTCGCTGATGCTCGATCTTAACCTGCTGACAATTCAAACACTTCGCCACAAACTCGCTAACGTCCGTCTTCAAATTACTCCACCAGTAATCCTTGTACATTTTGCTCGTACCAGGATGTATGGAATAAGGCGTAGTATTAGCTTCACTCAAGATCTTCTATCTCAACTCAATATCACTCGGTACACATAATCTGCCACGAAATATCAAAATTCCATCCTGAACCACAAATCCAGGCGATTTCCCCTTCTTCATGTCCTCTCTCAACTGGACTAAAAATGGATCATCATACTGTCTCACCTTGATATCATCAACCAAAGACGAAGTTACTTCTAACGCACATAACTAACCCTGAACTCTCTGAACCCAAACCTCGACATCCTGGCAAATCAAATCCCGCCGGATCCTGCTTTGAGGAGTAAGTACCTCTAACATCTGTAGCGCCATCGGCTTACGACTCAACGCGTCTGCCACAACATTGGCCTTGCCCGGATGATGAAGAATCTCGAGATCATAATCTTTAATTAAGTCCAACCACCTACATTGTCTCATGTTCAACTCCTTCTAACTGAAGATATACTTCAGACTCTTGTGATCCGTGTAAATCTTACACGACGACCCATAGAGATAATGCCTCCAAATTTTTAAAGCGAAGACGACCGCAGCTAATTCTAAATCATGTGTAGGGTAATTAGCTTCATAAGGTTTCAGCTGACGGGATGGATAAGCAATAACCCTATCTCTCTACATCAAAACACAGCTGAGTCTGAGGCCCGAAGCATCACTATACACCACAAAATCCTCGCTCCCCTGAGGCAAAGCTAACACCGGTGTGGTAGTCAGTCGTCTCTTCAACTCATCAAAGCTATCCTGCCTATCTGCATTCTACTCGAATTTCTATGTTTTCTGGAGCAACTGGTGAGTGGTCGCACAATCTTCAAAAATCCTTCAACGAACCTATGGTAATAGCCTGCCAGTCCTCAGAAACTCTTCACTTCTTTCACATTCTTAGGCGGTTCCCATGCCAGTACCACCTCTATCTTCTGTGGATCAACGCGAACTCCCTCCGCTGATATCACATGCCCGAGGGACGTTACTTTCTTGAGCCAAAACTCACATTTAGAAAACTTCGCATATAACTGCTCAGTTCTCAAAACGTCTAACACAATGTGAAGATGAGCAGCATGCTCCTCCTGACTTCGGGAATAGATAAGAATGTTGTCGATAAAGACGACTACAAATTTGTCCAGATACTCGATAAAAACTTTGTTCATGAACTGCATGAACACTGCTGGGGCATTGGTTAGCCCGAAAGGCATAACCACAAACTCGTAATGGCCATATCTCATCCGAAAGGCAGCTTTTCGTATGTCGCTATCCCAAATCCTCAACTGGTAAAAACCCGATCGCAAATCAATCTTCGTGAAGACTGTCGCTCCTTGAAGCTGATCAAACAAGTCGTCAATCCGGGCAAAGGGTACTTTTTTTTTAGGGTCAACTTTTTTAATTAGTGATAGTCGATGCATAACAAAGCGATCCATCCTTGTTCTTAACAAAAAGCAACGGCGCACCCCAAGGCGATGCGCTCGGTCGGATATACCATTTATCTAACAACTCTCTCAACTGATTCTTCAACTCTAACATCTCCAATGGTGCCATACGGTAGGACTCTCAAGAAACAGGAGCTGTGTTCGGCTCTAGATCGATAGGAAACTCAACTTCCCGCTGCGGTGGTAATCCCGGCAAGTCATCCAGAAATACATCAGTATACTCATTCATGATTGGAATCAATGACATGTCAACTCCACCATATTCTACTTTCAAGGCATAACACCAGTAGCCTACACAATCCTGGTTTAGAAGTTTCATCGGCTTCAAGGCACTAATCACATTTCCCGATCTACCCGGCTTACAACTGACGAGAGTATGCTCCGTGCCATCCTCGGCCACTATCGAGATAGTACGAGTCCGATAGTTCATGATAGCACCGTGACGATCCAACCAATTGTCCTCGATGATCAAATCCTCACCCTTAAGGTCTACGATAATGAGGTTCGAGGGCAAATCCCGGCTCCCGATCCTCACTGGGCAATCTATAACTTCCCGGTTCCCAACCATACGATTCCCATTAGGCATACCCACTACAAACGGTTCACAATCGAACAAGCAGTCAATACTGATACGACATATACAATTCGAAGCAATAAAAGAGTGAGTAGCACCCGAATCAAAAAGCACCAAAACTGGATGAGAAAGGATCTGAATGGTACCAGATGCCACTGGAACGTCTGCCTCCTCCGTGCATCTAATCTGATACAAACAAGGGTAGACTGAGACCGAACTAGATGCATCTCGGTGGTCCAGATGACCCCGACCTCTACCACGGCCCGTACTCTGAGGAATCTGTGATACCGGTGCCTTTGGGCCGACACTAGGTTCCTCCGTTGATGTAGTTACCATAGGAGCCCTGACTAACCTGGCGACTGCCTCGTGGTGAGTCACACGATGACCACTCTGTCCGCATGAGAAACATGTAACTCGAGTATACGAACAATTCTTCGCCAAATGCACACTCTGACTACCATTGAAGCAAACTCTACCGCCTGGTATAGGGGACTGGACTGAACGGTTACTCTGAGACCCTCCAGCCTGGTGAAATGGCTTCGTCTCAGATACAGGAGAAGATAGAGACCTCGAAAACGGACCACCCTTATCGGCTGAGAAACTACCAGAAGTCTTATGTTTCTTTGCCTCAGAACCCAACTCTGACTCCGGGACCGCCATCTCGATTGCTAGAGCGCGATCCTGGTACTCTTTCAAGGTAGTACACATGAGCGGTGCCATGCTCTGTCTGATATGCAGCTTTATGCGCATATTAAAATAGCAAATCTTATTAGCCTCGGTCCTCACTTTCTCTTTCACATATCCCAACTGCTGGTTATAAGTGATGATGGCCTAAGAGATCGGTACATCCTGAGGTGTAGCAGTAAAGAACTCCATGATCCTACGCTTTCGAACCGGAGGTACAGTACTCCGCTTCCATAGCGGTCTTAAACTCCTTCCAGCTAGCTAAGTGGTCCCTCGGCATCACAGCTTGCCACCACTCCGCAACTTCCTTATCCATGAGGTACTGAGAAATAGGTACCCTCCTTTCGTCAGGACAAGCCACGGCATCGAACGTCCTACTCATCTGGAAAAGCCAATTTTGCCAACCCAGGGAGTCAGTAGAACCAGCTAAGCGAGGGGGTGAATCTTGGTTACTTTCTGAAGCCATTTACTAGCTTCATCTTCTGGAGTCGGGGCGAATTCTGACGCCCTCCCTGAGCTATCTGAGTGAGCCGAGTACCAACTGCTGAAGTACAGCAGTAGCTCCAACGTCGGCATTAGTACCCGATGGCTGATCCTGACTGACTCACAAATTCTGCTGCCCGTCAGAACGCAAGGGTAGAGTATTTGGCACTAAATGAGAGGCCGGATCTGTAAAGGACTGTGAAAGCAGAATTTCCCCACTAATAGCACCACGACCACGGCCACAGCCGCGCCCCCTAGCTGGTCTACCGCGAATTCTCAACATACTGAAGAAAAGAATTGAAAAGAACAATATCAGGAAAATTCACAGTTCACAAGGTTGGTACCATAACTCACAATTCCAATCCACACAAGGGAAAATAAATTACAGAAACATAATAGTTCGAGGAGACTTAGAGCCACAGGTCGCATGAAGAGATGGTAGCATGATGATATTAGGCTCAACGACTGACTCTAAAGACTCAATTGACAGACCCAAAATTAACCAACAGCCTAGGCATTCATAACCTAAGTCTATGATACCATAAATGTAACACCCCAAATCTCATAAGAGACATTACACGCCGTAGAGCCTTCACAAGGTCTACCAGGCTAACACATGACACATAATCCACAAATGAATCCCATAAGAAACATTTATAATAATAATTAGGGTTGTGGCCTCGGCCAAAATGTTTTAGTTCAATATCAACAAAACAACGAGCGAAATGTAATCAATGCCCACGCAGGGGACTTCAACGACATCATTTAACGATAATAGAGTAATAAAATAAAAGAGATGACACCGACTCGAGCCTCATCATCATGCTGGGCCATCTTTTATATGCGTGTCCTGTGCCGGCTCCTCAGCTCACCCGGTACCTGAAACGCATAAGACGCATTTCCCCTATTTAAGGGGTTAGCATTCGAATAGCTAGTGCAAGTACAGATTTACATAACATTACATTTGAGTACAATCCAACATGAAAATTACATTTGAAAATAGTAGAAAGACAATATTCCGGAATATCACATTTTCATCAAAACATGTCCATCGAAACAATCATAATATCACATTACTCCAACATAATTCCATACTTGGTAACTCGTGCCGTACCCCTTAGTATCGACCCCCAGAGGCCCCGTCGGACCGTCCCCAGGTGGAAAACCACTTCCGCAGTCGTACCCCTTAGTAGCGACCCCCAGAGGTCCCGTCGGACCGTGCCCATGTGGAAGAACACATCAACATACACACGCACACATTTAACGCAACTTTTCATCAATGTCGAATTTACATTCTATATAATACTATGTAAAGTAAGTATTTGCCTTGAATCACACGATGTGAAAGAAATGGTGAAGGGAAAAGTTTCCGTACGAATAATCTTCAAAATGACGCTCCTATCACGTTAACGATATACAATCAACCACAACGTTGCGGAAACGCAAGGATGCATCCTAGTTCTACCCATTGGGATAGTTCATCAGTCACTACGAAGGTATCATCGAATATACTTGATAAATAATGGAAATATTGGTGTTTATTCCACCAAACCTCAACGAAAACAAAGGCTTACAAGTATACAACTGAAATCAAGCAACAATTTATGATGAATCGGATTAAAAGGGTCAAATCACAAGAAATCCCCAAAATTTGCCCAAAATCTCAAAACAAGGGTTCTAGGGATCCTTACCTTGATTCGGGTGGTGGTAGACGTTAAGAAGTTGATGAATCCGCACAAGGAACGCGAGGATGTTAGTGGATGATAATATTTGGCTGAAATCGACTCCAACCCTCGTCTAAAATCGCCCAAAGTCGGAGAGAAGAATTAAGGATGAAAAATGACGAAATTAAACTGCTGCTATCATATATATATATCAGACAGAGTTAGCGCACACTACACACAAAGTTTAGCGTGCGCTATCAGGGTGCAGAATGCAGTCAGAGACTTCTGTCCTCCTGTTAGCGTACGTAGACACAAGTTTAGCGTGTGCTAAGGTTAGCAATTATCATACGCTAACAGCTAATTAGCGTACGCTACCTGGTTTAGTTCAGGAATACTGAATCTTCTGTCCAGTTCCAGAGTACTCTGCCCAGATGCATTAGCATATGAAATAAAATAAGTCTAGCATGCGCTAGATATACTCTCATAGCGCGCGCTACGGATAAAACGTTAGCGTGCGCTAACTGTTCCTGTACAGAGTACAGGTAGGAAACTCAGCCAGACTGTACCCGACTCGGAAGGCATGAAACTTGACAAATACCAGCGAAAAACGAGACATGATAAGAAAACAACAACATGCAAGCACAATCTCCCAATCCGAATGTACGATTCCCACCAGACAAGGGAACTGACAACAATTCTTAGAGGTGATACCCAAAACTATAATATATTACAAAACAGCCCAAACTCTCGAGAATCACAACTCGAGGTCAGCTAACAAACTCCAAAAATTTTAACGAATCCAAAAATATTAAAGGAACTTACGGATGAAATGAAATGTCGGTTTAGGACGAGATTTATGAAAATCGAGTCTAAACGTAAAAAA
The DNA here is from genome assembly GCA_033398695.1 of Orobanche coerulescens. Lineage (NCBI taxonomy): Eukaryota > Viridiplantae > Streptophyta > Magnoliopsida > Lamiales > Orobanchaceae > Orobanche > Orobanche coerulescens. The sequence goes on along the minus strand of CM065806.1, from coordinate 136,475,406 downwards.
GTTACATAATAATCAAAATCTCGTAAAAACAACTCCGAAACCCATCCGGATGGTCATGGATACAGAACAAAATAGTTTCAGAATTCTAAAACAATAACAAGCGAGTCGTCCGAAAAACAAATATACTAAAAATTAAAATTACTAAAAATAGAAAGTGTGGATATTACAACATGTAGCTAATTAGCCTCATGAAGTACCATCTCGTGTGCACGGTCCAATGCGGAAACATCCACGCATGACCATCATGTGCCCGGCTAAAAATCCTACACAATAACCAGCCGGCACGCAGATATAACTCCAAATTTGTCACGATGCAACATGATAATGAAACTCATAGAATCACATATCCAATAAGGATCAAAAGACTCACCAAAGTGAACAATGACAAACTGACAATGAAAAGTCGACACGACCAATCAATATCCAAAACAAAAATTCTGGGATCATCATCCCCAATAAATGATCAACACGGTCAACAATCTCAATACAAACAGTCCTGGGACCAACATCCCTCCAAGAAGCAATCAATATGAATCCCATCATACGAAACATCAACATACAACATATACAACAATTTACCAGAATAATTATCCTCATAATTGAACAATACTTAAATTACCTCAAAGCCGAAGACAATATCCTTTCCACAAACTAACATCCCTGAACGAATACACGGTTATTTTGATAATCTCGAATGAGGTAAATTCCATTAATATCAACAAACCACCATCCCGTCATCAATGTCGATACGATAAATCATAATCGATATCCGACATTCCATATCACAGACCAAAGATAACTCACATCTCCGTCTTCACCAAACACATTTAAACCATATACATTATGATTTATCCCAAACCAAAGCATAATATACAAACCATCATCCCGATAATGTATATTTATAATATCATTGCTATATGAATTATAAATGAAATGAAATCAAAACCATTCATTAAATATTATGATCCGAACAAGCAAAAACTTGCCTCAAATAGCCGGTCGGTAAAGCAAATCTGTTAGAGTTCCTGGGGTTCGATTTCCACATCTTGACAAAGTATTTATATCCCGATATCAATAACTCACTAAAAGCAATATATTACACATTCGATTTCCGCGATCAACGGCTATCACAATTTTATAATTTTATTTTCACCTTTCTCAAAAATGACGATCCGGACTTTAAAAATTTAATTACTAAAACTCCAGCATATTATTTTAAATATAAAATAATATTCAATATTTTTCGGCAGTATTAATAGTATAACCGTTATTTATATCATTTGATCGAATGAAAACTTCGTATTATTTTAATACGGGAAATATTTCAAAATCATCAATTTTCAAAACTCATGATCCTCATATAAAAAAATATTAATAATCATCATTATTAAATTTTCCACCCTAAACACAATTACAAGGTATTTAACCCGTTCGATACATATGAAAAATATAGAGCTGACTCAGTGATATATTAATAAATATAGAAGTCTAAACAGTTGGGAAACTCAAAATAAAAACTGATTTACAATCAAATGTATCTCAGAGATAAAGTTCATGAAACTTTATCAAAATACTACTTGCAGGTTCAAAGATATATGTGTTCAAGTTAGACAACTCGATCAACTTTCATAAGACAAGTTGCTGGAAATGACTGATACCAACAGGACTGACTCAGTGTAAAATGGCTTATTTTGTTCAGGTATACTGACTCGATACAAATGGTACAGGTTCCTGTTATACTAAAATGTATTTTATATACACAATAGTCGAGAAGGATTCTCAAAATAACTTATAGGTTGTGAGATAATAGAGTTCAAATAAGTACACCTAGTCTGGAATTCTCAGACTCGCTGGAGAAATTCATCGAACAGGTTCGAGTCAGTATCCTGTAAAAGCTGGTATGACTCTCCAGAAAAGAGCTCATATTATCCAAGTATTTTGACATAATACTTACGATGAAAACAACACTTACACTTAAATGTATCTTGTTTACAAACTGCTCGAGATGCATTTGTAACGTAACTTACAAATTGTGAGATAATCGAGTTCAAATATGGCAACCCAGCCTGGAATTAACAGACTCTTTGGGGAATTTCGTCAAACATGTACCGGACGTCTCCTGGACTAGACTGCTCAGATTCGCTGGGTGTTTGAGCATTTTGGAGTTCTTAGAAATCTCAAAACTAGGATATAGAAAGTTGAACTTTAAGAGGCGTATGTTTTCTACAGATCTGATAAATTAAATGAGACAATAATAAAGGTAAGGCCATTCTTTATGGGTTAAAATTCCACTAGTCAGTCAAAACAGTGTCCTGACTAGGCATTATGAGTGACGACCCGTGCCTCACTCGCACGGGATTCCCGAAAGCCTGTCGGACGCTGACGCACGCAGTGACGCATAGTGCCCGGCAGCTGGAAGTCTTCCACTAATTCGATCATAACTTCTTCGTCCGGACTCCGATTTGCTCGTCGTTTGAACCTTTGGAAATCTAACTCAATTATCTATAATAATTTTCATTTTCAGAATTTTTGAACTTCTCAAAAATTCATGGTGATTATTCAAAATTGATACTTGTCTACGACACTTCATAGAAAATATCCAATTTTATTTCTATTTACACTTTCGGTGCTTCTTTAATATTTTAAATGGTCCAAGACCAAAAATCTATCTCTTATAGGTCCAAATAAACTTTTCTATTTTTTGTTGAATAATTTATCGGAGAATATAACGTTGGCCACCGCCACATTCTTACCAACAATTATTCGACGATATTAGAAAATACTGCAGGTCGCAAGTCATCAGGAATAAGTCTAGAGGGGGTTAATAGACTTATTGAAACTCTTTTTCCACAAAGGGTTAGGAGTTTCTCAGCTGATAGGTATAGATGACTTAAAGTCGTCTGTAGACAGGTATGCGGAAGTCAGCTGATGATGAAAGCAAATAACTAAATAATGGAACAGTAAGTATGTATGCAGCAGGTAAGTATGATGATTAAAGCAGTAAAACACACAGGCAATTATAGTGGCCTCAGAGGTGGGGTAATCCTCTACTAATCCACTTTTCTCCAAACCAGTTGGAATTGAATTAACTATAATTCTCAAATAGTGATAAATATTACAGTGATTCTTCCTTAGCTACAACAACTTCCCGTCAGTGGACATCCCGTCGTTGCAACTCCTTTGGCTGCCTAGCACCTCTTGATCTAAAATCCTCGGATGCTTATCAGTCTCGCAAAGTTCAACCTATGAAGTACCCCGAACTCAGCTTTAAAGACACGAGTGGTTTGTATTCTCCGACTAAGAGCTTCTTCAAATAAGAACTTTGAACTCTTGCTCTTCAGGATGCTATTTGTTCGCTTTGTTTGCTTTGATTGCTTTGTTAGCTTGTAAGTATTGTTCGCATCGTACTGCTCAATTCCAATCTTCAGGTATTTATAGATGTCGATCCTTGAGCTTTCTTCATAGCCATTGAAATTCCTGTAACAAATCCGTCCGTTGGAGAAATTTATATCTTTGTTTTTCTTTCCGAACGTTGCAAGGCTAGATTCCCTTATTTTAATCCATTTTTGACCGTTGTGAAGACTTTCACGTTGAGGCGCCGAAACTTTAGATTATAATATGATTAAAGTCTTCAGTGGTGGGTCTGGATGAATATTTAATTCATTTGCTTTTCCGGGAATCTATCCAGTCGTCTCTCTACTCCTGCATGTGACTTTCCGTGATTATTGACTTTTCAACCCATGCTGACGTGGACTGGATTACTTGGCTGATTACTTATCTGACCTCGTACAGTCATCCTTATCTGATGTCGGACTTCTCTGATGTAATTTCTCTGAGATGAAGTTCTCTATCCTGGCTAATCTTCTCTGATCTGAAGTCTTCTGACCTGATGAACTTATCTGATCTGATGGTCAAACTTCAGTTGACTTGGACTCCATCTGATCACTTGACTGTAGTTTGGTCAAACTTCTCTGATAATTATTTTGACGAGGACTTCTCTGATAAATCTCTTTCTGCAGAACGTTGTTTGATGATAAGTCGTCTGTGGTCAACTTTATCTGAACAGTTGAGTTGAGCAAGACTTCTCTGATTAAACTTGTTTGTAACTCAGCTTTCTACAGTGTTTAGTCAAACCTCTCTGATGTATCTATTTGATCAAAACTTCTCTGATTTGAACTTGTCTGAGATTTATACTTAGCAGATTTTAGCCTAACTTACATGGCCTACAGAAGATACTCATTTGATTCTTCTTTACATTTTGCCAAGTATTCAACTATACATAATCTGGCCTACAGAAGATACTCATGTGGTTCTTCTTTACATTTTGCCGAGTATTTAAAACATACATTTGAATAATCAAATAAATACATGGATGACATCATCAAAATCTAATAAGTATTCCTAACAAATTCCCCCGATTTTGTTGATGGCAAAACTTAAGCAAAATATTCAAATGTAGAACAAGTCTGCACTTGATCAAGTGCAAGACAAATCAAAATCAGTCTTCTTTTGAGACAACTGGTGGTTGTCATTCAAATGACTGTTATAAAACTTTCGGAGATGTTTACAAGTACAGTGCTTTATGAATGAACAAAATACAGAAATTTTACAAGTAATGCAAAATTTACAAGTAAATTCCAAAACAGCAAAATACAAGTAAACTACAAAATCTAATCTTCCTCTTCCTCTGCCTCTTCTGACAGGCTGCTTGGGATGTCTAAACAGTTTTGCACCAATGGGTCTCTTATTGACAGGTGCGAGGCCATACTTCCTTCTGATGACTAGAGAAGAAAACTCTTGTTCTTCTGTAGAGAACTTGTGTTCTACACAGAGTTTCCTAATCTCAGCTTGCAGGGCCAGATCATCCAATTCGTTGTTCATCAATGTAGGAGATTCTTCAGGTCTGAACAGGGGAATCATGGGGTAAGCTTCCCATTTATGTGCATTTTTTCTTTGTATAGCCCAGAGCGTTGGCCAGTTTGAGTCCATATACTTGATGAACGTCTGTTGTGGGGAGTAGTATTTATCCTGGAGTATTTCCCAGAGATAATACTTCTCTATGAACTGCTTCTTTGCATCTCCCCACATTGGAATAATCAGCAGATAAGAACTCCTCAACGTGCCAAAGCCCGTTGCCTTCCCATTCAAATCTCTGTTCATACCCTATTCTGATTCTCCTCTTATTGGTTGTAGGTTGGTCATCATCATCAGGAGAAGGAATAGCCAACTCTTTCCTCTTCAGTTAGACGTCCCAGCTTCAATCAGAGGGAGGTAATTTCTCTGCTTGGTCCTCAGCTCTGTTCTGACTTCTTCAGCTAAATGTTGGATATATTCTTGCATCTTCTCTACCCCCTGACCTCTTGCTTCCCCCTGTCCTCTCTCTTCCCCCTTTTTGCCAGCATCAACCAGAATGGCTAACTGCTGTTCAACTCTCGACATCCAATCAGACATGCCTAGAGGCATTCTGGAATTGGTAGGAGGAGGTGGAGGGACAGTCCTCTGCAGTAAAGTGTCCATCTTAGCATTAAGGGAATGAAGGTCAGGTTTGATTTTAGAGGCTATGAGGTTGCTAACTGTTTCTGCAAGTATGCGCTGGATCAGGTCAGCCATCTCATATAGGATAGGTGTTGCCTGCGGGGAGTGATCTCCATAGCCTTTCGAATCTGTAGGTCGCTTATAGGTCGACCTGTCTGAATGCAGACTCCTATATGCAGGAGGCTGATCAGATGGGGTTTTATCAGGTGTTTCCGATCTATCATCCTCTTCTTCGCACTGATCTGAGCCGGGGACTTGATCAGGTGCCCCGGGCTCATCTGCATCATCTTTATCCTCCTTCTTCTCTTCTTTTTCTCCTTTATCATAATTATCATCTTTTTCCTTCTTTTATTCTTCCTTCTCATCTTCTTTTTCTTCCTCCTCTTCTTTTTCTTCTTTTTCCTCTTCTTCAACCTCTTCTCCTTCTTCAGCTTCTTCCAACTCTTCTGTCTTTTTGACTTCTACTTCTTTAGACTGTTTTTCGACTATTATTTTTTCTTCTGCTTCTTCTACTCTCTCTTCCTCTGTTGTGAGGAAATCCCTCACACTATGCCGCAAGTGCACGGTGTCAACAAGTAATAAAGTGATAAGTAAGATATCGTTCCCTCGAGGACTGATTTCACTAAGTACCAAAATATAGTCGACTTGAAATTTTATTTGAAGAACAATTATATAATTTACTTCTAAACTAATTGTAGAAAAATAAATAATAATAGTAACAATAAAAATAATAATAATAATAATAATAAGGGTGTAGGATTATGATTTTCACCTCAAACAATCAGGAGTGATTTTTATTCAATTCAATTCACTTTTATTCAATTGATTGTAAGCCAGGAATTCCTAAATTATTCTAAAGCCTTTCCCAAGGTCGATAGAAAATACTACGAATTATTAACTCGATATATCCCTATTCGAATTAGATAATTAATAGATAAAACAGTTCAAGAATTCCCACAATAAACAGGCTTCACAATTCCCATGAGTATATCCCTATCTCACGAAAATCATGATTTTTCTCACAAGAACTATGCCTAAATTTCATCTCCCGAATCCATAAAGACATTCAAAACAATTCAAATGTTGGCCAGACAATTAAAAAGCATTAAGAACAATGAAAAAATCCAACTCAATAGGAATAACAAGTAAATTGAAATAAAAATAAATAAATCAAACTGTCATGTAATCGGCTACAATCACAATCCTACTCAAACAGATCTAGAAACTAAGATGCGGAAAATTCAGAAAAAACGTAAGGGATCCGTGGTCTTGTCGTCGCGAACAAATCTCCTCCTTGTGTTCTTCGATCCCGTCCCGCGATGTCTTCCTCTCCTCCGATGATGATCTTTTTCTGACCTCCAATACTTATTTATAGCTGTCCTTAGCCTCCAAAACGCGTCCGGAAATTAGGTTGAGAACAGGCTTCAAAAACGGCCTAGAAAAGCGGAAGACTCAGCAAAACCGCCCTGTGGGCCGCGGCTCACTTAATCTGTGCCGCGGCCCCTATCCTTCAGCGCCGGATGCCTGGGCGCATGTTTTCTTCATGGGCCGTGGCTCACTTTCCTTGTGCCGCGGCTCAGGGTACAGTCCGCTTGGGGCTTCTGTGTGCCGTGCGTGTGCCACGGCTCACTCTCCTTGTGCTGCGGCCCCTGGCCAAAAATTGCCATTTTCGCCCGTTTTTCGTCGTTCGAGTTTCCGGACTCCAATTTCCTGAAAAACATATAAGAATAGTGCATTAAAAGCTCATTTATGCATTTTTAGGCTCAAAATGGATATAAAATAATGATAAATAAGCGCATAAAAATACGCCTAACAAATACCCCCAAACTTGAGCCTTTGCTTGTCCTCAAGGGAAAAGAACTAATTTCAAATAAAAAAAATTATCGTGAATGATTGTGCAAATCCATAGTGCTCAACTTAATCAATACTTCCCTGAAAATCTCAAAGAATAATACGAGTATCGTCATAGTGAGTCACATTCACGGGCACTGATTCCAAAAAGTAGTCATTTCCAGTCCTAACCAATCGTTCATGAAGAAAATCAAGCTCCAAGATTAACAAGCGTGAATTTAACCGACCGCCAATACGAAGGGTTAGAGTAAACAAGCTAACTCGCCCAGCCCCACAGTCTATGGCAAAATTCAAGAGTTTCATAATCAAAATTACTCCTAGGACAGCATTCCCTTATGTATGATCATAATGAAGATTCGAGTTAACCACTAGGTTCGGATCTCAGGATGTTTCATCGGGATAATCCTAGGGTGGATTTCCATTCTCATATATTGGGGAACCGTTTGACGTAAAAGACACTCATGGGGCACATGGATGCTTCTAGTTACTAAGTCCCCCTCTACAGCGGAGAAAAAACTCGAATAGCAATTCCCGCACGTCCGATTCAAGGTAGCTCTTTTACGCGAGAGTAAACAATGGGTCACGTGAATACCCCCAGTTACTAGGCTTCCCATCATCGGTAATGCGATATTTCTAAATTATTAGTCTATTCAGGGTTGTCGTTTTACACGAGAGTAAACAACGGGTCACGTGAATACCCCCGATTACTAGACTTCCCATCATAGAACAAATATAATTTCTCGACTTTTGGGAGAAACTGTAAACTCAATCCAAGTGCCAACACGACTTATATTACTGGACGACTAGCTACGCGAAAAGTGTAACCAAATGTATAGACGGCGATTTGAAAACACGTATGTCTCCTTTCTTATCTGCTAAGATTTTTACAAAACGATAAAATTTCGGACCTAAATGAATATTCAACAGAAACAGATATCGCTGACTACAACTCGACTAAAACTCAATTGTTTCTTCAGAGAGAAATCACTATCGTAACATCAGTTTTACACACGGGAGCATGAAAAATTCACGAAAAATGAAGCAATGATGAAATTGCAATTTATAACCAAGAAAAATTAAGAGAATATCGCATGCTTCAATTTATTCCACTACACATAAAATCATCAACAATAAAACTCATGTAAAAATAAAAGAGATAAGGAAAAATGAAACTTATTCCAAATGTTTTCTAAAACGCCAGCACATGTCTGAGTGGAATCATCTGTCAGTCCATACTTCAAGTATTTTTTAACATCACCAGGGACCCCCAAACTTAGTCTCTAGTCATTAAATAACTGTAAACATTAAGTCAAGAAAGACTAAAATATGAAGGATAATACTCATTGGGGTAAAACAAAATATTAGAGAAATAAAGGGCCACAAGAATACACGAATCCAAACGAAATAACAAAACAAAGAAAAGAAAATTATTAACGAAAAAAATCAAATAAAAACAACTAACTAGAAAGCAAGTAAAAATGATGGGTTGCCTCCCATCAAGCGCTCTATTTTACGTCTTGAGCACGACGTGGCAAAAAATTTAACGTGGCTTCTTTCTAGGGAGATTGCCAAATACCCCTGTCTTACAATCTATAAGCCTCTTATTCCACAAGGGAGCCTTTGGTTCATGCTTGGTTGCCAAAAATAATGAGTAAAAATAATTATGCGGACAACCAAAAAATGATGAAAGAATAAAATAATTATAAGGTATGAAAAAATAAGCAAAGTTCGAATGGGTAAATAATAAAGACTTATCACGAACAACCTCATTAGAACTCAAAGAATCAGCCTCAACAAAATCAAAAGTAATGGGGTCAATCTTTCCCATTATGGATTTAAGAAAAATTATGCGCGGAACCGTTAATAAAATTTTAGGCACAAAAGTGTTCACCTTATTAGTCGAAGTTTGATGACAATTTAATGAAATTTCTTTGGAAACATCATCAATGGTAACTTCTTCTACAAGCTCATCACACTTTATGTAATTATCAGGTGCTGGGGGATCGACCATAAAACTCAGTATGTCTTTCTTCTCAACCTCCCCCTCAACTTCACTACTAATTCTATGAGCTGGAAAATAACCATAGTGAATCTCAAGACCACAACTTGCACATTCTCGCTCAAGAGGGGTACTGTCAGGATTTTTGAGAGTGTCTACAGAATGTTCAAGCATGGTCTTTTGTTTCGGGGGAGGGGGCTTACTGACCCTATTAGGAAAATTATTAATATCATCGAAATTTATGAAATGCCAAGGGTCACGATAATCAAAGGAAAACATAATGAATATAGAAACTAAAGAAAAAAACTTCAAATTAAAATTAGAGTCGCTTGGTATTGATATTAGCGAAAAATCAGTCCCCGGCAACGGCGCCAAAAACTTGTTGTGCGGAAATCCCTCACACTATGCCGCAAGTGCACGGTGTCAACAAGTAATAAAGTGATAAGTAAGATATCGTTCCCTCGAGGACTGATTTCACTAAGTACCAAAATATAGTCGACTCGAAATTTTATTTGAAGAACAATTATATAGAATTTATTTCTAAACTAATTGCAGAAAAATAAATAATAATAGTAATAATAAAAATAATAATAATAAGGGTGTAGGATTATGATTTTCACCTCAAACAATCAAAAGTGATTTTTATTCAATTCAATTCACTTTTATTCAATTGATTGTAAGCCAGGAATTCCTAAATTATTCTAAAGTCTTTCCCAAGGTCGATAGAAAATACTATGAATTATTAACTCGATATATCCCAATTCAAATTAGATAATTAATAGCTAAAACAGTTTAAGAATTCCCACAATAAACAGGCTTCACAATTCCCATGAGTATATCCCTATCTCACGAAAATCATGATTTTTCTCACAAGAACTATGCCTAAATTTCATCTCCCGAATCCATAAAGACATTCAAAACAATTCAACTGTTGGCCAGACAATTAAAAAGCATTAAGAACAATGAAAAAAATCCAACTCAATACGAATAACAAGTAAATTGAAATAAAAATAAATAAATCAAATTGTCATGTAATCGGCTACAATCACAATCCTACTCAAACAGATCTAGAAACTAAGATGCGGAAAATTCAGAAAAAACGTAAGGGATCCGTGGTCTTGTCGTCGCCCACAAATCTCCTCCTTGTGCACTTCGATCCCGTCCCGCGATGTCTTCCTCTCCTCCGATGATGATCTTTTTCTGACCTCCAATACTTATTTATAGTTGTCCTTAGCCTCCAAAACATGTCCGGAAATTAGGTTGAGAACAGGCTTCAAAAATGGCCCAGAAACGCGGAAGACTCAGCAAAACCGCCATGTGGGCCGCGGCTCACTTAATCTGTGCCGCGGCCCCTATCCTTCAGCGCCGCATGCCTGGGCGCATGTTTTATTCATGGTCCGCGGCTCACTTTCCTTGTGCCGCGGCTCAGGGTACAGTCCGCTTGGGGCTTCTGTGTGCCGTGCGTGTGCCGCGGCTCACTCTCCTTGTGCCGCGGCCCCTGGCCAAAAATTGCCATTTTCGCCCGTTTTTCGTCGTTCAAGCTTCCGGACTCCAATTTCCTGCAAAACATATAAGAATAGTGCATTAAAAGCTCATTTATGCATTTTTAGGCTCAAAATGGATATAAAATAATGATAAATAAGCGCATAAAAATACGCCTAACATCCTCCACAATTTCTTCTATTCTTATCCCTTTTTCTTTTTCAACTTCTCCTTCATCTTCATCCACCTTCCCAACTGCTACACCCTCCATTACTAAGAGGACGAACTGGTCCATGTTGGTTTTAAAATTTCACAAAAACCAGTTCTCCTGCAGCATTAAAACTACTTATGTCTCATGGCAAAAATGCATGAGCACTTGCTCCGTAGCCTAGGGAAATTCCCAGCTACTCATCTCAACAAAAGATTGTAATTGAGTAAATGGAAAAGAATTTAAGGTCTTCCATTCTTCAAAAACATTGACAAATGAAACTTTAATAGAATGGTATTTTACCATGTGTAGTTGTTCTACAGATATCTTCAAAGGGTTGTGCTCCAGCAGATTCAGGGTGTAACCTGCTTCAGGAATGTTGATTAGTAGGTCTGCTTTTTCCTCCTCTGTCATGCTTGGGAGGGTCAGCAGAGGGATGATATCAGCCATCAGGTTAGAGTGATCAGGCTGGTCCACTTCATCCGGGATATGAGCAGGTGCAGGTGAGTGAGGTGTTAGCTCTATATCTTCAAAGTCAAGGCGTCTAGGCCTTTTTGGAGAAGGCTCAGGTGATGACGTGACATGCACCGCCTCCTCTGCAACTGGAGCTTTCCTTTTAAATCTTATATCCAGAGGAGTGTTGTCTGAGTCTGAGTCCGAGTGATCTGCAGATGGCTCCTTCTCTGCAGATGGCTTGGTTACTGTAGGTGACATATGAGCTGTAGGTTGGTCGGCAGCATCAGATCGGTCTTCATCTGAATCAGAAGGTCCTCTGTAAGGAGGAGGTCCACTTGACATATTCTTCAATATTTGGGCAGCCTTCCTCTCGCCTCGCAAATTTTTCAAGGTTTCTTGGTCCACGTGACCAGGTTTCTTATTGATATGAAAGGGGTTTGCAGTCCCTTTCGCCTTTCCGAGAAATTTCAAGATCCAGCTTATTTGCGTTCCAAAAGCTAGCTTGGTCTTGAATTTCTTCTCTTCCTCCATCCATTGAACCTTATTAACTTCACGGACCAACTGGAGGTGTGGTAATCCTCTACTAATCCACTTTACTCCAAACCAGTTGGATATGAATTCACTATAATTCTCAAAAATATTACAGTTATTCTTCATTATCTACAACAACTTCCAGTCAGTGGAAATCCCATCGTTGCAACTCCTTTAACTGCCTAGCACCTCTTGATCTAAAATCCTCGGATGCCTATCAATCCCGCAAACTTCAACCAGTGAAGTACCCCGAACTTAGGTTTAAAGACACGAGTAGTTTGTCTTCTCCAACTAAGAGCTTCTTCAAATAAGAACTTTGAACTTTTGCTCTTCACGATGCTATTTGTTCTGTTTGTTTGCTTTGATCGCTTTGTTCGCTTGTAAGTGTTGTTCGCATCGTACTGCTCAATTCCAATCTTCAGGTATTTATAGATGTCGATCCTTGAGCTTCTTTCATAGCTGTTGCAATTCCTGTAACAAATTCATCCGTTGGAGAAATAGACTTCTTTGTTTTTCTTTCCGAACGTTGCAAGGCTGGATTCCCTTATTTTAGTCTATTTCCGACCGTTATGAAGACTTTCACGTTGAGGCGCCGAAACTTTAGATTATAATATGATTAAAGTCTTCAGTGGTGGGTCTGGATGAATATTTAATTCATTTGCTTTTACGAGAATCTCTCCAGTCTGTCTCTCTACGCCTGCATGTGACTTTCTGTGATTATTGACTTTTCAATCCATGCTAATGTGGACTGGATTACTAGTCTGATCACTTATCTGATCTCGTACAGTCATCCTTATCTGATGTCGGACTTCTCTGATGTAACTTATCTGAGATGAAGTTCTCTGACCTGACTAATTTTCTCTGGTCTGAAGTCTTCTGACCTGATGAACTTATCTGATCTGATGGTCAAACTTCAGTTGACTTGGACTCCGTCTGATCACTTGACTGTAGTTTGGTCAAACTTCTCTGATAATTATTTTGACCAGGACTTCTCTAATAAATCTCTTTCTGCAGAATGTTGTCTGATGATAAGTCGGCTATGGTCAACCTTCTCTGAACAGTTGAGTTGACCAAGACTTCTCTGATTAAACTTGTCTGTAACTCAGCTTTCTGCAGTGTTTGGTCAAACCTTTCTGCTGTATTTGTTTGACCAAAACTTCTCTGATTTGAACTTGTCTGAGATTTATACTTAGCCGATTTTAGCCTAACTTACATGGCCTACAGAAGATACTCATTTGGTTCTTCTTTATATTTTTCCAAGTATTCAACTATACATAATCTGCCCTGCAGAAGATACTCATTTGGTTCTTCTTTACATTTTCCCGAGTATTTAAAACATACATTTGAATAATCAAATAAATACAGGGATGACATCATCAAAATCTAATAACTATTCCTAACAAATACCACCCGACATATTACTCTCGTTTACTCTATATAACTACTATTACCGAAAAAACATCACATTACTAATTTTCCGACAAGGTCAACGATAAGATATTATTCTAACATTTAGGATATCACAATGGTCTCGGAAAGGTTTAAGGCCTTTAAATCTAATCTCAACTGCTCCTCCCACGTCCTCCTCGGTCTGCCTCTCCTGCTCCCCCTACAACCAATAAACTCTCGACCCTCTTCATCGGAGCAGATGCCTGCATCCTGCGGACGTGGCCAAACCATCTCAATCTCCCTTCCCTAACTTTCGCAGAAATAGGCGCCACTTTTAGCGCGTTTCTGAAAACCCCGTTCGAGATTCTATCCAACATTGTGCGATTTCGCTCAATTTAAAATGATTGTGATTATTGGACTACGATATTTATCAGGTAAACTAAATCATTTCACAGAGATAAAACGACGACGACCTCCCTATATTTATTTTATATAGAAAAATAGATCTGATTAAAATTAAAATAGAATTAAAAGTTCTTCCCTATTTCGCCATTTTCTTATTACTAATCCAGCATTAACATTGCTACTAAATTATATCACTTTTAAGTAAAATTTACTACTACTCGTGTTTTTTATAATTGCAATGTTTATATTTTTACGTTGATTGATGTACAACTTTTAACTATTCATATCAATTATTTAATAATAAAAATTATAAAAAATTAATATTTTAAAAGTATGTATCAAGACGAATCTAACAAGATCACACATAATTATATTTTTTTCCGTGCGTATAAATTAAAAATATTAAAGTATATATGTATGAACAGTATAATAGTCCAAACATTGCAATATTAAAAATAAAATATAACTATCAATTAACTAAAAATTTAATTTTACAAGAAAAAATTCATAAAATCGTATATTCCGAATATTTTTTTTTAAATGAACACTAATATGTACATTATAATGACCCAATATTGACATAATATTACGTCACCACCGTCACCTGTCCAAAATTTGGATCATCATGGTCAACATCTAAATATTTGTTGTGTCGACTGCAGCGTTGCCACAGGACCGTGAACTGCCAGTTCCGGGCCCGAACCGGTGGTTCCGGTTCACCAGAAAAGGTGAACCGCAACCGGCCTGGGTGTTCTGTAGAAGAGCTAGTTTCCGAGCCTGACACGTTCTTTAATGTAACTATCGCAAGTGCACGATATCGTATCAAGTAGTAAGTGGACTTTTTGAGTCCGGTTTATCGATCCCACGAGGAAGTTAGGTTATATATTGAATTATACACTATTTAACTATTTGTTATATAGATTTATAAGATTGAAACACACAATTAAAGAGTTTGGTTTGACAATTGCAAAGAAAATTGAATAATAGTTCTAATATTCAAGGAAATGAAAGATTACACTAATAATAGATTAATAAAAGATATAACGAAATAGTTGGGATTATAAAATTAGTTCATCATTAGTTATAGAAGATGTATATGATATCATAAGATGAATTTCCTTATTATGTTGTGTAGATTCGATTTTCCTTAAAAAGACGGTTTCCCTTTCGAACTATAAAACGCCCCTTATATATTGAATCAATCCACTATATTTCTATGTTGATTGGCTTCAATACATAGCATTAGGTTTTATGAAAATAACTCAAAGAATCATATAAGGTCTAGAGGTATATTTCTATCCCCTACAACAACTTAGAGTGAAGATCATTTGATCTAATCAAACATATTTTCTTTCGAAACATATGAAGACCATAAATATCGTCATTTATTGGCCAAATAAATAAAGATTGGTAAAACAATAAAAATTACACACAATAATAAGTAATTCATAATAAATCTTTATACAAACTTATATAACATGACTAACCTTGTTTATAATCCCAACTTAAGTAACTTAGCCCATTAAGGGTTTATTCAACATGTTACAAGCTTGAGTGGTCATTAATAGTTGAAAAAGGGAAAGAATTGGTCCTAACTCCCTTAGTAGATAAAGGAGAAAGAAACAATAAACTCCCTCAACAACATAAACTAAACCACACTTACACAAATCACTCAAAAACACAAGTGTGTTCTTCACACAAAAAGAAAAAGTATTACAAAAAGTGGAAAAATATAAGATGAATGATGAATAATGATGGATCTAAGGGATCTATTTATACACCTAAAGTCATCTAATAGCTCCAAAACTCCAGCATTATTACATTAGATCGGATCAATGTCAGCCATCCCCTCAATAATAGACCAAAAGTATAAAAAATTAGGCAATGATCAATAATCTACCAAGAGTTACGGCCGTAACATTGAGGAGTTACAGCCATGACTGTGATGACTTACGGCCGTAACATTGAGAAGTTACGGCCGTAACATGGCTACGGCTTTTTGCTTTTTGTGAGTTACGCCCGTACTTTATGATGTTACGCCCGTATGGAGTTTCAGACTTCATTTTCAGCCCAGAATTTCTTAGACTTTGTGTTTTTGCCCCAAATCTTCTTCGGATGATAACTTTTGATATATAACTCTGATTTTGAATCCGAAAAGACTGCTGAATTCGTGTCGGAAAGCCCTACAACATGAATACATAAAAATTCAACAAAGAGAATATTTTATAAACATGTTATTTCTTGAGTAAATCAGTAATTCAATCCGATTAATACTAGATTTATATCTTCATCTAATAAATAATAAAATCAATAAAAGCTAATTAATTCTAAGCAAAAACGAGTAGATTAGTTCAATTATGGGTGAAATATATCGATACAAACCATGGATAAGTGTATAAAACTGACACTTATCACACCCCCAAACTTGAATTCTTGCTAGTCCCGAGCAAGACTCTTTATTATTCACGCTAAAAATAAAAAAAAATAAAAATAAGACACAAAATAAGAAAAATAATACACACACAAATTAAGAAAAATAATTATATATATAAAGAAGATAATAGATCAAAATGCCATTAATACACAATAACCAGCTTTATACAGTAGATAGAAATAAATCAAGATTCAAAATAAATCTACTAATGATTTTGAAGTTAAAACACGGTTTTATTTTGTAATTCCAAAATGCAAGGTTTTACCCCCAAAAGGTTGATTATTTCTTTCCCACTCGTGATAAACACGACTCCCTTTAATGGTTTCTCTCGATCACTCGTTTATTTTTCGACTCAATATGAAGAAGAATTTCATTGGCGTCATCAAATATTGTGATTTTTCACACCAACAATGGTTAATCCTTTATTTTTCGCAAAATTTTAGGACTCCCAAAATTAGGCAGTTGTTGCTGCTCAACACTTCTCCCTTTTTATTTTTCGACTAACCTCCTTTTATCAATGACCATATTCTTTTAGGGAATAGGATTTTTTGCAGAAAATCATTTATTAGTTAAGCATGAAAAATCAAAAACTCCACAAATTAAGTAAATTTCAGTTCTATTTTTCATCAACCGACTGATTCTTCTTTTCTTAAGTTAACGAATGACTCGATTTTATATGATAACTACAAGGCTTGGAAAGAGAGATTAAGGCTCAAAGATTTTGGAATATACAATTTTTTTACCGGTTAAAACGATTTTAGAAGCTTGTATATAGCTAACTTATTGGTGTTATGGCCAGATCTAGAAATATCATAAATCAAAATACTATATATATATATAAATTAAGGCATTGGCCAATATCAAATGGTGGAGGATGTTGGACGCTGGTGGATAAGCTATTGGCGTTTGAGGCCGGCGGCCGAGCGTGCTGCATTAACATGGGATCAGTTCAAGGAAATAGTGATGGAACAGTACTACCCACAGCACTACCGAGAGAATATGGAGAGAGAGTTTTGGAGTCTTGAACAAGGAGGAATGACGGTTGAAGAATATGAGAGAAAATTCAACCAAATCAGCTTCTTTGTGGAGCACATGGTGGATACAGATCGAAAGAGGGCCCTTAAGTTCCGGAGTGGTTTACGCCCGAGTATTCGTCACATCGTGGCTGGTCATGTGGTGCTACCATATACCGAGACGGTTTTTCGAGCCCAAGAGGTTGAGTCTAGCCATAATCTGGATCAACAACAGTCTACGAATCCTAGTACCGGTAAGAGGCATTGGAGTGGAAACCAAAATAAGGTCGTGGTTTCTAATAAGCAAGCAAAGGTTGATCAAAGGTCAGGACCTAAGCCTCAAGCCAGTAAGCGAGAGTGCTCGAAGTGTGGTAAGAATCATGGAGGGGAGTGCCCATACGTTAAAGGTGTCTGCTACAGATGCAAGGAGCCAAGGCATTAATCGGATTGCATCTATACTTTGACCCAAAAAGGACGCAGATGAGAATCCCGACACGATGTCAGGTATGCTTATGATCTCTAATGTGCCTGCCTTCGCTTTATTTGACACTGGTGCCACACATACTTTTATGTCTGTAAAATTTTATCATGCCATTGGTCATAGAAGCGTTAGAACTGTTGACTCTCTTGAGGTTAGCTTACCGTCAAAAAATACGATCCTCACTAATAGAATGACTGACGAGAATATTGAGATAGGAGGAAGAGAATTTGATGCTAGCTTGTATTTGATTAACTCGATGGATTTTGATGTGATCCTTGGTATGGACTGGCTCGATAGACATGATGCCGATATAAGCTGCAGTGAGAAGAAGGCAACATTGAGATGTTCCGAAGGCGAGTAGATCACCTTTTATGGTACTAAAAATAGGACAGTACCAAGAGTAATCACAGCCATGAAAGCACTGAGAGGTCTAAAGAACGAGAAATGTCAGGGTTACTTGGTGAGTTTGGTCGACACTAGTACGAATGAGGTGTCCCCTACAGACGTACCTATAGTACGAGAGTTTCAGGATGTGTTTCCAGAAGATTTTCCGAGAGTCCCACCAAACCGACAAGTGGAGTTTAGTATTGATTTGGTCCCTGGGGCGGCCCCTACATCCAAAGCGCCATATAGAATGGCTCCGAAGGAACTTCAAGATTTGAAGGTCCAAATTCAAGAGTTGTTGGAGCTCGGATTTGTTCATCCTAGCGTGTCACCCTGGGGTGCACCAGTACCGTTTGTAAGAAAGAAGGATGGGTCACTTCGGATGTGTATAGATTATAGAGAGCTGAATCGACTCACGATAAAGAACAAGTACCCACTACCGAGAATCGAGGATCTATTCGATCAGTTGAGAGGATCCGAAACCTTTTCAAAGATCGATTTGCGGTCGGGGTACCACCAACTAAAGATTAGGGAGTGTGACATTCCCAAGACGACTTTCAGAACCCGTTATGGACATTTTGAATTTGTAGTGATGCCTTTTGGTCTGAATAATGCACCGGCAGTCTTTATGGATTTGATGAACAGGGTGTTCCAACCTTACTTGGATAAGTTCCTGATCGTCTTTATATATGACATCTTGGTGTATTCTAAGGACAAGGAACAACACCAAGAACATTTGAGGATTACATTGGAGACACTTCGCAAGGAGAAGTTGTATGCTAAATTCAAGAAATGTGAGTTTTGGTTAAACAGAGTTGGATTCCTTGGACATGTGGTGACTTCAAAAGGAATTGAGGTTGATCCCGATAAAGTTGTAGCAGTGAGTAGTTGGGGAATACCCAAGAATGCGAGCGAAGTCCGCAGCTTTCTGGGCCTAGCTGGATATTATAGGAGATTTATCGAAGGATTTTCGAAAATCGCCACTCCAATGACCCAGTTAACAAGGAAAGGCGTGAGGTTTGAATGGAACGACAGGTGCGAGGAAAGTTTTTAAGAGTTGAAAAGGAGACCAACCTCGGCACCAGTATTAACAATTCCTGATTCGACGGAAGACTTTGTTATTTATAGTGATGCCTTAAAGCAGGGGTTGGGTTGTGTTATGATGCAACATGGTAAAGTAGTAGCCTATGCATCGAGACAACTTAAACCACATGATTTGAACTATCCAACGCATGATCTGGAGTTGGCTGCTATAGTACATGCACTGAAGATTTGGCGCCACTATCTCTACGGAGGGAAGTGTGAGATATACACTGACCATAAAAGTTTGAAGTGTCTTTTCACACAAAAGGACCTTAACATAAGACAAATGCGATGGTTAGAATTGGTGAAGGACTATGATTGTACTATTCATTACCATCCGAGTAAGGCTAATGTGGTAGCTGATGCCTTGAGTCGGAAGACTAGAGGCGAGTTAGCTTGCTTGACCGATCAGGGGAGTTTGATAAAGGAGTTATCCGAATTGAGGATTGCTGTAGTTGAGACTTCAAAGAGTTCGAGAGCAATCCTATCATCTTTGGTCTTACAACCAAATTTGAGGGATAATATTAAAGAGGCTCAACCAAGTGATAAGTTCTTGTGTAAGATGAAAGATCGAGCACAAGATAGGAGTATTGAGAAATTTGCCGTTGCCACAGATGATGTTTTGACTTATGATGGGAGGTTATGTGTTCCTAAGGATCCATCCCTTAGGAAAAATATACTCGGAAGTATAACACAATTTTTAAGATGCGCTTCAAGAAAGTCCGAAGAGTCGCCTTACGCTGCCATTAATGCTTTTATAAAAAAACAAACAATAAAAATTACAGCAATAAAATAATACATAAATTGCGAATAGATGCACGTCAAGAGATCAAGAAGAAACTCCTTAAGCTGCTACCATTTAGCACAATTATTACACACGACAGAAAGTAAAAATACAAGAGGTCCGACATGGGTTATCAAAGGGAGAGGAATGAATCCACTTTTCATTTTCTCACGGTAAAATCTTCCATCCAGACAATTTTAGCTAGAGCTGGATCTGGTTGAGGAACAAATTCATTGAGTTTTTTGATTAGTTCTTCTTGTGTTGTTGCAACGACTATGATTCGTTTAGCACGCTCGGAAATAAAACCCTTTTCAGTAGAGTAGTCGATGAAAGATAGTAAACCATTAAAGAAACCATTGACATTAAGCAGGCCTATTGGTTTTTGATGAACATTTAGCTGGGCTCTGGTAACCACATGAAAAAGTTCCTCAAGGGTGCCAAAACCACCGGGAAGGGTGATAAAGGCGCCAGAATTATTTATCATGTGAGTTATGCGATCTTGCATATTTACAGATCTAAACTCATCTCCAATAGTTTCCCCGGTGATTTTACTTTCAGCCAGAGGTTCTGGAATTATTCCCAACACTCTTACTCCTTCCATATAGGCAGAAGCAGCAGCTCGTCCCATTAATCCTAGACTTCCTCCTCTTTTTCTCCTAAGGTACGACCCAAGTTGTGGGCCGCTTCAGTAAAGCATGCCTCTTTTCCATAACTAGCTCCACCAAAAATGCAGATTGTGCTAAATTTTTTTGTGGAAGATGATGACTCCATTTTTGAAAAGAAATTTATTTGAGAGAAAAAGAAGAAAAGCACAAGTTTGAGGGATGAATAAAAGAAACAAGCACAAAGTTTATTTATAGAAGAAAAATGAGGTAAATTTTTTTAACAAGTTTGTGATTGCGTTGATTGCGCTCCAACTACTTAATAGAATAATGAATGCATTTATTGCATATCACCCCCATTTTTTATTCAGAAAATCTCACCTTACTACAAAAATAAAAGATACTTACGTGTATGTACAATAGTTGTGATTGTGGCTCACGTCTTCCTCTGATTTTATGTTCAGAAACGTCTTAAACACCTTCTAAGAGTCGGGGAGAAGCTTCCCATCCAATTTTCTTATAAATTGGCAAACTGGGTCTTTTAACGTCAGATTCCCAAGACGTTGTTCATATTATGGCATCAATTGCATCAATTTTTAGAAAGTAATCATCTGTGGAGGGATGATTCAAAGTTTTTAGGACATTGAAGGTGGCATGTTCATCTTGCACTCTAAGAATTAGCTTTCCTTCATAGACGTTAATAAGAGCATGTCTGGTTGCAAGAAATGGTCGTCCCAAGATAATAGGAATATCATGATCTTCGTCCATGTCAAGGATGATAAAATCTGCAGGAAATATAAATTTATCAACCTTGATTAGCACATCTTCTATTATCCCATGTGGATATTTGATTGACCGATCGACTAATTGCAGTGAAACTGTTGTTTCTTTTGCTTCTCCCAAGTTTAGTTTGTTGAAAATTGACAGGGGCATCAAATTGATACTTGCCCCTAAATCACAAAGAGCTTTGTCAATATTCACTTCACCAATTGTACACGGGATTGTAAAAGTTCCCGAATCTTTTAGCTTAGGTGGCAACTTCTTTTGTAGTATTGCGCTACATTCCTCTGTTAGCACGACAGTTTCATATTCTTCAAGCCTTCGTTTGTTAGAAAGAATATCTTTCATAAATTTGGCATAGCTTGACATTTGTGCTAGAGCATCGGCAAAAGGTATGTTGATGTGTAGCTTTTTTAAAATTTCCACAAATTTGCCGAATTGCGCATCGAGCTTGTGATTCTTCAACCGTTGAGGAAAAGGGATAGGTGGAACATAAGATTTGGCAGCAACTGGACCTTTTTGAGATGAAGGTCCTGATTCAGATTCTTTTTCTGTTTCTCGACTTTGTTTATTTTTTTTGTTTTGTCAGATGATTTTCCACAAAAATCTAAGGCAATTGCACTCCACTTCTTGTTATGATAGCCTGGACACTCTCCCTTGGATTTACCTCGGTATTGCTAGGTAACATGCCGTGGGATCTTTCGGAAAGTATTTTGGCCATTTGGCCAACTTGTGTCTCCAGATTTTTAATTGAAGCATCATTGCGTTGTTGATACTTCAGTTGTTGTTCGGCTAGCTTCGTGATTGCTTCTTCCCACCCGGGCTTCTTTTCTTGATGCGTTGGATTCAACACATTGTTGTTGTTTGCATAAGAAAAATTTGGATGATTTTTGTACCCTGGATTGTATGTTGGCCCGTAAGGATTGTATGCTTGCCTTTGGAAATTCTGAGCATAGGCCACTTGTTCTGGTGGTGGGAATGACTGCTCCTGTTGCACTAAGGGACAGATAGTGCTGTTGTGAGTTGCTCCACAAATTTCACATGAAAAAGCTGAAACTTGTGGAGTTTGCACCGTCTTCACAGATTGAGGAGTTGAAAAAGACATGTCCTCGACTTTCTTTGATAAAGCTTCAATTTTTGCCAACATAAGTGAATAAGAATCCACTTCAAAAACACCATTTGGTTTCTTTTGGATATTTCTGTCTGGCCATCTTGCACTTTGTTCACTTATAACCTCAAAAATATTATAAGCCTCTTTCATAGTTTTGTTGCCAAGTGAGCCATTTGATGATGAATCGACATTGGCTTGGCATGTAGGTAAAATTCCAGAATAGGAGTAATTGACTTATGCTCCCAAATTGAAACCATGGTTAGGACATTTTCGTAGCATATCTTTGTATCTCTCCCATACTTCGTGAAATGACTCTGAATCTTGTTGACGAAATGTATAGATTTCGTATTTGAGTTTCGCCACTTTTATTGGTGGAAAGTATTTAGTGGTGAATTTTTGAACAAATTCGGGCCAATTTGTTATGCTTCGTGGTGGCAAAGTATCTAGCCACTCTCTTGCTCTGTCCTTCAAAGTGTGCACGAAAAGTCTCATTTTGATCGCCTCGTCATTTACATTTGGATATTTGAAATTTCCACAAATCTCCACAAAACGGTTAATATGGAGATATGAATTCTCGTCGGTTCTTCCATAGAATGAGTTGTTGTTGGAGAAGAGATTGATGACATCGGGGCGAATTTGAAAATTGTCCACTCCAAATGGTGGATAGAACACACTTGATTGCACGCTCAAAGATGGGGGGTTCATGAATTCCCCAAATAGCATGTTGTCATCATCTATTTCCGGCAAAATAGGATGTTGTTGATGTTGAATGTTTTGAGCATTGGGTATTCCCCCTACCGGAGGAATTCTTTCGTTATCATTTTCTTGGAGGAGTGGTGGGTTTGGTTCGTCCGCCATTGATGGTGAAGAAATAAGGCTTGTTTTTTGATCTTTTCGCCTTCTTCTAAATGTGGCTTCAATCTCGGGATCTAGTGAAACTAAATCGCGATTGTACGTCCTTCGCATAGACAAGAGAATTAACAACAAAGAAAAAGTTGTATTTATAACAATAGTTAATAATGTAATACTTCAAAATAACTCTTATACTTCCCCGGCAACGGCGCCAAAAACTTGACACGTTCTTTAATGTAACTATCGCAAGTGCACGATATCGTATCAAGTAGTAAGTGGACTTTTTGAGTCCGGTTTATCGATCCCACGAGGAAGTTAGGTTATATATTGAATTATACACTATTTAACTATTTGTTATATAGATTTATAAGATTGAAACACACAATTAAAGGGTTTGGTTTGACAATTGCAAAGAAAATGCAATAATAGTTCTAATATTCAAGGAAATGAAAGATTACACTAATAATAGATTAATAAAAGATATAATGAAATAGTTGGGATTATAAACTTAGTTCATCATTAGTTATAGAAGATGTATAGGAGATCATAAGATGAATTTGCTTATTATGTTGTGTAGATTCGATTTTCCTTAAAAAGAGGGTTTCTCTTTCGAACTATAAAACGCCCCTTATATATTGAATCAATCCACTATATTTCGATGTTGATTGGCTTCAATACATAGCATTAGGTTTTATGAAAATAAATCAAGAATCATCTAAGGTCTAGAGGTATATTTCTATCCCCTATAACAACTTAGAGTGAAGATCATTTGATCTAATCAAACATATTTTCTTTCGAAACATATGAAGACCATAAATATCGTCATTTATTGGCCAAATAAATAAAGATTGATAAAAAAATGAAAATCACACACAATAATAAGTAATTCATAATAGATCTTTATACAAACTTATATAACATGACTAACCTTGTTTATAATCCCAACTTAAGTAACTTAACCCATTAAGCGTTTATTCAACATATTACAGGTTTGAGTGGTCATTAATAGGTGAAAAAGGGAAAGAATTGGTCCTAACTCCCTTAGTAGATAAAGGAGAAAGAAACAATAAACTCCCTCAACAACATAAACTAAACCACACTTACACAAATCACTCAAGAACACAAGTGTGTTCTTCACACAAAAAGAAAAAGTATTACAAAAAGTGGAAAAATATAAGATGAATGATGAATAATGATGGATCTAAGGGGTCTATTTATACACCTAAAGTCATCTAATAGCTCCAAAACTCCAGCATTATTATATTAGATCGGATCAATGCCAGTCATCCCCTCAATAATAGACCAAAAGTATAAAAAATTAGGCAATGATCAATAATCTGCCAAGAGTTATGGCCGTAACATTGAGGAGTTACGGCCGTAACTCTGATGACTTTCGGCCGTAACATTGAGAAGTTACGGCCGTAACATGGCTACGGCTTTTTGCTTTTTGTGAGTTACACCCGTACTTTATGATGTTACGCTCGTATGGAGTTTCAGACTTCATTTTCATCCCAGATATTCTTAGACTTTGCGTTTTTGCCCTAAATCTTCTTCGGATGATAACTTTTGATATATAACTCTGATTTTGAATTCGAAAAGACAGCCGAACTCGTCTCGGAAAGCCCTACAACATGAATACATAAAAATTCAACAAAGAGAATATTTTATAAACATGTTATTTCTTGAGTAAATCAGTAATTCAATCCGATTAAGACTAGATTTATATCTTCATCTGATAAATAAAAAAATCAATAAAAGCTAATTAATTCTAAGCAAAAACGAGTAGACTAGCTCAATTATGGGTGAAATATATCGATACAAACCATGGATAAGTGTATAAAACTGACACTTATCAGGGCCCAAAACCGGCGGTTCAAGGCCGGGCCGAAAACCGGCGGTTCGCGGGCCGAAACGGTTTCTTATTTTTTATATTATTATTTTTTATTTTTTGAATGAAATTAAATGAATTGTGTAACTGTGTTGAAATTTAGAATGTTGAAATTATTTATGTTGTGTTTTTTTATGTAATTTATAATAATTTGTAATATTGTTTATAAAATTATGTTGTAATGTAGAATTGTTAATAACTTGTAATAAGTTATTATTTTTATTTATGTTGTGTTTTTCTAAATTAAATCATTTGTGTTGAAATTTCTACATTTTTTATTTACAGGTGTTGAAATTTTGAATTTACTTAAATTAATTTAATGAAAATATAATAACTTATAGATAGTCTAGAAATTTAGAAATTCTTTATGTTGTGTTTTATTTTGTAATTTATAGTAACTTGTACTCCCTCCGTCCCATACTTAACTGCTACTTTTCTATTTTAGTCTGTCTCATACTTAACTGCTACTTACTATAAAAGGAAATAAATCAATCATTCCCTCTAAATATACACACCCCAATGATCATCTATTTACCATAAAATGCCATTATGGGTCCACCCAATTAAACACACAATACTAATAAACAATACTAATATGATTTCAGATTTTCATTATTACCC
This sequence comes from Orobanche coerulescens, assembly GCA_033398695.1. NCBI lineage: Eukaryota > Viridiplantae > Streptophyta > Magnoliopsida > Lamiales > Orobanchaceae > Orobanche > Orobanche coerulescens. The sequence continues at coordinate 136,449,517 of CM065806.1, read as the reverse complement.
CTCTTAAAATATCACTTTATTACACATAATACTAATAAACAACTCTAATATTAATACCCGTGCCCAGAAAAAGGTAGCAATTAAGTCTGGGACGGAGGGAGTAATATTTTCTATGACTTCTTTTTTTTTTGGAAATTAAATTACTTGTGTTGTGGTTTGAAGGTGGAAGAAGGAGAATATTTATAGATAAAATTGGGTGGGAGAAATCTGAATTTGAATTTGAAAAAAAAAAGTTTGAAATTCTGCAAAACCGGCACGGCAGACGAGGTGCAGGCTTGCAGTGCAGGGCTAGGCGCCAGGGAGGGGCAGGGCTAGGCAACAGGTCTAGGCGGCAGGGAGGGATAGGACTAGGCCGGTTCCGGGCCGAACCGCCGCTTCGGTCCGCTGGTTCACGGGCCCAGAAATTGCGGCACGTAACCGGACCATGTTTACTACCGGTTCCGGTTCCAGAATCGGCTCTGTAATATCCGGATTTATTATTGTGTATTTCATCTGTATTTGAACCCTGTATTATTTGGAATTGTGATCTCCATAATTGAAGTATTATATTTTTCACATTGGTATCTTTGTACATATGTATAACAACATGCAAATTTCTCATGCAAACTCGTGATAGCGCACGCTAAGAATGTAACTTAACGCGCGCTATCGGTTACAACTTGCGCACGCTACGAATGTAGGATTTGCGTGCGCTAGGCAGTCAATTATTGAGCTAGGCTGCTAGCACATGCGCCAGCCGGGACATGGGTCCGGATAAGATTCCCGCGGACGAACCTGGACAGATTTGGAGTCAACGCTTATTAGTGTGCGCTAAGATTGTATGGTAGCATGCGCTAATTAGCTAAAGTACAGAAATGTTATATAAAGGACAGCAACCCATTTTTGGCTTACATTTCCTCCGTTTATTCTTCGTCCTTGTAAGACCAGAGAACAATATATCCTCCTTACACACTTAGAACACATCCACTTGATCATTGGAGATTGTATGTCACTTGTGTTTAATCATTGGAGTGGAGAAACGTATTGAGTTGGCAAACAAGCAACCAGAGCCGGATTCTACTTGTTGTCTCGGTGTTTTTCTTCATCTTAAGGTATGTTACACTACTTTCAACCTTGAATTCCTGTTCTTAAGGATATGAGGATTAGGCTATCAAGTTGTTGAGTTTCATTGGTGATTTATCCAAACCACATCATGTTTAAGAGATTGAGATGACTATGCTTTAAGTACCTTGGTTAAGAACATCATAATTTGAATCTTGTTATGATGAATAAGTAGAGGGAGTTTCTGAAAATCGGTAATCCAAATCTAGAAGGTGTCTTCATAGTAATCACGGACTTGACTTTAACATCATTATTGTTAGACGAATCTAAGAGATTGATCATGGAAGGATTTATCTTGTAAAGATGGAGTGTTAATCAAACTACAAGATGATAGTTTTGATTGATATAAAGGTATTGATATCGACGGTTAGGCCTTCCGAATTCGCATGAAGAATTGTAATCGAAACGGAATATGGTTTTATGATGATATACGTATTCTTGAATTTGAAGTTGTTGTTATCCGTAAGATCATTCATAAACCGTATGAGCATGATATGCATGGAGATGACATGTATTAACACTGAAGATTTCATGAGTTTCATCACCGTTAGAACAAGTCTGTTGCCCAGTAGTGAACTGCCATGCACGGTTAGCGCACGCTAAGCTATGTAGATTAATGTGCGTTATCGGGCATAAGTTAACGTACGCTGTGTTTGGTACGTAACTTACGTTATGTCATTAGACGAATCAGTCGGATGATCAGAGAGGACTGTCAGTACATAATTAGCATGTGCTAGACTTAGTTGTTTACGTGCGCTAACGAGCAGGCTTAGCGCACGTTACGTATAATATGTAGCGTACGCTAAGTAGTTTAGGCAGATTACATTTTATGAGCTTTCGGCCGTAAATCGGATTGTTCGACATTCGTACGACATGAGATGAATTCTATATTATTTCCATTCTTAAGGTTCGAGCTTGCTACGTGATTGATCGAAGGGGCGACCTTCGAGCGTTTCGTTTTTCATGGAAGTATTGTTCTTGTCTTCGAATCGAGGCAAGTACCTTAATTGTTTTATGTATTGATGTTATACATATTGTTGTACATATATATCGTTGTTGTATGTCCACCACGTGTTGGTCCGACGGGATCATATTAGGATCTATGCTAGCGTGCGTTGGATCATTGGACGGGTTTTTCCACCACGTGTTGGTCCGACGGGATCATCTTGGGGTCTAGGCAGTGAACGCTGGATCATTGGAATTACCATGTGTATGTTGTGATATTATGTTGTGATATCATGTTGTGATTATCATGTGTGTATGTTATTATTATTATTCTTCGTGTGATGTTGAATAATATGTTGTGGTACTTGTACTAGCATCATTGTGCTAACCCCTTCGGGGGTGAACATTTTGTTTATGTTCAGGATCCAGGAGAGCGGGGAAACAACCACTGGAGCTGCATGACGACGAGGGTGCAGAGTGATGTTCCGGCCGGGTTTATGTGTGTTGTAATACCCGGTTGTAATTCAGTCATTATCATTCAGTATTTATCATTCAGTAATTGTCACTCAATATTTTTCACTCATTAATGATCATTTGTCACTCATATTCAATCATTGTATTCATCGTTAAGAATAATTGTATCATGTATCAATCGTCATTCATCATCAATCTAGTTGGAGAATCGTGCGGTGTTTACCATCGTTGTCATTTCATAGTGTGCTGCGTGTGAGGAGTAGCGCACGCTACGTACTCTCTTTAGCATGCGCTAATTGAGTACGGGTAGTGCACGCTATCTCTCAACACTAGCGCACGCTAGTATGTTTCAAGCAGGCAGTCCAGAAGGCACTGGACTGCAGTTGGGTTGTAAGTAGCGCACGCTACGAATGGTAAGTATCGCGTGCTAGTAGGCCGGAGTAGCGCACGCTATGCAGTCGGTATAGCGCGTGCTAAGGTCGGATCAGGTTGAGTCCAGTGGCTACTGGACTGCATTGGATTAATTCATAGCGCACGCTATGAGTGGTTTTTAGCGTACACAAACGATGTTGTAGCGCACGCTAAATATTGTTTGTAGCGCACGCTACCGCGATCATATCAGAGGACAGAAGGTTCTGGACTCCAGTATTGGGCATCAGATAATTCGTTAGCGCACGCTAACATTTGGGGTTAGCGCACGCTAAGTGTACATCCGTAGCGCACGCTACAAGAGGCACGTAGCGCACGCTACCGTTTTCGGACAGTGGGTACTGGACTACCCAAAACACCCGTTAGCGCACGCTAAGCACTGGAGCTAGCACGCGCTAAACTGGAATTTCTATAAATTGGACAGTGTAGCCCAGATTTCGGCATTTGTCATTTCTTCTCATTCTCTCATCGGTTCCGGGCGATTTGGAGCGATTTGGAAAGTATTCTTCGAGGTGTAATCATCAATCATCATCTTCAAGTCTTTGAGTTGGATTAACCATCACTTCATCATCTCCAAAACATCAAATCAAAGGTAATGATTTCTTGAATCTAGAATTTTGGATATTTGGGGTTTTCCTTCCGATTTCTTCGTATGAACTTAGATTGTTGTTGGAATATGTTAGATGTGGATTATCTACCTTGTATTAATGTATTCCTACGGATTTAATGGCTATTTTGGGGATTTATTTCAAGAACCCTTGGGGTTGACTTCGGTTAATTTGGGGATTTCCGATTGATGTTGTTGTAATCTTGAATTGTGGATTCCTATTGGATTATTGATGCCATTGATATTGTTTTGCTGGTTTGAATCAATCATTTGAAGTTGGTTTTGATAATTTGGGTTTGGTTGTTACCAACGGGAAGGATATTTTCAACATATTCGTTAGAGTGCATCTACGAGTTTGGATATTGTTGTATCGACGTTTGAGTTGGTTATAATCGTGTTTGATGTGTGTATTGATCAAATTATTGGTAATTGTGTTATTCAAGGTTGTTCGAGCGACCAACATTTCATTTAGGACGTTGTTCGTGGACGGACACTCTTCATCGGTGTTGAGTAAGTTAATTCTTACTCAGTTAAAAGGATATTCATTCCTTTCGTTGTTGTTTATTCTTAATCATAATTCATTCATAAAGTACTAACCGTATTGAAACTTGTAATTGTCACTTCATTACTTCATTCTCGAGGAACGACGGTTCCAATCATTTCATTGAGTTGTCATTCATTTCATCATCATTTCATCTTGGTGAGTCATTATTTTTTTTCGATGTCACTTTTGTTATATCGTGGCATTCCGGGTCATATTGGTGTGCCGGTTGGTATGTGTAGGGTTTTCATGTCGGGCACATTTAAGTCGTGTGTTGGTTGTTGGCCTCACATTGGACTGTGCACACGAGTTGATTGCTTCGTGAGACTGGTTAGGTATAAGACCACACGTGTATTCGATCGATACTCGTTGGTGGCTTGTGCACGGACACATTTCCATCCCGGGCATAGTATGGCGCCATTCCTTTGAGCCGTACTATTAGTTGATTCATGTAGCATGTTTGATTGCGTATGTTTTCAACAGGATTGTGTGTATTCAACCCTTGAGGATTGTTATTCTGTGTAACTGAGCCCGTTGGGGGATATTGTTTTTAAGGACATGGTAAGGCAAAATCACGGGGAGAGCACGTTGACGGCGAGGAGTCCCAATGATACTAGAAGGGGGCCCCCAGTTTTTCCAGTCATTTATGCTTCCTTCATTTTATTCTGCTGCAGACATTCCATTTGAATACTCATTTTACTCAGTGTTGTATATTTTATCTCCATATAAAATATACATGTATTCTGTATTATCTTGGGTGTGTTGTATGAAACTCCTCATCGGAGTAATTAATGTTGTAATGTGGTTCGGTACTACATTTACCCTGTGTAATTCATTCATTTTCATTCGCCTAGTGGGTCCTAGTCGGGGGTCCACGGCACTGTAATATCCGCCTAGTTTGGGGTGTTACAGAGTTGGTATCGGAGCGTGGTTTTGAATACTACCTTCCGAGTCATGTCTCATTTGAAATCATCGTTCATCAGACTAGTATCATTGGACTTTCGCGTCACGTGTGACCTGTGCAAGAGCCGAGCCCCTCAGACCAAAGAACAGTAAGATTTCCTCATTTATCATTTTCATTTGTGATCAAGTTGATCATGTGAATTCATTAATCACTCAGTTCATTTCAGCTCATTGATTGTTGATCTTGAGGATCATGTCATTAATCTTGTTAACTTGTTCAAGATATTCATTTCAAGAATTTCATCAGATAATCACGTCACTTCAGTTGATCATTCATATAATCATTGTGTTTGAGCGAGTATGCTCATTTTCATCATCTCATAACGTAATCATAATGTGATATTCATGCGAGATATATAATTATCATATGACTTTCCACTTCAGTATAGAAAGAGCTGGCAGAGGACGTGGGGGAAGAGGCCGTGGTGCAGGCCGAAACCCGAGAGCTCGTGTGAATACACGTGCGAATGCCATTAATAATGCTAACTCATCGAGCAGTGACGCTGCCACTCATTCACCTGGACGTGATCATTCACTTTCAGGGAGTCGTACCCGGGACACAGCTCAGTCAGAGGGTGTTCGGGTTGACCCACTCGCTTTTATGCAGGGCATGATGGCCCAAATGACTCAGATGGCACAACTAATGGAGACGACGCATAACTCCACTACTCAAAATCAACAGGCTCCTACGCCGCCACCTCAGAGGCAAAAGAGGGGTGTAAGCCGTATCATTGGCGATATCTCTCGCCAGCAACCACCTACCTTCGAGGGCTCATTTGAGCCGGAGGATATTGTTCATTGGCTTGATCATTTAGAGAAGTTATTTGCTATGGTGGATTGCCCTGAAGGGCATAAAGTTTCAGTTGCGGCCTACTATCTTGGTAAGAGCGCTCATTCATGGTGGTTATCGTTGAAGCCCACCGAAGGATCATGTACTTGGGATCAGTTCAAAACTCTCATGATGGAGAGGTATTATCCAGCCCCACTCAGGGAGGCTAAATTGTTGGAATTACTCACTCCCGACCTCTCAGCGGACGATGATGTTCTTGCCATCGCTGAAAAATTTCAGGAACTTCTTCCGTTCGCCTCATCTATCATTCACTCTGAGGCGGACAAGATCAAGTATTTCAGCAAGAGGCTGAAACCTCGTATGCGACTACAGTTGCTTAATCATAATTGTACCACTCTGGTCGAATTCATCGAGAAAGCTCTTACTTACGAGCTTACTGCTAAGGAAATTGCTAAGCAACAACCTTCATCTGCTAGCAATAAGTCTAAGAACCGTAATCAGTCTAACGGCAGTCAGGCCACTTTCAAGAAACCACATGTGGGCTCTACTTTTTCTGAGCGGCCTTCCATGGCGTCTAGACCCGTAGAATCTCAGTCACGAGCGGCCAGTTCGGCCATCACCTGTTTCAACTGTGAAGAACAGGGTCATCTCAGCACCAAGTGTCCGAAATAGACTGTCACGTGCCACAACTGTGGGATTGCTGGACATAGGGCCCGTTTTTGCTGAAGGGACTCTAAACCTACTCCGGCATCATCTCAGGCCCTAGGACATTCAGCGGTGCAGAATCAGGCCACTCAGTCAGCATCGTTCAAGACGATAGGATCTAATAAAGGCGGAGCCAAGAGCTATCAGACGGGAGCGTCCGGTTCGGGGGCCGACAAGCCCCGAATTTATGAGATGAAGAAGACCGATGATCTAGAGGCCCAGATGATCTCAGGTACACTCGATATTCTATCTCAACATGTGTGTACCCTTTTTGATACTGGTGCATCGCATTCATTCATTTCCGAGTCATGCTTGGGTAGACTACGTCTGGGTAGTGCTACTAGCTGTGAGCCTTATGTCATTGGTCTACCTGATGGTAGAAGAATTATCGGAAATCGCGAGATTCAGAATTGTCCGATTCAGCTTCATGGCCGTGTATGGCTAGCAGACCTAATCGTGGTAGATTTACCGACAGACGATGTCATTCTGGGTATTGACTGGATGGATCGTCATGATGCCATCATTAGTGTCCGTAAGCGTATGGTCACTATCATTTCAGACGATGGGGTCGAATATGTATTTCAAGGAGGTAATCCCATCTGTTCTGGTAAAGTCATTAACTTGATGAAAGCAGTCAAATTACTCCGTCAGGGGTGTGTTGGTTATTGGTGCTATATGACCAAAACTGAGAAATCATCAGTAATGTTGACGGATATTCCGGTAGTGAGGGAATATGCCGATGTTTTTCCAGACAAGTTACCTGGTTTGCCTCCACAGAGAGATGTGGAATTCACGATTGAGTTGGAGCCCGGTACGTCCCCGATATCGAAGGCACCATACCGGATAGCCCCGACCGAAATGCAGGAATTAAAGAACCAACTTGAGGAGTTGTTCGAGAAAGGTTATATCCGACCGAGTGCGTCCCCGTGGGGAGCACCAGTGTTGTTTGTCAAGAAGAAGGATGGTTCGTTCCGCTTGTGTATTGATTGCCGGGAATTGAACAGGGTGACGATCAAGAATAAATATCCACTACCCCATATCGATGATCTTTTGGATCAACTTCAGGGATATTCAGTATTTTCGAAGATCGACTTAAGATATGGATATCATCAGTTGCGAATTCGAGAGTCGGATAACGCAAGGACAGCGTTTCATACACGCTATGGTCATTATGAGTTTGTGGTTATGCCGTTTGGGTTGACTAATGCACCTGCGGTATTCATGGAGTTAATGAATCGGGTTTTCATCGATTATCTGGATCAGTTCGTGGTTGTCTTCATTGATGACATTTTGATTTATTCTCGTAACCGGGAGGAACACAAGTTTCACCTTCATCAAGTGCTCGACGTGTTGAGACGAGAGCAACTTTTTGGAAAGTTTTCCAAATTTTAGTTCTGGATGTCCGAAGTGACGTTTCTCGGACATGTAATTTCATCAAATGGAGTTCATGTCGACCCTCAAAAAACGGAGGCTATTCGAGATTGGCTACCTCCGAAGAATGTTAAGGAGATCCGAAGCTTTCTCGGATTAGCCGGTTATTATCGGCGATTTGTGGAGGGATTTTTTAAAATCGCTCAACCCATGACGAACCTTTTACGGAAGAATAAAAAATATACATGGTCCGACGCGTGTCAACAGAGTTTTGAGGAACTCAAGAGCCGGTTAACTTCAGCACCTGTCCTTTCTTTACCGCAAGGGACGGAGGGATTTGTGGTTTATAGTGATGCGTCCGGACAGGGTCTCGGATGTGTACTCATGCAGAATGGGAAGGTTATTGCTTATGCTTCACGGCAATTGAGACCTTACGAGGTTAATTATCCAACCCACGACCTGGAGTTAGCAGCCGTGGTTTTTGCATTAAAGATTTGGCATCATTATCTTTATGGCGTTACCTGTAAGATATTCACCGATCATAAGAATTTAAAGTATATCTTTACTCAGAAGGAGTTAAATATGTGACAGAGACGGTGGTTGGAACTAATCAAAGATTATGATATCGAGATCCTTTACCACCCGGGCAAGGCGAACGTTGTCGCCGACGCCTTGAGTCGTAAATCCGTTCAGGAGCAGATGCTTGCTCGGTTAACAGTTCAGAAGGAACTTCAGCAGGAATTTCTGAGACCCGAGATTGAGGTCTGGTTACAGCGAATACAAGGGCAACTTTGTATGTTGGAGATTTCCTCGCCACTTGAGGAGGCGATCAGGGAGAATCAGGGTTCGGACCCATTTTTTGTTACGCATTCGAGAGGATGTGACTCAGGGGAAAGCCCTCGGGTTTGTGGTCCATGAGGATGGACTTTTGCGTTTTAAGAATCGGTTGTGCGTACCGGCGAATGACGAGTTGAAAAACTCGATTTTGAGAGAAGCTCATGCTACCCCTTATTCCGTTCACCCGGGGTCTAGCAAGATGTATAAAGACATGAAACAAAATTACTGGTGGAGTAATATGAAGCGAGAAGTCAAGGAATTTGTTTCGAGATGCTTAACCTGTCAGGAAGTCAATATAGAACATCAGCGACCGGCGGATATGCTGAAACCTCTCCCTATTCCAGAATGGAAGTGGGAGGATATTTCAATGGACTTCATCATGAGTTTGCCGACGAGTCGTCGTGGCATGAACACAATCTAGGTAATTGTGGATCGCTTAACTAAATCAGCTCATTTCCTTGAGAGTAAGGATACGTGGGGTCCCGAAAGACTTGCCTAGTTATTTATCAAAGAGATAGTAAGATTGCACGGTACTCCTAAAAGTATTGTTTCCGATCGCGAGGACGATTCGTGTCTCATTTTTGGAAATCAGTTCATCGTGCTATGGGAACTCAACTTAATCTCAGTACAGCTTTTCATCCTCAGTCCGACAGACAATCAGAGAGGACTATTCAGACTTTGGAGGACATGTTGAGGGCATGTGTCCTCGATTGGAAAGATGATTGGGAAGCCCAACTACCGTTGATCGAGTTCACGAACAATAATAGTTGGCATTCTTCGATTAAGATGGCACCTTACGAGGCCTTGTACGGTCGTCGTTGTCGATCTCCTTTGTGTTGGGTTGACTTATCAGAATCAATCGGCACCGAGCCCGATATGCTTATAGCCGCCCGTGAGAAGGTAGCTTTGATCAGGAGTCGTTTGTTGACCGCTCAGAGTCGACAGAAATATTATGCAGATAATCATCGTCGACCATTAGAGTTCGAGACAGGTGACCATGTTATGGTCAAGGTATCCCCGAGTCGTGGTATCTTCCGTTTTGGGAAGAGGGGAATGTTGAGTCCGAGATTCATTGGACCGTTTGAGATTTTGGATCGAGTAGGTGAGCTAGCTTATCGTTTGGCCTTACCTCCGGCGTTGAGCCGAATTCATAATGTGTTTTACGTCTCTCAGTTGCGAAAGTATGTTGCCGACCCGAGTCACATACTTCAGTTCGACGAAATCGAGATCGCCAATGATCATTCATATGAGGAGCGTCCTATACGAGTTTTAGATCAGTGAATCAAACAGTTGAGGAATAAGACGATTCCTTTGGTTAAAATTCAGTGGTCTAGACACGGAGTCGAAGATTCTACTTGGGAAACCGAGGATAGTATGCGGGAGAGTTATCCCGAGTTGTTTTGACCCTTAGTTTCGGGGACGAAACTCTTTTAAGGGGGGGTGTATGTAATACCCGGTTGTAATTCAGTCATTATCATTCAGTAATTGTCACTCAGTATTTTTCACTCATTAATGATCATTTGTCACTCATATTCAATCATTGTATTCATCGTTCAGAATAATTCTATCGTGTATCAATCGTCATTCATCATCAATCTAGTTGGAGAATCGTGCAGTGTTTACCATCGTTGTCATTTCATAGTGTGCTGCGTGTAAGGAGTAGCGCACGCTACGTACTCTCTTGAGCGTGCGCTAATTGAGTACGGGTAGCGCACGCTATCTCTCAACACTAGCGCACACTAGTATGTTTCAAGCAGGCAGTCCAGAAGGCACTGGACTACAGTTGGGTTGTAAGTAGCGCACGCTACGAATGGTAAGTAGCGCGCGCTAGTAGGCCGGAGTAGCGCACGCTATGCAGTCGGTATAGCGCGCGCTAAAGTCGGATCAGGTTGATTCCAGTGGCTACTGGACTGCATTGGATTAATTCATAGTGCACGCTATGAGTGGTTTTTAGCGTACGCAAATGATGTTGTAGCGCACGCTAAATATTGTTTGTAGCGCACGCTACCGCGATCAGATCAGAGGACAGAAGGTTCTGGACTCCAGTACTGGGCATCAGATAATTCGTTAGCGCACGCTAACATTTGGGGTTAGCGCACGCTAAGTGTACATTCGTAGCGCACGCTACAAGAGGCACGTAGCGCACGCTACCGTTTTCGGACAGTGGGTACTAGCCTACCCAAAACACCCATTAGCGCACGCTAAGCACTGGAGCTAGCGCACGCTAAACTAGAATTTCTATAAATTGGACAGTGTAGCCCAGATTTCAGCATTTGTCATTTCTTCTCATTCTCTCATCGGTTCCGGGCGATTTGGAGAGTATTCTTCGAGGTGTAATCATCAATCATCATCTTCAAGTCTTTGAGTTGGATTAACCATCACTTCATCATCTCCAAAACATCAAATCAAAGGTAATGATTTCTTGAATCTAGAATTTCGGATATTTGGGGTTTTCCTTCCGATTTCTTCGTATGATCTATATTGTTGTTGGAATATGTTAGATGTGGATTATCTACCTTGGATTAATGTATTCCTACGGATTTAATGGCTATTTTGGGGATTTATTTCAAGAACCCTTGGGGTTGACTTCGGTTAATTTGGGGATTTCTGATTGATGTTGTTGTAATCTTGAATTGTGGATTCCTATTGGATTATTGATGCCATTGATATTTTTTTGCTGGTTTGAATCAATCATTTGAAGTTGGTTTCGATAATTTGGGTTTGGTTGTTACCAACGGGAAGGATATTTTCAACATATTCGTTAGAGTGCATCTACGAGTTTGGATATTGTTGTATCGACGTTTGAGTTGGTTATAATCGTGTTTGATGCGTGTATTGATCGAATTATTGGTAATTGTGTTATTCAAGGTTGTTCGAGCGACCAACATTTCATTTAGGACGTTGTTCGTGGACGGACACTCTTCATCGGTGTTGAGTAAGTTAATTCTTACTCAGTTAAAAGGATATTCATTCCTTTCGTTGTTGTTCATTCATAATCATAATTCATTCATAGAGTACTAACCGTATTGAAACTTGTAATTGTCACTTCATTACTTCATTCACGAGGAACGAGGGTTCCAATCATTTCATTGAGCTCTCATTCATTTCATCATCATTTCATCTTGGTGAGTCATTATTTATTTTCGACGTCACTTTTGTTATATCGTGGCATTCCGGGTCATACTGGCATGCCAGTTGGTATGTGTAGGATTTTCATGTCGGGCACATTTAAGTCGTGTGTTGGTTGTTGGCCTCACATTGGACTGTGCACACGAGTCGATTGCTTCGTGAGACTGATTAGGTATAAGACCACACGTGTATTCGATCGATACTCGTTGGTGGCTTGTGCACGGACACATTTCCATCCCGGGCGTAGTATGGCGCCATTCCTTTGAACCGTAATGTTAGTTGATTCATATAGCATGTTTGATTGCGTATGTTTTCAACAGGATTGTGTGTATTCAACTCTTGAAGATTGTTATTCTGTGTAACTGACCCCGTTGGGGGATATTGTTTTTCAGGTCATGGTAAGGCAAAAGCATGGGGAGAGCACGTTGACGGCGAGGAGTCCCAATGATACTAGTAGGGGGCCCCAGTTTTTTTAGTCATTTATGCTTCCTTCATTTTATTCCGCTGCAGACATTCCGTTTGAATACTCATTTTACTCAGTGTTGTATATTTTATCTCCATATAAAATATACATGTATTCTGTATTATCTTGGGTGTGTTGTATGAAACTCCTCATCGGAGTAATTAATGTTGTAATGTGGTTCGGTACTACATTTACCCTGTGTAATTCATTCATTTTCATTCGCCTGGTGGGTCCCAGTCGGGGGTCCACGGCACTGTAATATCCGCCTAGTTTGGGGTGTTACAGTTTGTTGGTTATTTCAATAAGTACTCGAGTACGCAGTAATTTATGATGATTTTGTAATACCCGAGATTTCTGTTATGTAATTGGAACTTGTCATATTGTAATGATTGTACTTTTGTCTGAGTATTATTCTCCATTTTTCATAATCCGATATTGTCGAGCGTTTAATTTCATGGTTGTGATTTAAAGATTGTAAATCTGCGCATGTAGCGCACGCTATCGGCTATGTTTAGCGTGCGCTAACGTGGATTCATAGCGCACGCTACTGAGGGTCTTTAGCGCACGCTATGCGTGGTCAAATTGATTGGGACGTGCGGTAGGTGAGATCTGGCCGGGGGACCCCTGTCGGATAGTGTCGTGATGTACCTGGACGGCTTTCGGAGAAAAGCCGAGTCAACGCCTTAGCGCACGCTACAAGTATATGCGTAGCGCACGCTAAGTGCCGAGTACAGTTTAGCCCAGTGAGCCGTTAGCGCACGCTACGAGCAGGGTCTAGCGCGCGCTAATAGCCATTTATTATAAATAGGACAGCATCATATTCGTGATTTCAGTTCTCTCTTCTCCCATTACCCGAATTCCTACACTTAGAACATAACTTCCTTCATCCTAAACACTTCATATCAACACCCTAGTTCGTGATTGAAGATCGTATATCATTGGAGATTGGTGTTCGAGCTTTCGATGTTGGATTGCTTCAACTTCCTCCGTGTTCTTCACTACTTTGAGGTAGGTGATTCTTCACCGATGTTAGTAATGTTCTTAACGACGTCTGATCATGTTTAGATAGCCAGTTATTTCGTTTACGATCGGTCATCACATGTTAGAAGGATACTTTGACGTATCGGCACTATTTATCGTATGAACCTTTGAACCATCTTAGTAGTATGGACTCCTAAGCGTTTCAAATCGATTTATGATCAGTAATCGGAGATTACCTAGTTCGTATATTTTACGTAAGAAATCATATGTTTTGGGACTTGAAATAATCGGAACTTAGAATATTTCTTGAAGATCGAAGATAAGATATGATGTTGAGTTGATTATCCGTATATTTGTACCTCATGATCATGGAACTTCCACAAAACCTTTTTAGCATGACATGCTTGAGGATGACTTGTTGTATCAACATAGAATTCGTGAATTCACCACCCTTCAACCCAGTTTTTCCGGTAGCAGTATTCTGCCATGCAAGGTTAGCGCACGCTAACATATGTGAGTTAACGTGCGCTATCGAGGGTCAGTTAACGCACAATACGTACGTAGCGTGCGTTATGTATCGGCCGGTTCAAACTGTCAGTTCGTAACTAGCGCACGCTAGTCTTACCCGATAGCGTACGCTAACGAGCTGCCAGCGCCGCGTTACGTAGAGTATGTAGCGCCGCTAAGCGGTCGAGCGATTGGTTATTTTGAGCTTTTCGGCCGTGGGCGAATTGTTAGGCCATCGTTCGACTTGAGATGATTTGTATATCGTTCCTTTTGTTAAGGTTCGAGCTTGTTACGTTGATCGAAGGAGGCGGCCTTCGAGTGTGTCGAGATCATTGAAGTGTTTCGTCCTTGCCATTTTCGAGGCAAGTATCATATGTCGAGTTCGATTTATCATGCTTGTGGTTTCGTTCATATTGTTGAATATGAAAAGTATTTCTGAAAATTCTCGTGATATTCGTTGTTATTTGTTCGTATTGATGAACATATATTGAAATGCATATGTGTATGCATAGTTGATTGAATTATGGTATAAATGATCCGAGGGGATCATGAGGATCTATGCTGAGGGCGCTGGATCGAATGTCCACCATTCGTTGGTCCGACGGGATCATCATGGGGATCTATCTTTGAGAAGCCGGATCGTTGGGCGGGTTTTCCACCATGCGTTGGTCGACGGGATCATCATGGGGATCTATCTTTGAGAAGCTGGATCGTTGGATTACCTTGTATTGTGTTGATGGAATCATGAGGATTCGCATCGTTGGATTCCGGTGGCGGAAGTCCGTTTTGCATGCTTTATGATGCATTGATGATTTATTGTATGATGATACTTGTACTAGCGTTGTTTTGCTAACCCCTTCGGGGGTGGACATTGTTTTGATGTTCAGGTAGCCGAGGAGCGGGAAGACAACCACAGTACCGACAGGACGATGAAATGGCTCAGTGATGTGATTGATGTTATTGTTATTGTGATTTGTCTTCTTGGTTCGTTTAGTACTCGAGTACGTCTGTTTTAATAAAGTCAATTCGATATGGTTGTATAAGTTAACTCATTTGATCGGTTGAATCAAATCTGTATTTGGACTTCAGTTGTACTATTGAATTATTTTTACAATTCTTTTAAAATTAGCCTTGTAAATCCTTATCTAAAGGGTTTACGGCGCTGTAATTATTCCGAATATCTCGGGGTGTTACAGAATATGGTATCGGAGCTAAGATTTATGGATATCTTGGCAGTCGGGTTAGTTGGGTCTGTTTACGTTATTTGATTATCGGTCGTTCGTAACATCACTACTGAGCCAGCATCGTCGTGTGGACCGTGGTTGTAAGTTTCCTAATCTCGAATACTACCGTTTTATTTAATTCATGTCTTGTAAACTTTGATGGATGTACCTTGAGAAAGTTTGTCCTGGATATTGAGTATTTATGTTTACAGTATGTTGAGAGGAGGTCGTGGACGCGGGCCTTGATCGTGGGCGCGGACGTGGAAATGCGAGGCAAGAAGAGTCGGTATCTACCCCGAGAGATAGCCGGCTGGTCGACGGATTCACATTAGGGGACAGCGAGATCGGCAAATAATAATGCGAGATCCTAACGTGCGAGTACTTGGCAGTGGTTGCCCGAGATAAACCGATTTGCTCAAGTTGTGGATCGCATGCGAGGCAATGATGGGACAAAGACATAACGTGGAAAATCGAGGAGATAGATGGCTTACCGAAGTGATTAAATTGCACCCTCCGAAATTTGACGGCTCTGCCGAGACGCTTTCTTGGGATCATTGGCTGAAGGAATTGGAAAAGATTTTTGCAGGGATTAACTGTCCCAACGATAGGAAGGTTCCGGTCGCCCAGTATCTTTTGGACCGGGAGGCTTTCGGCGGTGGGAGGCCATTCGACCGGAGGAGCACATTGTTGACTGGACGGAATTCAAATTGATGATGGAGGCACAGTATTGTCCTCGTCCAGTTAGAGAAGCCCGAGTTCGAGAGTTTTTCTCACCACAAAATTCAGAAGTATCTGTGACGGACGTGATTAAGACTTTTAATCACCAGCTGACTTATGTGCGCCACTTGGTCAGGACCGAGGCGGAGAAGATTTTTCATTTTGACATGCGAATGAAGCCGTAAATTCAGTAGTATATGTCCGGATTTGAATGTACCACCTTGCGACAGTATCAGGACAAGGCGTTGGCCTATGACATGAAGGAGGCAGCAGTAGAAAAGGCGACGGAAGCAAAGAAACAGAAGGTGTCTGGCAACTTCACGGAGGATAAGAGTAGCGGACCTCGCAGGGGTCAGTCCTCTTTTCATTCATGCAGGAGACCTCCGCATCCTTCTCGAGGTGGAAAGAAGTTCCGGACAGCACCAACTGTTTCAGACGCAGGAAAGAAGTGTTACAACTGTGGCAAGGCGGGACATGTTGGACGTGATTGTTTCGCGCCCGCTGTGACCTGTTTCGAGTGTGGACAGGAAGGACATCGCGCAACATTTTGTGGTAATGCGACCCGATCTTTTGGTACTCGCACTCCAGCTCCAGTTCCGAAGGAGACGAGTGTGAACCAGACACAGCAGAGTGGATTTCAGCAGCAGAACATTGGGAAGAGGGAGATATCCAGTGCTGGGTCCGTTCCTCCGCGCCTGTACGAAATGAGGAAATCTGATGATCAGAACACAGTTGTTGCATCAGGTACGATTCAGATCCTTTTGCAACCAGTTAGTGTCTTGTTCGATTTGGGAGCTACGCATTCTTTTATATCGTTGAACTGTGTTAATCGTTTGAAAATCTCGTGCTTGTATAATTGTGAACCTGATGTTGTGGGATTACCGAGCGGAGAGAAAATTGTGGGAACCCTAAAAGCTAGGGATTTCCCAGTATCTATAGAAGGAAGAGAGTGGCCATCGAATCTCATTGTAGTTGACATCTACGGTGACGATTTAATTCTCGGAGATGATTGGCTCAACCGCTACGGAGCTGTTCTGAATTACCGAGAGAGAGTCATTTCCATCATTGCTGATGACGGATCTGAACACTTATTCCGAGGATGGAGACCAGGAAGCTCGGGAAAATTGATCAAGGATTACGACTTGGAGATTCTCTATCATCCGGGGAAAGCAAACGTAGTAGCCGATGCTTTGAGCCGTAAACCTGTTTCTCTTTGAGTGTTGGAAGCACTTACGTACCAAACCAGTATTCATCGAGAACTGATCCGCGAGGGGATTGAAGTATGGGCACCAGGAATCCAAGGGCAACTTTATGTGATGGAACTGACTTCATCACTAGTCGAGGAGATCAAGTCTAAACAACTGAACGATTCCCTGATCCTTCGATTATGTGACGAAGTAAAGAAAGGAAAAGCCCCAGGATTCGTGATACAAGACGATGGGGTTCTGAGATTTCAGAGTCGACTTTGCGTTCCCGAGGATGATGCTCTGAGACGGACTATTCTTAAGGAAGCTCATAGCGCGCCCTATTCTATTCACCCAGGCAGTAGTAAGATGTATAAAGATTTAAAGCAAAACTTCTGGTGGGGAAATATGAAGAAGGACGTAGTGGAGTACGTTTCGAAGTGTTTGACTTGTCAGCAGGTTAAGATTGAACATCAACGACCTGCCAGAATGTTAAAACCGCTTCTGATCCCTGAGTGGAAGTGGGAGGATATCTCGATGGATTTCATCACTAGTATGCCGAGGACTAGAACGGGAATGAACATGATTTGGGTTGTAGTTGATCGACTAACCAAGTCGGCTCATTTCCTGGGAATTAAAGATACATGGGGACCCGAGAGATTGGCATGAGTATTTATTGCAGAGATAGTCAGATTGCATGGGACGCCGAAGACCATTATTTCGGATCGAGATGGCCGTTTCGTGTCACATTTATGGAAAGCAGTTCACAGGGCTCTGGGGACTGAGCTCAACTTTAGCACAGCCTATCATCCCCAAACGGACGGTCAGTCCGAAAGGACTATTCAAACTGTAGAAGACATGCTTAGAGCTTGTGCTTTGGATTGGTCAACTGATTGGGAAGTTCATTTGACATTAGTTGAATTCACCTACAATAATAGTTGGCATGCTTCAATTAAGATGGCACCATTTGAAGCTTTGTACGGGAGAATATGCCGATCACCCCTATGTTGGGATGATTCTTCGGATTTGATCGGGACGGAACCAGAATTGATTATTCAGACTCAAGAGAAGATAGCTTCGATTCGAGAGAGACTGTTGACTGCCCAGAGTCGACAGAAGTCTTATGCAGATGTACGTCGTCGCCCTCTAGAGTTCGACGCAGGAGACCATGTACTATTGAAGGTGTCTCCTACACGAGGGATTTTCCGTTTTGGGAGGAGAGGCAAGCTTAGTCCGAGATATATCGGACCATTCGAGATCCTCGAGAGAGTGGGAGATTTAGCATACAGGTTGGCCTTACCGCCATCGCTGAGTCACGTTCACAATCTGTTTCACGTATCCCAATTGCGGAAGTATGTACCGGACCCCAGTCACGTCATTGATTTCGACGAGATCGAGATAGCTAATGATGGCACCTTCGAAGAGAGACCAATCAAGATACTTGAGAGCCGGATCAAACAATTGAGGAATAAACCAATACACTTGGTTAAAGTACAATGGTCACGACATGGAGTCGAAGAGGCCACTTGGGAAACGGAGGACAGTATGAAGACTAGATATCCGGAGTTGTTTTCATCTTAAGTTTCGGGATGAAACTTCTTTTTAGGGAGGAAGGATGTAATACCTGAGATTTCTGTTATGTAATTGGAACTTGTCATATTGTAATGATTGTACTTTTGTCTGAGTACTATTCTCCGTTTTTCATAATCCGATATTGTCGAGCATTTAATTTCGTGGTTGTGATTTAAAGATTGTAAATCTGCGCATGTAGCGCACGCTATCGGCTATGTTTAGCGTGCGCTAACGTGGATTCATAGCGCACGCTACTGAGGGTCTTTAGCGCACGCTATGCGTGGTCAAATTGATTGGGACGTGCGGTAGGTGAGATCTGGCTGGGGGACCCCTGTCGGATAGTGTCGGGATGTACCTGGACGGCTTTCGGGGAAAAGCCGAGTCAACGCCTTAGCGCACGCTACAGGTATATGCGTAGCGCACGCTAAGTGCCGAGTACAGTTTAGCCCAGTGAGCCGTTAGCGCACGCTACGAGCAGGGTCTAGCGCGTGCTAATAGCCATTTATTATAAATAGGACAGCATCCTCTTCGTGATTTCAGTTCTCTCTTCTCCCATTACCCAAATTCCTACACTTAGAACATAACTTCCTTCATCCTAAACACTTCATATCAACACCCTAGTTCGTGATTGAAGATCGTATATCATTGGAGATTGGTGTTCGAGCTTTCGGTGTTGGATTGCTTCAACTTCCTCCGTGTTCTTCACTACTTTGAGGTAGGTGATTCTTCACCGATGTTAGTAATGTTCTTAAGGACGTCTGATCATGTTTAGATATCCAGTTATTTCGTTTACGATCGGTCATCACATGTTAGAAGGATACTTTGACGTATCGGCACTATTTATCGTATGAACCTTTGAACCATCTTAGTAGTATGGACTCCTAAGCGTTTCAAATCGATTTATGATCAGTAATCAGAGATTACCTAGTTCGTATATTTTACGTAAGGAATCATATGTTTTGGGACTTGAAATAATCGGAACTTAGAATATTTCTTGAAGATGGAAGATAAGATATGATGTTGAGTTGATTATCCGTATATTTGTACCTCATGATCATGGAACTTCCACAAAACCTTTTTAGCATGACATGCTTGAGGATGACTTGTTGTATCAACATAGAATTCGTGAATTCACCACCCTTCAACCCAGTTTTTCCGGTAGCAGTATTCTGCCATGCAAGGTTAGCGCACGCTAACATATGTGAGTTAACGTGCGCTATCGAGGGTGAGTTAACGCACAATGCGTACGTAGCGTGCGTTATGTATCGGCCGGTTCAAACTGTCAGTTCATAACTAGCGCACGCTAGTCTTACCCGATAGCGTACGCTAACAGGCCTGCTTAGCGCACGTTACGTAGAGTATGTAGCGCACGCTAAGCAGTCCAGGCAGATTGGTTATTTTGAGCTTTTCGGCCGTAGACCGAATTGTTAGGCCATCGTTCGACTTGATATGATTTTTATATCGTTCCTTTTGTTAAGGTTCGAGCTTGTTACGTTGATCGAAGGAGGCGGCCTTCGAGTGTGTCGAGATCATTGAAGTGTTTCGTCCTTGCCATTTTCGAGGCAAGTATCATATGTCGAGTTCGATTTATCATGCTTGTGGTTTCGTTCATATTGTTGAATATGAAAAGTATTTCTGAAAATTCTCGTGATATTCGTTGTTATTTGTTCGTATTGATGAACATATATTGAAATGCATATGTGTATGCATAGTTGATTGAATTATGGTATAAATGATCCGAGGGGATCATGAGGATCTATGTTGAGGGCGCTGGATCGAATGTCCACCATGCGTTGGTCCGACGGGATCATCATGGGGATCTATGCTGAGGGCGCTGGATCGTTGGACGGGTTTTCCACCATGCGTTGGTCCGACGGGATCATCATGGGGATCTATGCTGAGGGCGCTGGATCGCTGGATTACCTTGTATTGTGTTGATGGAATCGTGATGATTCGCATCGTTGGATTCCAGTGGCGGAAGTCCGTTTTGCATGCTTTATGATGCATTGATGATTTATTGTATGATGATACTTGTACTAGCATTGTTTTGCTAACCCCTTCGGGGGTGGACATTGTTTTGATGTTCAGGTAGCCGAGGAGCGGTAAGACAACCACAGTACCGACAGGACGATGAAATGGCTCAGTGATGTGATTGATGTTATTGTTATTGTGATTTGTCTTCTTGGTTCGTTTAGTACTCGAGTACGTCTGTTTTAATAAAGTCAATTCGATATGGTTGTATAAGTTAACTCATTTGATCGGTTGAATCAAATCTGTATTTGGACTTCAGTTGTACTATTGAATTATTTTTACAATTCTTTTAAAATTAGCCTTGTAAATCCTTATCTAAAGGGTTTACGGCGCTATAATTATTCCGAATATCTCGGGGTGTTACAGATTTGGATTTGGTGATGTATTAATACTTCCCGTTGAACATTCGTATTTTCAATATTTGGTCAGAACTATTGTATCTTAATTCCGTTATTTTCATCCGTTGGTACCTGTTAATGTCTTTTCAATTCTTCAGCCTTGTAAATCCTTATGTAAAGGATTTACGGCGCTGTAATATTCCTGAATATATCAGGGGTGTTACAGAATATGGTATCAGAGCTAAGATTATGGATATCTTGGCCATTGGGTTAAAATAGGGGTTATATATGTCTTTTGAGGTAACCGGCCATGAATAACATCACTGTACTGCCTACGTCTTCGTGCGGGCGGTGGTTGTAAGTTCCTAAACTCTATCTCGTCCTTTACATGTTATATTTCTTTGTACTTGAGCATTTGAATGGTATTGTTTCTTGTATATTGAGTATTTATGCTTACAGTATGTTGAGAGGCGGACGTGGACGTGGTCGCGGTCGCGGACGCGGATAAAGGAATGCTGAAAGGGAAGCGTCGCCTTCTAATCAAGCCAGTCATAGTTCAGGCGAGCCACATAGATCTATCAATAACGAACCAGAACCTATTGTGCCCGAAATCCTTTGTCAGGTGGTAAAACAGATGACTCAGTTCGCCCAGGTCGTGGACTGAATGCAAGTGGCGGTGGGATTACAGCAGGGAGATAGACAGCAGGGGATTTCAGACATGGGAAATCAAGGTGACCGATGGCTGCAAGAGGTGGCGAAGATGCAACCACCCAAATTCGATGGCTTTTCTGAGACTCCCACATGGGACCATTGGTTGAAGGAATTGGAGAAAATATTTGCCGGGATTAACCGCCTAGACGACCGGAGAGCCTCTATCGCTCAATACTTCCTGATAGGGGAAGCGTCCGAATGGAGGGAAGCCATCCGGCCTGTAGACCATGATGCTGATTGGACAGAGTTTAAATTGATGATGGAAGATCAGTACTGCCCTCGTCCTGTGAGGGAATCCAAAGTTCGGGAGTTTTTCTCCGCTCAGCCATCAGACGAACCTGTATCCCAGACAATTAAGACATTTAAACAGCAGCTGGCATTTGTTCGACACCTGGTCAGAACAGATGCAGAAATGATGATCCATTTTGATATGAGGATGAAACCAGAAATCCAGAGGTACATGTCTGGTTTTGAATATACCACTCTCCGTCAATACCAGGATAAGGCCTTGGCATACGAAATCAAGGAAGCAGCAATGGAAAAATTTACGGAGTCCAAGAAGCAGAAAGTCTCTGGTACTTTTACAGAGCACAAGAACAGCAGGCCCCGCAAGGCCCAGTCATCTTTTCATTCATTTAAGAAACCTCCGCACCCATCCAAGAGCGGAAAGAACTCTGGAGCAGTATCAGTCACGACACATGTGACAAGGAAGTGCTTTAACTGTGGCCGAACAGGACATTATCGACGAGATTGCTCATTCCCTACCGTAACTTGTTTTGACTGTGGTCGAGAGGGACATCATGCGGTGTTCTGTGAGGAAGCTGCGAAAGCTTTTAGAGCCTGTACATCACATCCAGCCCAGAAAGAATCGAGTATTCACCAGATGCAACAGAGTGTACAGATGCCTCAGAATTTTGGCCGCGGACGAGGTAGAGGACAGTTTGACCGAAATGGGACATCGAGTGCCGGATCTGTTCCCCCACGTCTGTACGAGATAAGGAGAACAGATGATCAGGATGCTGCTGTCGCATCAGGTACCGTTCAGATCCTTTCCCATCCAGTTAGCATTTTATTCGATACATGAGCTATACATTCATTTATATCCTTATCTTGTGTAAATCGTTTGAATATTTCTGGTTTTCATAATTGTGAACCTTATGTGATTGGTTTACCGAGTGGTGAGATGATTGTTGGAAACTTAGAAACTAGAGATTTCCCTGTATCATTTGGAGGCAGAGAGTGGCTCTCAAATCTGATTGTAATAGAAATGTAAGGAGACGACCTGATACTCGGAGACGATTGGCTTAATCGATATGGAGCTATTGTAAACTACCGAAGGAGGAATATCTCGCTGATCGCTGACGATGGCTCCGAAATTGTTTGAAGGATGGAAACCAGGAAGCTCAGGAAAGTTGATCAAGGCGATGAAAGCTGTCAAATTGTTGAAACATGGCTGTACCGGATACTGGTGTTATGCAATGAAGAAAGAAGATGAAATTGTGGAACTTTCATCCATTCCTGTTGTGAATGAATTTCCATATGTGTTTCCTGACGAGTTGCCTGGACTACCTCCACGACGGGATGTAGATTTCACCATTGAGCTGGAACCCGGAGCTACACCAATTTCTAAGGCACCGTATCGTATGGCACCTAATGAGATGTACGAACTGAAAAAGCAACTGGAGAAGTTACTGGACAAAGGCTATATCCAGCCAAGCATTTCGACCTGGGGAGCGCCAGTTCTTTTTGTCTGAAAGAAGGATGGATAGCTTCGACTGTGTATTGACTATCGAAAGCTGAACAAGATGACAATTAAGAACAAGTATCCGTTGCCACGGATTGATGATTTGTTTGATCAGTTGCAAGGAGAAACAGTATTTTCTAAAATCGATTTGAGATCAGGATATCATCAGCTGAGGATTAAGGAATCTGATGTTCCGAAATCAACTCGCTACGGACACTATGAGTTTGTAGTGATGCCGTTTGGTCTCACTAATGCACATGCTGTATTCATGCAGTTGATGAACCGAGTGTTCATCGAATATTTGATTAAATTTGTGGTCGTGTTCATTGATGATATTCTGGTATATTCTAAGAGCCCGGAAGAGCATGCACAGCATTTGCGGATTGTATTACAACTTTTGAGAAGCGAGCAACTGTACGCCAAACTCTCTAAGTGTGAATTCTGGCTAAAGGAAGTAATGTTCCTCGGTCATGTGGTATCAGCTGAAGGAGTCCGAGTAGATCCTCAGAAGATCGAAGCGGTTATGGATTGGAAGCCTCCAAAGAACGTGAAAGAAGTCCGAAGTTTCTTAAGACTTGCTGGATATTATTGTCGGTTCGTGGAAGGGTTTTCCAAAATTTCCCGCCCACTTACCCTACTCATGCAGAAAACTCAAAAGTTTGATTAGAGTGAATCGTGTCAGAAAAGCTTTGATGAATCGAAGAAGAGATTGACGACAGCACCAATTTTAACACTTCCACAGGGAACTGGAGGATTTATAGTTTACAGTGATGCTTCAAACCAAGGACTCGGATGCGTATTGATGCAGAATGAAAAGGTGATCGCTTATACGTCACGCCAGCTGAAGCCTTATGAAGTAAATTACCCAACACATGATTTGGAGCTAGCAGCAGTAGTTTTTGCTTTGAAAATCTGGAGACATTATCTGTACGGGACTCACTGTCAGATCTTTACGAATCACAAAAGTCTCAAGTATATCTTCAGTCAGAAAGAGTTGAACATACGGCAAAGAAGATGGTTAGAGCTGATTAAGGACTATGATTTGGAGATTTTGTATCATCCAGGCAAAGCGAATGTAGTGGCAGATGCACTTAGCCGCAAGCCTTTTTCTATCCAGATGCGGGAGACTCTGACTTCCCAACTTAGCCTTCAACGAGAGATGATTCGAAAAGGAATTGAAGCATGGTTACAAAAAGTCCAAGGACAACTGTGCGTAATGGAAATAACTTCATCATTAATCGAAGAAATCAAATCTATGCAGACAGATGATCCTCCGATGATTCGGTTACGTGATGAAGTGATCAAGGGGAAGGCCCCCGGATTCGTAATTCATGATGATGGAGTTTTGAGATTTCAGAACCGACTCTGTGTTCCCGATGTCGATGTTCTGAAACAGACGATTATAAAGGAAGCTCACAGTTCACCCTATTCTATCCACCCGGGCACCAGTAAGATGTATAAGGACTTGAAGCAGAATTTCTGGTGGGGCAACATGAAGAAAGATGTAGTGGACTATGTTTCGAAATGCTTGACTAGTCAGCAGGTTAAGATCGAGCATCAACGACCTGCAGGAATGTTGAAGCCACTCCCGATTCCTGAATGGAAGTGGGAGGACATATCGATGGACTTCATCACTAGTATTCCGAGAACCAAGACAGAAATGAACATGATTTGGGTGATAGTTGATCGTTTAACCAAATCAGCTCATTTTCTAGGCATTAAGGACACTTGGGGACCAGAGAGGTTGGCACGAGTATTTATTTTGGAGATAGTTCGATTACATGGTACGCCGAAGACCATTGTTTCTGATTGATACGGCCGTTTTGTGTCTCACTTTTGGAAAGCAGTTCATAAGGCCTTGGGGATCGAATTGAACTTCAGCACAGCTTATCACCCACAGACTGATGGACAATCCGAGAGGACTATTCAAACGGTAGAAGATATGCTGAGGGCTTATTCCTTAGATTGCTCAACTGATTGGGAAGTTCATCTACCGTTGATTGAATTTACCTACAACAATAGTTGGCATGCTTCCATTAAGATGGCACCATTTGAGGCATTATACGGGAGGAGATGCAGGTCGCCCCTATGTTGGGACGATTCATCAGACTTGATCGGAACAGAACCAGAGTTGATCGTACAGACTCGAGAGAAGATAGCCTTGATTCGTGAAAGACTGTTGACCGCCCAGAGTCGACAAAAATCTTATGCAGACGTACGCCGTCACCCTTTGGAGTTCAGTACTGGAGACCACGTACTTTTAAAGGTTTCTCCTACTCGGGGAATCTTTCGTTTTGGAAGGAAATGAAAGCTGAGTCCGAGATATATTGGACCATTCGAGATCCTTGAGAGAGTTGGAGAGTTGGCATACAGATTGGCATTGCCGCCGTCATTGAGCCATGTTCATAATGTGTTCCACGTATCCCAGTTACGGAGATATATACCGGATCCTAGTCATGTCATTGATTTCGGCGAAATTGAAGTCGCTCAGGATGGGATGTTTGAAGAAAGACCGGTCAGGATACTCGAGAGTCGAGTTAAGCAGTTGAGAAACAAACCAATCGCTTTGGTCAAAGTTCAATGGTCACGCCACGGAGTGGAAGAAGCCACTTGGGAAACGGAAGATAGCATGAAATCCAGATATCCAGAGTTATTTTCGTCTTGAGTTTCGGGACGAAACTCCCTTTTAGTTGGAGAGTATGTAATATCCGGATTTATTATTATGTATTTCATCTGTATTTGAACCCTGTATTATTTGGAATTGTGATCTCGATAATTGGAGTACGATATTTTTCACATTGGTATCTTTGAACATATGTATAACATGCAAATTTCTCATGCAAGCTCGTGATAGCGCATGCTAAGAATGTAACTTAACGCGCGCTATCAGCTACAACTAGCGCACGCTATCAATGTAGGATTTGCGTGCGCTAGGCAGTCAATTATTGAGCTAGGTGGCTAGCACATGCGCCAGCCGGGACATGGGTCCGGATAAGATTCCCGCGGACGAACCTGGATAGATTTGGAGTCAATGCTTATTAGCGTGCGCTAAGATTATATGGTAGCGTGCGCTAATTAGCTAAAGTGCAGAAATGTTATATAAGGGATAGCAACCCATTTTTGGCTTACATTTCCTCCATTTATTCTTCGTCCTTGTAAGACCAGAGAACAATATATCCTCCTTGCACACTTATAACACATCCACTTGATCATTGGAGATTGTATGTCACTAGTGTTTAATCATTGGAGTGGAGAAACGTATTGAGTTGGCAAACAAGCAACCGGAGCCGGATTCTACTTGTTGTCTCGGTGTTTTTCTTCATCTTAAGGTATGTTACACTACTTTCAACCTTGAATTTGTGTTCTTAAGGATATGAGGATTAGGCTATCAAGTTATTGAGTTTCATTGGTGATTTATCCAAATCACGTCATGTTTAAGAGATTGAGATGACTATGCTTTAAGTACCTTGGTTAAAACATCATAATTTGAATCTTGTTATGATGAATAAGTAGAGGGAGTTTTTGAAATCGGTAATCCGAATCTAGAAGGTGTCTTCATAGTAATCACGGACTTGACTTTAACATCATTATTGTTAGACGAATCTAAGAGATTGATCATGGAAGGATTTATCTTGTAAAGATGGAGTGTTAATCAAACTACAAGATGATAGTTTTGATTGATATAAAGGTATTGATATCGACCGTTAGGCCTTCCAAATTCGCATGAAGAATTGTAATCGAAATAGAATATGGTTTTATGATGATATATGTATTCTTGAATTTAAAGTTGTTGTTATCCGTAAGATCATTCATAAACCGTATGAGCATGATATGCATGGAGATGACATGTATTAACTCTAAAGATTTCATGAGTTTCATCACCGTTAGAACAAGTCTGCTGCCCAGTAGTGAACTGCCATGTACGGTTAGCGCACACTAAGCTATGTAGATTAACGTGCGCTATCGGGCATAATTTAACGTACGCTACGTTTGGTACGTAACGTACGTTATGTCATCAGTCGAGTCAGTCGGCTGATCAGAGAGGACTGTCAGTACATAGTTAGCGTATGCTAGACTTAGTTGTTTACGTGCGCTAACGAGCAGGCTTAGCGTACGTTATGTATAATACGTAGCGTACGCTAAGTAGTTCAGGCAGATTACATTTTATGAGCTTTCGGCCGTAAATCGGATTGTTAGACATTCGTACGATATGATATGAATTCTATATTATTTCCTTTGTTAAGGTTCGAGCTTGCTACGTGATTGATCGAAGGGGCGACCTTCGAGCGTTTCGTTTTTTCGTGGAAGTATTGTTCTTGTCTTTGAATCGAGGCAAGTACCTTAATTGTTTTATGTATTGATGTTATACATATTGTTGTACATGTATATCGTTGTTGTATGTCCACCACATGTTGGTCCGACGGGATCATCTTGGGATCTATGCTAGCGTGTGCTGGATCATTGGACGGGTTTTTCCACCACGTGTTGGTCCGACGGGATCATCTTGGGGTCTAGGCAGTGAACGCTGGATCATTGGAATTACCATGTGTATGTTGTGATATTATGTTGTGATATTATGTTGTGATATCATGTTGTGATTATCATGTGTGTATGTTATTATTATTATTCTTCGTGTTATGTTGAATAATATGTTGTGGTACTTGTACTAGCATCATTGTGCTAACCCGAAGGGGGTGAACATTTTGTTTATGTTCAGGACCCAGGAGAGTGGGGAAACAACCACTGGAGCTACATGAAGACGAGGGTGCAGAGTGATGTTCTGGCCGGGTTTATGTGTCTGTTGTTTGTTGGTTATTTCATTAAGTACTCGAGTACGCAGTAATTTATGATGATTTGGATTTGGTGATGTATTGATACTTCCCGTTGAACATTCGTATTTTCAATATTTGGTCAGAACTGTTGTATCTTAATTCCGTTATTTTCATCCGTTGGTACCTGTTAATGTCTTTTCAATTCTTCAGCCTTGTAAATCCTTATATAAAGGATTTACGGCGATGTAATATTCCTGAATATATCGGGGGTGTTACAGGCTCGCGGTCAACGGTTCCGATCTGGACCGTTGATCATGTGTCGGTCCAGGCCGGAACCGCCGGTTTCGGTTAAAATATGGCAAACACTAGTCGACCGTCGACTAGGACAAATTGAAAAAAAAGGACTTAACTTTACCACTTATTGCACTTTAAGGACCGAGATTTCGTCTTTTGTAGGGCAGATACCAAACTATGAAATTGTTGCAAAAAAAGGACTCTGGGCAATTTTAAAAATAAAATAAGGGGTATTTATGTCTGTTCATATACCACTTCATTGAGTTTCCAAGTAGTCGCTTTTGCATTTATCGCTTCTTCCATTGCTGTTGGAACGACGATAAAGCTGCAACAAATCCTGGGGTTCTACGCTGAAGCTTACAGCCGTTTAAGCGCGTAAAAACCTTTAAGGACAGGAGTTTCTCCGTGCGGTTTTCTTCAACGAAGAGATCCAAGAAACAGGTTGGTTTTTTACATATTTGTTGTGCATTCAATTTCGTCCCTCAATCGGGACAGTCTGCTTCTCTTCCCCTTTCTTACAATCGGATATGATCGTGAAGGATCATTCCGATTTTGGTTGACAAACTCGGTAATATAATAATAACAAAATTATTTAGTATTTGAGACTATTCTATTTTCTATCTTCCATATTGTTTGATTTAAGAGGTACTGAACTTTCAAATTATTGCAAAAAGAGGACTTGCTGCATAATATTATCATATCAACATTGCTAGTCCAATACACCAATATCAAACATCAAAAACAAGAAAACCACACCATAGATGCATTTCTCATTAGAACCAAACATGAATATACTCCAATCAGAAGCCATAAATACGTATATGAACAGACAAGTTCAATTGTCAACATTGTTCAAGTCAAAAGGCTTGTAAAGTACAAGCTACCTGTTGAATCCAAAAAAGCTTGTAACATACAAGCTACTCACTTGTTTCAAGAAACTTGTACTACTGCATAAAAGATGATAAACTTAAGCTAATATTTTTTTCAAGACAAAACATCGATAACGTATCAAGCTCCTCTAAATATTGCCTCTTCTTCTCCTGTAACAGATTTATAACTTGTTTTACCTCTACCATGCTGTTGGGCAAACTTGACTTGACTTGAAGGCTTTGAATACATGCTCTCTCTTAGTGCTCTGTGAGGCTGTGATAAGTATGAAGCACTATCCACCACATGTTTTGTGTGGATAACACTATATGCGGGTTGTGAAAGGCTACTTGTTATTGATCCCCCATTGCTACAATCTAGCCATGCTTGAACTTTAGATAGTTTGTTCACTTCATTTAATTGCTCATGTTCCTTTCTTTTTATCTACAAAAGGCATAAAATTATTATCATTTTCTAATTTTATAGATAAAACTTAATTGATATAACATATGTGATTTCATACATCAATTTTTTTCTTTGAACAGTAGGCACATTTGGAATAGTGGCAGTTGTATTCACATGCATGACAACACTAGAGCCTGCATCTTGTTTCTTTCAACGTCACCAATGAATTCAAATATTAGTAACCACCACAATAAATACATATATTCATTTTCTTGCTCAAATAGCATATGAACATTAAAGTATGTGATTCTTGTTCAAATTCAAAGGCAAATTAGAACCATTTTTTTCTCCAACTTTCTTGTTTTCAGCTACAATTTACTGAATTGAATAAAAATCAAGTTAATCGATAAAAAATTAAGGAAAATATATTAAATGAAAGGAACAACCAGTAATACCTGCTTCTTTTTCTCTTTCCCTACTGCTTTAGGCACTTGTGAAATTGATTCCCCAACTTCTCCCTTTTTATGCATAAAAAAACACTAGTTAATAAATCAAAATTTAATGAAAAATATATTAAATGTACGGAACTACAAATGCCTGTTTTTTTTTTCTTTTTCCATGCAACATTTGGCACTTATTGACTAAAGGCTGCTACATGCTCCTATTTTGTAAAAAAAAAAGAATTAATAAACAAATATTTATACAAAATATTTGAGATACAGTAAACAAAAAAAAACCTCATTAATGTCCGGAGCAGGTATGTCTAATTGAACTTCACTCCTCAATCTATTACTGCAGCTTCTTATATTATGACCTATTTGTTTACAACCACCACATGTGATTGGTCCACCCCTTTTAGACATCTTTCCAAATTGCGTGTCAACTAAATCAAATTTTCCTTTGATCTCTCCACGTTGCAACTTTCTACTAAAAGATTTAAGTCTTCCTGGTTGTTTTTCAATAATAGGAGGTAGTATTTCAATAATCTCTTCAGATGGTTTTGGCCACTCTTCAGGGCTTGCAAGAGGCATCATGTAATGACTATATATCCTCAAATATATCTCCTTACTGTAGCACTGATCCATGTAGTCCTCAGGCTTGTATTTCATAAAATTGATGCCAGCAATGACATGTGCACAAGGGATCCCTGTCAACTGCCATCTCCTACAACTGCAAAAGCCCTCTCTTAAATGTACTTTGTATGTCTCGCCAAATTCTGATCTCTGCACATTAAACTAATCATGACCATTCCAATGTCAACTTCAGGATTAAAGACTTCATATCCATTATGCTCATGTGCTTTGCCCTTCCCTTCATAAGTGGCAAACTTCTCATTTTTCCCATGTGACACTAGTCTTTTTCCCCTTTCTCCTTTTTCCCTTGAGTTGATGATTTTAACTTCCTCAACTTTCTCAACATCCTCCACCTCAAATAATTCGTCATAGTATTATCCATCACTATCATATAAGAATGGAGAATGCACAGAATCTTCACCCATGGATGTGTTTCCATCACTATCATCTGTGTCATAGTCATCAACAATACCACTTAGCCTATTGAGTTCTGATTCATCAACAACATTATTAGTTCCAATATAGAGCAAGGGTTCAACAATACTTGGCATTTCAGGTTTGACATTTCGATTATCATCAGCAACAACCATGTTACTAAGATCAATCTTATCATAGTCTACATATACTCCAATAATCCTAGAAAGACCACAATAATTACACATCTCAATTGCATCCTTATCTGTCCTAACTTGGACTAGTGAATCACAATCATCTACACCACCACAATTATAATAAAACTACAACATACCAGCAAGATTAAGATCAGCAGTCATGCAAAATAACTCTAGCATGGACATTTCATCTTGAGAGCAGTAATCCACATAGCAGAAAGTTCCATCTACATATGTCAATTTATCTTGCATTATAAATTTTCCAGAATGGTGCAATTTTATGGTGAAGTACTCACTTTGATTCCCTGCAATACACACACCAATTTTTTTTTTAATATTATTGCACATAATAAAGGCATATAAGTTAAAAAGAAAAAAATAGCAAAAAATTAATATCACACACTTTAATCAAAATAAGAATATTCACTCACCATATTCTAGAATTTCATTCCTTGGACCTCCTGTAATATTGATGTAATATCCGCATTTTTTTTCTTTCCCCGGTATTTTCATTTTTCGGTGTATTTCTCAGTTGTAGCGACCCTCGTGTATCTTTTAGTGTATTTCTTATGTCATCTATTGATCCGATTCTCGTAATTGTTGTGCGGAACCGCCGTTTCGGGGTTGCGTGGATCCATTCTATGTTATTATGCGTTTTGAGACGTGTCGTTTGATGTTTCATTCATATTCCGGTGTTTTGGACCGTTTATATTCTGTACCTAGCGCGCGCTATCTTTTCTGCATAGCGCACGCTAGAGGTTTCTTTGTAGCGCACGCTACGTGTGCTTCGTAGCGCGCGCTAGCGAGCAAGCCCTGGGAGTGGCAGTTCTGTTTCTAGCCCGCTGGACTAGTGGATTAGCGTACGCTACATTGTCTAGCGCACGCTAATGTCGGGGGACTAGCGCACGCTAAGGTGTCCGGTAGCATGCACTAGCGTGACTGCCCAGTACTGGACAGTTTGCTATTGGACTCGGTCAGGTGCCCAGGTAGCGCACGCTACATTTGGCGTATGCTACTCGGTTAACCATCACTTTCCTTGAGTTCTTGGTGTATAACAACAACATCAACACGAATCTTTCATCCTAATCCAAGGTAAATCTCTTAGAACCCTACTTTTGGATAATTTGGGGGTTTTGGGATTTTCGTCCGATTCGTCCCGTTTTGTTGGTTAATCCATGATGAATATGATTAATATTGTTGATATCATTAGTTTTCCTACGGATTCATGGTATATTTTCATGGTTTTGCGGAATCGAGAGGGTTAGGTTGTGGTCCGCCCTCGTTGTTATTTATAAACGAATATACATGAATCGTAGGTGGGTTTTCGGGTGTATTCCATTACCGTATTCGTTTAAAAATGGTTGTGATTGTATTCTTTGAATCGTTAGGTTCGGTTTCGTTGGTTCCTAGCATTCGTCGGTGACCTTCCATTCCGTTCGTTGCGTCGTCAATTATTCAAAGCAAGTATCTTTGGAAACCTTTATGCTTAACGTGAAATGGTAATGTATATTGTGTGTGCTTTACTCACCTCGGGAGGGTCCAACGGGGCCTCGAGGGAATCTATGGCTTCATCTTAGATTCATGAGTTTGTTTCGGGCCCAGCCCGGGAGGGTCCTTAGAGACCTCGGGTGGGATTCGTGGCTTCATCCCGGTCATAGGTGACGTGTGTGCTTGATTTGTTTTATGAATATGGCCAGCCCGGGAGGGTCCTTAGAGGCCTCGGGTGGGATTCGTGGCTTCGTCCCGGTCCTAGGCAAATTGTTTGACTGTTTGTTTCCGGAAAAGACATGTCTGGTTTTGGTTTTTGAAATGACTTGGTGCATTGTACTATGAAACGTGTAAGCGAATGGTTTGCCTTGATTACTTGAATATCTCGGGGGTGTTACAGAAAATGGTATCAGAGCACTAGGTTTATGGATACCTAGGCTTGTCGGTTATTTGGGTCTAGTTGTGTTTTGTTTTGCACATTGTCACACCGCTGCCGGCATCTCAGTACTTCCAGTGTTCGTAAGTTTTCCTTACTTGATTCCTTACTTTCTCGTACTATATTTCCGTTTCTTGAATTGTGGTTATTCTCCCTCTTTTACTTATCATCGAGTTGCTTTTGCCACCTCTTATCACCAGCATGGATGCTGGAAGGGGTCGTGGTCGTGGTCGTGGCCGTGGACGTGGTCGGGGACGTGGAGCAGCCAGTGGGGCGGCCACGTCGCATTCTTCAGGAGCCGGCAGTACCGGTGACCGTTACAGTCATGCTTCTTCTCAGGAGCGCGCCGACCTTGGTATTGCGGCTGTTATGCAGCAAATAGTAAACCAAATGGCGGCGATAGCTCAGGTGGTTCAGAACCCAGATCCGGCCCATGCTAATCGGGGCGGAGCAGACCGTTGCCTCCAAGATGTCATCAAGATGCATCCTCCCTAGTTTTCGGGAGCATCAGACCCGATCGGCTGGGAGGGGTGGATCAAGGATATATCTAAAGTCTTCGTAGCCACCAACTGTCCCGAGGACCGCAAGGTCCCTATTGCCCAGTACTTTATCACTGGGGACGCTACGGATTGGTGGGAGGCCGTTGGGCCCAAAGATCATGTTGCTTCGTGGGCCGAATTTCAGGAATTGATGGAGACCGAATATTGCCCGTGACCGGTTAGACAGGCCCGAGTCCATGCTTTCTATGATGCTCAACCACGGGATATTCCCGTATCCCAAGCTATTGCCGAGTTCAACAAGGAGTTGGGCTATGTGAAGACCCAAGTTGTCAAGGAGAGCGACAAAATTTTCTATTTTTCTAGGAGGATGAAATTGTCAATTCGAGACTACATGTACGGGCTCGTCTGTACTACTTTGAAGGATTATCAGAGTCGAGCTCTTGCCTATGATATGTCGGTGACAGCCAGTGCGGCGGTCCGAGAGAGTAAGAAGCAGAAATCCGCTGGGAATTTCTCGGGTTACAAGGGTGGAAGTCAGCAGAAATCTCAATTTGCAAATATTCCTACGGGCGGTTTGGCTCGTTTCTCTGGGAGTTTTTGAGGTGCCGCCGGAATTTCCGTTCGTGATCCCACATGCTTTAACTGTGGCCAGCTAGGCCATAGGAACCGGGAGTGTCCTCGTCCTCCTTTGACTTGTCATACTTGTGGTCAGTCGGGCCACAAGAATTCTTCTTGTGAACAGATCAGACAGATTCGCGGCGCCCGTTCTTCTCACCCAGCACCTATGGAACCGAGTGTGAACCAGGGCTCGTTTGCTCCGCAGCCTCCGCCGAGTGCCGGTCGAGGTAGAGGTCCGGGTCAGCCCGCTAGAGGAGGATCTTCCAGTGTCGGCACTGCCCAGCCACGTATCTATGAGATGAGGAGGGCCGATGATCCAGCGGCCACTATGGCGACAGGTACCGTTCATATCCATTCCCATCCTGTCAGTGTGCTCTTTGATTCGGGTGCTACGCATTCATTCATTTCTCTGGAGTATGTGCGCCGTTTGATTTTTGACTTCTTATCACCTTGCGAGCCTTTCATCGTTAAACTTCCTAGCGGTGATAGAATCGTCGGTGATCGAGAGGTCTGGGACTGTTTTGTGTTTATTTGTGAGAGAGCTTGGCTCTCTAATCTTCTTGTTGTTAATATTAAGTGTGAGGACTTGATCCTCGGGGATGATTGGCTCGAGCGGCATGGTGCAATCATGAACTACCACACAAGAATCATCACTATGTTAGCCGAGGATGGCACCGAACACTCTTTCGCGGGGCGAAAGAGGGGAAACCAGAAGTTCGTTATTAACGCCTTGAAGGCGATGAGGCTCCTGCGAAAGGGGTGTATTGGTTATTGGTGCTATGCCTTGAAGGCGGAGGATGGTGGAGTTGAGTTTTCGTCGATTCCAGTCGTTAGTGAGTTTCCTGATGTATTTCCTGACGAGTTACCGGGATTGCCACCGGATCGTGAGGTCGAGTTTGCTATAGAGTTAGAGCCGGGCGCGGCTCTGATTTCGAAGGCGCCGTATCGTATGGCACCTTCAGAGATGTCCGATTTGAAGAAGCAGTTGAGTGAACTTCTTGAGTCGGGGTATGTTCGACCGAGCGCCTCGCCTTGGGGCGCACCGGTCCTGTTTGTGGGGAAGAAGGATGGTTCACTGTGTTTGTATATCGACTATCGCGAACTAAATAAGGTGACCATCAAGAACAAGTATCCTTGCTGAGGATTGATGACTTGTTCAACCAGCTGCAGGGAGCTGCGGTATTCTCGAAGATTGATTTGAGATCGGGGTACTACCAGCTCCGGGTGAGGGAGTCCGACGTGCCGAAAATAGCTTTTCGGACGAGATACGGACATTATGAGTTTGTAGTTATGCCTTTCGGGTTAACTAATGCGCCAGCGGTGTTCATGCAGTTGATGAACAAAGTCTTTATCGAGTATTTGGATAAGTGTGTCGTCGTCTTCATTGAAGATATTCTTATTTATTCGAGGAACGAGGAGGAGCATGCCCATCATTTACGGGTAATGTTAGACATTTTAAGAACCTAGAAACTCTATGCGAAGTTCTTGAAATGTGAGTTCTGGCTGAAGGAAGTGATGTTTTTAGGTCACGTGATTTCAGCCGAGGGGGTTCGTGTGGATCCGCCGAAGATTGAGGCAGTGTTGGATTGGGCACCGCCCAAGAATGTGAAGGAGATCCGTAGTTTCTTGGGCTTGGCCGGCTACTGCCGTAGGTTCGTCGAGGGCTTCTCGAAACTGGCCCGGCCACTTACTCAGTTACTCCAGAAATCCGAGAAGTTCGTCTGGAATGACGAGAGACAGTTGAGTTTCGAGGAGCTGAAGAGGCGTTTGACTTCAGCCCCGATTTTAACGTTGTTGTGTGGCAACAGGGGTTTTGTAGTTTACAATGATGCTTCGGGTTAGGGTCTTGGGTGCGTATTGATGCAGCACGGCAAGACCATTGCATATGCGTCGAGACAGTTGAGGCCGTATGAGCTTAACTACCCTACCCATGATTTGGAGTTAGCGGCAGTTGTTTTTGCGCTCAAAATTTGGCGTCATTATCTTTTCGGCTCTACATGTCAGATTTTTACCGATCATAAAAGTCTGAAATACATATTTACTCAACGGGAGTTGAATATGAGGCAGAGGAGGTGGTTAGAGCTGATTAAGGATTATGACCTCGAAATCCTTTATCATCCGGGCAAGGCGAACGTCGTAGCCGACGCCTTGAGTCGGAAACGGGTTGCGTTGCGAATGCTTGATATCCTTACGTCTCATTCTGAGCTTCGACGAGTTTTGATCGAGTTAGATGTTGAGGTTTTGTTTCCTGGAGCTGTCAGGCAACTTTGTGCTTTAGAGATTTCGTCGTCTTTGATCGACGAAATTAAGCTGAAGTAGTTGGAGGATCCGATGATTACTCAAATCCGAGAGAACGTTCTTAAGGGAAAGTCTCCTGGGTTTGTGATCCACGAGGATGGTGTTTTGAGATTCCAGAGTCGGCTTTGTGTACCGAACGACTCGGAGTTGAGGCAGAGTATTTTGCGTAAGGCCCATGCTACACCTTATTCCGTTCATCCTGGTTCGAGTAAGATGTACAAGGACCTGAGAAGGAATTTTTGGTGGAATGATATGAAGGAGGAGGTCGCACAGTTTGTAGCGAGATGTTTGACTTGTCAGCAGGTCAAAATCGAGCATCAACGACCGGTCGGGTTATTGCAGTCACTTTCTATTCCGGAGTGGAAATGGGAAGACATATCAATGGATTTAATTACGAGTTTGCCGAGGTCGAGGTTGGGCATGAATATGGTATGGGTGATTGTTGATCGTCTGACCAAGTCGGCACATTTTCTCGGCATCAAGGACACTTGGGGCCCGGAGAAGTTGGCTCGTGTGTTTATCGCGCAGATTATGAGGCTTCACGGTACTCCGAAGTCTATTATTTCGGATCGTGATGGCCGTTTTGTATCACATTTTTGGCAGGCGGTGCATAAGGCATTGGGTACTCGTTTGCGTTTGAGTACCTCTTTTCATCCTCAGTCAGATGGACAGTCAGAACGCACTATCCAAACATTCGAGGATATGTTGCGTGCTTGTGCTATCGATTGGAGCAATGACTGGGAGGAGCATTTTCCATTGATTGAATTCACGTACAACAATAGTTGGCACGCGTCGATTCGGATGGCACCGTATGAGGCACTTTATGGGCGGCGTTGTCGGTCACCGATTTGTTGGAATGAGGCGTCCGATTTAGTCGGGACCAAGCCGGATATCACTTTAGAGACGAGGCGGAAGATAGAATTAATTCGGGAGCGGATGTTGACTGCCCAGAGTCGACAGAAGTCATATGCCGATGTCCGTTGTCGACCTTTGGAATTCGAGGTGGGATACCACGTTTTGCTAAAGGTGTCGCCGACGAGGGGAGTTTTCCGTTTCGGGAAAAAGGGGAAGTTGAGTCCGAGATTTATTAGACTCTTCGAAATTCTGGAGTGAGTCGGTGGGTTGGCTTACCGTTTGGCGTTACCCCCGGCCTTGAGTCATGTTCATAGCGTTTTTCATGTTTCCCAGCTGAGCAAATATGTCCCGGATCCTAGTCACGTTATCGATTATGGTGAGATTGATGTCGCCGAAGATATTACTTTTGAGGAGCGTCCCTTGAAGATTTTGGAGCATTGTGAGAAGCGACTGAGGCATAAGACCATCTCTTTGGTCAAGGTGTAGTGGTCGAGATATGGTGTCGAGGAGGCAACTTGGGAGACTGAGGATAGCATGCGTGCTAGGTACCTGAGTTGTTTGTTTCTTAAGTTTCGAGACGAAACTTATTTTTAGAGGGGTAGAATGTAATATCCGCATTTTTTTTATTTTCCCGATATTTTCATTTTTCGGTGTATTTTCTCGGTTGTAGCGACCCTCGTGTATCTTTCAGTGTATTTCTTCTGTCATCTATTGATCCGATTCTCGTAATTGTTGTGCGGAACCACTGTTTCGGGATTGTCGTGGATCCATTCTATGTTATTATGCATTTTGAGACGTGTCGTTTGATGTTTCGTTCATATTCTGGTGTTTTGGACCGTTTATATTCCGTACCTAGCACGCGCTATCTTTTCTGCATAGCGCACGCTAGAGGTCCCTTTGTAGCGCACGCTACGTGTGCTTCGTAGTGCGCGCTAGCGAGCAAGCCCTGGGAGTGGCAGTTCTGTTTCTAGCCCTCTGGACTAGCGGATTAGCGTACGCTATGTTGTCTAGCGCACGCTAATGTCGGGGGACTAGCGCACGTTACGGTGTCCGGTAGCGTGCGCTAGCGTGATCGCCGATCTTGGGCCGATTTGCTACGACTCGTGTTAGTTGCCAGTAGCGCCGCGTTACGTTTGGCGATAAGCGCGCTAATCGGATCGATTGTCTTGTGATTTATACAGACTCGGCCGTTGTCCGTAGCGCCTTATGGCGATAGCGGGTACCGAGAGGCTATTAGCGCACGCTACGTTTGAGTAGCGCGCTAATGGCCCGTAATTCTTAAATTTGGGACGTTAACTTCTGGACTAGAATTTTGCCCCGTTAGCGCACGCTAACTTGTGAGTGTTAGCGCGCGCTAACACTCCCTGTCTATATAAACCAGGGAGTTGACCCAGATATACGTCTTCTTCTCATTTCTTCTCCTCCCCGCGGCTTAGAGCTCCTTTGGCGATTTTGGGCGATTTCTTGGCGATTTTCTCCTCCAATCTTCTCAACCATCAACTTCCTTCAGTTCTTGGTGTATAATAACAAATCAACACGAATCTTTCATCCTAATCCAAGGTAAATCTCTTAGAACCCTACTTTTGGATAATTTGGGGGTTTTGGGATTTTCGTCCGATTCGTCCCGTTTTGTTGGTTAATCCATGATGAATATGATTAATCTTGTTGATATCATTAGTTTTCCTATGGATTCATGGTCTATTTTCATGGTTTTGCGGAATCGAGAGGGTTAGGTTGTGGTCCGCCCTCGTTGTTGTTTATATACGAATATACATGAATCGTAGGCAGGTTTTCGGGTGTATTCTATTCCCGTATTCGTTTAGAAATGGTTGTGATTGTATTCTTCGAATCGTTAGGTTCGGTTTCGTTGGTTCCTAGCGCTCGTCGGTGACCTTCCTTTCCGTTCATTGCGTCGTCAATTATTTAAGGCAAGTATCTTTGGAAACCTTTATGCTTAACGTGAAATGGTAATGTATATTGTGTGTGCTTACTCACCTCGGGAGGGTTCGACGGGGCCTCGAGGGAATCTATGGCTTCGTCCTGGATTCCTGAGTTTGTTTCGCGGCTAGCCCGGGGTCCTTAGAGGCCTCGGGTGGGATTCGTGGCTTTGTCCCGGTCCTAGGTGACGTGTGTGCTTGATTTGTTTTATGAATATGGCCATCCCGGGAGGGTCCTTAGAGGCCTCGGGTGGGATTCGTGGCTTCGTCCCGGTCCTAGGCAAATTGTTTGACTGTTTGTTTTCGAAAAAGACATGTCTGGTTTTGGTTTTTGAAATGATTTGGTGCATTGTACTATGAAACGTGTAAGCGAATGGTTTGCCTTGATTACTTGTACTAGCGTAATTGCTAACCCCTTTGGGGACCCGTCGTGGGGAAATTCTTGTTATGGATTTCAGGTTTTGATCATCCAGACGAGCAAGCACTGGGACAATATGAGGATGCTGGCCAGGGTCGTTGACATGTGCATTGAGTCCTTTTATTTCCGTTGTTTCCATTCGATTTGGTTGTTGTCTACTTTTGAAACTTATAGTTTGTACTCGCGAGTACTTAGGCTTTTCTCTTCGGATTATGTTTTGTATTCATGCAAGTTAATTATGTTTGCCATTGTTGACTATTCCGCCGGTTGTACCGGGCGTGTTATTTGATTTTCTACTGGATAATGTGTGTTTCTACTGTGGTAAGTTGTGTCTAGCCTGGTGGGTCCCATGTAGGGGTCCACGGCACTGTAATACACCTTGAATATCTCAGGGGTGTTTGTTAGGCGTATTTTTATACGCTTATTTGTCATTATTTTGTAGTATTTTGGAGTGTGAAATCATCTAAATGAGCTTTTAATGCCTTAATTTTGTATGATTGACAGGAAATTGAAGTCCGGAAGCTTAAACGATGCAAAACGGGCGACAACGGCAAAACTGGACTATGAGCCGCGGCACAAGGAAGCTGAGCCGCGGCAAAGGAAGACACCCGGCCGAAGGCGAGTAGGTGCTCGTGCGCGGCACACCCATGTGAGCCGAGGCACGTAGGATTTAATTACGCCCTGTATTCGATTTTGGCGATGTGCCGCGGCACGAGTTGATGAGCCGCGGCACACTTAGCGGGTTTGGTACGTCTGCGCGGATTTTGGGCCGTTTCGAAGCCAGTTTTCAACCAACTAATACGGACGCGAATTATGGAGATGCTGAGCTATAAATAGGGCTTAAGACCCTAATTTAATCATCTTGGAATTATTAGAGCAAAACCTAAGGGAGCTTAAGCTTGGAGCGAGAGAAGAGGAGGAAAGCAGAGGAATTCAAGGGCAGAAGGCGGGAGCTGAAGAACGGAGGAATCCGAGCTTCATCTGCGTTTGAATTTTATGCTTTCGTTTATTTCTTCTGTATTTTCAGTTTTTAGTATGTCAGGCTAAAGCCCTAATCTAGGGTTTTGATGAAACCTTTATGTTGACGAATTGATTGAGATTATCCAATTTATTACCTTTTTCGAAGTTTTCCCAATTATGTTTAATGCTTGCAATTATCGCCAATAGTTGTATTGATTTAATCATTCACTTGAATCGGGAGAGGAGATTTGGTGAGGAACTATTGGTGAGGACCGTTTTATTCTCGTGAGATAGGAATATACTCATAGGAACTACGTGGCCTTTAGGAGATTTCATGCTTTTTGCCTAGCGACGAGATAATTCACCTAGGGATAGAGTGCGTTAGTCGCCGTTAGATAAATCTATTGACCTCGGGAGAGGCGGTAGAATATTTTAGCAATCTCCGCCTTCAATAAATTGGGAAAATTATTTATTACGGATAATCAAGATTAAATTCGGATGAATAAAGGTGGATTCAGAACTCTAGACTTATTTATCATTTGATTCCTTTTATTCAAGCTATCGTTTTCTGTTTAGTCTTTTATTAATTCTTTTAGTTATTAATCAAAAAACCCAACTTCGATTGTTCAAATAAAATTGGAATACGAAAACGTCGGTAGTTAGAGATTCAATCCTCGTGGGAACGATACTCTACTTATCACTTTATTACTTGTAAACGATGACGTGCACTTGCGTGTAGGAAATATCGCAACAAGTTTTTGGCGCCGTTGCCGGGGGATTGAAATTTTTCTAATATCGACTTAAGTATTTCCAGTCTTAATTTGAACGTTTTATTTTTATTTTTTGTGTATTTAATTTTGTTTATTCGTTTTCCTTTCAGGACCTTTCGTGTAGTGCATGAGAAGACTCGGTAACGAAGGCTTACTACCTTTGGACACCGAGCTCGAGCGCACGCTAAGAAAGAATAAAAAGGAGAAAAGAGAGTTGCAGACGACGGTCAAGATGGCCGAAAATATTGAAATCCAAGGAGGAGACAACCAAGTGCGGCAAGTTCAACCGGAACTCGCTCTTCGGGATTATGCCATGCCGCAAGCCAACGCAAATTTTTCGGGAATTCGGCGTCCCACCATCCAAGCTAATAATTTTGAAATCAAGCCCGCCATTATTCGGATGGTACAGCGAGCCCATTCTCAGGATCGCCAAGGACGACCCGAATGCCCACATTGCTTCGTTCCTTGAGATATGCGACACATTTAAAACAAATGGTGTCACCGATGATGCCATCCGATTGAGGCTTTTCCCTTTTTCTTTGCGGGATAAAGCAAAGTTTTGGTTAAATTCCTTACCGCCGGGGTCGATTACAACTTGGGAGAGGTTAGTGCAAGCCTTCCTTGCAAAATTTTTCCCACCAGCTAAGACGGCGCGGTTGAGAAACGAGATAACTACTTTTGCCCATTCGATATGGAATCGCTCCACGAGGCGTGGGAGCGATATAAAGAATTACTTCGAAGATGCCCTCATCACGGCATTCCTGATTGGCTTCAGCTGCACACATTTTATGGTGGTTTGAGTGCTTCTACACGCACTTTAGTGGATGCAGCCTCCGGAGGAACATTCATGGGAAAATCTATGGCCGAGGCTCACGTGCTTTTGGAGGATATGGCCGAAAACGCATACCAATGGCCAGCAGAAAGATTGACACCGAAGAGGGTAATGGAAGTTTCGAGCAATGATCCGATTTCCACCTTGTCAGCTCAAGTCGCCGCTTTGACACAACAGCTCCAGAACTTTTCGCACGCACCAGCCCCCGTTACCATTGAGACATGTAATTGGTGTAACGGATCACACCCGAGTGCGGAATGTCAATTTGGAAATCCGTTCGAGCAAAATCAGATGGAGCAGGCTCAATTCGTAGGAAATGGGAATCGACCGAATAACCCGTACTCCAATACTTATAATCCGGGTGGCGCAATCACCCCAACTTTTCATGGAGAAACGGACGTAACGCACACCAGCCCCCTTTCACTCGGGAATCAACAGCAGCCCCCTTCCGCTCCTAAAGTGTCTCTCGAGGAAGCGCTTGCAAAATTGCGCCAATACGAGTCAATTTATGACTCGGACCAAGCTACACTACAAAATCATTCTGCTTCCATTCGAATTTGGAGGTCCAGTGGGCCAAATCGCTAATGTATTGACACTGTCCGGAGGGAGCATTGCCGAGTACAACAGACTAACCCTAGAGAGAGTCTAAACGCAGCTTAGCTTGAGAAGCGAGAGAGTTCTTGGATCAGCCCGAGCAGGTAAAGAGGAGAAGGTGATTGAGGAGTCGAAGGAATTAAAGCCGAGGAGTCGAAGAACTTGAAGGCGGAGATCTCGAAGACATGTGTTCCCCTGCCCGTTTCCACAGAGACTACAAAGAAAGAAGGGCGGACAAACAATTTTCTAAGTTCCTTGAGGTGTTCAAAAGCTTCACATAAATATTCCGTTCACCGAAGCATTGGAGCAGATGCCGAGTTATGTCAAGTTCATGAAAGAGATATTATCTAAGAAGAGAAAACTTGAAGAGTTTGAAACAGTTGCCTTGACAGAGGAGTGCGTGCAATTCTTCAAAAGAAGCTCCCACCTAAATTGAAAGATCCGGAAGCTTCAACATACCGTGCACCATGGGGAATCTTTCGTTTGATAAGGCACTATGCGATCTTGGTGCAAGTATCAACCTCATGCCTCTATCGATTTTCCAAAAGCTGAATATTGGGAAGCCAAGCCAACCACGCCTCCTTACAATTGGCGATCGATCGATAAAGTATCCGAGGAGTGATCGAGGATGTTTTAGTTCAAGTCGATAAGTTCATCTTTCCTACTGATTTCATCGTACTAGACATGGAGGAAGATGAAAATATTCCGATCATCTTGGGACGACCATTTCTAGCTACGGGCCGCACTTATAGACGTGGAAAAGGGGAGTTAACTCGAGGGTCCAAGACGAGCAAGTCACTTTTCAAGTGTTCAAATCGCTCCCATGTCCCTAAGTGCCGATAAAGAGTCTCAAATTGAAAGCGTGGATGTTGTTGAAAGAGGAAAGCACCAAAACATCGTCGGTGGAAAAATTTAGATTTTGTGTTGAATGGCCCAAGTTTTAAGAAGGATGTTGAACGAGTGGCATTCCTCGAGCATGAGGAAAATCTGCAATCGTGAGTTCGTTGGCAAAGGAGGAGA
This sequence comes from Orobanche coerulescens, assembly GCA_033398695.1. Lineage (NCBI taxonomy): Eukaryota > Viridiplantae > Streptophyta > Magnoliopsida > Lamiales > Orobanchaceae > Orobanche > Orobanche coerulescens. The sequence goes on along the minus strand of CM065806.1, from coordinate 136,405,406 downwards.
GTGAGCCGAAAGCCAAGAGAAAAATTAGTCATGGAGAAACCGGGTGTTTCGGGAAGTTTTTCAAGTCGAAACCTCTTCGCAAACAACATTTGATTACCGAACCGAGAATCGAACCGATGACCAATGGTCATAATTTTAACCAAAATATAAACAGTTCGATAAACGGGCTAAGCCAAATGGAGTTTGCGGTGCGAACTAACGTGTTCAATAGGTCCTATAAGACTATAAACTTAGCGCTTCTCGAGGCAACCCGAGCTCGTAGTTGTAGAATTTTGCATTTCTTTATTTTTCTTGTTTTTCGTGATTCTTAGTTTTCATCATTTTTGTGCTTCTATCTCGCTTCTTCCTCTCGTTTTTAACGTCTTCTTTTCAAAATTGCAGGCAGAAAGTCCTGTGGAGAAATCGAGTATGAGCCGCGGCACAGTTATTGTGAGCCGCGGCACACATCATTCGCCAGGGAAGGAAAAACCGACTGTACTTTGTGCCGCGGCACGGCATAAATGAGCCGCGGCACACTTGAGCAATGAGCCGCGGCACACGAAATCTGTGCTGCGGCACACGACAAAACGAGACACGAGTAAAAGGGATCAGACCTTGTGCCGCGGCACGACGATTGTGAGCCGCGGCACACTATGCGGAATTTGAAAGGCCAGTAGCATATAACGAGCATTCAAATTCAATTCTGTAAGCTTTCCTATTTCCTTGCCTTCCCTCCCCAGCGCGAACCGGCCGAAGCGATTCTTCAATTTTTTCCTGCGATTTTTCTTGAAATCTTCAAAAAGGTACGTTTGAATCTTGAATTCTTATTTGCTTATGGTTGATATATGGAAGTGTCTATGCTTTAAATGATTGGAACATGTTTATTTTTCTTCATATAGTTTTGTGATTGTTAGAAAATAACAGGGTAGTTTCATCGAATTTTCTTGATTAAATTGGAACATAAATGAGTTGAATGTGTTAAGTTGTTGCTAATTGAATTGCATTTCTGTTTTTGGGGGTTGAATCGAGCTAGAATTATGTTTATTCTTCAAGTAAGCGTGCGCCCTCAAGGTGTCCGATAAATTGCCCAAATGAATAGTTTTCTTTGAAAAAGCAAGTGTTTTGAAGTTTTGTGCAAACGTATACGTTTTCAATTTACAGCAAGCCCAACCCTTACATCCAGTTTAGATGTTTAAGTCCAAATTCATCTTTTTCTCTCGTATGCGCTAGTGTCTTAATGTCGGAATTTCTGGTTTGATGTCTTTAGCCACGCATATATCATCGTTATTATTGTTGCGTAAATAAACACTCGTGTTGTACTTCTCAGGACTGATTATGGCGCGCACGAAGAAGTTGACCAAGCGTGCTAGGACCGAGTCATCCCCTACGCGAGGGGAGACCTCTCGGGGTCGGGCCGAGGCGGAGGGGCACCAATTTTCGGACCCCGAGATCCACAAGATATTCAACGAAAAGATCCGTCCGCGTCCACTTATTCCCGAGAGAGGTTTTACTCCAGCCCCTCAGGACGGGGAGTTGCTGATGATGATTGACGAGATGGGATGGGCTAGATTTACCGCACCTCCTGAGCCAGCAGTCATTTCGATCGTCCAGGAGTTTTATGCCAGCGCTCTGCTGAAGCACATCCGGGCAGGGCATACGTTGCCATCTCTAGAGTCGCGGACTCAGGTCGACGTCCGAGGGGTCACAGTTGATTTCTCCCCGACTGCTATTCGGAGGCTTTTTGGGTTTCCGGCGGTTGACGAGACAGCCTATGACCGCGTGATGACCGGCCTCACTAAGGAAGCCCTGCTTGAGACAATTGCGCGGCCGATCGGGAGCAATGAGCACAGCTCATCTACTTTTCACTTTAGGAGCTCGCCTCGGCCTCGGCTCGGGCGAGCCCAGCTTTACTTTATTTGTGCCCGCATTGATCCCACCTCCCGCATCCGTCAGCTTTTTCTCTCTCCGCGCCCGGATACTTTTGCTATCACCTCCGGTTGCGTTTTGATGTGGCCCCCATTCCAGTTCGATCTATCTTCCGAGTATCCAGGGGGCCAAGACGGGTTGAAGCACCCCTCCTCATCTCGTGCTTTATGCCGGCAATGGGCCGACATGGTCGGGCCGACGAGCCGATGCTTGCCCCACGTGCCCCGATCGACCACCGCATCATATCGCACTTTGAGCGGTGGGGCGGAGCGCCGCACACGCCTGGGGCGAGGATTTTTGCTCGAGGAGGCTCATGAGGATCCCCGAGCCGCTTTTGTTGACGCACGGAGAGGCCGGCCCGCGGCTGACAGAGCGAGGTTGGAGGAGCTGTTTGATGGGCTGCGGGAGGATTTGAGGAGACAGAGAGAAGAGCATAGGGAGGAGCTGAGGAGAGAGAGAGGAGCGGAGAGAGGAGTTGAGGAGAGAGAGAGACGAGATGAGGAGAGAGAGAGAGAGCTGGATGGCCGCCATGCGGAGGAGCAGCTGGCGGCGCGGAGAGTGTTGTTGCCGCGCCGAGCCGAGATGAGAGAGCAGTTCGACGACCAGCCCGACGAGCGGCGAGGCGTCTTGCCGCGAGGAGGCTTATCATCGAGCACCTCGCCGCATGGACGGCCCACATCATGCATCCCGACGGCCATTTATCTGCGCCCGGCCAACCACACCACCTTCCTCACCGGACGATGCAGACTACCTCCCGAGCGATCAAGGAGTACTTGACCTTTTTACTTTTATTGCATCTCATTTTTTGTCCATTGAGGTCAATGTACGTCCTAAGTTTGGGGGGGGGTTTACTTTCAGTCTACATTCATTGTTGTACTCTATTTTCTTGCTGTACATTATATTTTGTTGCACTTTTCTTCCTTTGCGAAATTTTTTTTTTTAATAGCCTTGCTTGCCGTAGTTTTTCTTTATTCGTGAATTTTCGTGCTTCTATTATGTGTGATACTGATGTTACGACACTGTCTTTCTCTCTGAAGAAGCGGGCAAGTTTTAGTCGAGTTGTAGTCAGTTATTTCTGTTCTACTTAGTATTCAATTAGGTCCGAAATTTTTCGCGATTGTAGAGGACTTGGCAGATAAGAGACGATACATACTTGTTTTTAAATCCCCATCATTACGTTTGGTTACATTTTTCGGATAGTGAGTCGTACTGTTTCTTTAGTCGTGTTGGCACTTAAATTGAGTTTAGAGTCGGTCAGTTTTTCCCTAAAAGTCGAGATAATGTGTTCTATGAAGGGAAGTCTAGTAACCGGGGGTATTCGCGTGACCCGTTGTTTACTCTCGCGTAAAACGACGACCCCGATTAGACTAGTGATTTAGTGAGTTCACATGTGCCAATGATAGGGAGCCTAGTAACCGGGGGTATGCGCGTGACCCGCTGTTTACTCTCGCGTAAAACGGCAACCTTGATTCGGACATGCAGAAATTTTGTATTCGAGTTGTTTCTCCGCTGTAAACGGGAACTTAGTAACTAGAAGCATCCATGTGCCCATGAGTGTCTTTTACGTCAAACGGTTTCCGAATACATGAGAATGGAAGTTCCACCCTAGGATTATCCCGATGAAACATCCCGAGATCCTAACCTAGTGGTCGACTCGAATCAAATTCTTGAGCATATTTATATAAGGGGATACTGTCCGAGGTTTATTTGTTATGAGACTCGTGAAAAATTGTGCCTTTAGACTGTGGAACGCGACGAACTAGCTTGTTTATGTTAGCCTTTCATATTGACGGTTGATTCGACTCATGTTTTGTTAATCTTTGAGCTGAGTTTTCTTCATGAACAAATGATTAGGACTGAACTTGATTACTTTGCGGTATCACGATTCTGAGTGTAGCTCGCTTTCATGACACTCGTATTATTTGGAGAGAATGGCAGGATAGTATTGATTAGGTTGAACACTATGAGTTGCACGATGATTCACAACATTCTTTTATTGACTTTAATTCTTTTTGCTTGAGGACAAGCAAAGGCTTAAGTTTGGGGGTATTTGTTAGGCGTATTTTTATACGCTTATTTGTCATTATTTTGTAGTATTTTGGAGTGTGAAATCATCTAAATGAGCTTTTAATGCCTTAATTTTGTATGATTGACAGGAAATTGAAGTCCGGAAGCTTAAACGATGCAAAACGGGCGACAACGGCAAATCGACTATGAGCCGCAGACAAGGAAGCCGAGCGGCAAAGGAAGACACCACCAAGGGCGAGTAGTCAGATTTCGTGCCGCGGCACACCCATGTGAGCCGCGGCACAGAAGGATTTAATTACGCCCAGGTATTCAGATTTTGGCGATGTGCCGCGGCACAGGTTCAGTGAGCCGCGGCACACTTAGCGGGTTTGGTACGTCTGCGCGGATTTTGGGCCGTTTGGCCGTTTCAACCAACTAATACGGACGCGAATTATGGAGATGCTGAGCTATAAATAGGGCTTAAGACCCTAATTTAATCATCTTGGAATTATTAGAGCAAAACCTAAGGGAGCTTAAGCTTGGAGTGAGAGAAGAGGAGGAAAGCAGAGGAATTCAAGGGCAGAAGGCGGGAGCTGAAGAACGGAGGAATCCGAGCTTCATCTGCGTTTGAATTTTATGCTTTCGTTTATTTCTTCTGTATTTTCAGTTTTTAGTATGTCAGGCTAAAGCCCTAATCTAGGGTTTTGATGAAACCTTTATGTTGACGAATTGATTGAGATTATCCAATTTATTACCTTTTTACTGAGTTTTCCCAATTATGTTTAATGCTTGCAATTATCTGGCCAATAGTTGTATTGATTTAATCATTCACTTCGAATCGGGAGAGGAGATTTGGTGAGGAACTATTGGTGAGGACCGTTTTATTCTGTGAGATAGGAATATACTCATAGGAACTACGTGGCCTTTAGGAGATTTCATGCTTTTTGCCTAGCGACGAGATAATTCACCTAGGGATAGAGTGCGTTAGTCGCCGTTAGATAAATCTATTGACCTCGGGAGAGGCGGTAGAATATTTTAGCAATCTCCGCCTTCAATAAATTGGGAAAATTATTTATTACGGATAATCAAGATTAAATTCGGATGAATAAAGGTGGATTCAGAACTCTAGACTTATTTATCATTTGATTCCTTTTATTCAAGCTATCGTTTTCTGTTTAGTCTTTTATTAATTCTTTTAGTTATTAATCAAAAAACCCAACTTCGATTGTTCAAATAAAATTGGAATACGAAAACGTCGGTAGTTAGAGATTCAATCCTCGTGGGAACGATACTCTACTTATCACTTTATTACTTGTAAACGATGACGTGCACTTGCGTGTAGGAAATATCGCAACAGTGTTACAATTGAGACTTCGTATTATCCAACCCATTTGACGTCTGGAAGGAGAAGAACACAAAGATGGAGAATGTATGGAGCAAACTGAGTTGTGTTTGCCGTGAATCTGTGATGTCTAATGATCGATGAACTGTATAATTGTGTAACCAGTGTTTGCCGCGATGAAGAATGTATGGAGCGAATTGAGTTGTGTTTTCCTTTCTTATTTTAATTTAGGGTTGTAAAGGCTTCAAATACAAAATTACAAAGATACCCCATATTTTATTTTTAAAATTGCCTAAAGTCCTTTTTTGCAACAATTTCATAGTTTGGTACCTACCCTGCAAAAGACGAAATCTCGATCCTTAAAGTGCAATAAGTGGTAAAGTTAAGTCCTTTTTTTGCAATTTGTCCCGTCGACTATCTCCTTATCATCTTTAAAGATCGTAGGAATAGCTTGTCTTGCCCTTTTACATATAGCATTATTCTTTTTTGTCCCAAGTTTAATACAAACTCTTTTGACACCCAAATTATCGGAATTGACCTTTACTCGAATGAATTCGAGTCATATATTGTAATTTCGAGTAACATAATTTCGAGTCAACTTGCAAAAATACACGATATCAATTTTGATTTGAGCATTTGAGTTATCCGAATCTGAATTCGGGTAACCCGAAACAAAATTCGAGTTACCCGAATTTGATTCGAGTTACCCGAAACAAAATTCGAGTTACCCGAATTTGATTCGAGTTACCCGAATTTGATTCGAGTTACCCGAATTCAAATCGGGTAACACTTACATGTGAGAGTGCACACACTGTTCGAGAAAGCAATAGACAGAGTGCACTTTGCCTCACACATGAGCAAAAAAAAAAAATCGGGACTTTCTTATCCGCAAAACCAAAAATAAAAAAGGCAACACAGTTTCGGGTAACACGAATTCTATTTCGAGTTACCCGAATAGATTCGGATAACTCGAATTCTGTTTCGGGTAACTCGATTTTGTTACGGGTAACTCGTATCTTATCCGGTAACTTGGATTCGGGTAACTCGATTGTCTAATTGTGTTATCCGATTGTCAATCTTCCTCAATATTGTATATTTTTTAAAGTTGACTCGAAATTATGTTACTCGGAATTACAATATATGACTCGAATTTATTCGAGTAAAAATCAACTTCGATAATTTGGGTATCAAAAAGAGTTGTTAGTAAACTTGTGACAAAAAAAATAATACTATATGTAAATTGTCAAAATAAGTTTTCAGTCACTCTTAAAGATCTCTCTTTCCCGGAGGCTCCCTTTCCCACTAGCCTGTTGGCTACAACACTTTCTAGAACCTGGGACCCTCTCGGTTGCTAAAGTCTAAAGACATCGATCATTTAAAATTTTGTACGGGACCGGAGTAAAAGTTAAAATGGGTTATCGATCATCAGAGTGTATATAATAAGGGCATAAGAAGACAGGACATAACACAGATTTAGAAAAATGGAAGTCATATACAGAATATTTGCTGCTGCTTTTGCCTTTGTGGTGTTAATATACGTATGGAATATACTCAACTGGGCTTATATCAGGCCAAAGAGGCTGGAAAGACTCCTTCGACAACAGGGTCTCAATGGCAATTCTTATAAAGTTATCTATGGAGACTTAAAAGAGTTGATGAAAATGGTTGATGAAGCCAAGTCCAATCCCATTAATCTTGATGATGATATCAAGCCAAGGGTCCTCTCTTTTATCGTCAAAATTCTTCAGAAATATGGTATCTTAAGATGATGAATCTCTCTATTTTGTTTTGTATTAATTGTTAGATTTTAATTCATTTGTCTTTCTACTATAAATATTTTTATTATTTTGTTTGAACCGTGGAAAAGCACAAATATTTGCAGTAATAACAACTGAATTAAGTCATTCATAGCATGATCCGAAAAGGTATTTTAGTAACCCATTTTGAAAATTGAGTGGACCTAGATCTTGTGAACAGGTGTGCTACACGGTGATGCTAATTATGTCCGTATTGAATATACCCTTTGTGATCGTCACTTGCAGGAAATGGATCCTTTTTTTGGTTTGGCCCAAGACCTTCAGTTATCGTCACAGAGCCTGAACTTATTAAGGAGGTCATGGCCAAGGATTATCTGTACCAGAAGCCCAAGAACTCTAATCCACTAACCAAGCTGCTTGCACAAGGAGTTGTGAGCTACGAGGGAGATAAATGGGCCAAACACAGAAAATTAATCAACCCTGCTTTCCATCTTGAGAAGTTGAAGGTTTTCTATTGATTTTTTACCTAATTCCTATATTTATTATAGCACCAGACTGATTCTCGTTATTGATCACAGCTCATGATTCCGGCCTTTCGTTTGAGCTGTGATGAAGTTTTGAGCAAATGGGAAAAGAGTCTGTCACTGGAAGGATCGTGTGAGGTGGATGTGTGGCCTTATCTACAAAGCTTATCAAGCGACGCAATATCAAGAACTGCATTCGGCAGCAGCTACCAAGAGGGACGAAGAATATTCGAACTTCAGCACGAGCAGGCCGAACACATCATCAAGGCTTCAAGGTCAATATATATTCCAGGATGGAGGTAATATAATAATATCTCAATGTCCCTTCATGATGATTTGCCCAATCAACTGTAACTTGTACTCTTGGTTTCCTTGTCTAATGAGTGTGAGTGTGAGTTTTTCTCGATCATAGATTTGTGCCAACCAAGAGGAACAAAAGAATGAAAGAAATTGAAAGGGAAGTCCAATTATTGGTCCGGGGTCTCATTAATAAAAGGGTTAAGGCGGTGAACGCAGGGGAGGCGAGTAACCAAGACTTATTGAGCATATTGTTGGAGTCTAATTTCCAAGAAATCCAACAACACGGTAACAAGAGTTTCGGGATGACCACTGATGAAGTAGTGGAGGAGTGCAAGCTGTTCTATTTCGCCGGCCAGGAGACGACCTCGGTGTTGATTTTGTGGGCATTGGTTTTGTTGAGTAGATATCCAGAATGGCAGATAAAAGGTAGGGAAGAGGTTTTCCATGTTTTTGGGAATCAAATACCGGATTACGACGGGCTGAATCACCTCAAAATCGTAAGTAGCTTGTTTTCGATTGAGCATTTGATTCTTGCTAAGCATGAGACTCATCAACTAATTTAATCTCAGGTTACCATGATTTTGTACGAGGTTTTGAGGCTTTATCCACCGGTAGTTGCCCTTGCTCGGTATGTCAGTGAAGAAACCAAGTTGGGGAAAATGACATTACCAGCCGGAGTGCAGCTTACATTGCCGATCATCTTCTTACATCACAACCGTGATATTTGGGGAGACGACGCGATGGAATTCAACCCAGAGCGATTTGGTGAAGGTGTGTCAAAGGCACAAAAGAGCCAAGGTATATTTTTCCCATTTGGGTGGGGACCACGGATATGTGTCGGACAAATGTTTGCGATGCTCGAGGCGAAAGTGGCGCTGGCTATGATATTGCAGCGCTTCTCATTTGAGCTTTCACCATCCTATACGCATGCTCCTCACTCGATCATAACTACACAGCCTCAGCATGGTGCTCACCTGCTTCTGCACAAGATCGTTTAGATGGTTTTGACAGTGCATCGAATAAGACCACTTTACTTATGAATAAGAGACATATTATTGTCTTTATGGAAATAAACACACTACTTTTGAAGCAGAAAATGTTAGTTACAACTTACAAGTGGAGAACACATTTTTATGTAAGTTTTCAAGAGCGGATAGAATGTCATGACTTGATAAAAACGTTGGCTTGTGTTGGATTTAGACAGTGAGTATTTTGTTCCATTGGTACTATTATGGACCGCAAAAACTACCTGGCAATGATGAATAGTCTGAATTGATTTGATAAAACGTGAATGACTGAATGTTGACCTTGATTATATTTTGAATGAGAATTGAGCTCTGGTAATAAGTCGCGTTTGATAAAGTTGAAATTGAGGTCAGCAGGATCTTGAGTAATGGTATTACCAGTGTTGGTGCATCGGAATCAAGTCCGAGATTGGTGTGTGAGCATTTGTTATTCTAGGATGTCGATTATCAAGTATATTTGATTATTGCGGTACGTGTTTTAGGATAACATCATCCATACTTAATATTAAAATAGAGTCGTAAAAAAATTTAAAGAGATATGTGTCATCTCTACATTATTTCTCTTTTTAAAAATCTTAAAAAAAATAGATTTAGTTTGGGAGGAAAGTTAGAGGGTTATTCTATATATAATGTCAATCAATTAAAAATTTTCTCTCATTTCTTTTTATTTTTCACTCAATAGTTTAAACAATTATAATTTTTTCGTATCAATTTTCTTTCGATAAAAAAATATATCAAATTAATTCTTACTTTGTGCTCTTTAATTTGACATCCATATAGTATATATAGGAAATAGATCATATGAAAATTAATTACTGAAATATAAGAACTTTTGTAGGTCATTGATATCAGTGATCTAACGGCTGTAGATGAGTAGAATTATACGCATTTATGTATTTTTATTGCATTATTTGTTGCATGTACTGGCGACCAGCTTGATGCAACAAATAATAACAAATATGCAATGAAATTATTTAATAATACAATTGGTTTCTAGATTTCACCATTAAGGGTGTTTTCACCATAGTCAATCCTTATATATACGAGGCCTTACGAACCCGTGCGATACACCGGCTGTGCTTTTGGTTGAATATCTACGTGTTTTGTACGTAATGTTTGTGGAGATATTTATATACTTTTTATCAAGGTTGCGTCAATGTTTGTAATATAAGTTTTACATAATCAGTTATATGTAATGTATTAAGTTGTTTATTTATTTATTTATTTTGTTCAATAAGTATGTGATTTGTGTTTGTTATCACGGGATGAGGCTTTTCGAACTCGTGCGATGCACCGGCTGTGTTTTGGTTTAATATCTACGTGTTTTTACGTAATGTTGGTGCAGACTCTTGGCCTTCATAATCACTGTCGCAATCATCTTTCATCACCTAACAATTCGTATCATTGTTAGAAGATGATGATGGCAAATGTGTAGCAACATTTGATGTTGTCGAATCAGTTATTGATAGTATCAACCTCATTGTTTTTTCCATTTCATTGACTTTATAGTTTAATTCTTGTTGTTGTCCTTTTTTTCTTTTTTACTTTTTGTTTTTTTTATTCTTAATTTCTCAAAATTTGGGATTGTTTAAGATGGTTTGGTTACACATTATTATAAATTTGCATTATTAATTAATTTCTTTAATAAAACAATAACCATAAAAGAGTCAATCAATCTGCCATACCATAGTCTCGATCAAAAAGCAGAAACCCACACGTCTCATAGCATTGCGATATTGTATAAAATTATTTGCTACATAATGTTTAGCGTAAAGTTTTAGAAATGAAGATAAAAGTATCTATTTGAACAAAACGGGCATCGTAATAATGAGAACCTTTATAAAAAGAGTGTAGTGTTTGTAAGAACACAAATTGAATGTATTTAATTATTTGATAAATAGGATGGGGTTCAAGTTATGTCACTATGTATTTCATTAAGTTATATATCACTTTGTATTCCATTAATTGAAGCGCAACTTCAGTTGCATGGGTAGAGGTTATTATAGCACAGGGTTCTATCCATTAAACTTTATTGCATGGTTATGATTCATTATATTAGAAGTTTCTCTTAGTTGTTAAAATTACTTTAAAAGCACCATCCAAATACCCTCTAAATCAGTATAAACACAAATGACATTGTCCTTTAATGATTTCAGAAACAAATAACAAAACTAATTGTTTTGTTCGACTTTTTAATTTTCTGGACAAAGTGATTGAGTATAAAAAATTGTTGCCTAACAATGAACTTGTATTATATATTGTGTTTGAAGACATGACCTATATGCTTATAACGTGGAAGTTTATTATATGACGAACATTCGTTCGTACTTTGTTGTTTAATAGAGTTTGAATTTTCTATTTTTAGCATGATCATGATGATAAAAAGTTAAAGAATATAACTTTCACAGCATGAGATTACAAAATTAAAGCTCAGATTCATTATTCCTCCAACAATTCAGTATATACATATATGGATATCAAAGAGTCAAAAAGATTAAACGCAAACAAAATATTAACATTCAGATCCATCCAACTATTGAGTGTCGCAATGAATCATGGATAAAATTTATGAGAATGAGACTGATTAGAGGATAATTCAACTTCATATATTGTTGACAACCGAAGCATAAAGGACCGAACAGCCAATCGAGTTTGCCTCGATGAATATCTTTGCATTTCCCTGGTTGAACATGATCTCGACACTCCTAAGCTCGAAGACGATTATTGTTGGCTTCTTTCTTGTGAGGAAAGACCCTAGTTGTTTTGCTTTCTTCTTCTTCTTCTTCTTATTCTAATTCTTTGTTTTTACTTTCATCCATTCCCTGACATTTGGAAAATCGATAAGACATAGAACAATAGAACTTAACTTTATCCCCCACAAATATTTTTTCTAAGAAAATGAAATGAATGAATTTGAGTTGGCCACCCCCTCCTCATACATGACGGGTTAAATAAAATCAAATACATTTTACGTGTGTATGTATTTGCTTATATAAATATATTTTGTAAAAGGGAATGAAAGAAGACATACGGTTGTTGGCGAAGATATCATCTCCTACACCATGTTCTTGCCCAAACCTATCATGCAACAGCAACAACACATATAAGATTACTAATAATCAATCATTAACAATACAATCACAAACAAATATATTTTTTTAAGAAAACGAAATGAATGAATTTGAGTTGGCCACCCCCTCCTAATACATGAGGGGTTAAATAAAATCAAATACATTTTACGTGTGTATGTGTTTGCTTATATAAATATATTTTGTAAAAGGGAATGAAAGAAGACATACGGTTGTTGGCGAAGATATCATCTCCTACACCATCTTCTTGCCCAAACCTATCATGCAACAGCAACAACACATATAAGATTACTAATAATCAATCATTAACAATACAATCACAAACAAATATGTTTGCCAACGACGTTAATCATTCTGGAGCTGCTCATTACACACGACAACAATCAAAACTAAACTTAGTACCATATCACATTACCAAAAGAAACAATTCAAATAAATAAAATATACATCACATCAATTTTCCAATAACCTTCTTCATCAACGACTCATGCACGCCATGATGATTAAAATGAGATGTGTTGAACTATGCTATTTATACTTTGTAATGTGTAACTATTCAGGATACGAAGAGATTGTAACTAATGAAATTGGTTGCAACAATTACCTGTGATCAATATTCATAAATTGATTTCATAAAGGACTTCAATTCGAATACCCAATATTTATTTGCAGCAACAATTCACATTCTCAATCCCAGCATTTATTTGCAGCACCAATTCGCATTCCCAACATTCATTTACACAGCCCTCCCTCGTAGATGCATGCTTTCAATCATTAAGACTCCACAATCAATGTAGAGACTTATATAATTTTCACTTCAAAATTGATGTCATTAATACTCTCCAATGATTTTTAGGACCTAATCTTTATATGATATATGATGGTAGAAGATTTACGAAAGCAATTATATTTTATAGATGCACAATTTTTGATGATGGACATTCTTATTACATGTAACCTTCACAATCATAATATCCGTAATGAATACACGTACACTTGGTATGCCTCACAATAAATACGCTTGGACCTTTCATATTAGTGTAATTGCTACACGGTGAATGTCTCAATGAATACACCAACACTTCGCATGCCCCTCATTAAGGTATTGCCCTTGGCATGGAATTTTTAGCCTAATAATTGGTGTCATTGCCCCTCATCAATGAATTTTTTGGGTGAATCTTTCAATATATATGATATATATATATATATAAAGTAATTTAAATATAATAATGATATATTAAATGATTAAAATTTTTCCATATAAAAATATTAGAATATTGAAGAAAATATATATTTTTAATTTATTTTCATAGTTTGTACTTTAACAATTATTTGATTTTTCAGAATTATTTTATTTTAATCGTAAAATAATAAAATAATTACATTAATGCCAAATCATATAAAAAAATATATTAGTAAGAATGTGGGTTGAATACTTTTAATGAAAGTTGATAATAATAAATATAATTTAATTTATTACTTATACAATTAGATATAAGACTCATATTGTCCTACAAGAAAAATAAATGCATATGCTTAATTAAATTATGGTTTTCATATCATGTGTCCTTAGATCACATGATAAGAATTTATAAATAAAAACAAATCAGATAATAGTGTATGTATATGTGTGTATTGACTCATGTATATTTTATAAAAAATTTACAATATTATTGAAATTCAATCACATATTACTAATATAATAAAATATGTAATATTTTACGCCGTGCATCGCACGGGAGAACATCTAGCTTAATATTAAAAGAGAGTCGCAAAAAAATTTAAAGAGATACGTGTCATCTCAACATTATTTCTCATTTTAATTTTTTTTTTAAAATGGATATTTAGTTTGGGAGGGAAGTTAGAGGGTTATTCCACATATAATATCTATCAATTAAAAATTTCCTCTCATTTTATTGTTTTTATTTTTAACTTAATAGTTTAAATTATTATAATTTTTTCGTATCGATTTTATTTTTGATAAAAAATATATCAAATTAATTCTTACTTCGTAAGTACCGAATGCCTAATCCCCCTTCAAATTTGGGCAAGCAAATCGTAGTCCAAGCAATACTTGGGCTGGCCGAACCCCAAAAAAATTTCCGACAAATTTGAGTAATTTTTAGCCGCACAAGCATCGGGAGGGGAAAAATGGAAAGCCAAAAGAATTCGCCCCCTTGTAAAACTGATCTAACAATCTCAATACGTCCCGCATAAGAAAGAGTCGAGGCACACTAACCATTGACATAGTCTCTGATTTTGTCAATCATATCCTCATAATTAGCGATTCAAAGCCTCTTGGCCGCAAGGGAAATGCCGAGATAGTGAAACGGCATAATGTCGCGTGTAAGTTGCAATAGATCAAGTGTGTCCTCTGCGACAATATCCTTGACACTAGCCATATAAATGTTGGACTTGTATCAACCAGGAGAAGTACATCAAGGAGTTGCTCAACAAATTCGGAATGAACAACTCCAAATCCTCCTCCACCACCATGAGTACTTCCACATAAATAAGTACTGACGAAGCTAGAAATCCAGTTGATTAATCATTCTACAAGAAGCTAATATGCTCACTCCTGTACCTAACAGCCAGCAGGCCTGATACCGAGTTTGATGTAGGAGTGTGTGCTCAGTATCAGGTAGCACCTAAGGAGTCACACTTCACCACAACCAAACAAATCCTTAAGTAAGTAATATGAACAATCGATGTAGGATTGTGTTAACCTAAAGAATGAGGATTCGATTTGGTAGGCTACATCGATTCGGATCTCAAAGACTGTGATTTGGATAAGAAGAGTACAAACGGCACTTGTCACTTCCTTAGACCTAGACTTGTGTCATGGTTCACTAAGAAGCAATTGGCCAACTCGTTTTCTACAGTTGAGTAGGAATATTATACAACTGGAAGTTGTTGTATGCAGATTCAATGGATACAACAACAGTTACAAGATTATGGAATCAGTGCCAAAGAGACACCAATCATGTGCGATAGCACGAGTGCAATTGCAATCACGCACAACTTGTATTGCACTCGCGAACTAAGCATATTGACATGAAGCATCATTTCATCAGGAATCATGTTGATAATAAAGATGTTCGGATCGAGAAGATCATACATCCAGTTAGCCAATATCTTTACAAAACCTCTCAGCACCACCGAATTCTGCATGCTTCTCCAGGAATTGGGAATGTTACAGCCAGACTCCATGTAAGTTGTTACATTTTACTCATCAATTGAGGGGGAATGCTCTAAGACCCAAAAATACAGTATCCACTTTAATTAACTGTACGATCAGAACTTCAAATCGTATCCTTACTGTAGGAAGAAGAAGGCATATGACCTTCCTACAAATGACGTGTGCATTAATTAAGGGGGAATACAGTATGACCCAAGAATATAGTATTAATCCACTATTGCTGTAAGAATTGAATCCTGTATGTACCTTTAAGGGGAACACTGTATTTTTGCGGAAATAGCACATACACTGTTAGATATCAATTAATATTTTAATCGTATTCCAAATTCATACACTAATTCATAGCAGACTATTTTAAGTCCACATGCACTGTCTGAATTTAAAACAATTTATCCTTCAATTACTTTATGGACACCTGGACTTTACTGCCTTAAATACCCTGATTTCAAAATTCAAACCGCCGTTTCGTGCAATAGTGGAAGACGAACTGTGTCAAAAGTGGGACGGGCCCACTATTTCAAAACTGATGGTTTAGCCATACAAGTTTCATCTGAGTCCTCCTGTACGTTCACTTAAAGATGGTTCCCATCCCTTAAATATGACCCTTGACTGTATACCTAGTCTTCTATGCACCCTATAAAAGGGCAAGTATGCTGATCTGCAGGCTCTTTATGCTTTCTGCATATTATTGAGCCTATAACATACAACCTACATACTTTCTTGCTTTCTGCTCTCTATTTTCTCAATCTATTTCTGCAAAATATCTTCCCAAACTTCATCTCTCTCAACTAAGAAGAAGGACCTTATCATCGATGGAAGAATCTTTGCATGCTCAGTTTTGCTGGACCGTATCGCTTTTGAGGATGAAGTTGATATCGGGATGAACCTTGTGATATCCCATGTGAAGCAAACCGGTCTCGACCATATGGGTAGCTTGCATCTGGAGAGATATGATGAACTTATTGTTGAAGAATTCTTTGTTGATGCTGAGTTCCACTATGCGACGAACAAAAAGGTATCTGACATCACTGCCATCGTCAGCACCATCCAAGACAAGGAGATAACCATCAACCGTGAACTCCTTGAATGCCTATACAGACTTCCCTATGATGGGTTATCATTGGAGGAACTGGAGTATTTTGGATCTGAGGATCTTTTGAAAGCTTACTGGGGACTGTTCACTGGGAACTCCCAACCTTCCTTAGTCCATATGTCGTCACAAGAAGAACTTCACCCTGTGATATCTTTATTTACATGTTTTTTGCTGCAGCGTGGTTGAGAACAGAACAGGTGCATTTGAGATGTGCACTAGTCTTCACTTCAGGATGATGGTGGTCATTATGTCCGGAGAAAAGGTGAACTGGTGCCATATCATCTTGAAGAGGATTAAGGAGGGAGCATCAAAGCCCGACACTGCCAGAAAATCATTTGGCCGGATATTGAACTATATCCTGACTAGTTGTGGCATACAGCAGTCACCCAGTGCCAAGAAGATTCTTGCCGGGAAGTTTCTTGGTGGCTCGAAGCCATCAGTGTTCAACAAGGACTCGCTTCTCGCCAACAGGCCTGATCAATTCACAGCAAGATTTTAGGGACATCACCGACCTTCCCTCAAAATCCAAATCGGTTAACAGCAAGAAGAAAGCTGTCAACAAGAAAAGAAGTTTTCCCGACAGCAGCTCCCCTATATCTGTTGAGAAGAAGAAGAAGCTGAAAATCATGAAATCTACAAAGTCGGAAGCTGTCCCTACACAACGCCAGTGGATACAGCGGCCACTGAGGTAATTTCGCAAGATGTAACTGCCTAAATAGAAATCCCACAGGGCGCAACCCCTTTGGAAGGAACTCTGGCTGCTCCCACAGCAGATCCTGAGCCCATTAAGGCCATGACGGGTGACCAGAAGTTCATAAAAATAGAAGGTACTGGTGAATCGACTGCCCACTTGGAGCCGATAACCACCACTCCAAACAGTGCACCCACCCGTGAAAGGAGTCCCTCTCCTAACAAGGCATACCACCTTGTTAATGATCCCACTTCTCCCCAGGTTTCCTTACCTGTCGAGAATCCCAATCGGAAAGCGGTACCCACTGCTGTTCGGAGTCCCTCCCCGACTGATACACTCTCCTTCAAGTCCAAAGATAAGAAGCCTACGAGCGCTTCAAAGTGTGGAAATCATACATGATCGCCCCTTACGACACCCTGTACAACTAGGAGGACTGGACGGAAGAATAGTTGTTCGCCTTGCAAGTGATGGACTCCCAAAATGTCGAAGTCCTGATCAAATGAGATGATCACCTTTGCCAGGAGCTTATTTCTTCACACTTGGTGACAAAGGAGAAGACGAGACTGCAAGGGAAATCTCCATCCACCCACAAGCCCAAGAGTCCGAGCCGCCACCCCGACTCCGACAAAGACGATGATGACCTTCAGACAGGTCTGAGGTTGAGCCATGAGGAGGCATGTGAGAATGAATTTGCTCAGTCCAATGCTGCAAATGGCCAAGCATTGTCTGCCGAGAAACCATCAGCACTCACTCAAGAGGATTCAGTCCTTCCACTCGATGCTGATGCGACCCACACCGTACGACAAGAGGAAACAGTCCCTCTTAAGGAACATGCGGCTGCTGAGAGACAACATGAGGACCCTATCATTCCTGTACCACTTGCTATAGAATCTGAACAGAGATTGGATAAATCAGTCTCCTCTGTCTCTCCATCATCTCAAGCGGAACCATCCGAGGTTCCTGCTCCGCAAGAAGAAATGCCCACTCCTCTCCAACCTGGATCTCCATCTGGATTGGACGAAGATCTCCTGTTCGCTGATGACATGCCCCAAAGGCCTCATCGCATTGTGGTCATTAAATAGCTCGGAGAATCATCGGACGTCTAGATAGTGCATCCTCACTCTCCGTGCACAGAGGCACGTATCGAGAAATTAGAAGCCATCGGTCGCCAAACCGTGTTCCTGCAGGATGCCATCAAGGCCCCATATGACGTCCCGAAGCTGCAAAGGGTTGGATGCATGAAACCGATCAAGATGAGTTCCCGAAGCTGTAAAGGGATATTACAGATGTGGAAGAGGTTTTTCACCTCATGCCCAATGCACTATGGCAAGCCCTGAACCAAATGAAACAGCATCAGGAGCGAATCCTGAAGTAAGAACAAGAGAAGCTACGTATCGCTGAAGCAAAGACTGTTGTCGCCCTAGAATTCACTGGATCAAAACTCAATGGCCATAATCACAATATCAATGATCTAACAGCAGTGGTTGCGAAACCGATTGAAACTGTCACTGATCTGAAAGACAAACAGGTCAAATCTACAGAACTCCTTCGGGATATTCACAGCAAGGTCTCAGACCTTGACAATGCCATCTCGAGTCCTGAAGTCTCACTGAAGTGTGCAAGCAGTCCATAAGAATACAGATTGAATCAAGATCGCCTCGAGAAAGCAACATAAGATCGTCCGCAAATGCCAATATTCAATACCTCACACTGCAGATGAAACTTAAAATCAGAGCCCATTGTACTCTTTTTAATGAGCCTCAATAGGTGTTCTAAACAAACAACAAACAAGTAAGGGGGAAGTGAATCCCTTGCTGAAGACCCTTCTCCCCTTTAAAATAATCGAAAAGCCTGCCATTAATGGAAATAGAAAACATGGTTGAAGTGACACATTCCATCACCCATGAAATGGAGATATCAGGGAACCCAAGCCCTTTGAATAACCTCACGGGGAACTACCACAATACCGAATCAAGTGCCTTATATTGCTTAAGTAATTCTTGCATAAGATGAATGTTATCAATCATACTACGCCCCTTAATAAAAGCCGTTTGCACCCCATCTATTATCGAATCCAAGACTGAGGAAAGTCATGTTGCAAGTATCTTCGAAATCACTTTATAGAATACATTGCAACGGAAAATAGGCGAGAAGTCACTAATAGTTGGCGAATGAGAAGATTTTGGAATCAAAGCAATGATTACATGATTCCATTAGTTAAGGAGGGAACCTGACCGAAAGAAATCCAAAGCTGCCGCTACAAAATCGTCCCCAGTAATGCCCCAAGTGATCTTCTTAAAGAATTTAGAAGAGTATCCACCAGGACCAGGAGATTTATTAATGTGAATCGAGATATTATGAAGAACCCGGATGAGGATTTGAGCATGCCGACTGGACCAATAACGAGGTCTCGATCAAAGAAGTTCAAAAATAATTTATCAATACTCGTCATTGATATGTTTAAAAATAACTATGTTATCAAAGACAACAAATTCGTGAGTAGTGTCGAAGTTGTCGAACAATAAGTTTTTCGTTTATTTTATCTTGGTGTATTTTAATTAAATTGTATTTCTTGAGTTTTATTTTTATATTTTGAGTTATATATAATCGAGTTGTGTAATATTAAAGTCGAAGACGATCGGAAAAGACGAACAAACAAACAAGGATGCAAATTCCCGCGCGTAAGACTGACATGCAGCAGTCTCGTATTTTGGCCATTACTTACTCGTCCGAAATCCGATTCAGGTGATTCAGGTGTCTGTGGAAAGACAAAAAAGAGATCTACAAATCTTGTTAAGACCATAGGACCAAATTCAGACCCATTGAAGCTCAGAAATGACAAAACAGACAGGATCAGATTTATGGTGACTTGTTGTCCTTGTTTTCACACCTTAAAATCTTGGTCTTTGATATTTTGTCCCCTAAACATGTGTTGACTGACTTTGTATCAGATTTTAGAATCTTTGAATGTTGATTTTTCTATTTTGTAGGTTTCTTAGTTGTTTCCTTGTTCACATTAGAGTTAGGTGTAAGATTTTGGCTATAGCCTTGAAGTTTCATTGTAAGAGGACACCAAAGATTTTTATGAAATTTGAGAGTGTTTGTATTAACAAACCTTTGTGAGTGCTTTCTTGTTTTGTTGAGTGCGTCTCCAAAACATTCCTTGTGTGATTTATATACTTATCAAGTACAATCTTGTTAGTATTTATATTCAACCCCTTCCGAGTTGCTACGGCGTGTCACGTAGAGGTTTGGAAGTAAAAAGCCCCATTTTGCTTATTTTGGAAACATCATGGGAACAAATTCATCTAGCGGTGTCGGTTACCATAACGTGTCATGTGGAGTCGCATCAGTTGGCTTCGGAGCTCGGTTATTCCAAAACTAAGTGGTATCATCTATTTTCCTTCATTACCATAATCTTCCTATCTTACCATCCTATCATTTACTTCATCTTCTAAATATTCCATCATCTTCACAAAAAAAAACCACAAAAAAAAATAAGTGGTGAAGGTTTTGATTGTTTTTGATAACTCTTCAAGCCGAGGCCAGGGGAAGAACTTGTTCCTTAGCCTTCGGGCGTCTGGTGATTTTAAGCTTGCGGATCGAATATCAAATATCAATCCATTCATTTCATAACTAAAAAAAAATTCAAGGAAGAAGAGAAGAACGAATTTTGATCGATCTTGTCAAACAATTATCATACTTTTCCTTCCGTTCCATATTCTAAACTATTCCAAAATCTTTTGCTCCCATCCTTCCATTTTTTTTTCTTATCGTCATTCGCAATCTTTGGGGGGATCGTGGGATTTGAGTTCTTTCAAGAAGAAACTTGATTTGAATCACCTAAAATAACTTTGTAAGTTGTATGGAAAAAGTCAAAAAATTTTTTTTTTTTGAGGAATTAAGGAAAAAAAACAAAAAAAAGGAAAAAAAAAAAGAAAAACAAAAAAAACCCAAAAAAGGAAAAAAAGGAAAAAAAAAGAAAAACAAAAAAAAAAGGAAAAATAAAAAAAAGGAAAAAAAAAGGAAAAAAAAATGTCAGGAACTGAAGGAAACGAGAAAAATCTTATCCTTCAAAATATTGTACAACAACTTACTCAAATAGTCGGAAGACTAGATAAACAAGAGGAAATAATTGCTACTCTCACGAAGGGTAGAGAAGAGGAGCCCGTATGAAGGGGACCGGAATCCATTCAATTTGGAGGCTATGATGATGAAGATTCGATGAATTCCGAGGAGGAAACTCCGAGGTTTGTACATCGAGGAGGGCGAGGAGGACGAGGAGGAAGGAGAGAGTATGAAGGAAGGCGAGGAAGATATGTCCGAGACGAGGAGGATCGGAATATGGGAAACATCAAAATGAAAATCCCATCTTTCGAAGGAAGAAGTGATCCGGACACATATCTCGATTGGGAAAGGAAGTTGGAGACCTTTTACGATTGCCACAACTATTCCGATGAGAAGAAAATGAGGTTAACAATAACCGAATTTTCAAAATATGCAAGCATTTGGTGGGACTAACTTGTGACGGAGAGAAGGAGGAGTCGGGTGAGACTGGTTAGCGGTTGGGAAGAATTGAAGGTTGTTATGCGGAAAAGATTCGTTCCTAATTACTATCTTAAGGAACTATTTTCTCGCTTACAATCTTTAAAACAAGGCTCGAGAAACATTGAAGATTTCCAAAAGAAAATGGAGATGTTGATGATACGGGCCAATGTTCGGGAATCGAGAGAGGCCACCATGGCGCGGTTTTTACACGGGATGAGAGCCGATATAGCTAAAGAAGTTGACAAACAACACTTTGTTGAATTCGAGGACATGGTATATACAGCGGTAAAAATCGAGCGGAGCTTACGAAGAGGGAGCAACAACAACTATTCCACGGGATACTCTATTCCTTGGAAACAACAATCTCAAGTAAGTTCAGACAAATTTAAAAATTTTGATAAAAGAGAAGGGAGTGTCTTGAAAGGAAAGTTTGAAGTTGGGAGTACAAGCAAACCAAAATTTGATAGGAAGCCTAAACCCGTCGAAAGCACCCAAAGGAAAAATCGGGACATCCAATGCTATAAGTGTCAGGGTCGTGGACATATAGCATCCGAATGCACCAACAAACGGGTGATGGTACTTCGGGATGGGGAAATTGAAACGGAAAGCAAAAAAGAAGAAGAAGAATAGACAAGAGAGGTGGAGAGTGATGATGAGACGTATGAGTATGCACCCGCACTTGTTGTTCGGAGGGTGTTAAGTTCTCAAGCAAAAGAGGAGGAAGTTAACGAACAAAGAGAAAATCTATTTCACACACTTTGTTTTATTGAAAATAAAAATTGTAGTGTGATAATAGATAACGGGAGTTGCACTAATGTCATTAGCGCTATGCTAGTGGAAGAACTCGATCTTCCAATAAGAAGACACCCTAAACCGTATCGTTTATATTGGCTAAATGATTGTGGGGAAGTTCGAGTTAATAAACAGGTACTTGTGGCTCTCACCATCGGAAGGTATCAAGACAAAATCCTATGTGATGTCGTTCCGATGCATGCTTGTCATATCTTGTTGGGAAGACCATGGCATTTTGATCGAGATGCTACTTTGAGCAGAAGGAAAAATCGTTACTCATTCGAGAAGGACGGAAAGAAAATAGTGATGCAATCTGACTATCTCTGCAATAAATACTGATGCCAATTTCTCGGGTCCCCACATGTCTTTAATTCCAAGGAAATGAGCCGACTTGGTTAGCCGATCAACTATAACCCAAATCATGTTCATTCCCGTCTTGGTCCTTGGCATATTGGTGATGAAATCCATCGAGATATCCTCCCACTTCCACTCAGGGATCGGAAGCGGCTTTAACATTCCGTTAGGTCGCTGATGTTCAATCTTAACCTGCTGACAAGTCAAACACTGTGAAACGTACTCTGCTACGTCCTTCTTCATATTTCCCCACCAGAAGTTTTGTTTTAGATCCTTATACATCTTACTGCTGCCCGGGTGAATAGAATAGGGCGCGCTGTGGGCTTCCTTAAGAATTGTCCGTCTCAATTCATCATCATCGGGAATGCAAAGTCGACTCTGAAATCTCAAAACTCCATCATCTTGTATCACGAATCCTGGGGCCTTTCCTTTCTTTACTTCGTCACATAACCAAAAGATCAGAGAATCGTTCAGCTGCTTAGATTTGATTTCCTCGACTAGTGACGAAGTCAGTTCCATCACATATAGTTGCCCTAGGATTCCTGATGACCATACTTCAATCCCTTCGCGGATCAGTTCTCGTTGAATGCTGGTTTGGGATGTAAGTGCTTCCAACACTCGAAGAGAAATAGGTTTATGGCTCAATGCATCGGCTACTACGTTTGCTTTAACCGGATGATAGAGAACTTCCAAGTCGTAATCCTTGATCAATTCCAGCCACCTTCTCTGCCTCATGTTTAATTCTTTCTGACTGAAAATGTACTTGAGGCTTTTATGATCTGTAAAGATCTGACAATGAGTACCGTATAAATAATGTCGCCAAATTTTCAAGGCAAAGACCACAGCTGCTAACTCCAGATCATGAGTCCGGTAATTAACTTCATACGATTTCAACTGTCGAGAAGCATAGGCGATCACCTTATCCCCTTGCATCAACACACAGCCCAGACCCTGATTTGAAGCGTCGCTGTATACCATAAATCCATCAGTTCCATCTGGTAATGCTAATATAGGGGCTGTCGTCAGTCTTTTCTTAAGTTCATCAAAACCAGCCTGGCATTTCTCATCCCATGTGAACTTTTGAGTTTTCTGTAACAGCTGAGTGAGTGGACGAGCAATTTTGGAAAATCCCTCTCCAAAATGGCGATAATATCAAGCAAGTCCTAAGAAGCTTCGGACTTCTATCACGTTTTTAGGAGCTTCCCATTCCAAGATTGCTTCGACTTTCTTCGGGTCCACTTGAACTCCGTCAGCTGATATCACATGCCCAAGAAAAGTTACTTCCCTAAGCCAGAACTCACATTTAGAAAGCTTCGCATAGAGCTGTTCCTTCCTCAAGGTGCTCAAAACCACACCCAAATGCTCGGCATGCTCCTCTGTGTCTTTCGAATAGATCAAGATGTCATCAATGAAAATACCACAAACTTATCTAGGTGTTCTAAGAATACCCGATTCATCAGTTGCATAAATACCGCAGGATCATTGGTAAGTCCGAATGGCATCACCACGAATTCATAGTCCCCTTCCGGGATCAGAAAGTAGATTTCGGTATATCCAATTCCTTAATTTTCAACTGATGATATCCTGATCGCATGTCAATCTTCGAGAATACCCTTGCTCCTTGCAGTTGATCAAACAAGTCATCGATCCGAGGTATAGGATACTTATTCTTGATCGTCACCTTGTTAAGCTCCCTGTAATCAATACATAATCGGAGGGATCCATCTTTGTTCCGGACAAAGAGAACGGGTGCTCCCCAAGGAGAAACACTAGGTTGAATGTAACCCCTCTGCAATAATTCCTCCAGTTGCTTCTTTAGTTCATACATCTCGGTTGGCGCCATGCAGTATGGTGCTCTGGAAATAGGAGCGGCTCTAGGCTCTAATTCGATAGTGAACTCCACTTCTCTCTGCGGAGGTAACCCAGGTTGTTCGTCAGGGAATACGTCTGAAAATTCATTCACAATTGGAATAGATGAGAGCTCTACTCCTACTTATTTCTTCATGGCGTAGCACCAAAGTCCATGACATCCCTGCTTTAGTAATTTCACAGCTTTCATTGCTTTGATCAATTTTCCTGAGCTTCCCGGTCTCCACCCTCTGAATAAATGTTCAGATCCGTCATCAGCAATGATAGAAATGACTCTCTTTCGGTAATTCCGAATAGCTCCATAATGGTTGAGCCAATCGTATCTGAGAATTAAGTCGTCACCATGGATCTCAACTACAATAAGATTCGATGGACAATCTCTCCCTCCTATAGACACTAGAAAATCTCTAGTTTCTAGGGTTCCCACAATTCTCTCTCCACTCGGCAAACCCATGACATATGGTTCACAATCAAATAAACACGAGATTTTCAAACGATTAACACAGTTCAATGATATGAAAGAATGTGTAGCTCCGGAATCGAATAAGACACTAACTGGTTGCAAAAGGATCTGAATCGTACCTGATGCAACAACAGTGTTCTGATCGTCAGATTTCCTCATCTCGTACAGGCGCGGAGGAACGGACCCATCACTGGATGTCTCTCTCTTCCCAACATTCTGCTGCTGAAATCCACTCTGCTGCGTCTGGTTCACACTTATTTCCTTCGGAACTGGCGCCGGAGTGCGAGTACCAAACGATCTAGTCGCCACTCCACAGAAAGCCGCACGGTGCCCTTCTTGCCCACAATCGAAACAAGTCACAGAAGATGCGGGGCAATCACGTCGTATATGCCCTGCTCGACCACAATTATAGCACTTATTTGATGCGTCCGAAACTACTGATGTTGTCCGGAACTTCTTTCCACCTCTAGAAGGATGTGGAGATTTCCTGGATGAATAAAAGGAAGACTGGCCCTTGCGGGGCCCACCACTCTTGTTTTCCGAGAAGTTGCTGGTCACTTTCTGCTTCTTTGCCTCCATCGATTTCTCCACCGCCGCCTCTTTCATGTCGTAGGCCAGCGCTTTGTCTTGATACTGTCGCAAGGTAGTACACTCAAATCCGGACATGTACTGCTGAATCTCCAGCTTCATTCGCATATCGAAATGAAAAATCTTTTCTACCTCCGTTCTGACCAAGTGTCGCACACAAGTCAGCTGATGATTAAAAGTTTTGATTATGTCTTTCACAGTTGCTTCCGAACTCCGTGGTGAGAAAAACTCTCGGATTTTTGCCTCTCTAACTGGACGAGGACAATATTGTGCTTCCATCATTAGTTTGAATTCCGTCCAATCCCCATTATGAATCTCGGGTCGAATAGCTTCCCACCAGTCAAAGGCTTCCCCAGTCAGAAAATACTGGGCAATGGGAACCTTTCGGTCCTCGGGACAGTTAATACCCACGAATATCTTCTCTAACTCCTTTAGCCAATGATCCCAAGTAAGTGCCTCAGCAGATCCGTCAAATTTTGTTGGCTGCAATTTGACCACCTCAGCAAGCCATCTGTCTCCCCGATTATCCTCGTGGTGCTGCTGTCCCATCGCCGTCTGCATGCGGTCAACTACTTGAGCGAACTGGTTTATCTGAGCCACTACCTGTTGAAGCACTCCCGTCATGTTAGGATTCACGTCGTCATTCGCCGATCCCTGCTGCCCTCCAGAATGGGAATCAGTTCGACTAGCCGATAATTCTGGGGTAGTTGCGGAATCCTCCTGTCTCATGTTACCACGTCCGCATCCACGATCGCGTCCGCGTCCACGATCGCGTCCGCGTCCACGTCCCCCTCTCAACATACTGTAAACACAATTTCTCAATATCCAGGACAAAATTTTCAAAATAAAGC
Organism: Orobanche coerulescens; assembly: GCA_033398695.1. Lineage (NCBI taxonomy): Eukaryota > Viridiplantae > Streptophyta > Magnoliopsida > Lamiales > Orobanchaceae > Orobanche > Orobanche coerulescens. The sequence goes on along the minus strand of CM065806.1, from coordinate 136,379,009 downwards.
CCGTCAAATACTCACAAAACAGAATTCAAGTAAAACAGTAATATAAGAGATTAGGAGACTTACAACCACGGTTCACATGACGACTTTGGCTGAACAGTGATGTTACGAACGACCCGTAAATCAATAACGTAAACAGACCCAACTAAAACCCGACTGCCAAGATATCCATGAATCTTAGCTCCGATACCATATTCTGTAACACCCCGAGATATTCGGAATAATTACAGCACCGTAAACCCTTTAAGTAAGGATTTACAAGGCTAATTAAAAGGAATGTGAATAATCCAACAATACCGCAAAAATTCAAATTAAAAAACCGGTTCCAACTGATCCAACGAATTAATTAATATAACCATATCGAAATGATATTAATAATACACGCATACTCGAGTACTGAAAATGAACCAAGAAGACAATCAAAAGAAACGTCAAACATCATTGAACCCCTTCGTCGTCACATCGGTATTGTGGTTGTTTCCCCGCTCCTCGGCTACCTGAACATCAAAATAAATATCCACCCCCGAAGGGGTTAGCAAAACGATGCTAGTACAAGTATCATATTAAACAAATCGAATATGGATCAACAATACATAACAAGATACACCACACGGACTTCCGCTACCGGAATCCGACAATGCGAATCCACAAGATTCCATTAACACAGCATGGGTATTCCAATGATCCAACGCCCTCAGCATAGATCCCAAGATGATCCCATCGGACCAACATGAGGTGGAAAAACCCGTCCAATGATCCAGCGCCCTCAGCCTAGATCCCAAGATGATCCCGTCGGACCAGCACGAGGTGGACATCCGATCCAGCGCCCTCAGCATAGATCGTACAACATACACAAACACAACTCATGCATACATATATACAAAATCGCTATGTCCATCAACATGAACACACGAACACTAATTAACGAATATCATGACAATTCAACGAAATAAATCCCATGTTTCAACAACATGAATAAAACACATGTATACTCAAAATACGAATATTAACAAATTACGATACTTGCCTCAAGGATGGAAAGAACAAATTACTCCAATGATCTCAACACACTCGAAGGCCGTCTCCTTCGATCAACGTAGCAAGCTCGAACCTTAACAAAAGAATAATATAGAATTCATCTCAAGTCGTACGAATGTCTAACAATCCGGTCTACGACCGAAAGCTCTAAAAATGTAATCTGCCTGAACTACTTAGCGTGCGCTACGTACTCTACGTAACGTACGCTAAGCCTGCCCGTTAGCGTACGTAACCAACGAAGTCTAGCGTATGCTAACTATGTAGTGACAGTCCTCTCTGATCAGCCGATTGACCCGCCTGATGATATAACGTACGTTACTTACCAAACGTAGCGTACGTTACTCATTCCCGATAGCGCACATTAATATGCCTATCTTAGCATGCGCTAACCGTGCATGGCAGTTTACTACTGGGCAGTAGACTTAATCTAATGGTGATCAAACTCATGAAATCTTCAGTGTTAATACATGTCATTCCCGTGCATATCATGCTCTTACGATTTTTGCAAAAGATCTTTATGGATTAAACGACTACGAGATACGAGGATACTTATTATCATCACAACACCATAATTCATCTTGATTTTCAAGGAAATATCCTAAGTTCAATCCATTACATGTCCCAAAACGTATGATTCCATTATGTAAAGACATAAGAACTTTGATAATCTCCATATACTGGTCACAATCGGTTTGAAGCCTCATGAATATTCTAGGAGTTCAAGCACTAAAAGGTTCAATGGTTTATACGATGAAGAAGTACCGAAACATCGAAAATATCCTTCTAACACATGATGTTCGACTACTTACGAATTTAACTGACTAGATAATCCCAAATCATGATCAAAACATCCTTCAGAATACTACTAATATTGGTGAAGAATCACCTACCTCAAAGTAGCGAAAAACACGAAGGAACTTGAAGAAATCCAACACCGAGGGCTTGAACACCAATCTCCAATGATCTACAATCTTCAAACTCGTGCTAGGAGGATGATATGAGAGGTTGAGGATGGAGGAAGTAATTCTCTAAGATCAAAAATTCGGATTTGGGAAGTGAAAAGATCTGAAACAATGAAAAAGTGTGCTGTCCCATATATAGAAAAGGGTTATTAGCGCGCGCTAGTCCATATACATAGCGTGCGCTAACGGTCATACGAAGTTTACTGACTTCACTGTACTCAGCAATTAGCGTGCGCTATCCTCATATCATCAGCGTGCGCTACCGCGTTGACTTGGATTTTCCCGAAAGCCGTCCAGGTTCATCCCGACATAATCCGACCAAGATCCGCGGCTGATCTCACCTACCACCCTGTCTTAATCATGCTGACTACGTATAGCGTGCGTTAAGGTGCATAAGTAGCGTGCGCTACGAATCCAATTTAGTGTACGCTACGCTAAGTCGATAGCGTGCGCTACCAGTGCAGAAATCACCACTTAGAACACATTCATGCAATCATGCGCTCAACAACACCGGATCATGAAATACGAAGAATAATACTCAGATCAAAATGCAACAAATATAATATCACAAGGTTCAATTACACATCATAAATCTCGGGTATTACACATTCTACTACGACATTTTCGCCATTTGAAATCGTGTATGGTTTTAATCCAATAACTCCTTTAGACTTGTTGCCTATTCCAATAGATGACAGGAGTAACCTTGATGGCAAGAAAAAGGCGGAGATGGTGAAGCAATTACATGCCAAAGTTCGTGAACAAATTGAGAAGCGCAACGAACACAATGCAGAATGAAGAAAAAGGGACGCAAACAAGTACTCTTTGAACCAGGTGATTGGGTTTGGGTTCATTTGAGGAAAGAACGATTTCCCATTCAAAGAAAATCGAAGTTAATGCCAAGGGGAGATGGACCGTTCCAGATCTTAGAGCAGATTAACGACAATGCCTATAAAGTAGATCTACCTGGTGAGTATAATGTTTCCACTACTTTCAATGTCGCTCACTTAAGTCCTTTTGAAATTTCAGATTCGAGGACGAATCCTTTTGAGGAATGGGGGAATGATGTGAATCGAGATATTATGAAGAACCCGGATGAGGATTTGAGCATGCCGACTGGACCAATAACGAGGTCTCGATCAAAGAAGTTCAAAAATAATTTATCGACACTCGTCATTGATATGTTTAAAAATAACTATGTTATCAAAGACAACAAATTCGTGAGTAGTGTCGAAGTTGTCGAACAATAAGTTTTTTGTTTATTTTATCTTGGTGTATTTTAATTGAATTGTATTTCTTGAGTTGTATTTTTATATTTTGAGTTGTATATAATCAATTCGTGTAATATTAAAGTCGAAGACGATCGGAAAAGATGAACAAACAAACAAGGATGCAAATTCCCGCGCGTAAGACTGACACGCAGCAGTCTCGTATTTTGGCCATAACTTACTCGTCCGAAATCCGATTCAGGTGATTCAGGTGTTTATGGAAAGATAAGAAAGAGAGCTATAAATCTTGTTAAGACCATAGGACCAAATTAGGAACCGTTGGATCTCAGAGAAGACAAAACAGATAGCATCGGATTTATGGTGACTTGTTGTCCTTGTTTTCACACCTTAAAATCGTGGTCTTTGATATTTTGTCCCCTAAACATGTGTTGACTGACTTTGTATCAGATTTTAGGATCTTTGAATGTTGATTTTTCTATTTTGTAGGTTTCTTAGTTGTTTCCTTGTTCACACTAGAGTTAGGTGTAAGATTTTGGCTATAGCCTTGAAGTTTCATTGTAAGAGGACACCAAAGATTTTTTATGAAATTTGAGAGTGTCTGTATTAACAAACCTTTGTGAGTGATTTCTTGTTTTGTTGGGTGTCTCCAAAACATCCTTTCTGTGATTTATATACTTATCAAGTACAATATTGTTAGTATTTATATTCCACCCCTTCCGAGTTGCTACGGCGTGTCACGTAGAGGTTTGGAAGTAAAGCCCCATTTTGCTTATTTTGGAAACATCCTGGGAATGAATTCATCTAGCAGTGTCGGTTACCATAGCGTGTCATGTGGGGGTCGCATCATTTATCATTCTCAATGCTGTTAAGGACATGAAGGATTTCATCCTTTTCCACATCTTGTATCAGGACTTTGTTGGTAAATTGGCACCCACTTAGAATGGTGGATAATATCGCGGAGTAGAGTTTTCAAACTCTTTTGCGTTGCGGAAGTGTAATTAACTTGCGGAAAGTAAATGGCACAAGATTTATAGAGGATCGACCAAACGTGCATACATCCTTTATAGGCTTAAGATCAACCTCTGCGCCTCATCTTCTATTGGTCCGAGGGATACCGTTACAATCTCGTCTTATATCGGTCCGAGATAAACCGTTACACTCTTGTCTTTATGTCGGTCCAAGATAAACCGTTTTTCTTTTCTATTGGATAAGGAAGCAACATATCTAGCTTTCGATGGGTACTAGACAAATCTCACTCGGATTTAGATATGATTTTAATAATGCCAGATCAACGATCCTAATAACACTGAATCAATTTACAATCCATATCTTTCCTCTCGCGTATGTTTTCATGTATGAACACTCAAACACTTATCAATTAAGCACAAATACAACAACGATAGTGTATACAATGATCTCAAACGTATATATAATATTCTCAGAGTTGTTGTTTGAATGATACCAAATGACTTGGTATTTACAGGCCCAAAGGCTCAACTAGCCATTTGCTCCTGCAGCCTTCCTTACGTACGTTATAGTTCTTCTGTAGCGCACATTATGTCTATTACGTACGTTAACTCTTCCAGGTTACGTACGTTATGTATAGTGCAAATCAGTCTATTAGCTTCTGCATACTTCCTTACGTACGTTATCTTCAGTCAAAATATCCGTTGCATGCTGACCTACTCCATGATGTCATCTTCAACGGTTCCTTGTTTGAATTTGTATTCAAACCATTACGTACGTTAGTAACTCTATGTTATGTACGTTATGTTCTTTCTATTGCGTACGTTATCTTGTTTCGGTTGCGACGTTAAATCAGCATGTGGCTTTTCAAGTGAGTCTTCAGGTGACTTGCTGTTACGTACGTTATAGTACACTCATAGCTTACGTTATGTCGTCAGAATAGCGTGTGTTAGCTGATTGTTTTTTTCAGCTTGATTCCTTGTTGTTTTAGCTTCGTCTTATTGATTCTTTTGTTGTTTTGGATTGATCGACAATTCATCATCAAAACAAATTTATGATTATATGGAATAGAATATTCCAACAATATTCCGACAATATTTCGGTTTTAGTTTTTCATGTTTATATGAGTCTATTCACGTGCTTCAATCTATAAAATTCAATTTTAAACAACAATAGTTCATTTAAAAGCAAGGCTTGACTCTATTTTAAATTTCTAAACAACAATAGTTCAATTAAAAACAAGATAGTGAAGATACAACGTTGAATGTTCAGTTGATACAGTAAAAATATCAAATAAAATGAAGCAGGAAAAGAGTAACTTGAACTTCAATAAATTAACTTTTTTTTTTGAAAATAAAATAAAAATTAATTTATTGAAGTTCAAGTTACTCTAAGGTGGTATACTTCTAGAATTTTTTTCTTTTACTTTATAAATTAACTAATACAAATAAAAAAATAGGTAAATAAGTAATTTCGGATTTTTGTGATTTTTTTGGCAGGAACGGAACCCGAACCGGATTTTTAAACGGGTTCGGTTCCAAAAAATACATATTTTCAATATCAGGAAACGAACCGAACCTCGGTTCAATTCTGACCGGTTCCACGAGTTTCGGGTTGAAAATTCTCAGCCCTAAGTAAAAGTTTGCTCGTGATAAATGTAAACTCTTTCTCTACATTGTTTCTGGTGACAGAATGGCTTAGCCTGGGGTTCAGTTGAATAACCCTAAAAAAGACTGGGTATAAAACCCCTGTCAGTCGGCCGCAAAAACTCATTTCTCACCTCTCTTCTCCTACCTCTCGCCTCTCTCTCTAATATGTAGAAATAGATTAACTCCCTGCAAGAAGTCTCTCTCTCTATCTACACATCGTCCGACTCATCTCCTCCCTGTACACATACAACACTGAAATCTACCTCTGAACTATACACTCGCACACATGCGCGATCTGAAACACACCCACACACACCAACACTCGGGTTTGGAACACACACACATACACACTACACCTCGCGGCGTATCGCGGCCGGATTAGGGCTTTTCCTCCAGTAAGCAGCGACGGCGAGTGCAAGGAGATGGCTCTCTCTCGGTTCAGGCAGGGGCTGCAAATTGGTTCTAGGGTCAGAGGGCTGATAGGTAAGTGTTTTTTTTCAATCAGGATGGGGTTGAAGGTGGTTTGGGCTTCTGATTCGGGTCGATTACCGAATTCAGGTTTGATTCTTCAAATCAAGCCAGGACATAAAATTAGGGTTCGTTCTCAGTTCTGGGTTGTAAGTTCAGATTTCGATTTTGGATTTTGGTGTTGAAGGATTCTATGTTTGTGCTATAGTTGAAATTTGCAGGAGAAAAATAAAAGGGGATAGAGTTTACCTTACTGGGAGAGAGGAAGATTGTAATAATCGGATTTATTACTGTGTATTTCATCTGTACTTTGAACCCTGTATTATTTTGGGAATGATGATATTGATAATGGAGTATGATCATTATCGTATTTGTATCCTTATACATGGGTGTGGCAACATATAAACTTTCCTCCATGCATATACGTGATAACGTACGTTAAGAGTGTAACTTAACGTACGTAATATGTTAATGTTAACGTACGCTACGGATGAAGCGTAGCGTACGTAATGCGGTCAATTATTGGATGGGCCGGCTAGCACATGGAGTACATGGTGGTGGGCTCGACCAAGATACCCAACAGATTCGCACGGCATGAATCTGGACACCTTTTTAAGTCAACGGCTTAACGTACGTTATGGACATTGTGTAGCGTACGCAAACTATAGGGGTTACGTACGTAACGCGTTTAGTATAGCGTACGTAATGAAGTTCGAAATCGACAGTGAACTATTTTGGGCGATAACGTCGTTATGTAGTAGCCCTAGCGTACGTAACACTCGAAAGTTATAAAAGGAGCGGCACCCCAATTCATTTCAACTCGTCCTTTTGCTCCTAAACTTCATCATATTCGTCCCCGGAAGATTTCCACCTCTTTTAACACCTTTATATCAATTATTCTTGAATCATTGAGCTTGTATGACACTACTTGATCATTGAAGACAACTTATATTGGACTTTGGAGTAGAAATCGTCACGAGTCGGCGTTGAAGCAACCGGAGTTGGATTTTTACTTAGAGTCTCAGTATTATCTTCCTCTTAAGGTATGTTATACTACTTCCAATCTTGAAGTTATGTTGATTAAGACGATATGATTGCATTACCAAGAACAGTAGATCACTTTGACGACGTATGCGACCTAGTATCATATTTAAACTATAATGATCGAACTATTATGGTGTAGAACACCGTAGTTGAACCTGGTTATGCCATAGATGAGGATAGTGAATTATTAACCGTATCAAATGTTATCGTCATGTTGATTGTAAACTGAGTGTCAATTTCCACTTTTACCAATGGATTTTGGAAAGAATCATCATAGTTGTAATCTTGCTTGCATAGATGGAATAAGTAGTTCGCCATCGGTATAAGCCTGGATTTAATGACGATATTAGATCAATTACAGCAACCTTAGACCAATCGAACCTTGCATGAGTATTTCGATCAAGATTGAAAATAGTATTACGATGATATCCGTATCCTTGAATTTGAAGATATTAATCCGAAGATCATTCATGAGTATGATATATATATATTTGAAGGTATATTAGATTACTCACTAAGAATTTCGTAATACTTCGAGCCAGTCATCCGTCCAGTGAGAAACTGACATGCATGATTAACGTACGTTAAGTTTGGTTACTAACGTACGTTATATGACGTTGTTAACATACGCTACGTTCGGTACGTAACGCACGTTACACTATCAGACGACTGATCAGAGAGGAACTGTTGGTATATGTTTAGCGTACGCTATACTTCATAGTTTACGTACGCTAACGAATAAGTTTAACGTACGTTACAGAGGACATGTAACGTACGTTATTCAGTCGACGATTTTGTTTTATAGACTCTCAACCGTAATTCGGATTGCTATATGTCCGTTCGACCTTAGATGAATTCCTTGTTATTTCTCTTATTTAAGGTTCGAACTCTGCTACGTGATTGAGCGAGAGGGCACCCTTCGAGCGTTTCGTTCTCGTGGAAGTATTGTTCTTGTCTTGAACCGAGGCAAGTATTCTAATTAGAAATGTTTATATTATGACAATGTGATTGTATCGTGTAAATATGTTGTGATTATATGTCCACCATGTGTTGATCCGACGGAATCATCATGGGAATCTATAGCTGTGTCTGTTGGATCGTTGGACGGTAGTTCCACCATGTGTTGGTCCGACGGGATCATCATGGGAATCTATAGTGTGTCTGTTTGGATCGTTGGAATACCATCAGTATGTTGAAACTGTTATGATATGATATGTGTTGTGGATATTCTCGTTGGAGAAACTTGTATGATATAATTGTTGATTATATCACTGTTGTATGATTATTGTACTTGCACTAGCATCGTTGTGCTAACCCCTTCGGGGGTGAACATTTTGTTTGTTCAGGATCCAGGAGAGCGGGGAAACAACCACTGGAAATGCATGAAGACGAGGGTGCAAAGTGATGTTCGTAGGGTTTCTTATGCATTATTTGTTGGATATTTCAATAAGTACTCGAGTACGTCGTCCGTTTATAATGTTGGGATTTTAACGATGTAATAAATTTTCATTGGATATTTGTATTTCGATTTTTGAACCAGACGGTTGTATTTTACTTTAGCAATTTCATAAAGCGGTATCTGTTATTGTCTTTTCTTTTAGTCAGCCTTGTAAATCCTTATGTAAAGGATTTACGACACTGTAATATTCCTGAATATATCGGGGGTGTTACAGAATATGGTATCGGAGCTAAGATTATGGATATCTTGGCCGTTGGGTTAAAGTAGGGGTCATTTATGTCTTTTGAGGTAACCGGCCGTGAATGACATCACCGCACTGCCTACGTCTTCATGCGAACGGTGGTTGTAAGTTCCTAAACTCTATCTCATTCTTTACATGTTGTGTCTCTTTATACTTGAACATTAGAACAATGTTGTTTCCTGTATATTAAGTACTTGTACTTACAGTATGTTGAGAGGCGGACGTGGACGTGGTCGCGGTCGTGGACGCGGACGGAGGAATCTTTGAAAGGAGGCGTCGCCTTCTAATCAGGCTAGTCATAGCTCAGGCGAGCCGCAGCAATCCATCAATAACGAACCGGAACCTGGTGTACCAGAAATCCTTCGTCAAGTCGTGAACCAGATGACTCAGTTCGCACAAGTCGTGGACCGAATGCAAGTGGCGGCAGGAATTCGGCGGGGAGATGGACAACAAAGGATTCGAAATGGGAAATCGAGGTGACCGATGGTTACAAGAGGTGGCAAAGATGCAACCACCCAAATTTGACGGCTTTTCCGAGACTCCCACTTGGGACCATTGGTTGAAGGCTGGAGAAAATTTTCTTTGGAATTAATTGCCCAAATGACGGAGAGCTCCTATTGCCCGATTTCTACGGCGGAGAAGCATCCGAGTGGTGGGAAGCTATCCGACCCGTAGATCATGATGCCGATTGGGCGGAATTTAAAATGATGATGGAGGCTCAGTATTGCCCTCGTCCTGTGAGGGAAGCCAAAATTCGAGAATTTTTCTCTGCTCATCCATCAGATGAACCCGTATCCCAGACGATCAAGACGTTTAACCAGCAATTAGCATTTGTTTGACATCTGGTCAGAACAGATGCAGAGATGATGATTCATTTTGAAATGAGAATGAAACCAGAAATCCAGAGGTACATGTCCGGTTTTGAATGTACCACTCTCCGCCAATACCAGGATAAGGCGTTGGTGTATGAAATTAAAGAAGCAGCAATGGAGAAGTTTATGGAGTCAAAGAAACAGAAAGTCTCTGGTACTTTTACAGAGCACAAAAGCAGTGGGCCCCGCAAGGCCCAGACTTCTTTTTCTTTCAAGAAACCTCCGCATCCATCTAAGAACGGAAAGAATTACGGATCAGTGTCAGCCACGACGGATACAGCTAGGAAGTGTTTTAATTGTGGTCGTCCAGGCCACCTTTGGCGCGATTGTTTGCGCACCCCTGTTACATGCTTTGACTGCGGACAGGAAGGGCACCGTGCGACGTTCTGCAAGGACGCCACCAAATACAAAGGAACCCGTTAAATCACGGCCGATTCGAGAAGGAAGCTAGTATTCAACAGGCAAGCAAAGTGTTCGAGATGCCTCAAAATTTTGGCGATGGACGAGGCGAGAGGACATTGGGACCAAAAGGGGGCATCGAGTGCGGATCTGTTCCCCACGCTTTGTATGAGATGAGGAGGACAGACGATCGGGATCTTCTTTGTCGCATCGAGTCTTGTCAGATTCTTTCCCAACCGATTAGCGTTTTATTCGATACAGAGCTACGCATTCTTTTATCTCTTTGTCTTGTGTAAATCGTTTGAATATTTGGTTTTCATACTTGTGAACCTTATGTTGTTGGTTTCACGAGTGGAGATAGGATTGTTGGGAACTTAGAGACTAGAGATTTTCTGTATTATTCGGGGTAAGAAATGGCTCTCAAACCTAATTGTGATAGAAATGCAAGGAGATGACCTAATACTCGGAGACGATTGGCTTAATCGATATGGAGCAATTGTAAATTACCGAAGGAGGAATATTTCGCTAATCGGCGATGATGGCTCAGAAATCTTGTTTGAAGGATGGAAACCAGGAAGCTCGGGAAAGTTGATCAAAGCAATGAAAGTGTCAAATTGTTGAAACATGGTCAGTATCGGATGCTTGGTGTTATGCAATGAAGAAAGAAGATGAAATTGTGGAACTTTCATCCATTCCTATTGTGAACGAATTTCCAGATGTATTTCCTGACGAGTTGCCTGGACTACCTCCACGACGGGAAGTAGAATTCACGATTGAGCTAGAACCCGGAGCTACACCAATTTCTAAGGCACCGTGTCGCATGGCACCTACGGAGATGTACGAACTGAAGAAGCAACTGGAAGAATTACTGGACAAAGGCTATATTCGATAGCGTTTCACCACAGGGAGCACCAGTTCTTTTTGTTCGAAAGAAGGATGGATCGCTTCGACTGTGTATTGATTACCAAGAGCTGAACAAGATGACGATTAAGAACAAGTATCCGTTGCCACGGATTGATGATCTGTTTGACCAGTTGCAAGGAGCAGCAGTGTTTTCAAAAATCGATCTAAGATCAGGATACCATCAGTTGAGGATTAAGGAATCTGATGTTCCAAAGTCAGCATTCAGAACTCGCTACGGACACTATGAGTTTATAGTGATGCCATTTGGACTCACTAATGCGCTCTTTGTATTCATGCGGTTGATGAACCAGTGTTCATCGAATATTTGGATAAATTTGTGGTCGTGTTCAGCATGATATTACAGTATATTCTAAGAATCAGGAAGAACATGCGCAACATTTGCGGATTGTATTGGAACTTTTGAGAAGCGAGCAATTGTACGCCAAACTTTCCAAGTGTGAATTAGCTAAAAGAAGTAATGTTCCTCGGCCATGTGGTGTCGATTGAAGGAGTCCGAGTAGATCCTCGGAAGATCGAAGCAATTATGGATTGGAAGCCTCGAAGAATGTGAAAGAAGTCGAAGTTTCTTAGGACTCACTGGGTATTATCGTCGGTTCGTGGAAGGGTTTTCCAAAATTTCCCGCCCACTTACTCGACTCCTTGAGAAAACTCAAAAGTTTGAATGGAATGAGTTGTGTCGATTAGCTTTGATGAATTGAAGAAGAGATTGACGACGGCACCGATTCTATCACTTCCACAGGAAGCTGGAGGATTTATAGTTTACGGTGATGCTTGAACCAAGGACTTGGGTGCGTATTGATGCGAGAATGATAAGGTGATCGCTTATGCGTCGCGACAATGAAACCTTATGAAGTAAATTACCCAACACATGATTTGGAGCTAGCGGCGGTGGTTTTGCTTTGAAGATCGGAGGCATTATGCATGCGGGACTCACTGTCAGATCTTTACGGATCATAAGAGTCTCAAGTACATATTCAGTCAGAAAGAGTTGAACATGCGGCAAAGAAGATGGTTAGAACTGATCAAGGACTATGACTTGGAGATTTTATATCATCCAGGCAAAGCGAATGTAGTGGCCGATGCACTTAGCCGCAAGCCTGTCTCTATTCAGATGCTGGAGACACTGACCTCCCAACTTAGCCTTCAACGAGAGATGATTCATGAAGGAATCGAAGTGTGGTTACAAAGAGTCCAAGGACAACTCTGCGTGATGGAGATAACTTCATCATTAACCGAAGAAATCAAATCCAGACAGGCGGATGATCCTCTAATGATTCGGGTACGTGATGAAGTAATCAAGGGAAAGGCCCCCGGATTCCTAATTCATGATGATGGAATTATGAGATTTCAGAACCGACTCTGCGTTCCTGATATCGATATTCTGAAACAGACGATTATGAAGGAAGCTCACAGTTCACCCTATTCTATCCACCTGTGCACCATAAAATGTATAAGGACTTGAAGCAAAATTTACGGTGGGCAACATGAAGAAAGATGTAGCGGACTATGTTTGAAATGCTTGACTTGTCGTGAGTTAAGATCGAGCATCAACGGCTGCCGGAATGTTGAAGCCACTCCCGATTCTGAATGGAAGTGGGAGGACATATCGATGGACTTTATCACTAATATGCCGAGAACCGGGACAGAATGAACATGATTTGGGTAATAGTTGATCGTTTAACCAAATCGGCTCATTTTCTATGCATTAAGGATACATGGGGACCGAGAGAAGTTGTACAGTATTTATTTCGGAGATAGTTCGATTACATGGTACGCCGAAGACTATTGTTTCGATCGAGACGGCCGTTTTGTGTCTCACTTTTGGAAAGCGATTCATAAGGCCTTGGGGACCGAATTGAACTTGATCTGACTTATCACCGCATGACGGACAATCGGAAAGAACTATACAAACGGTGGAAGACATGCTAAGGGCCTGCGCCTTAGATTGGTCAACTGATTGGGAAATTCATCTACCGTTGATTGAATTTACCTACAACAATAGTTGGCATGCTTCCATTAAGATGGCACCGTTTGAGGCATTATACGGGAGGAGATGCAGATCGCCCTATCTTTGGGACGATTCATCGGACTTGATCGGAACAGAACCAGAGTTGATCGTACAGACTCGAGAGAAGATAGCCTTGATTCGTGAAAGGCTGTTGACCGCCCAGAGTCACCAGAAATCTTACGCAGACGTACGTCGTCGCCCTTTGGAGTTCTGTATTGGATACCATGTACTTTTAAAGGTTTCACCTACTCGGGGGATATTCCGTTTCGGAAGGAAAGGAAAGCTAAGTCCGAGATATATCGGACCATTTGAGATCCTTGAGAGAGTTGGAGAGTTGGCATATAGATTAGCATTGCCACCGTCATTGTGCCATGTACATAACGTGTTCCACGTATCCCAATTACGGAGGTATATACCAGATCCCAGTCATATCATTGATTTCGGCGAGATCGAAGTCGCGCAGGATGGGACGTTTGAAGAAAGACCGGTCAAGATACTCGAGAGTCGAGTTAAGCAGTTGAGAAACAAACCCATCGTTTTAGTCAAAGTTCAATGGTCACGCCATGGAGTGGAAGAAGCCACATGGGAAACGGAAGATGGCATGAAGTCCAGATATCCCGAGTTATTTTCGTCTTGAGTTTCGGGACGAAACTCCTTTTTAGTAGGAGAGTATGTAATAACCGGATTTATTACTGTGTATTTCATCTGTACTTTGAACCCTGTATTATTTTGGGAATGATGATATTGATAATGGAGTATGATCATTATCGTATTTATATCCTTATACATGGGTGTGGCAACATATAAACTTTCCTCCATGCATATACGTGATAACGTACGTTAAGAGTGTAACTTAACGTACGTAATCTGTTAATGTTAACGTACGCTACGGACGAAGCGTAGCGTACGTAATGCGGTCAATTATTGGATGGGCCGGCTAGCACATGGAGTACATGGTGGTGGGCTCGACCAAGATACCCAACAGATTCGCACGGCATGAATCTGGACACCTTTTTAAGTCAACGGCTTAACGTACGTTATGGACATTGTGTAGCGTACGCAAACTATAGGGGTTACGTACGTAACGCGTTTAGTATAGCGTACGTAATGAAGTTCAGAAATCAGACAGTGAACTATTTTGGGCGATAACGTACGTTATGTAGTAGCCCTAGCGTACGTAACACTCAGAAAGTTATAAAAGGAGCAGCACCCCAATTCATTTCAACTCGTCCTTTTGCTCCTAAACTTCATCATATTCGTCCCCAGAAGATTTCCAGTCTCTTTTAACACCTTTATATCAATTGTTACTGAATCATTGAGCTTGTATGACACTACTTGATCATTGAAGACAACTTATATTGGACTTTGGAGTAGAAATCGTCACGAGTCGGCGTTGAAGCAACCGGAGTTGGATTTTTACTTAGAGTCTCAGTATTATCTTCCTCTTAAGGTATGTTATACTACTTCCAATCTTGAAGTTATGTTGATTAAGACGATATGATTGCATTACCAAGAACAGTAGATCACTTTGACGACGTATGCGACCTAGTATCATATTTAAACTATAATGATCGAACTATTATGGTGTAGAACACCGTAGTTGAACCTGGTTATGCCATAGATGAGGATAGTGAATTATTAACCGTATCAAATGTTATCGTCATGTTGATTGTAAACTGAGTGTCAATTTCCACTTTTACCAATGGATTTTGGAAAGAATCATCATAGTTGTAATCTTGCTTGCATAGATGGAATAAGTAGTTCGCCATCGGTATAAGCCTGGATTTAATGACGATATTAGATCAATTACAGCAACCTTAGACCAACCGAACCTTGCATGAGTATTTCGATCAAGATTGAAAATAGTATTACGATGATATCCGTATCCTTGAATTTGAAGATATTAATCCGAAGATCATTCATGAGTATGATATATATATTTGAAGGTATATTAGATTACTCACTAAGAATTTCGTAATACTCCGAGCCAGTCATCCGTCCAGTGAGAAACTGACATGCATGATTAACGTACGTTAAGTTTGGTTACTAACGTACGTTATATGACGTTGTTAACGTACGCTACGTTGATGCGTAACGCGCCGTTACACTATCGAACGGCCCGATCGAGAGAAGGCTGTTGGTATATGTTTAGCGTCGCTATACTTCATAGTTTACGTCGCTAACGAATAAGTTTAACGTGCGTTACGAGAGGACATGTAACGTATGTTATTGTGTCGAGCAGTTTCGTTTTATAGACTCTCAACCGTAATTCGGATTGTTAGATGTTCGTTCGACCTAAGATGAATTCCATGTTATTTCTCTTATTTAAGGTTCGAACTTTGCTACGTGATTGATCGAGAGGGGCAACCTTCGAGCGTTTCGTTCTCGTGGAAGTATTGTTCTTGTCTTGAACCGAGGCAAGTATTCTAATTAGAAATGTTTATAATATGACAATGTGATTGAATCGGGAAAATATGTTGTGAATATAAGTCCACCATGTGTTGATCCGACGGAATCATCATGGCAATCTATATTTGTGTCTTATTTGGATCGTTGGACGAGTAGTTCCACCATGTGTTGGTCCGACCGGAGCATCATGGGAATCTATAGGCTGTGTCTTGTTGGATCGTTGGAATACCATCAGTATGTTGAAACTGTTATGATATGATATGTGTTGTGGATATTCTCGTTGGAGAAACTTGTATGATATAATTTTTGATTATATCACTGTTGTATGATTATTGTACTTGCACTAGCATCGTTGTGCTAACCCCTTCGGGGGTGAACATTTTGTTTGTTCAGGATCCAGGAGAGCGGGGAAACAACCACTGGAAATGCATGACGACGAGGGTGCAAAGTGATGTTCCGGCCGGGTTTACTGTCTGTTATTTGTTGGATATTTCAATAAGTACTCGAGTACGTCGTCCGTTTATAATGTTGGTATTTTAACGATGTAATAAATTTTCATTGGATATTTGTATTTCGATTTTTGAACCAGACGGTTGTATTTTACTTCAGCAATTTCATAAAGCGGTATCTGTTATTGTCTTTTCTTTTAATCAGCCTTGTAAATCCTTATGTAAAGGATTTACGGCGCTGTAATATTCCTGAATATATCGGGGGTGTTACAAAGATGACGAAATTGCAGTATGGTGTGGGAAGTTGCAGATTTGCGGCTGGAGCTGACTCCGTTGATCGGCAGAAAAAACAGTATTTTGGTGTCTTGAAGGAACTGGATGTATTGTGTATTACGCATTGTAATTTTTTTTCCGGGATGCTGACGTGATTTGTAAAGGATTCTGGTTCTATGTATTAGAATATTTATAGATATAGATTTTGAAGTATTTTGATTGAATATTTAGGATATACATCAAGGAGTTTGATGAAGTAAAATAATTGTGGTAAGGAGAATTCTTAATTATGGTTAATTAAATTTAATCGTAGTTAGTTAAATTAAAACACATGATTACATATAATTGATATAATAATAATAATAGTAATGATAGTAAATTTAAAAATAATTATTCGGTCATGTTGATAATAATATCGGAGAAATGATAATAATAATAATATCTGAAAAGTGATAATAATAATAATAATAATAATAATATTAGTACTAATAATAATAGTAATTTCATCACGTATAATTCAACTTAGATGACGAAATATTTTGTCATATAAACAGTGATCGAGAACGAATTACGGTGACGAAAACAAAAATCTGATGACGAACTTTTAATTCTACAACGACAAAATACTTTGTCATAGGAAGTTTTATCAGGTGACGAAATAGTTTGTCACTATAGATAACACAAACAAACTTTATGGTGACAAATGGACTCTTTGTTGACAACATTTCATGTTTTTGTGATAAATTTTTTGTAACGAGAACCCACTTATTGTGACGAAATTTATTTTCGTCACGAGCTGTAATGACAAAAAAGCTTTCGTCACCAGGTGTGGTGACAACATCTCCATTTTGTCACCGCACGGTTATTGTGACGGGCCTACCGTGACGACTGCTGTGACGAATTATAACGTCATGGTAACTCTTCAATGACGATATTTTGACGTTCGGTGACACAAAATTTCGTCACAAACATGTCATTTTTTTGTAGTGCCTTCGATGGGATTTTATACCTGCAAAATTAAAACAATTATAGATCAAAGTTTTCGGCTTTGTCCGTTTCGTTAGTTGTCATCTCCCCATCTTTTCTTTTCTTCTTTTCAACTTCTTCATATTATTTTCATTTTCAACTTCCTTCTTCGTTTTCTCGATTTTCTTCTCCTTCGTCTTTTCTCCCCCTTTTATGATCGGGATATTATTTTTATTTTTCTCATCATTCTTCCATGATTCGTATTCTCATATTCTCCCATCATTTTTCTCGACATTCTCTCCCCTTTTTTGTCATAATCAAAAAGTGCATAAAAATATCGATATATTAAATATGACAATCAACGGGTAAAACTCTCCCTAAAAAATAGATTTCCCCATTTTTATAAAAATAGTAACTCCCCTGAGTTAAATACCAATTGATAAAAATATAAATTATCAAAATACCAATTGATGGAAATATATTAATTTTGATTTTTGGGGATCCAACCGAGAGTTGGTTTTTCTTTTGAATTATAGATGATATTCGGAATAATGGTTCCTTTTGGAATCCAAACGTTTTAATTTTGATCGTCCGTCTTGGGCTTTTGCAACTCGAAATATGATGCCCAAGTTTTAAATATTTCTCACATCGGGAAATTTTAAAATTTAAGGATTCGGTTTTATTATTTAGTTTGAATCTTAACCCCTGTTTGTTTAAAGAAAATTTTTGAATAGAAAGCATTTGTTCAAATTTGTCATTTACGCAAGAAAATTAGTTCTTTAAATTTTTAAGTTCGGTTTGAACTTTCAAAAGATCATCCTTTAATTTATTTTTATTTTCAAGACATTTAGAATGACCGGTTTCGATAAATTTTTCTTTTTCATTTATTTTGGAAATTTCGATTTCCAAATAATTTATTTTTCACTTTCAGGGATTTATTGTCAATTAAAGCATTTTGAAAATCGGCATGTAAAAGTTCGAATGCTTCAAATAATTCGTCGTGAGATGAGGTACTTACCTGGCTTTCGACGTCGCTTTCGTCGAATGAACTTCTTGCCATGAGTGTGAGGTTATTTTGAGTATATTCATTGTCATACTCTTCGTCACTCCATGTTGCTACGATCACTTCCTTCTTGGAAGTTGTGCCTCGGCAATTTTTCGCAAAGTGGCCTGGTTCACCACAGTTTCGACAGTTATTGTCGAATTTCTTTGTCTCGCTCGTCTTGATGTCCTTCCTTCTACGGTTCAATATGTTTTAAAACTTATTTATATTCTTGGCATAATATGCCAATTCCTCATCGTTTTCGTCCACTTGGATTTCTTATTTCTTTGACATCTTAGCTTTCAAAGTTATGGTTCTTTCTTTCGATTTTGGCTTGGCGTTCCCAGATTTAAGAACTATCTCGTAGTTTATTAGTGAACCAACGAGAGCACTAAAGTCAAGAATATTTAAATCTTTTGATTTCATAATGGCCGTAACCGTCCCGTCCCATTCAACATGTAGCGATCTTAGGATTTTCTTTACTTTTTTACTACTTGTCAACGGTTTTCCGAAGCAAGCTAGTCTATTTGTGATGACCGAAAATCGGTCGAGCATGTTCATTATGGACTCTTCGTTCTTCATCATAAAGAGCTCATAGTTATGGAGAAGCATATTGATCTTCGTCTCCTTGACTTGGTTCGTTCCTTCATGTGTTACCTCTAATATTTTCCAAATTTCTTTGGCACTTTCACCCGAGGATATCCGGTGGTGTTCTTCCAGATTTAAAGCACAATATAATAATTGCGTTGCTTTGCAATTATAATGGTCGTTTTTTCAGTCCGCGTCATCATACTCTTCAAATATTTTGAGAGTACCATTTGAATTCGTGGGAATTTTCGGACCAAGACATATGACTTTCCATAGTTCGATATTATAGGCTTGGATGAATATCGACATCTTCTTTTTCCACGTCATAAAGTTCGATCCATCACAGAATGGATGTTGGTTTAAGGCAAGATCTTTGACCGGGGCAAATTGAAACACCATAGGATCTTCTTTTCTTCGGATGTTAAACCGCTTTCAAGAGACACCGCTCCGATACCAATTGTTGATAAATTGGCACCCACTTAGAATGGTGGATAATATCGCGGAGTAGAGTTTTCAAACTCTTTTGCGTTGCGGAAGCATAATTAACTTGCGGAAAGTAAATGACACAAGATTTATAGAGTTTCGGCCAAACGTGCGTACGTCCTCTCTCCGTATCTTTTTCTATAGGCTTAAGATCAACCTCTGCACCTCGTCTTCTATCGGTATGAGGGATACCATTACAATCTCGTCTTCTATCGGTCCGAGATAAACCGTTACACTCTTGTCTTTATATCGGTCCAAGATAAACCGTTTTCCTTTTCTATTGGACAAGGAAGCAACCTATCTAGCTTTTGATGGATACTAAACCAACCTCACTCGGATTTGGATATGATTCTAATAATTCCGGATCAATGATCCTAATAACACCGAATCAATCTACAACCCGTATCTTTTCTCTCGTATATGTTTTCGTGTATGAACACTCAAACACTTATCAATTAAGCACAAGTACAACAATGATAGTGTATACAATGATCTAAAACGTATATATGATATTCCCAAAGTTGTTGTTTGAATGATACCAAATGACTTGGTATTTATAGGCTCAAAGACTCAACTATCCATTTGCTCCTGCAGCCTTCCTTACATACATTATAGTTCTTCTGTATCACACGTTATGTCTATTACGTACGTTAACTCTTCCAGGTTACGTACATTATTTATAGTATAAATCAGTCCAGTAGCTTCTGTATACTTCTTTACGTACATTATAGTTGTACGTATTACGTACGTTATCTTCAGTCAAAATATCTGTTGTATGCTGACCTACTCCATGACGTCATCTTCAATGGTTCCTTGCTTGAATTTGTATTCAAACCATTACGTACGTTAGTAACTCTATGTTACGTACGTTAAGTTCTTCCTATTGCGTACATTAAATTGTTTCGGTTGTATATGTTAAATCATCAGGTGGCTTTTCAGGTGAGTCTTCAGGTGACTTGCTATTATGTACTTTATAGTACACTCATAGCTTACGTTATGTCATCAGAATAGCGTGCGTTAAATGATTGTTTTCTTCAGCTCAATTCATTGTTGTTTTGGCTTAATCTTATTGATTCCTTTGTTGTTTTGGATTGATTGACAATTCATCATCAAAATTAATTTATGATTATATGGAATAGAATATTCCGACAGACTTCCCGCTGCCCCTGGTCTAGGCCCGACCCATAGATAGTGATGTCCGGATCAATAAAATTGGTGGGATGTCTGGTCCCCAACAAGTTTTTATTCCAATCGACAAGTTCCTCCCACACTTGATCGATTGAATTTGTAAGGCTACATGTCAGATTAGCTTGCCTCAAATACAAGCTTGTCCATTGTGGAAAGAGTTGTTGAAACTGTAGACGGAACATGAGGGCAACATGTGATCGATTAGCTTGCCACAGTGGATAATCGAAAAAGCTAACGGAAAGAATTATGTCGTTCTCGTGAGTGTTGAAATTTTTGCAGGAGTCCCAACCAATCAGTCTTTTAGAAACAAAGTAATCCATTTTACGAGCAAT